>OX421967.1:55023848-55623848 GCA_949128115.1 Anaspis maculata
TTGACGACCGGCGGAGTAGCAGCGATTTTCCTATTCCTTGGTCCCGATGCTCAGAATTTCGACTTGAAGCCTGCTGCCTGTTGTGCTGTCTCCAACACACACACAATATCACCTCTTTCTAATTGAATTTACACCAAACCCACCACGCGAATTAACCCTGATTTAATTTAGCAATCTGAACACACGAAATTTTCACTGAAACTCCTTTTTGACTTTTGTGGAAATTTCCGACCACCGAACTGACTTTAATCTGTTTAATTGACTTGGAATTTGAATTCTTTAAATGCAAACAACGATCTGAAATCTGTTATTTAACTCAGTGAGTAAATTAGTAAATTTTAGCTTCACGCTTGTACTTATCAAAAACTGCCTTGACAGAACAAAATCTTAAATCCCCAGAGGACTTGGATTCACGTTTTTCAATGCAACTTGTCACGATGAGAGCTCAAGCAAAAAAGCCACGAGAGCTCGCCCACATCCCCTGAGCTACACTCGGATTTCCACTTCCGAAAGTCCTTCACCTCTACCAATGAGATTTAACCAACCCTAGTCTCGTCCAATCACAAATTTTCCACCCCCTGATATCGATCGCGTATTGGATTCTGTCGACCACGTTCGATCTTGCAAATATCGCCCTTCTGGCCGCACTCCTTATAGCATTCACCGTCAGATGGCGCCAGTCGTCTCATTTTCCACACCAATTTGGATAATTACAATCTTATCGATACCTCCAGACTCCCATCTGACTGCTGACATATCAAGATATTTTAGCTTACGTTTATAACTTCCGGGCTTATGTCTAAACATAAAGAAATTACCCGAATAGTGTAATCCAACCTGGCCGGACTGGGCAGAATCGCTTGAATGAAACCCTTTCTTGTTTGGTGTCTACTTGACTCTTATTTCGCACCCTAATCTGTAAACTTACTCTTTCCACCATACAATCACATCTACGAGTTTTCAATTTGGAAACTGGTAATTAACCGCGTTTAATTTTCTTGTAAGCGAAATTCTCGAGTCGGCAAGGTGCTGGCCACATGGCAACGGCCCTTTTCGGCCCTTTTATGCGGCCTTTCAGTATATCATAAACCAGCAGGCGTTTTATGCCGTCGCATCCGGGCGTTAGCTACACCGTTGCCCGAATTTTCGAAACTTAGATAAACATTTCTTTGTCCACAAGTTAGTTATTACTTCCCACGGCCAAAACGAAGCAATTTCTCTATTATTCAAGGACTCTGCCGGGTTTTCTATAGCTCCCCGTTTTTTAACAGCCTGGCTCACATAACTCGATTCAGCGTTGGGTTTCTTTCAAGCGACTCTCGGCCTTATCTCGCCAAATTGAATTCACATGTGCCCGGAAATTATAACTAACCTACTTAATTATATGAGCAATTGCCACATACACCCCCTGGCTTTGCTGCTACACAGCATGAGTACAGGAAAGTCATCTCGCGTCCCTTGATAGGTGCTGGAGGGATGTACTCGATTCACAGCACACCAGGTGCTTCCTCACGGGGTGGCGACGACCCCCGGAGCTTCTCGGCGGTAGTAGAGTCTCAGGTTCGTCATGTTGTAGACGCCCTTGCGCTCTTGTGTGGACACGTCAGCAATGGCATACGTGTTGTTATGTGGTATCTCCAGAACCACGTACGGACCGGTGTAGAGCGGCAGGAACTTGGCATAAGTTCCTGAGGCGGTAGCAGAGCTCGGATTTGTACGCAGTAGTACCCAGTCACCGACACGGAGCTTCATCGTAATGCCCCTCTGGTGCTTGCATCTCAATTCGGCATGATGGCGTAGGTTCTGCAACACGTTTCGGCGTATCTCCTCTACGGTCTCTGCTTTTCTCCTGGGCAGCAGCTTGGTCGTGAGAGCATCCAGAGGCGTTGGAGGCTCTCGACCGTAGAGTATATGATACGGGGAGTACCCCGTACTCTCATGCGGGACGTGATTGAGGCACTCCTCAATTTTGGGCAGTTGGACTGCCCAGCGGTGATGCTCGCCCTGGCAGTAGGCTCGGAAGATACGGCCTAATTCTCTCATTACGCGTTCGCTGGGGTTGCTCGCAGGATGGCGAACCGAACTCATTGTGGGTAAGATATTGGCAGCCTTGAGTTGGGTTTGCCAATTCCGGGAAGTGAATTGTGTGCCATGGTCGCTCAGCACACATTTCGGCTTGATGTAGTTGACGTAGTCTTGAAGCAGCTTCTTGACGGCAGCTTTAGATGTCGCAGTTCTCAAGGGATACAGCTTGAGGAACTTGGAGAAGGCGTCGATAACCACGAAGATGTATTGGAACCCCTTGCTGGCAGGCAGGGGTCCGTAGAAATCCACGCAGACGAGATCACCCATGCCCTTGGCAATGATGGGTGTCATTGGTCCCTGGGTATGACGATTTGGATGTTTCGTCTTCTGGCACAGGTCACAGGATCGTATGACCCGGCGGATAGAGCGTGACATGTCAGGCCAATAGTACACCTGCTTCATAGCCTGGTGGACTTTGGTGGCCCCAAAATGTCCCAGGAGCTGATGATGGTACCAAGTGAGCCGGTCGGTGCATCGCCCCGGTATAGCAAGGCGGGCTCGATCATCATTAGCAGCTCGGTAAACCAAAACATTACTATGCACAGAATATCGACTGCTCACTCGCTGTATTGCTGGCTCGCAGGGAGCGTCCGGAGCGCGTTGGTGCTCCCAGATCGCCCCCAAGTACTCATCTTCTTGTTGTTGCACCTTGAGGTCTCGTAGGATCGCGATAACTTCGGGAGACTCTTCGACCTCAAAGAGCGCAATTACCGGTTGGTCACGTGGATACTCGGCAGTACCGTCCCCGTCCATCGGGAATCGTGACAGTGTATCCGGTATCACATTCTCCCTTCCCTTGACGTGTTCAATGGCATAATTGAACTGGCTCAGGAACAAGGTCCACCTGGTCAGTCTCTCGTTCAGCAGTCGGCACCGGCCCAGGAACTTCAGTGCCTGGTGATCGGTGCGAACAATTATCTGGGCCCCCTGGATGTACATTCGGAACTTGTCGAGGGCAAAGATCACCCCCAACAGCTCCTTCTCAGTAGTCGTATAGTTGAGCTCCGCTCCTCGCAATGAGCGACTCGCAAAAGCAATCACCCCCCGGTCACCATCTTCATGTAACTGATACAGCTCTGCTCCCAGTCCATAGCCCGAGCTGTCAGTTTGGACGTAAAAGGTTCGACGACTGTCCGGGTGCTCCAGCAGCACGGTGTCAAGAAACAGATCCTTGATATGGTCGAAGGCCATCTGCTCTCGCGGGCCCCATCTCCAGGTAGTATCCTTACGCAGCAGATGTGTTAGCGACCTGGTGGCTTCGCTATAGTGCACGGAGAACTTTCTGTAGTAGTTGCACAATCCAAGAAACGCCCGCAGATGCTTCGTTTTCTGTGGTACTGGAAATTTGCGAATGGCCATGACCTTTTCCGGATCAGCTCGAATTCCCGTTGTCGTCAGTACATGACCGAGAAATTTCACTTCCGTTTGAACAAAGGAGGACTTCTCCAAGTTCACGGTCATCCTGGCCAGCTTCAGCTTCTCTAACACTTGTCCCAAGTGATCCAAGTGCTCTTCCCACGTTCCAGAGGCAACCAATAAATCGTCGATATAGTTGACGGCGAATTCCCTTACTTCAGGTCCGAGCACAATGTCCATGGCTCGGCTGAAACTCCCCGTGGAAGTCTTAAGTCCAAATGGCAGTCGCGTATAGGTGTACGAGCGTCCATTATAGAGAAATGCGGTGTACTTGCGACTTTCCGGATGTAGTGGTATTTGCCAATACGACGCCCGTAGGTCAATAGTCGACATCACTCGTACATTTCGGAAGTATCTCAGAAGTTCCTCAGGGCTCGGCGGTGTCTCCGAATCCGCTACCATCTTAGCATTAATTCCTCGTGCATCCAGGCAGATACGCACGGTCCCATCCTTTTTCTTCGTTACCGTCATCGGGCTAGCAAATGCAGATGCTTCCCTTCGAATAACGCCTAGGCGAAGCATCTCGTTGATGGTTTCCTCAACGGCCGGCCTCAAGGCAAATGGCACCGGGTATGGTCGCTGTATAAACGGCGTCTCATCATATAATTTAATCCGGTGCTCATAGAGATGGGTCATGCCAGGCTCTTCTCTGAAGATGCTCTCGTACTGCCGAAGGACTCTCAACAGGTCGGCTTTCTGGGTAGGTGGACAGACCAGCTGGTCCACTTTATTCACCAGCTCTTGTTGCACAGTAAGTATCGGACGCGATTTCGATGGCTTCGCTGTCGTTTGCAGGTGGCATATAGTGTTGTACTCATGTTGGGCATCATCTTCACAGACTTGATGTCCTGGTTTAAACTCCACCTCCGATTGGACTCCCCCTTGTTTCAACGTAATAATTCGTCGACCAAGGTCCACAATTCCTGCTACCTGTAGTAGCCAATCAGCACCCAGAATCACCGGTTTAATCAGACTCTTCACAACCAGGCAGGCCACTTGATAGTTCCGCCCACCAAGTGTCACCTCCAGGTCACTTTGTAGCACTACGCGGCAGCTCTTTTGCCCTACGGCCCCTTGGAGTTGAATCGCAGTCACAGGGAGCGTAGGAGGTCGGCGTTCAGCCGCCAGAATCGTTTCCCACAAATCTTCGGAGATACAGCTCACCTCGCTTCCAGTGTCGACGAGAGCGGTTGTGGTGATTCCCTCCACGACACATACTATCTCTGGTGTCACTCGGTGTGGGCGGACATTATGATCCTCCACCGCATCTTGTAGGCCACGATGCAGCGAAAGTATGCGGTAAGTGAGACCTTCCTCGGTAATCTCCGTGTCGTAGGTCAGGCAGGTATTCTCAACATCATTTGCTGAGTTGTTGGCTACTGTTGTGGTCAGTGTCGGAGTTGTAGTTCTCGCCGCCGACATCTTTGTTGTTGTTGTTGTTGTTGTTGTTGTTGTTGTTGTTATTGTTGTTGTTGTTGTGGTTATTGACGCGTGTGAGGGGGCACTGTGCACTCCTCCCGTAACTCGCAGTGCCGCGGTTATTGCAGGCGAGATTCTCGCCCTTTTGTGTGCACGTGGCGGGCTATACGGATGCCTTCTCTTGGGAATGGTCCCAGACAAGGAGACCTTCTCCTCCATGGGCATGTTCACCCGACGATCAGAAGACTTGTTACTCCCGTGTAACTGGTCACACCTCGCTTCCGGCTCCATCGTATAGTCGTAGATTTGGATCACGAAGCGTGTGCCTTGGAACTTTTCTCTAATGTAGTCCCTCACAATCGACCAGTTGTGTCTATCGAGGCCACAGCTGATCTTGGGCATCGCCAGTTTGAAGATTCCGGCCTTCTCACATTCATGTTTGAGCGTCCCCAGACATTCCCAGAGTGATTCATAGGTGGGCTTTCCCCACGCCCGCTCCTTGGTAATCAGGTACAGGATCGTGCGCCCAGCACTATACAGCTGCGCCACCTGTCCCACTTTCTTCTGCTGGCGCCGGAGCTCTTCCTCTCCTTGGAAACGCCGTTTGATTTCCGCGGCTATTCCTCTAGACATCTTCAAGTCGCGTGAACAGCAGTGGACAAAGGCAAATTCACTATCGGCTTTGAACATATCCCCTTTCAGCACTACTATGTTCTCGGCCACTCGGTCGGCTACTACCGGAACTGAGGTCGCAACAGTGACAGACGCAGACTGGGCGATCGTTGTGGGCGCTGATATCCCTGCTGTGGCGGATAACGTTGAATTTGTCGCGTTGGTTGTCGGTGCTGCAAGTGTTGTTGCCGCAGCCGAAGTAACTGAGCGTGGTACCGTCGTAGTGGCGGGCTTTCGCGCCTGTTCTTCAGTAGCTCGCACGCGAGTTCCGCGTTGCCGCCGGCCAACGTCCCAGGCCGTCGTAGTGCTGGTCGCGGGCGTAGCGGTGCTGTCATCGGACGTCGCGGTGCTGGTCGCGGGCGTCGCGGTGCTGGTCGCGGGGCTGGTCGCGGACGTCGCGGGGCTGGTCGCGGGCGTCGCGATGCTGGTCGCGGGCGCCGCGGTGCTGGGCGATGCGCAGGCCTCCGGCCCGGTTAGATGGGCGGAGATCAGCGGCGCTTGTTCTCCGCCCTCGGTCCGTTTCCCGATGTCTGTGTCGCCGGAGCGTCGCGACGCGTATTCGGTTGCTGCCACCGACTCCACCCGGCCTGTGGTTGGTTCTGACGCTGTTGCCACGGACGCGGTCGCGTATCGTTATTCCCGCGACGCTCGAACGGTCGAGCTGGTTCAAATCGCGGCGCTGGTGCTGGCGCTGGCGTGTCGGGGAAAGTAATCTGGGGCACTGAAGGAGGCGCCTCGATAGCTCGGGGGCCCTCTCGCTGCGGATGTCGCACGTAGGGTTGTTGCCCGAATCTTCGGTCGTCTCGGCGATCATCTCGACGATTATCTCTCCGCCGCCACGTATCCGCTCGCCGCTCTTTGGGTCCGGCGTTCCGTTCTTTCTGCAGGCGGGTGCTCGGCTTATTTGTGGCTTCATCCTCCATGTCCTCGAGGAAGGCACTCGTCTGCCGAATGTTCTTGCACCCCTTGCTCTTCCAAAACCGCTGGATATCGCAAGGATAGTGCCTGATGATCATTTTCACGAGTTTACTCTCAATGGGTGGCTCTGTCAGCATCTTTGCTCGACCCAGATGATAGTTGAAATGATCTGACATGGAGGATCGTCCCTCCACGTCAAACCTGCCATCTTGAAGTTGTCGGAGCACTCCTGCCTGTTGGTCCTCCGACCAGAAAAAGTGCAGGAAGCGCCGTCGAAACTCAGCATAGTCCTGCCACTCAGCCTTGTGGACCGCCGCCCAGCGCTTGGCCTTTCCTCGGAGACACTCCACCACAAATTTCCTCTTCTTCCGGTCATCAAGCTGTGCCCCTTCCGCATAGCTATCCACCTGCTCCAGGAACATCATCGGGTTATTCGGCCCGTCCGTGCTCTCAAACACTGGTCTGGCTGGCAGCGGTGCGGCCTGCTCGATCAGCGCTTTCAGCTGTCCCCCCAAGTCTTGCGGACTCAGCTCGTTGGGCTCAGCCCCAGCTCCTGGCTCTTCGGTAGTTGACGCCGATGGGGTGCTCCGACTGGCACCCGTCGCCGCGTCGGTAGCCTCGCCGATAGCCAAGGTCGCAGCCACTCTTCCATTCCCAACGGCGGACGCCACCGTCTCCATCGTTCTCAGCATCATATTCGTCAGACGCTCCTCTCGCTCTGCAGCCCTCCGATCCAATTCCTCCTGACGCCGGTCCTGGATTTCCTGATACTCGAAGAACCACCTCGGAATCATCGGCTCCTCCACGCGAGTCTCTTCGGCAGCAGTTCGATTGCGCGCCACCGGACGCACAGTTTCCTGTCGTGCGGTAGCTCGAGTCACTTTTCTACCTCCAGCCATTTTAGGTCGATCCCTTTGGATAAATTAGGACCGACTTTAGAATATGCAGATTCGATCGCGTGGACGTGCATGGCCTCTACAGATACGCATATATCACCTGTGTATTGGCCCTAGAGACTAACTACACTATTGTTATTCTAGCAATTTCATTAATCATAGCGATGTCCGGTAGCTCGCTATAATTTCAGTCACTCTACCACTCGATTAGTAGACACACCCACTAGCTTGTCTAATTCATTTAGAGTCCGCTCGCGCTCACTGAAGTCCGAGTGGCAGTCCATCTTGGCTGGCTGCTAACCTTCAAGCTAAAACGCAATAATTCTACTAACAGGCACTACGTGGCCGACAGCCCTGCTCTCGACTCCGTTACTCCTGGTCCGGTCCAAAGGCTCTCACTCCTTTTGAGTCCAGGTAGCGGCGCTAGAAATTTCCCGCAACTCGTAATCAATTGCAAAGGTCTACGCTACTCCGGCAATTCAACTAACACACTTCATATTGCTCGGTGGCCTATGGTCCGACCGCATGGACGCTGCATTGCCTGTAGATCGTCACCCCCACAATAACCATTCTAATCTTCCGCAGTGTCGGCGAGCTCAGCTCCTCACCTCCTCTTGGTCGCACCAGCTGGAATATTAGCTATCCACTACTTATTACTCATTACACCATACAGGATGGTCCTCATCATACCTCGTACAACTCGCTGCTGCATTCCACCTAGGCGCTGTAATTTTCTACATATTCTTACTCCTCTACTCAACTTTTACACTATCTAATCACACTTCATTAGTCCACTAGCTCAATTAATATTTCTGTTACGGTGGCCTTGGGTTTGCTCGTACACCACCTGTGAATTTCTCACCTCGTGCACCACTCAAGTGGCCACTCACCTCGGCTGGCGTAACCCCTTCTGCGGCCTTCGACAGTTATCACCTTATAGGTACTACTGTCTCCATTGAAGTAAACTCCTCATCTATAAACAATACATCCGCAGGGCTCGTTCGCATGACCTACCCGTCGCGATATCAGCTAACCCTATCTCCTGTTGTTTCAATTTGTCTCTCTCTATCAACTACATACACTCGACCAGTGTTGTGAAAGCTAGAATTACTATTTCAAAAAAATTTGATTGGATAATATTTTCAATTCAATTCAATCACTTAATTAATTGTTCAGCAGAATTACACATCCTCTTAACAAGAGTCAGGTTTAAATGAGATTTAAATAAGCACCATTCACGCGCTTAGCATTATGTAAATAAATAAACCCGAATGTGATCACAACAAAATAAAACGAGAAACGAAACAAAGAAGGTTTTGATCCATAAGTTTGGACGAAATATGGATTGATCCCATCTTCTCACCCCTTTTCCTAAATCACGAACCAGAAATTATTCAAAATAGATGCTACGTTGAGGGTTTGGCTTCTTGGCCACAATAGGTGGCCTGTATAAATTCAACTTTATTGCAGAGCGCAAACAATTGACTCGTCGCACTGTCATTAATTATATTCGTTTTGACCTAATTATCTTTGCATCTAATAGCTCATCACCAGTCATTGTTGACGATTCCGCCTTATACATTTTGGCGCCGTTTCTTTCAATTTTCGAAGTATGCCATTCCTTTGTTTACCTTCTACGCTTCGATTTCGTATGCATTTCCACCAACAATTCTGGCATTGTGTCCAAGTTTTCCTTTCACAACACCGTCTTGTCTTATGTATCTTTCGTTCTTCCCATCTAATTTAACCCTTCTACTCTTTACCCTTTCGTATTATCTCTCTCTTGTTCACCCCCCTATCTCTTGCATGCTATTACTTATCAATCCTGCTGTCACGGATCCATTTTATCTGTAACGGTACAACCCCTTTCTCCTAACCCGTCAGTTGACATTCCGGCGTGATCGTCTAACAAAAGTGTAAACCATACTTAACTGCTGTCTGGCCTCTTACAGTAGATTCACAAACACTGAGGTGGACTCCGCTAATAGAGCCACCCCTTTTCTTTCACTAACCCTTTCACTGGCTCTGTCAAAGAAAGTGACAGTACGAGAAGCTCCGCTGATAGAGTCCCATTCCACTTTCCCCTACGTTGTCAAATTAATTCATAACCGCTTGTTCTTTCATTGATAAGTGACACAAGAGAACAGGTACTAAACAGAGAGACATAACACGAAAGTCAACCACAATCCTGTTTATTACAACAAAGTCATGATAGAGAGAAGACAATTGATACACAGGTCCTTAATCCTACCCTAGTCAGTGGGAGATTTCTTTAAATATCCTATTTTAAATCAAATCACAGTTCTCTAATTAATTAGCGTAATCGGAGTCATACTGACCTCCTCGTGGAAAATGTAACCATGGCATTCGCCTATTGACCTGGTGGGGAAACCACGGAAAACCCACCAGGATGGTCTTGTGCTGTGATTTCAGGGACTTGCTACAGTTGGTACAGCTCTGCCTACCCGCAGATTGAATCCCTATTGTAAACGACCTAACTTATTGAAATAACACGGAGGACGTTGCCATGATACCTGAAAGAAAACCCTATCCAAATTTAACAACAATTCAAATTTGAGCTAAACCAAAGGGGAAGAAACTCTACCTAAACCGCAACGCAAATTAAACACTTGACTGCTCGAAATACGGAACGTAGCGACGTTTTACAAAACATGACGCCCAGAGTAACAACAATAAACACTGAATTTCATGTCAGTAATCACACTAATGTTATCACACAATTCTGTCGCTTGACGCAGGCTTACAGATCACCCACGCCTTATCAACCACCTGTCCTGGAAACCAACAATTTGCCGTGCTTTGACTTGACTTTGATAATCGTCAAATTTTGATTATAATTTTTCACTCGTTGGCTTTGTACGACAGCTTCGGCTTTGATCGTATGCCTTCAAACAATGAGATATGGGATATTTTCCCATCTCAATAACTTTATCATCTAATGGCATTATAACTGCCGGATTCACACTTCAAATACCATTTTAATGGCTCTCAAAACAACAGTAAATGTCTCCTACACTACACCTAGCTAACGGCGCCGAAGGAAAGTGCAGGTATGGTTTTTCACCACAAAACGGCTCGAGTTCACCTGAAACCTCGATACTGCTAAGAGAATCACGGTGGCTTTCTTTGAATAATTTTATTTCGACGTGGCTGAAGTTGCCGGTGGCAGAAAATAACAATCCTTGGACAGAATTTTTCAACAGATATTTGGAGGGAAGTAATTACGACGCTCTCGCTATTGGTCTCTTCGGGCGTCGCGCCTCAGCTCAAGTCTTCGATGACCCAACGGATTCTCGCGACGCGCCCCCACGGAGTTATGTTGAACCCTTTTTGATCACAACCCTTCGTTTATCGAATCTCGCGCGAGACTTTCGCATTTTGGCGGTGTTTATAGGTGATGTCTTTAAAGGTGGGCAATTTGCAGCCGCCCTTTTGGTGGACTTGAACTGTAAATTTTCTTTGCCATTGCGGTCGTCTGCTTGATCGAGAGAAAGAAAAAAGGCTTGAAATTTCATTCGCATGATGAGGCTTGGAGATTCGCCTTGCCGATGGTGTCCGGCCGATTCTTTAGCCTGTGACGGAAGTAATTTTTGTTGTTGCAAGATGGAACAATAATGGCGCTCACCTAGTGGCCAATCAGGGTGCATTTAATTCATTTGATGAACTTTCACGTGTTCGGGGCAGTGAGCCGGCTGAGCCATTGGCGGGAAGGCAATACCAAATTTCTCGGCTGGTACCCTCGAATTACACTTAGCTACAATTTTCTGTGGACTTCTAATCCTTATTTAATTTTTCAGCAGCATTGGTTTCCACGGCCGGTAATTAATAATATTTTAAACCTCAATTAGTGCAGAAAACGAGACCAACCTTTATTTGACGACCGGCGGAGTAGCAGCGATTTTCCTATTCCTTGGTCCCGATGCTCAGAATTTCGACTTGAAGCCTGCTGCCTGTTGTGCTGTCTCCAACACACACACAATATCACCTCTTTCTAATTGAATTTACACCAAACCCACCACGCGAATTAACCCTGATTTAATTTAGCAATCTGAACACACGAAATTTTCACTGAAACTCCTTTTTGACTTTTGTGGAAATTTCCGACCACCGAACTGACTTTAATCTGTTTAATTGACTTGGAATTTGAATTCTTTAAATGCAAACAACGATCTGAAATCTGTTATTTAACTCAGTGAGTAAATTAGTAAATTTTAGCTTCACGCTTGTACTTATCAAAAACTGCCTTGACAGAACAAAATCTTAAATCCCCAGAGGACTTGGATTCACGTTTTTCAATGCAACTTGTCACGATGAGAGCTCAAGCAAAAAAGCCACGAGAGCTCGCCCACATCCCCTGAGCTACACTCGGATTTCCACTTCCGAAAGTCCTTCACCTCTACCAATGAGATTTAACCAACCCTAGTCTCGTCCAATCACAAATTTTCCACCCCCTGATATCGATCGCGTATTGGATTCTGTCGACCACGTTCGATCTTGCAAATATCGCCCTTCTGGCCGCACTCCTTATAGCATTCACCGTCAGATGGCGCCAGTCGTCTCATTTTCCACACCAATTTGGATAATTACAATCTTATCGATACCTCCAGACTCCCATCTGACTGCTGACATATCAAGATATTTTAGCTTACGTTTATAACTTCCGGGCTTATGTCTAAACATAAAGAAATTACCCGAATAGTGTAATCCAACCTGGCCGGACTGGGCAGAATCGCTTGAATGAAACCCTTTCTTGTTTGGTGTCTACTTGACTCTTATTTCGCACCCTAATCTGTAAACTTACTCTTTCCACCATACAATCACATCTACGAGTTTTCAATTTGGAAACTGGTAATTAACCGCGTTTAATTTTCTTGTAAGCGAAATTCTCGAGTCGGCAAGGTGCTGGCCACATGGCAACGGCCCTTTTCGGCCCTTTTATGCGGCCTTTCAGTATATCATAAACCAGCAGGCGTTTTATGCCGTCGCATCCGGGCGTTAGCTACACCGTTGCCCGAATTTTCGAAACTTAGATAAACATTTCTTTGTCCACAAGTTAGTTATTACTTCCCACGGCCAAAACGAAGCAATTTCTCTATTATTCAAGGACTCTGCCGGGTTTTCTATAGCTCCCCGTTTTTTAACAGCCTGGCTCACATAACTCGATTCAGCGTTGGGTTTCTTTCAAGCGACTCTCGGCCTTATCTCGCCAAATTGAATTCACATGTGCCCGGAAATTATAACTAACCTACTTAATTATATGAGCAATTGCCACAGTACTTAAGATACATTGATACTATAACTAAATATATACAACAATTCTTGAAAACCTGTGAGATGAATTAACTTCAGCTACAGCATTCGCTCGAAGATCTATAGGCAAACCACAGAAAAACTGCTCGACGTAGCTTTAATGCAAAAAAAAAGGAAAAGATGTCAGCGAGGCTGATATCAGTGGCCATCTTAGGGAACAGAGGGTAGAGTAGATGCAGCAAGTGGGCGAGTGCGAAGTTGACGATGTGTCGTGATGGAGATGTTGAGGAACTACAGGTCTAGCTCAGATGCAGTTTTTGATAGCCATTGTCCGCGGACACCTACTCCGCGACGATGTGGTTCATGGTCTGGTTCTCAGTTCCACACTCAGAACTCGGATCTTCTACATATCCTCACTGATAGAACTGAAATCTGCATTTTCCCTGCCCTGTTCGTATCCTATTGAATCCATACTTTCCTTGGAAGGGAGAAGCTCTTCGGATCCTCTACAATCGCTCTGTTCTTGACGGCGGCTTCAGTATCCCATATTTCCTTCCAGTGTCTTTTCATCTCGAAATCTGCAGCATGGATTTTTGGCTGCGATGTTCAAAATTGGCAGCCAGAAAGTCTGGGTAGATTTGACAACTCCAGCAATGATTCTCAATGCTTGGTTAAGAATGACGTCAATGATGTTGTGTGTGTGTGCTATTCATCCAAACATGAGCGTAGTATTCCGCTGTCGACTAGACCAAGACAATGGTGGATATCCGAAGAGTAGTGCCGTCGACACTCCATGTAGTTCTCACAAGTCTCTGAACCAGGTTCATTCGTGTCTTCGTCTTGGCAGTGAGTCTCTCCAAGTTGATCTTGAAGGATAATGTTTGGTCGAAGGTCCCACCGAGGTACTTGGAGTGGGACTGTGCTGCAGATGAAGTCCGGCCATCAAAGCTGACATTGAGGTGACGAACTGCTTCTGTCGTTCAGATGAATGGCTCTAGTCTCTATCTTCAGAGAGTTTGGATTCAATCCTCATTTCTGAAAGATGACAAAATTCTGTTGGAAAATCGTGAAACATATTATTTATTATGTGCAGAAATATCATAGTGAAAAATCACAGAATCGGCGGGTTTTTATTTTGCACATCTGTGTTATTTGTCCAAAAAGTTCGTTTTCAGTTTTGACAAAAAAATACAAGAAAAAACTTTGGATCAAGTTTTCATTTTTGGCTGGTCATAATCTACTCACTGTTCGACTGAATTGGTTCAAATTCATTTCATGGCTTGTCTCTGTTGACAGAAGGGCTGGCCTAAAAAGCTAAAATTACAGAAGCCAACTTTTTTCAATCGAGTCACATCGCAGGTCAACCATTAAATTTTCCTCAATATGGCTCGAACCCGATAACAGTATTCCCACAAATGTAAATTTGACCAAATAACACAGAGATACATTTTTCCGAATCTGCGGCCCTAGACTTTGATTTACCCAGTAATTCTTGACAAGTTTTAACAGAGGAATATTGCTGGTAAATCTAAACAAAATTGAAATCCCCTATCTGCCATTGGTCTATGTAACGTTAATGAATAACCTTATAGCGTGGAGACCTCAGGTGATAATAAGCGCCGCAAAGCAAGAGCGCCTTTCTCTGGTGGTGATTCATGCGTGGCCCCAAGCCGTTGGTAATTTGTGGAAATTCCCTGGAATCCCGTGGCTATCCATTTAATTTGAAGAAATCGTATCCGGTGGAAATCCCGTGGTAATCCCGTGGCAATCCATCACAATCCGTTGAACGTTCTAATGTCCCAGTAATTCACCCGAGGATTCACCCCATGATCATTTGCATCTGAAGTCAACTTTGAATGAAAGAAAAAATTCACATGAACTCAAGTACTCAGACAAGAGTGTTACTCGTACTTACCTTATAAATATACAGGCAGAACCATGAATATAGCAATAGCAGAACCGAGGGCAGAACACTTGATGAAATTTTCCCAGGAATGTAAACAACTATGACACTCACCTGACATCATGACAAACAACGGCCAAGGCAACAGGGCAGCGGATATGATGCAAGGAGACGCCAGAACTGGCATTTCTTGTCAAAATTTTCTAACCTCTTTGAGCTCAGCCCGTTTTCGCGCAACTTGGTCTATGAGCGTCCGTTACACTCTAGGCAACATGGCCAACCGCGTTTTATTTTCTGCTGAATTTAAAACGTGATCGGCATATAGGTTCACTTGTACTGTGACTCTAGTTGGCTGGGCAAATTCTCTTCTTTAGCATTGTAGGCTTGCCGCCTTTTCACCTGGTGTGAAACTGACTTCTCTGGAAGTGAAGTTATATTTCTTATCAAATTGATATCAAAATTTTGGAAAACTGACCTGGTCATATGTGGAAGTGCGACTAGGAGGACGCAGAGCTGTGTTACCGTCATTTGGACACCGAAAGAGCACGGGGCGGCCGCAAATCTAAGTCATCTTGACGGCGGCTCATTCAGGGTCGACAAAAACTCGAGCGGCTGGGTTTTTTGAAATTTGGTTTAATTTACTTTTTACACGTAAATTCTTTTGCCAATGACAGACTGCAGGGCGATCCTTGTTCTCGCAATCGATTTCGTACGGTCTGGGGGCCAATTTTCTACTCTTCGCAACTTTAAGAAACGTTCGCAAGTTTGCGATTTCTGTAAATTCCAATTTTTGAGCCATCGTTTCTTTACGTATGCGCATCGATGCGCACGTTTTCATACGTTTTGCTGCGAGCGGACCTGGACCGGCGCAACTCACTTTGCGTATACGCTTTTATGATGAAGTGAGGTTAGGTATCAATGTTTTCATTGTTTTCAATAAAACAAACAGCATTGCTGAAGGTATGTGGCGATCATGGTGCCGAGTCAGGCGAGTAATGAGGTACAGCACGGAATAACTTCACGAATGCGTCACGTAAATAAAGAATTACTCACAATTCTGTCATTCTTTTCAATCTTTGTCAGCTCCAGGGACACTGTTTAAAACTTGTCACGATGATGTTTCATTTTTTCTTTTCATCGTCTGCAGTAAAGCTTTGCATTTGCTTCCCACTAGTAGTACAGGAAAAATAGTAAAAAAAAACAGCCAAACCTCGGAATAAATATGGACGTCCTAAAAATTTGATATTCTGTTCAGAATTGAATGCTCTACTACATATCCAAAATCGCCAAAAATCGCACCTGGGGGTTTTGAGTTATTGGAGGGGGGGGGGGGGGGGGGGTGAAAAATTGCAATCTTAAATGGAGGGGATGAAACCTGTCAATCCACTGGATGCAAATATATCGTTATTCAACGAATTATATCCCGTTTACATCATTTCGGTGCAAAAAGTGTCAATCATTGTTGAAGGGGCCCGTGGGGACGCGAAGCTCGGCTAGAGGACTCTTTTTTCTTCCTGCGCCATATTGAACCGATCACGACAAGTTTGGCATCTTTTCCGACTAAACTCAATCTCCCAAACTCGAATCCGTTGTGTAAATTTGGATGAAAACAAGTTTGACTAAGTTAACTTGGGAAAACTTGTTTTTTCTTTGACAATTTTGGCGAGTTTTTTTTCCACTGTTTAAGATGTTCATCTTTGGAAAAATTTCAGAGGCCATTGAATTGAAGTGTATTCTTCAGGAAAATCGTCCACTCGATGTATGATTTTGTTTCTCGAGTTAAAAAAAAATCGATTTGAACCTAAGCCGGCGCGGCGCGTCGTCTACTACTGACCAGAACACTACAGCATGCACCTTTAAATTAAAATAGCTCAAATTATTGAAAAAATGACAACTGATCTTTGATAATTCGAGGATCTGTGCACAATTGTGCACAATCTGTAATATAAACAAAATCGCGATGAATCGCACTGCAGGGTTTTAAGTTATTTGAGGGGAGAGGCAACAGTTCATAGAGTATGAATGAACCCCCTTTCAACAATGATCGACACTTTTTGTGCCAAAATGGTATCAACGGGATATTATGTGTCAAATTATAACGTATTTGCTCCCAATGGATTGACGGCTTCCATCCCCTCCTTTTCAAGTTGCAATTTTTTACCCCTCCCCTTCAATAACACAAAACCCCCGGGTGCGATTTTTGGCGATTTTGGATATGTTGTAGAGCACTCAATTCTGAACAGAATATCAAATTTTCAGGACGTCCATATTTTTTCCGAGGTTGAAATCTATCTTTCTTGTACTATAACGAGTTCCAGGTTTTTGGAAATAGGTAATAATGTTCAGTTGTCTTCAACTGAACAACAAATTCAACTGTGAGTAAATAGATCTTGTCAAAATATTACGAAAACTCATAAACTACTTTATAGAGTTCGGCCTATTGTCAAAGATACAGCCCTTCATAGTTAATTTTTTTCGGATTTCAAAAATTTTCAACTCAGGAACATTTCGACAAAATTAGCCTGAATTTAGCGTTGACTGGTTTTATCGGCTACCTACTTACCTACTCAATTTTTAAAATGGTATTTTTGGAGAATTTACTGAGTTACTTTAAAACAAAAAACAACTTTTCGATTATTTTAAAACTTCATCACTTTTTTCTTTTTTCACATGCATTTATGTTTTGTTGATTCCTGTCAAGTGTGATGCATATTTATAATCAGGATAAAAATCGGAATCAATTACCATATCAGAATAGGGCGTCGAATGTAAGAAAATTTTTCTATGTTGCACTCTGTAAGTGATATCCACAGACATTTTTCGTCGACAGATTCAAAGCCTGCGGAAAAAATTATATTTTGTAATCGTTTTTCATTTCCTGAATCATGTTCAAGGGGAAGTCTCCAGACGTATTCTTTGTTGTCAAATATGGAGGTTATGAAAATTTATTAATCTGAATGAAAACACGAACATCAGAAACTGACGTTTGAAAGCTTTGGTAGGCTTGGCGTGGCTTGAGTAGATAAAATGCACCGATATTTGCCACGTTGTCGCGTCTACTATGCGTTTATTTACGAAGACCCAATTCGAACGTTTTTCGCTTTGCGAACACTGCTCAAAAATTGGCAAACGGAAACGTATACGTAAATCTTGGTACGCAAATTTGCGCATACGCAACTTTACGTATATTCTCAAAAATTGGCCCCCTGGTCCGAAAACTGCACCCCCGTTGCCCTTGACAGACCATTTCGTAGAGATCTTGCTGTACTTGTACGATTTCTCAGTAGGTACTTGAAGGCGAAGATATTGGTCATTTCTGACTGATGTAGACCTTCGTCTACCTTGGCCTGGTCTTCTTGTGACAATTTCTGTCTCTAGGAAGCGATTCCATAATCGTGATATCACACTCTGGGTAACATTGCAGTCTCTTGCAACGGCGCGCTGAGAATGGCCCTCTTGTAACAAGGTAATGGCCCTTGTACTTGTGGCTTCTATCGCCGTTAAGTATCTCATTTTGTGAATTTACACTTGTCAGACTGACAATCATAGCGCCCTTTACTTTGGTTATAGAGAACAATGGAAAATATTGTTGATAAGAATAACACTCATTTTACTCTTTGTCCATTATTGGAATTTTTTGTAAAATTGCATCACTATAGTTAGTCCATCCGCTAGGTACTATTCTGTATTTTTTGAGAGGTCGAAAAGGTTTTTTTTGGAATTCCAATCAGTTAAGGTCCACAGAATCTTATTTTTTTGGTGGCAACGCTCAAAAGTGGTGCGGTCACCCTGTGCACCCCCATGGGGGCCAGCCCCCAGTTAATCGAATTTCAGTGCTGTAACTCGGAGGATCGACAAAGAATTGCAAAAAATTCAGGATGTCATGAAAAATGTCTCTCAAAAGTTATCCACAATGAAGATACAGCCCTTCAAGTTTCAAAAAAGGCGATTTCCGTGGAGGTACAATTTCCACAATTTTCAACCGATTTTGCTGAAAATTTGGCAAAGCCCCTCTATAACAAGCATCTAGAAGGGGGAATTTCATTTTCTGGATAAATTGCCCAGTGGCGGAACAACTGGAAATTTTGACATAATGCCGTCCCTCCTCATTTCTCAAGTTCCTGGTCAACTTTGGACTCTGAAACTTTCACTATGTATCGAATACATTATTCAGCTACGATGTTCTCAAAAAAAAACAAAAAATCTGAACACAATTTTTTCATATAAAAAGAATACTAGGATATTCAGCTAAAAAAATTAAAGCAAATCCTCCTCTTCTATATTCAACATTAAACCCAGAAACCAGCTCTGATTCTAATTTTTTTGGGAACATCGTAGCTGAACAATATATTCGATACATAGTGAAAGTTTCAGAGTTCAAAGTTGACCAGGGACTTGAGAAATGAGGAGGGACGGCATTATGTCTAAATTTCCAGTTGCTCCGCCACTGGACAATTTATCCAGAAAATGGAATTCCCCCTTCTAGATACTTGTTACAGAGGGGCCTAGCCAAATTTTCAGCAAAATCGGTTGAAAATTGTGGAAATTGTATCTTCACGGAAATCGCCTTTTTTGAAACTTGAAGGGCTGTATCTTCATTGTGGATAACTTTTGAGGGACATTTTTCATGACATCCTGAATTTTTTGCAATTCTATGTCGATCCTCCGAGTTACAGCACTGAAATTCGATTAACTGGGGGCTGGCCCCCATGGGGGTGCACAGGGTGACCGCACCACTTTTGAGCGTTGCCACCAAAAAAATATGATTCTGTGGACCTTAACTGATTGGAATTCCAAAAAAAACCTTTTCGACCTCTAAAAAAATACAGAATAGTACCTAGCGGATGGACTAAGTGGTTAAATTGCTGCAAAATTTTGTGTTAAACAGTTGATTAAAGATATCCTGAAAACTACATCGCTCTACTTCATTCAACAAAAAAATTAGTAAGTAAAAAAAAACCGATCCTCTAATTGTTTTGAGAAGTGTATTTTAAGGCTATCAATGGATTCAAGTAATCAACAACAACTTTGACCAACACAATACAAAAAATAGGATAGTCCTGAAATGTTTGCATTCAGAGAGTCCACGTCCATAGATAGGAACCTACCTAGTGAAACTCACCCTGTAAAATAATTTCTAATTATATTTTGAAAAACGGTGTTTATATCTCAGGCACCCACCTCTTGAATAAATTTTACAGACAAACTAATATTTTTTACTATTCGTTTTGGATTGAAACTCGGATTGAAACAATGGCAAATAACTTTTTTTCTCATTCGCCACATCTCCTCAACGAACGAACCAATAGTACCTTTCATTATCCAGCGCGCCATCAGCGCGCATACTCGTCTTTTGAAGTAATGGCGCAAATACAAAATTTGCGAACAAATGCTAGAAAATTGCGTGAAAAACCGCCATAGAGTTGAAAAATACGCGCCGCAGCGAACAGGGTAATAGGCTAGAGGTTAATACACACTAGTGATTACTCATATTTCATCAAAAAGTCCGCATTGTTCATTAAATTATAAATAACTGCGTTTTACATTGATCGGATGTGCGTACGCAAACCCATAATGCAACCCCCAACAACTCTATTTTCAGTTTGACTAGCGAAAGTTGCCTAAAAACCACGATTTTAGGCAACACTCGCTACATCAGTGTACTGCGGAATGTATTTTACTCCCAGGGACTTTTCCCACACGATTCAAGAATAGCGGCCCTGTTGCTCTTCAAAGTATAAAAATCACTTTTTTTCAAAACTAAATCAGCGGTGTTATCCTTCCAAAAATCATGGTAGAACAAGTGAAAGGAGCCGTGAAACATTGTGCTCATGGGAATGGGCACAGTGATAGTCGGTATAATGACAAAAATATGTATTTCTTTATCCGATTCCCAAAAACGTGCTTAAAATAGCGTAAAAACTTGGTACTGGAGAAATTTGAAAAACACGCAAAGTCTCGCGAGGAATGTGACAATGTGCACGGTGAGTGAAGCTGTGTATAACCGGAAAAATTTCACTCCGAAACGGGTCACCAAGGATAGATTCAATACATTCATACACACATTCCGCAGTACACTGATGTAGCGAGTGTTGCCTAAAATCGTGGTTTTTAGGCAACTTTCGCTAGTCAAACTGAAAATAGAGTTGTTGGGGGTTGCATTATGGGTTGCGTACGCACATCCGATCAATGTAAAACGCAGTTATTTATAATTGAATGAACAATGCGGACTTTTTGATGAAATATGAGTAATCACTAGTGTGTATTAACCTCTAGCCTATTACCCTGTTCGCTGCGGCGCGTATTTTTCAACTTAGTGGCGGTTTTTCTTGCGATTCTGTAGCATTTGTTCGCAAATTTTGTATTTGACGCCTAAATTTGGCGCAAGCGTTGGGTATACCACTATAATGAAAGTTACTATTGAGCTAGTTGTGGTGTCAAAATGTGAAAAACAGTTCGTTCTCCAAAAAACGCTTCTAGTTCTGTCGTTTTGTCTTATTTCAATTTAAAAATACGACTGCGAAAGAAGGCTTATTTTCAGTTGTGTCCGCCATTTTTAATTTTGACATTCCAATCATATTCGTATATGACACTTGAAGCCTATTTAATTGGTTACATAATGCGATACTAAACCTGTCAAAATCGCCCCAAAAACAAAAATTTGACAGGCAATACAATATTTTATATCATCCATTTTGGATTGAAACAATGGCAAATAAGCTTGTTTTCAATTTGCCACATCTCCCTAACGAATGAACCAATTGAGCTAGTTGTAGTCTCAAAATGTAGAAGATAGTTCATTCTTTCAGAAAACGTCTTTAGTTCGGTTATTCTGTCAAATTTTAATTTAAAAAAAAACGACTGCAAAAGAAGGCCTATTTTCAGTTGTTTCCGCCCTTTTTGAATTTCGACATTTAAGAATCATTTGTATATGGTTTTTATAGCCTCTTCAATTAGCTACACAATGATACCAAACTTGTCAAAATCGGTCAAGAAGCAAAAAATCGGCGAAGAAAATAAAACAGTACGGTTTTTTACGGCCCACCCGGTATTCTATTCTCGAGGTCTTGGCTAATGGATGGGTGCAGTCGCATAAACAAGTTTTTTGACAATATGCCCTATTTTTTATTGATTATCATGACAATGAAATGTTGGATGTGATAGATTTACAATGTGTGGGTTTCTCGAGGGTTCTCCATGGTCGTGTCCGAGGTCATGTCCTTTTATCTGTCGGCGACGGCAATCTCGAGGATGTACCCGTCGATAGATTTCCAAGTGACTGCGTGCGAACCGGTTTTACGAAAGTCGGCTGCTTCCCCCAGTGCGGCCCTCTGGTTGATGTGGATGATTTCTCTTTTTCTATCGGCAAAAACCAGCGTCATGGTGAACCCACAGCGCTTGGCGGAAAAGTTGAATACTTCGTTGCGTTGTGCAGACGACGAGGGCCTGATGATCACATCTTGAAAGTTCTTGTCTGGTCTGGCCAATCCTACCCAGTCGAAGCTCGAATTCACCCGGACAATGGTGCTGGTGATGAACGTTTTCGTGTTGTTGACCACTCGCAGCTCGGTGTGTGCCATTTTCACAGTTTTCTGTAGAATTCTGGAAGGGCACAAAAATGTTTGTTTGTGCGCAAGAACTTGAAATTATATTGAAACTCACCCAGCCGTAGTTGTCAGTAGTCAATTCAGTTCTAGAATGATTTCGGTAAGAGAAATCGTCACCTTATAAATAGTTGCAGCTACATATAGTAATATAGGTACCTACTCTACGCCCCTATAAATCTGCAATAATTTTTGTGCATTTCTTATCGTATTGCTTCAGTCTTGCAAGTGTTCCAGGTAAAATATTATTGATTTTAAATTGATTAAACCAACAGAGAACAAACCGTGGAATTGCTGCTTTTCGTTCACTAATCTTCCAATAAAAAAAAAACAGGGCTAATATCCAATGATGACTAAACACAGGAAGTTTCCTGGAAGTGCTTTGGGGTGTGATATGAAATATGGAACCGAAAGCAAAACAGTCAATTTCCTAACACACCCCACCTTGCACCCCACGTGATACGTGAAAACCGAGCTCAAAATCGTATTGCTCAAATGCAAATCAGCCAGAAACGGTAGCTCACTTGCTTCGGTTGCCTGGCTAAAGACAGAAGCACCGCAGCCATTCTTGTCGTTTTCACGCATCAAACGCATCCAATAACAACTGATATTTTCTTACAGTTTTATACTGATATAGTATATTACTGATATTACAGTTACAGTTTTCTTATTTTCTTCTTTTTTTTTGGGAGTGCATCTAGAAATTTGACACAGCAATAAGTAAGGAGGTAAACTATTATCAATAGTTGTGAATACCCCATCATTACTGATAAAAGATAAGTAGGTACCTAAACAAAAAACAGCCAGTAAACTGGAGCTTACATTAGTTTAATTAATTTATTAGGCAGATAATATTTTATCTTGAGGACTTCACACTTCACTTGAGAACTAGAAAAATACTTGAACGACTGAGTATGTTTTAAGAGGGTTCTTGGGATTTTTTTTTGAAATTCTGTGAATTGAGGAAGGTTGATGTTTTTTCTGTGTAGGAGGGTCTATCTAGAATTACCATACAGTTACCTTTGTCTGCCTTGCAGATGACTATGTTCTCCCTTTCGAGGGATTTAAAGAGCGGTTTCAGCTCGGAGATCATCTTTCTTGTTCAATGAGGAATGGAATCACACTCGAAACTGTTGGAGAGGCTGTTCACTTTGTGTAGGAAGTTGTTCGGGGGGCTGAACATATCTTGGAGACTTCTCTATGTGAGCTATGAGGACATCTCTGTCTTTATTACTTGGCGGGAGAGGAGGGTTGTATTTGAGGCCATGATTCAGCGGACACATCTGGGCCGGAGTGAAGAACCTCGACGTCAAATTCAGGACTCTGCTGTGGAAATTGAAGTTCGAAAAACTAGCTCTGGGATTACGAGATTCCTCACGGCGAGGACGCGATCGAGCGACCAGGGTGTTGAGTTTCTTCCTCAGACTCGAGGAGGTGAACTTGCTCACAGTTTCCACTGCGTCTCTTGTGTTGTTATCAAAACTATCTGAAACTGCAGGATGAAGAGTGGACGACAAATCTTTGTGCAGTATCAAGAGGACAGTCATCAGTTGGTCACGTCTCCAAAACCAATATTTCATTCCACCCCTCAGCCAAGTTATCTCAGCAACTCGCTTGGCTTTTCTCACAGGGGCGGAACCTGACGACACTTTTACATGGACGAAACAAGGAACGACCTTATACTTGAGGCATGACTTCAGAAACCATATTAGGCAGCAATTCTCGATAATGTTACGAGTTTTCTTATATTCGGCCTCGTACTCGGCAGTCTTAAAGCTTTGACTAGCTTTGATTAAAAATTCGTAGTGGCTGCTGCTTTCTCTCAGTGAAGTTGCTATTTCACAAAATAGGAAAATACTCTAATCCTCGCTCTAATCTCTTCACAACTATTTTTTACTTAAGATGATTTCGGCCTTGCCGTGAGGCCATCTTCAATTAAGTATGATCTGGAAGTGAACACACATCAAGTTTAAGAACAATACCTAAATACGTAAGTATGGGTTCATGAAAAAAGTTGTGAGCAAAGTTGAGAGCATCTTTCGGCGCTTATTCACCGGACTAGGTAGTATAGAAATGCGTAATCACAACTCGTGAATTATCATCGTTCATTAGGTAGGTACAGTTGGGAGCGAAATGATTCATACGGAACCTCTAGGAAGTCGGCTGGGTTTCAGAAATGTTAGCTGCTTGGATTGTTCTTGAATGCCAGTTTTGATTAGAGAATGATCGTAATCAAAACTGGCATTCAAGAACGGCGGCGGCGGTGCCGAATGAATCATTTCGCTCCCAACTATATCTACTAGTGATGTATGATGTAGAGTAGAGAAATGGAAGATTGGCAGTGTCTTTTTTATAATATGCTCTATTTATTGGTTATCATAAGAATAAAATGATAGGCAGGTATACAATATGGGGGTTTTCTAAAGGGTTTTCCAAGCTCATGCTTCAAATGTCGGCGACGTCTATCTCGAGGAGGTTCCCGTTGGCGGCTTTCCAAGTGACCGCGTGCGAAACGATGATTTGCTGGAAGTCGACTGCTTCCCCCAGTGCGGCTTTCTGGCTAATGGTTCCAGTAAGGCAGTCGACGGCTTATAAATAGTTGCAGCCACAAAGGTACTTTATACGCACGTAAGAACTCCCAAAAATTGTTTGGCCTCAATTATTGTATTTTTAAATTCCTGCAAGTGCTCAAGATGAAAAATCAATTGTTTTAATTGAACTAACACGAAACAAAGCATGAAATTGGTACTATTTGTTTACTAACCTTTTAATAATAGAGGGGAACTACAGCGATAGTTCTTTGGAAGTGCTTTAGGGGCTGCGATATAAAATATGGAACCGGAAGCCAAAAGTCAATTTCCTAACAATTGAAAAATAGATAGTATTCACTTCGTAACTTTGTGGCAGTCCAAAACAATACCTATAGACCAGGAAATAAATGCAACGTTTTGATGAAACCCGAAATAAATATAAATAAATATTAATAAATAACGGAAAATCTGAAAATTCGAAAATCCATTCAGAATTTGGTGGGAAACAAGATACTTACTAAAAGTTTCCGAGGATGACCAGAAAGTTTAATGCACCAGTAATACGCAGTTTAATGCGTATTAGACAACTGCGAAGGGGCCAAGGTACGATTTTTCATAAAGTCGTATGGTAAACCGTGACTAACACCTTTTTTGACATGTTTGGTATGATTTCCAAATTAATCGCACTCTTTGATTCCAATAATTGGTATTAAATTTTGATAGAGACATATTTTAACCGGTTCCATCAGGAAAAAACATGTTTTTTTTACCCTCAAATTTGATGTTTTGTAGCTCCAGTGCTATCAGTATCCAATGTATTTCTAATTATGATCTTAATTCAGACCGTTGGCGTTGGATTGGGCTATTTCACACAGAAATATCATTTTCTAATTTCTTTTCCCGGTTTTACAAAGTCACGGAGCTATTTTGTTACTTGAGATGTATCATAAAGCTTGACTTGATGAAACGTGCTATTTCACAGGAAAAATCAGGCTACGATCAGAATGTAGCTTTTATTTAGTACTTTATTCATTTCAAGGGATAAAAATAGCTTTCTCTATCAAACAGAATGGAAAAAACCTGAATTGGAGCCGTATCTATCTCAGTCATTACATCATTCTTCCTCCGACAATGCGAGCTTTTGAAATTAAATTTCTACATGATGCACGTTTTGGAACAAAATTAGCCGTGTTTACCGTACGACTTTACGAAAAATCGTACCTCGATCTCTTCGCAGCCGTCTGGTACGCCATTGGTGCAATACCTACACTTCCTAGGGACTGTTGCAAAATGGTAACTTCTTGTACCTTCGACCTCCCACAAAAAAAATGCCAAACCTCGGTCAGATCAGCTTTTGGAACTATTTTAGTATGTTGTTTCCCACCAAATTCTAAAAGGATCCTCTTTCCAGATTTTCCTTCATTTATTCCGGGTTTCATCAAAATTTTGCATTTATTTTCTGGTCTATAGGTACTGTTTTGGACTGCCACAAAGTTTCGATGTGAATATAATGTATTCTTCAATTGTAAGGAAATTGACTTTCAGCTTCTAGTGGACGTGGTAGGAAAAAACAAGTTGCAAATGATGATAAAGGCAAACCACTTGGCAGGATCGTAACCAAGACTTGAATAAACGATTTGACCCGCAGTGCTTTCATTTTTGTCCCTTAGGATTTGAATGGCGCCCCTTCTTTCAAAATGGCGGATTTTATCTAGGAGCAGAAAGTATCGAATAGCCTGGTGATGTCCAGCTTTGTTAAAATATATGGAGCTATGTCTCGATTGATTTTTGGGACATCAAACACTTTTTAAAAAAAATGATGAAACATTGACATCTGTCGCAAGCAAATTTGGTGGAGGCGCCAACATGAATTTTGTACGGTCATAAGAAAATTGCTGTAATATTTTTATTTTTCAACCGATTTTAACACAAGGTATCTCATTTTGTTGAAAAGTGAATTCTTCTTGATATCTTATACCTTCCATAAAAAAAGACATTGAGAAATGTTAAAGAAAAAATAAAAAAGTAATTTTGAAAAAAAAAGATTTTTTTGTTTTTTTTATTTTTCTGAAAATTGCCATATTTGTAGATTTTGTTGTGTCCTTTCTAAATTTGCACTTTTCCGATTTATATCTTTGCAGTGCGCACCGCCATGTTGAAAAAATGGAATCTGAAGAGAAGTTTTTGACAATATCTAAATTTTTGTCCATGCGAGATTAAAATGTTTATATACGTATGAAAGTACATTTATTTCTCCACGATTTGACACCTAAACCATTTTTGTGCGACTTGGGGTTCTTGAGCTAGAGCTTCCGGAAGTATCAATTTTCGGTGTTAAATAGTGACCGTGTCTACCGGATTTTACCACTGGATCGCCACCATGTCTCAATCAAGTCACCCATCGATAACTTGTCGTCATTTATCTCAAATCATGAACATTGGTGGACCTGGCACAGCCCTAAGAGGTGATTTTTATTTCTTTTGGAACCAAAAATTGATACTTCCAGAAGGTCTAGCTCAAGAACCGTGAGTCGCACAAAGCTAATTCAGATGTCAAACTGTGGAGGATTTAATGTGCTTTCATATGTATATAAACATTTCAATGTCACATAGACCAAAATTTTGATATTGTTAAAAACTTCTTTTCAGACATCATTATTTCAATATGGCGGCGCGTACTGCAAGGATATAAATCGGAAAAGTGCAAATTCAGAAAGGGCACATCAAAGTCTACAAATAGGCCAAATTGCATGAAAATAAAAAAATGTAAAAATCTTTTTTTTTCCAAATAATTTTCAATTTTTTTTTCAACATTCCTCAACATCTTTTTTTAATGATAGGTATAAGGTAACATAAAAAATTCACTTTTTCACAAAATGAAAAGTCTTGTGTTTAAAATCCGTTGAAAAATAAAAATGTTACAGCAACTTTCTTATGACAGTACTAAATTCCTCTTGGCGCCTCCACCAAATTTGCCTGCGGGAGATGTCAATGTTCCACCATTTTTTTAATTAGTGTTTTATGTCTCAGAAACCGATTGAGACACACCCCCTATATTTCTACTAAGCTGGACATCACCAGGCTATTCGATACCTTCTGCCCCTAGATAATATCCACCATTTTGAAAAAGGGGCGCTATTCAAATCCTAAGGGACAAAAATAAAAGCACTGCGGGTCAAATCGTTTATTTGGATCTCAGTTTTAACCCTGCCAAGTGGTTTGCCTTTATCATCATTTGCAACTTTTATTCCCTATTTCGGTTGTACCACGTCCACTATTCCGGTTCCATATTTTATATCGCAGCCCCCAAAGCACTGCCAAGGAACTATCGCTGTGGTTTCCCTCTATCTCGTCCTTTATTATTAAAAGGTCAGTGAACAAAGAGCACCAATATCATGCTTTGTTTTTTTTTTTTAGTTCAATTAATTCAATTGATTTTTTTATCTTGAGCACTTGCAGGAATTTAAAAATACAATGATTGGGGCCCAACAATTTTTTAAAGTTCTTACGTGCGTATAAAGTACCTATGTAGCTGCAACTATTTATAAGCCGTCGACTGCCTTACCGGAACCATTCTAGAGCTGCACTGACTACTGACAACAACTATAGCTGGGTAAGTTTCAATTTAATTTCAAGTTCTAGGACACGAACAAACATTCGTCCTCTTCCAGAATTCTACAGAGAACTGTAAAAAAATGTCGGTGCGTAGATCCACACACACCGAGCTGCGAGTTGTCAACAACACGGCAACAAATATCACCGACACCAGTGTCACGGTAAGTGCGGACTATGACTGGGATTCCGGCGCCAGACCAGACAAGAACTTCCAAAATGTAAAAATCGCGGCCAAGTCGTTTTTACAAAACCGCGAAGAAGTCAACTATTACGCCTCGCGCTGTCCGTTTACCATGACGCTGATTTTTGCCGATGGAACAAAAGACAGCTTCAGCATCAACCAGAAAGCTGCACTGGGGGAAGCAGCCGACTTCCAGCAAATCATCGTTTCGCACGCGGTCACTTGGAAAGCCGCCAACGGGAACCTCCTCGAGATAGACGTCGCCGACATTTGAAGCATGAGCTTGGAAAACCCTTCAGAAAACCCCCATATTGTATACCTGCCTATCATTTTATTCTTATGATAACCATTAAATAGAGCATATTATAAAAAAGACACTGCGCATCTTCCATTTCTCTACTCCACATCATACATCACTAGTAGGTAGGTACCTACTGTGATAGGACGCCTTAAAATTATAAAATAAAGGGGATTAAATATTCAGGTATAAATTAGAATTACGGGCGGAATTTGGAAGTGACGAAATTGCACACGGGGTGATGGAGAGTCAGGAAATGTATGCGGGCGCATTGGTTTGGTAGGCCCGGGGTTGAGACGTGAGAGGGAATGGGGCAAGAAACAAGGATCAGTCCGAAAGTAGCGACGGGGGTGAGATTGGTGTCGTACCTAGCAGTCGACAACGGCAGATGTGCCTGATGAAGAGAAAGTTAGTATTTATCGAGAAGAATGCTGAAACCACTGTTAATAATTGTAGTGCATCAGTGACGAGAAAAGAAAAACATCAAGGCAAGTCTGATTTCCATCGTAATCAAATGATAGTTGTTTTGATGGAGTTAAATTGAGTGATTAGTTGTTCTTAAAATAATTGTAGGTTTTGTCCTTGATACTTCGAACAGCCATAGTAAGCGTCAAACCGATTTCATACGTTAGTTGGTTCGAGCTTTCAAATGCGGTCCCTTGTTTCCAACCACCTATCTTCAAGTGCCAGAAAATGATGAAAGCTTCAGTATAACCCTTTGCGAAGATCTCGTTTCCTGCAGGTCGATTCTCAGATCAGTTCTGCTGAAAACTCAGCGCCCTTGACATATATTCAAATCAAATCTGGACAACAATCTCTCACGCAAAATTTTCCTCCATACAATAAAATATTCAACCCTTTTCGCGCGACAAAGAGTTTATGAGCAAAAAAAAAGGTTGAGTTCCAAAAAGTGAACCCCTCTGAACCATGCCAAGAAAATTCAGTATCGCTTCGAAAACACTCCAAGATAAGAAAGGAACAGAACATAAATTTTGCAGGCTGATTAATTAGAGGCTCATCGCGAGAAATCATACACCCGATTGCAGAGTTGATTGGAGCTATTTAACCCAGCTTGACATAGAGCTGTTGGATGAGTATGTAAGTCCAAACTACAGCACCAGCTGGATATAACTTTTCTGGAATGTAAACACTCAATTTTATGTAAATTACTTGATCGATAATTAAAATAATGGCTATAAATTCGAAGGACCAAGACAAAACTCGGTGAACCACAATCTCTCTCTAAGTACAAATAAATAATCGAGACTTCTATTCGTATAATGGAAGATGACCTAGGTAGAAAAAGGGGTTAAAATTTGAATCTCGACGAAGTCTTGAGTTAATTGAGCGGGGAATTGAAACTCAGGTGCGTTAGGGAACGGGGCAACGGGCTCACCAATAGGCCTGAAAATTAGAAAAATGTGGAACGGAATTTATTTGAAAGGATTGGGGAATTAGTCGTTAATAGGGTTTTCGCACGTAATTAGGGTGTAATTTCTTTCAGGACCCGAATGTGAACTGAATCAACTGATTTCTAACGCTAGCTGATGTCAGGACGTCTGGAAATTATGATGATGAATAATTAAAATGAACTTTGGCGATGTTCGATTAATTTGTAATAAAGGTGAGGTGTGGTTTAATGACTTTGTTTATTTCTCAATGTTTATTCAATTCATCCTCTTTCAAAGAACGTGAGGGTACTATAGTTTGATTGAGGTATTAGCACGACGTGAAATTGAGATAGGTGGAAAATTGATTTAGACAACTTAGGTGAAGGTAATTAGAATCTACGGCACAACAAAACATAACGCAGGGTCCCTAGACGTATCACAGCTGAATAATTTAATCATAGGAAAAGCGGGTATCCCACAGTATCTACCTAATGAACGATAATAATTAACGAGCTGTGATTACGCATTTTTATACTACCTAGTCCGGTGGATAAGCGCCAAAAGATGCTTCCAACTTTGCTTACAACTTTTTTTATGTATACTTACGCATTTGGGTATTGTTCTTAAAATTAATGCATGTTCACTTTTAGATCATACCTTATTGAAGATGGCCTTACGGCAAGGCCGAAATGCATTTTAAGTGAAAAATAGTTGTGAGAAGATTAGAGTATCTTCCTATTTTGTAAAATAGCAACTTCACTGAGAGAAATCTGCAGCCACTACGAATTTTCAATCAAAGCTAGTCAAAGCTTCAAGACTGCCGAATATAAGAAAACTCGTCACACCATTAAGAAATGTTCGCCTAATATATGGTTTTTGAAGTCATGCCTCAAGTACGAGGTCGTTCCCTGTTTCGTCCACGTAAAAGTGTCGTCCGGTTCCGCCCCTGTGAGAAGTGCCAAGCGAGTTGCTGAGATAACTTGGCTGAGGGGTGGAATGAAATATTGGTTTTGGAGACGTGACCAACTGATGACTGTCCTCTGGATACTGCACAAAGATTTGTCGTCCACTCTTTATCCTGCAGTTTGGGATAGTTTTGATGATAACACAAGAGACGCAGTGGAAACTGTGAGCAAGTTCACCTCCTTGAGTCTGAGGAAGAAACTCTACACCCTGTTCGCTCGATCGCGTCCTCGCCGTGAGGAATGTCGTAATCCCAGTGCTAGTTTCTCGAACTTGAATTTCCACAGCAGAGTCCTGAATTTGACGTCGAGGTCCTTCACTCCGGCCCAGATGTGTCTGCTGGATCATGACCTCAAATACAACTTTTCCCTCCCGCCAAGTAATAAAGACAAAGATGTCCTCATAGCTCATATAGAGAAGTCTCCAAGATATTTTCAACTCCCCGAACAACTTTCTACACAAAGTAAACAGCCTCTTCAACAGTTTCAAGTGTGATGTCATCCCTCATCAAACAAGAATGATGATCTCCGATCTGAAACCGCTCTGTAAATAGCTCGAAAGGGAAAACATAGTCATCTGCAAGGCAGACAAGGGTAACTGAAGGGTAGTTCTAGATAGACCCTCCTACACAGAAAAAAACATTAACCTTCCTCAATTCACAGGATTTCGAAAAGTTACCCAAGAACCCCCTTGAAACATACTCAGCTCTTTCAAGAAAATCACTAAAAACCGAGCTAAAAACATATTCCGAATTTCTCCAAACACACCAAATCCCGAGCCAAATCCTCCTTTCGGCACTCTATTTTGCCTGGGCTATTGTGTATACAGGGTGTCACACTTTTTTTGTCAATATTCTAGGAGATGGTAGAGCATCGAAAAATAACTACTTCCGCAGCAAAAGAAAATAAAAAATGATTTTTTTTCAAAAAAATGAAAAATAAAAATATATCTTTTCACAGATTTGACAAAAGTCAATGTGACCAGCTTGTAGGTATGCATCAGCTCACTGTGTGTACCAAATTTGGTGAAAATCCAGTTATTAAATTTGAAATTAAAACACAAAAACCTTGACAAAAACCATTTTTGAAACCCAACTTTGAAAGCCTCTATCTCCGTTATAATGCGTTCCTGTCGAGGTTCCTGTGTAACCTCAGTTTCCTGAGGCCCACAAAAGCTTTGCTCCGGCAGCAGGCTATCCAGTCGGTAGATATGGAGGGGTTCAGTGGAAACATCCTAAACAAGGGCGCCAAGTAGTTCTAAGCAACCAATTCCATTTAGTTCCGAACTCGGTTCCGAACCACCAAGCAAAACTTACGCTGTTTAAATTGAAAAACAAGAGAGAGGACAATAAGCGTGTTTGGTTTAACAAGTATAATGAAAATATTGAAGTGATGACATGTAACAGCAAAAAATATTGATACGAAATTTCTCAATGAAAGTCTGGCAACATCTAGATTTCTCAATAACGAGACATAAGTATATTCAATTTTCTTTAATGACTTCAGAAAATTGATCACGATAATATTACCTCAGTTTTCGATGGAATTACCTACTCATCTTTGATTTCACAATATTTATCAAAAGATATATTAAAGATTAAATTGATAAGCGGGTTAAAAGAGGGAGTGCACTCTATATCTATATACGCTGGTATATTCTAAAGGTGTTATACCGGGTGGGCCAAAAAAAATTGCACTAAAACTTTTCCCTTGTAAAATTTTTATTTCTCTTCCGCTTTCGACGATCTTAGTATCAATGGATAGCCAAAAGAATAGGCTTCAAACTTCAAAAATCAAAATGGCCGCATCTACAGAATCCAAGATGGCGGACGCAGTTAAAAATAGGTCAACTGTAGAGCTCGTTTTTTTTGGGGGGGGAATTCTGACAATAAGAAAGCCGATGATACATACCAATAGAATGGGCTTTTGGCAACATTTTGAGACCAAAATGAAAAAATCGGCCGACAGGATGCAAAGAAATTGCGAATTGAAAAACGGCCTGTTTGGCGTTTTCAAAGCGCGAGCAGTGAGAACATCATTTCAGTATTCGCACTGCTAGATTTTTGTTTATAGTCCGATATTATGATATCGGATGTCACTGGATGGCCAATGAAATGGGCTTCCAACGTCAATATCCAAAATGGCCGCTTTTCCAAAATCCAAGATGGCGAATGCAGTTTAAAATAAGTAAACTGAAGAGCTCGTGTTTTTTTATTGAGGATTGTAAAAACAAGAAAGCCAATGATACATGTCACTAAAATAGACTATGGGCAACATTTCAAGACCAAAATGAAAGAAATATCGGCCGACGGGTTGCAAAGAAATAGCTAATTTGAAAAAAAAAGCCTGATTGGCGTTTTCAAAGCGGGAGCAGTGAGAACATCATTTAGATATTTGCACTGCTAGATTTCTGTTTTTAGTCCAATATTATGATATTGGATGTCACTGGATGGGCAATGAAATGGGGTTCAAACGCCAAGATCCAAAATGGCCGCATTTCCAGAATCCAAGATGGCGGACGCAGTTAAAAATAGGTCAACTGTAGAGCTGTTTTTTTTTATTGGGAATTGTGAAAATAAGGAAGCCGATGGTACATACCAATAGAATAGGCTATTGGCAACATGGCAACATTTGGCAAGACCAAAATGAAAAAAATCGACCCACGGGTTGCAAAGAAATAGCAAATTGAAAAACGGCCTGCTTGGCGTTTTTGTTATTCTCCGTACCGATGATCGAGAGATGCCTGGATAAAACATTCTCATTGTGAATATTCAAATACTTGATATGACTGATGAGTACCTAAGTGGATTTCTACCTATCAATCTGCTGGAAAATCAGGTACATACCTGTGATATTTGTCACTTGCCTTGAGGTCTTACTGGTTCCAGGCCTATTTTCCGGACTATGAATTAGTTCTCTTCCTCTTCAGCGTTTTTCCTGGGAACAATAACATCAAAATGTTTCCAGAGCCCACTTTTGCAACTTGAACGTTATTGTTTCCAAGGAAAACTCTGAATAGGTCTTGGAACTAATTTCCAAAATAAGTCCAGAAAATAGACATGGAACCACAAGGCAGGTGGCAAATATCGCTGGTACGTACTTGGTACTTGATCAATTTTCGTGTAAGAACGTTCAAGATCTAGATGTTTCGATAGTTCTGCGTCAGTTTAGCATGTGATTTAGCTTGTGTATTGTAGGAAATATGTTCCTGATCTGGACAGAATAACTCACCAACCAGTGTATCCCTTTAGGATGGTGCATCTGCCCATCCAGCAGCTACAAACTGTTGACTACCTGAGAAATAGTGGCACAAATTTCACTGAGTCAAAAAGCTAGCCACCTTGTAGCCCGGAACTTATTCCCTTAAATTATCTTGTGTGGTTCTATTTTATTCAGCGCTCACATAACAATGAACGTAATCAGTTCAGAGACCCTCAGGGCTATTCTGTATGGATATTGACTCAACTTAACATTGATATTGTGACACTAAATTCAACTAAATTGTCATTCTAATAATGAAACACAATGGAAAATGTCAATTTAGTGTCACACTGTCAATGCTGACTCAAGTCAATATCCATACAGAATAGCCCTGATTGAGGAGCTGCAAGAATAAGTATTCCAGTATTGGAAAGAATTTCCCCGAATTCCAATTTTGAGTGGTGGTTCTAATTCCCCATTCATTTGCAACCCGTCTGCCGATTTTTTCATTTTTATCTTAAAATGTTGCGAAGAGCCTATTCTATCGAGATATATCATTGGATTTTATATTTTTACAATTCCCAAATAAAAAAAAAACGAGCTCTTCAGCTGACCTATTTTCAACTGCATCCGCCATTTTGGATTTTCAAATAGCAGTCATTTTGAACTCCGGTGTTTGAAGCCTATTTCATTGGCTATCCAGTGACATCCAACACAATAATATCGTACTCGAAACAGAAATCCAGCAGTGCAAATACCGAAATGATGTTCTCACTGCTCCCGCCTTGAAAACGCCAAGCAGGCCGTTTTTTAATTTGTTGTTACACCTTTCCCTTTAGCCGATTTTTAATTTTTGTCTTGAAACGTTGCCAATAGCTTATTCTATTGATATGTACCATCGGCTTCCTTATTTTTACGATTCCAAATTAAGAAAAAACGAGCTCTTCAGTCGACCTATTTTCAACTGCATCTGCCATCTTGGATTTTGGAATAGCGGCCATTTTGAACTTTGGCGTTTGAAGCCTATTCTTTTGACTATCCAGTAACACCCACCCGCCAATATCAGACTGAAAACAGAAATCTAGCAGTGCAAATACCGAAATGATGTTCTCACTGCTCCCGCTTTGAAAACGCCAATTAGGACTTTTTTTTAAATTCGCTATTTCTTTGCAACCCGTCGGCCGATTTCTTTCATTTTGGTCTAAAAATGTTGCCAATAGCCTATTTTAGTGACATGTACTATTGGTTTTCTTGTTTTTACAATTCTCAATTAAAAAAACACGAGCTCTTCAGTTTACTTATTTCAAACTGCATCCGCCATCTTGGATTTCGGAATAGCGGCCATTTTGAATATTGGCGTTTGAAGCCGATTTCATTGGCCATCCAGTGACATCCGATACCATAATATCGGACTATAAACAAAAATCTAGCAGTGCGAATACCGAAATGATGTTCTCACTGCTCGCGCTTTGAAAACGCCAAGCAGGCCGTTTTTCAATTTGCAATTTCTCTGCATCCCGTCGGCCGATTTTTTTCATTCTGGTCTTAAAATGTTGCAAATAGCCTATCCTATTGGTATGTACCATCGGCTTTCTTATTGTCACAATGCCGAATTAAAAAAAACGAGCTCTACAGTTGACCTATTTTTAACTGCGTCCGCCATCTTGGATTCTGGAAATGCGGTCATTTTGATTTTTGAAGTTTGAAGCCTATTCTTTTGGCTATCCATTGATACTGAGATCGTCGAAATCGGAAGAGAAATAAAAATTTTACAAGGGAATAATTTTAGTGCAATTTTTTTTGGCCCACCCGGTATACTTTCAATTTCTCTTGCACACGATGCGAAGTTCTTAGTAAAAATATCGAATCATCGATAAGAAAAATAGCAAAAAACATGAACTGAAGGTTCTAAGAAAAGGCAAAAATTTGGCCTGATTTCTTTGCAAAATGCGCGGCGTCCTGAACTTTCATAACCGCGATGGTGAAGCTTTTCTCCGGATCATATGAGTAGATAATGGGGGACCTTGGCGCACCCCCACTCCTCCTCCTTTAGGCCCCGCCCCCTTATTCTGAAGCCCCGCCCACCTGTCAGATTTTGACAGGTGACAGTTGACAGCTGTCATATGTCAGATTTTGACAGGTGACATTTGACAGCTGTCACATTTGACAGGTGACTTTTGACAGCTGTCACATTTGACAGGTGACGTTTGACAGCTGTCACATTTGACAGGTGACGTTTGACGGCTGTCAGATTTGACAGGTGACATTTGACAGCTGTCTAACTTGACAGGTGATGGCCGCCATGACAGTGGATGGAGAGCGGGAAATTTGAATTAGACAGCTGTCTCAATTGACAATTGACAGCCGTCAGATGATGGCCGCCATGACGGTTGAGGGAAGAGCGGGAAATTTGAATTTGAAATCTGACGTATGTGATAGGTGACAGCTGTCAGATTGACATTTGATACCTGTCAGATGATGGACGCCATGACAGTTGAGAAAAGAGCGGGAAATTTGGATTTGACAGGTGACGTACGTGACAGCTGACGTATGTGACAGGTGACAGCTGTCAGATTGACATTTGACACCTGTCAGATGATGGCAGCCATGACAGTTGAGAAAAGAGCGGGAAATTTGAAATAGACAGGTTACAGGTTTTTGACAAATGGTTGATGATGGACGCCATGACAGTTTTCGGAACTGTGCTATCTTCAAGCCTCCGCTAGATAGAGCTGCCTACTACAGGTTTCTAACTGTGATTTCCTCAAGCTTCCGCTAGATGGAGCCACTGGTATTAGAGGTTTCTAACTGTGATATCCGCAAGCCTCCGATGGATGGAACCACCCGGAAGTTTGTTGTAAAAGAGCGGGAAATTTGAATTTCAAACAAATTGGTGATTCTGATAGGTACCTACAGCTAACTTGTTCGCCAACGCGGGTTTCTAACTGTGGTATCCTCAAGTCTCAGCTAGATGGAACCACTTCATATATCAGTCCGTTTGTTGTAAATGAGCGGGAAATTCAAATTCGGTAGGCCATAGATATAGGTGACATTTGACATATGCCTTATTCAAATATGACGGGTGACAGATGATAGCCGCCATGACATTCAGAAAAAGAGCGGGTATTTTGAAATAGACAAATGACGTAGGTGACAAATGCTTGATGATGATCGCCATGACAGTTTCGGAACTGTGCTATCCTCAAGTCTCCACTAGATAGAGTTGCCTACTACAAGTTCCTGACTGTCAGATGATGGCCGGCATGACAGTTTAGAGAAGAGCGGGAAATTTGAATTTCAAAACAGAGAGCGAGAAGTTTGAATTTGACTCTCGCTTGATGGGGCAACCGGTATTACAGATTCCTAACTGTGATACTTACTCTCAAGCCTCCACTAGATTGAACCGTCTAATACGTCTGGCAGTTTGATTCAAATATCTTGGCGCTAAATTCAAAGATCTAAACTGCTAAAAATAGCTAGGATGTGTGGACAAGAATTTTGAATGTGTCAGAATTCAATGATATCGATAATATATTTGAGAAGATTTTGCCTTTATCTAAATACATACCTACTAAGGTTTGCGTTATGACAGATTTAAGTTCTATACATCTGAAAACAAAAAAAAAACACGTTTATATCACACCCAGAAATTAGAATATATTTCTCACAAACTAAATAAACACTTATAATACATTTTTCATCATAATTGTCAAGTCAAATTTTGGCGATATCGAATATTGCGCACAGAGATCCGCGAATGGTGATAATTTTCTTCACTTCCAGATACATTTTGCCTCCGTGATTTGAATTGAAGTCCTCAATTGCAGCGTTATGAAATATTTCGCGATACCGTTTTGGTAGGTTGACTAAGAAGTCACCCAAATCTGCTACAACGGTGTCTCCATACCGTGTTGGGTGTCTTGATATTTTGTAGATCTTGTAATGGGTGCCTATTTCCAAAGTTGATAGTTTGATGAACTCCTTCAAGGCACCAGCGCGGCCTAGTTCCTCAAAATTCATAGTAAATCGAAACTTCACGATTTTGAAAAAACAAAATTGATATTAACGACGGAACTTCACAATGGCTACTGTAGTAGATCTTCTTTCAACCGAACTATTAATACCAGCACTATCTCTGCCTCATTACACACAGGACAAAATCGTAATTCTCAATAAACCTGACTAGCTATTTTGTGTCTCTTTTTGTTTGGTGAAAAAGAATTCAAACCTCATCAAAATTTGAAGTCATGTTTTTCTGTTTCTGCATGTTTTTGTAGGTAGGTAGGTAGGTTATATCTACTGGTTATTTAATTCAAATAAAAACGACTGAAATGTTTCGTCAATGCGAGTTTCTGTGATATCCTCAAGCCGCCACTAGATGGAACCACCTCATATATCTGTCTGTTTGTTGTAAATGAGCGGGAAACTTGAATTCGATAGATAAAGGTGACATTAAATTCGTGATTCTGCAAGTAGGTACCTACAACTAACCTGTCCACCAATGCGATATTGCAAGGATGTTTTTTGTTGCATTATAATAAAAAACGAATAAACTTTTCACATTTTTACTAAAAATTTTCATCTATTCAGTTAGGTATTGTAGTTACAAAATAATTATTTATCCTAATATACAGAGTTTACGCTGTGAAAATATGTGCAAAAGACCAACTTTAATTGATAGATTTGGAAAATTTCTCCAAAATATCTAGTAATTTCAGGAGCTCATCATATTTCTCAGAAATTAAATTCCATTCACTTTTCACCAGAGAAATTTCTGGATGTAGCCCGACAGAGAAATAAATGTCGTGAAGTTCTTGTTCTTTCCGAAATTCCACTACTTTTCGACGTCCACTTCCATCAAAGTCAATATTTATGAATGGTAGGTTTTCAGTTGCTGGTATTGGAATGGAATGTTGCTGGTGTTGAGAAAACCGTCGATTTTCGTTTTGCAGCCTGATGTTTCGATATTTTTGAATACTTCCGGTGATATGAGAAGTCTTCCTCTGTTTCTTTCTTCAATGACTACACATGGAACCATTTCAACCAAACAAGGTACTAATCGCTTCGAACCACTTTTGTTCAGTGGATATTCTGTTGACAAAGCATACAAATATTGAAGGAACTCCATGATGCTCACTATGCTATGGGTCTTGACAGAATGATGTTTTTGAAGGTTCTTTTCCAATTTATAGGAGATTTTCGCGTTCCAAAGTGTAGGTTTGCGCCTTCTCTAGCCGAAACGTTTATAGGGAGACTCTTTTTCGAACGATGCTGGTTAGTGGATTATATTCAATTATTCGATCGTGTATTATCAGACAGTAAGCAGTTGTATCGTTGGGAAAAGCAGCGGATCCTTCAAATTCAAGCTTAACATCAACTGGACTTGTTTTTACAACTTCTGACTGCTTTGAACAATCAATTACAATTAAAGGGGCAATATCTTTAAAATTTTCGAATGATAGAAGTGGATAGGTTACTTCATCGTTATAAAATGATTCTCGGAATTTGTAATATAAATTGTATAGCAAAGCATAGTAATTTTTGGTGAAGTCAATATTTAAATCATCATACGGGTATGATTTAGAATTGAGAAATAATTTAACATTGCTGATGTTGCAATGATCGAATATGCTAGTGTCTTTTTTCACTGTATTATTTCTTCCTGTTTGGAAAGCCAGAATCACATAGCGAGGTTTCTCCATTTGAGTTGAAGTCTTGATACTCCATACCTACTTGTTTTCGAGATGATGGTAGTACTGGATATTCAAAAAGCTCCCAACTTCGAAAACCGACTGAAATAATTTTTTCGGTCTTCAAATATTGCATCAAATAAAGTCTCTGATGATCATCAACTCCAACATACGGAACGTTCCAAGACAATTTTGTTATCTCGATTGTTGCTTTGGGGGGGCTCTTCATTTTGTACCAATACAGGTGATACATAACAATTATCCTGATTTCTAGATCTCAAAAGTATTAATTCTTGTTTAACGTTTATTATAACTTTCCGATAATCCTCTGCAAAGCCAATCAGATTGGACAGCGGTAAGCAAACACTGAAGAAGCCATTTTTCACGATGTCAAGCGAACTACTTTGTGGTCTGCACCATCCATGAGACAGTGGGACACTGCTTATAAATTGGGACACATAATGGGACAGTGGGACACTGCTTATAAATTGGGACACATGATAAGACAGTGCGACACTGCTCGTGAATTGGGACACATAATGGGACAGTGGGACACTGCTTGTAAATTGGGACACATAATGGGACGGTGGGACACTGCTTGTAAATTGGGACACATAATGGGATAGTGGGACACTGCTTATAAATTAGGACACATGATGGGACAGTGGGACACTGCTTATAAATTGGGACACATAATGGGACAGTGGGACACTGCTTATAAATTGGGACACACAATGGGACAGTGGGACATTACTTATAAATTGGGACACATAATGGGACAGTGGGACACTGCTTGTGAATTGGGACACATGATGGGACAGTGGGACACTGCTTATAAATTAGGACACATAATGGGACAGTGGGACACTGCTTATAAATTGGGACACATAATGGGACAGTGGGACACTGCTTATAAATTGGGACACATGATAAGACAGTGCGACACTGCTCGTGAATTGGGACACATAATGGGACAGTGGGACACTGCTTGTAAATTGGGACACATAATGGGACGGTGGGACATTGCTTATGAATTGGGACACATAATGGGACAGTGGGACACTGCTTGTGAATTGGGACACATAATGGGACAGTGGGACACGGCTTATACATTGGGACACATAATGGGACAGTGGGACACTGCTTGTAAATTGGGACACATGATGGGACAGTGGGACACTGCTTATAAATTGGGACACATGATGGGACAGTGGGACACTGCTTGTGAATTGGGACACATAATGAGACAGTGGGACACTGCTTGTAATTTGAGACACATAATGGGACAGTGGGACATTGCTTATGAATTGGGACACATCATGGGACAGTGGGACACTGCTTGTGAATTGGGACACATAATGGGACAATGGGACACTGCTTATACATTAGGACACATGATGGGACAGTGGGACACTGCTTATAAATTGGGACACATAATGGGACAGTGGGACACTGCTTATAAATTGGGACACATGATGGGACAGTGGGACACTGCTTGTGAATTGGGACACATAATGAGACAGTGGGACACTGCTTGTAAATTGGGACACATAATGGGACAGTGGGACATTGCTTATGAATTGGGACACATAATGAGACAGTGGGACACTGCTTGTGAATTGGGACACATAATGGGACGGTGGGACACTGCTTATGAATTGAAACACATGATGGGACAGTGGGACACTGCTTATAAATTGGGACACATGATGAGGCAGTGAGACACTGCTTGTGAATCAGGGCACATGATGGGACAGTGGGACACTGCTTGTAAATTGGGACACATAATGGGACAGTGAGACACTGCTTGTAAATTGGGACACATAATGGGACAGTGGGACACTGCTTATAAACTGGGACACATAATGGGACAGTGGGACACTGCTTATACATTGGAACACAAAATGGGACAGTGGGACACCGCTTGTTAATTGGGACACATTATGGGACAGTGGGACACTGCTTGTGAATTGGTACACATAATGGGACAGTGGGACACTGCTTATGAATTGAAACACATGATGGGACAGTGGGACACTGCTTATAAATTGGGACACATGATGAGGCAGTGGGACACTGCTTGTGAATCAGGGCACATGATGGGACAGTGGGACACTGCTTATAAATTAGGACCAATCATGGGACACTGGGACACTCCTTGTAAATTGGGACACATAATGGGACAGTGGGACACTGCTTGTAAATTGAGACACATAATGGGACAGTGGGACACTGCTTATGAATTGTGACACATAATGGGACAGTGGGACACTGCTTAAAAATTAAGACACAAAATGGAACAGTGGGACACAAAACAGTGAGACACTGCTAAATACATTGGGACAGCACAAAGTATGATCAGATTGAGACAACTGAAAGTGTTCTCAGAATAGGCCGGTAAGAGAGTATATAAATCCAATATTATTCATTAATAATCAGTCGTAAACGGTGTATGACTGTTGAAGGACGAAGGTGTTCCGGAAAACATGAAAGTTCCAGACACTCATGAAAGAATGGCGAATGCTATAGGCGATGTCCTTCGCGGGCAGTCGGTTAGATCAATCGCTCGGACGTATGGCCTTGCAAAATCTACACTACAACGTATGGTGGAAAGAGCCAGAGAAAAAGATGGAGTAGGAGATGTGTATGTTAATGCTCCAAATACTGTGAAAAGGGCAGTCTTCTCAAAGGACGAGGAAATGATATTTAGTGATTACGTTAAAGGGTTGTCAAAGATGTTGAATGGTTTGACCCGCATCCAATTTTCTGAAATGGTATTCCAACATGGGAGGATACTGAACAAGCCATATCCTAACTCTTGGGAGAGCAATAAGACTGCATCCTTAGTTTGGTGTAGGGGCTTCATAAAACGTCATCCGGATATCATACTCAGATCGGAAGAGAATAATATGGTTCGAGCTGATACTTCCAACAAATCAACTGTGGAATATCTCTATGGAAATTCAAAGAGCTCCAACGTTGAACATGACTGCAAATCAGAGAAGAATTTATTCAGCGTTGATGAGGCAGCTACACCTTCGAAATACTATACCCCACCTGCATCACCAATACACTTGGAAGTAAATAATTCAGAAGTGAACCCACAAAATCCACTGACTCATGCTTCTACCTCACAGTCAAATCCAATACAATTATTATCGCAAGCAGAAGCATCTGTGGACTATGATGATTATGATGATGATAAGGATGATGATAATGATGATGATACTGATGATGATGATGATGATGATGATGATGATGATGATGATGATGATAATGAAAATGATGATGATGATGATGATGGTGACGATGATGATGGTGATGATGATGAGATGAGAGGTGCTGGGGATGAAAATGAGTCGCAATCATACAGTCAGGAAATACGCATAGAGCAACCGTCATCATCAACAGCAAACACGCGCAAACAACATCTAGATGTTTCCTATTACCTCTCCAAACTCAAAAGTGGCAGTGATTGCAGTACAATGGATTTAACGTCGGGCGTTAGATATTCAGGGAGACGTTATATTCTTGGGGATTCTGTTATAAATTTCAAAGATAATCAGCTAGAAGTGGATGATCGAACTTATGACATTACTCCAGGCCTGGCTGAACTGATCTTCAAGAAAGATCCTAATTTGGGAGTGATTCAAGAAGCAGATAAAAAATCATATTGTACGATTTTAAAAACGACCAATGCACTTCGAAAACGTTACATTTCGACCGAAAATATTTGTGAAAAAGTGAAGAGAAATCCAAAGTACAAAACGGTTATTGAACCTTTATTGTCTAAATCTCAAAACAAAGCTAAAAGTAAAACTGGTGGAGGTGTGAAAGATATAAATGCAAATAAACTGGTTGAACAGCTAGAAACCTTATTCTATGATAAAACATCTGACCACTCGCAAGAAATTTTACGTATTGAGAGGAGCTTGAGAGAATCGGGGATTATTTTATGAAACGCAGATTCGTATTGCAAATTTCTAGAATCAGATTGTGGAAATAACCTATCCAATTTTTCCACTTCTATATTTCTAAGAAATCGCTCCCCTACCTTGTAATTGACTGCTCAAAACAGTCAGAAGTTGTTAAAACAAGTCCGGTTGATGTAAAAGTTTGAAGAAAATTTGAAGATTCCGCTAATTTTCCCAACGAGACAACTGCGTATATTGACTTCGCCAAAAATTACTATGCTTTGCCATACAATTTATATTACAAATTCAGAGAATCATTTTATAACGATGAAGTAACCTATCCACTTCTATCATTTCAAAACTTTGAAGATATTGCCCCTTTAATTGTAAGTAATTGTTCAAAGCAGTCAGAAGTTGTAAAAACAAGTCCAGTTGATGTTAAGCTTGAATTTGAAGCATCCGCTGCTTTTCCCAATGATACAACTGCTTACTATCTGATAATACACGATCGAATAATTGAATATAATCCACTAACCAGCATTGTTCGAAAGAGTGTCTCCCTATAAACGTTTCGGCTAGAGAAGGCGGAAACCTACACTTTGGAACGCGAAAATCGCCTATAAATTGGAAAAGAACCTCCAAAAACATCATTCTGTCAAGACCCATAGCATAGTGAGCATCATGGAGTTCCTTCAACATTTGTATGCTTTGTCAACAGAATATCCACTGAACAAAAGTGGTTCGAAGCGATTAGTACCTTGTTTGGTTGAAATGGTTCCATGTGTAGTCATTGAAGAAAGAAACAGAGGAAGACTTCTCATATCACCGGAAGTATTCAAAAATATCGAAACATCAGGCTGCAAAACGAAAATCGACGGTTTTCTCAACACCAGCAACATTCCATTCCAATACCAGCAACTGAAAACCTACCATTCATAAATATTGACTTTGATGGAAGTGGACGTCGAAAAGTAGTGGAATTTCGGAAAGAACAAGAACTTCACGACATTTATTTCTCTGTCGGGCTACATCCAGAAATTTCTCTGGTGAAAAGTGAATGGAATTTAATTTCTGAGAAATATGATGAGCTCCTGAAATTACTAGATATTTTGGAGAAATTTTCCAAATCTATCAATTAAAGTTGGTCTTTTGCACATATTTTCACAGCGTAAACTCTGTATATTAGGATAAATAATTATTTTGTAACTACAATACCTAACTGAATAGATGAAAATTTTTAGTAAAAATGTGAAAAGTTTATTCGTTTTTTATTATAATGCAACAAAAAACATCCTTGCAATATCGCATTGGTGGACAGGTTAGTTGTAGGTACCTACTTGCAGAATCACGAATTTAATGTCACCTTTATCTATCGAATTCAAGTTTCCCGCTCATTTACAACAAACAGACAGATATATGAGGTGGTTCCATCTAGTGGCGGCTTGAGGATATCACAGAAACTCGCATTGACGAAACATTTCAGTCGTTTTTATTTGAATTAAATAACCAGTAGATATAACCTACCTACCTACCTACAAAAACATGCAGAAACAGAAAAACATTACTTCAAATTTTGATGAGGTTTGAATTCTTTTTCACCAAACAAAAAGAGACACAAAATAGCTAGTCAGGTTTATTGAGAATTACGACTTTGTCCTGTGTGTAATGAGGCAGAGATAGTGCTGGTATTAATAGTTCGGTTGAAAGAAGATCTACTACAGTAGCCATTGTGAAGTTCCGTCGTTAATATCAATTTTGTTTTTTCAAAATCGTGAAGTTTCGATTTACTATGAATTTTGAGGAACTAGGCCGCGCTGGTGCCTTGAAGGAGTTCATCAAACTATCAACTTTGGAAATAGGCACCCATTACAAGATCTACAAAATATCAAGACACCCAACACGGTATGGAGACACCGTTGTAGCAGATTTGGGTGACTTCTTAGTCAACCTACCAAAACGGTATCGCGAAATATTTCATAACGCTGCAATTGAGGACTTCAATTCAAATCACGGAGGCAAAATGTATCTGGAAGTGAAGAAAATTATCACCATTCGCGGATCTCTGTGCGCAATATTCGATATCGCCAAAATTTGACTTGACAATTATGATGAAAAATGTATTATAAGTGTTTATTTAGTTTGTGAGAAATATATTCTAATTTCTGGGTGTGATATAAACGTGTTTTTTTTTTGTTTTCAGATGTATAGAACTTAAATCTGTCATAACGCAAACCTTAGTAGGTATGTATTTAGATAAAGGCAAAATCTTCTCAAATATATTATCGATATCATTGAATTCTGACACATTCAAAATTCTTGTCCACACATCCTAGCTATTTTTAGCAGTTTAGATCTTTGAATTTAGCGCCAAGATATTTGAATCAAACTGCCAGACGTATTAGACGGTTCAATCTAGTGGAGGCTTGAGAGTAAGTATCACAGTTAGGAATCTGTAATACCGGTTGCCCCATCAAGCGAGAGTCAAATTCAAACTTCTCGCTCTCTGTTTTGAAATTCAAATTTCCCGCTCTTCTCTAAACTGTCATGCCGGCCATCATCTGACAGTCAGGAACTTGTAGTAGGCAACTCTATCTAGTGGAGACTTGAGGATAGCACAGTTCCGAAACTGTCAGGGCGATCATCATCAAGCATTTGTCACCTACGTCATTTGTCTATTTCAAAATACCCGCTCTTTTTCTGAATGTCATGGCGGCTATCATCTGTCACCCGTCATATTTGAATAAGGCATATGTCAAATGTCACCTATATCTATGGCCTACCGAATTTGAATTTCCCGCTCATTCACAACAAACGGACTGATATATGAAGTGGTTCCATCTAGCTGAGACTTGAGGATACCACAGTTAGAAACCCGCGTTGGCGAACAAGTTAGCTGTAGGTACCTATCAGAATCACCAATTTGTTTGAAATTCAAATTTCCCGCTCTTTTACAACAAACTTCCGGGTGGTTCCATCCATCGGAGGCTTGCGGATATCACAGTTAGAAACCTCTAATACCAGTGGCTCCATCTAGCGGAAGCTTGAGGAAATCACAGTTAGAAACCTGTAGTAGGCAGCTCTATCTAGCGGAGGCTTGAAGATAGCACAGTTCCGAAAACTGTCATGGCGTCCATCATCAACCATTTGTCAAAAACCTGTAACCTGTCTATTTCAAATTTCCCGCGCTTTTCTCAACTGTCATGGCTGCCATCATCTGACAGGTGTCAAATGTCAATCTGACAGCTGTCACCTGTCACATACGTCAGCTGTCACGTACGTCACCTGTCAAATCCAAATTTCCCGCTCTTTTCTCAACTGTCATGGCGTCCATCATCTGACAGGTATCAAATGTCAATCTGACAGCTGTCACCTATCACATACGTCAGATTTCAAATTCAAATTTCCCGCTCTTCCCTCAACCGTCATGGCGGCCATCATCTGACGGCTGTCAATTGTCAATTGAGACAGCTGTCTAATTCAAATTTCCCGCTCTCCATCCACTGTCATGGCGGCCATCACCTGTCAAGTTAGACAGCTGTCAAATGTCACCTGTCAAATCTGACAGCTGTCAAACGTCACCTGTCAAATGTGACAGCTGTCAAACGTCACCTGTCAAATGTGACAGCTGTCAAAAGTCACCTGTCAAATGTGACAGCTGTCAAATGTCACCTGTCAAAATCTGACATATGACAGCTGTCAACTGTCACCTGTCAAAATCTGACAGGTGGGCGGGGCTTCAGAATAAGGGGGCGGGGCCTAAAGGAGGAGGAGTGGGGGTGCGCCAAGGTCCCCCATTATCTACTCATATGTTCAGGTAGGTACCTCTGGATATTCGGAGAGATTAAGTATTATTATTATTATATTGAAGCCCCGCTAAGCACCCTTACATCTTTCCGAGACTTTCGGAGTATTAGTAGGTGAGCACCTTGTGCCTTGATGTGATATTCGGAGCCCCTCGGCCTCCTTGTGTCCTCAAGTGTAGTACGAGCCCGAGATATGGAGCCTAATTGGCCCACTTATTATATGTTTGATTGGCTTATTCCAGAGTAGATACCAGTCGAGGTACCAGTAGCCCCCTTTTCCCTTCACTGTCATGTAAAGCTCCATTGGCCCCCGTGTGTCTCCAGTAACCTCGCCAGTATCGTTTTAAGCCTTACTGCCTTGAATTTTTCCGTAGCATTCGGATCTCTATTGTGCCCCTTGTATCCTCATGGTGTCGTTTGGAGCCCTGATGAGCCCGCCTATTTTTTTTCGTGGCTTCCAGAGATCCAGTAAGCCCCCAGGCTTGGAAACCCTAGTGTGAATCCCTTGTGCCTTCACGAGACATACGGAGCCCTATTGGGCCTCCATGTATCCGCAAGTGTACTTTGGAGCTCTTACTAGCTCCCTTGTGCTTTTTCAAGACTCTCAGAGTTCCAGTAAGCTCCCTTCTGCCTTTTTGTGTTACGCAGGGCTCCATTTGACCCCCTTGTTTCTTCAACGTCTTTTGAAGCCCTGCTGAGCCTCCTTACATCTTTCCTTGCATCTTTCCGAAACTTTCGGAGCATAAGTAGGCACCTTGTGCCTTAATGTGATACTTGGAGCCCTATCGGGCCCCCTTGTATCCTCAAGTGTAGCCTAGTGGGCTAGTGCTAATTAATTCTAATTAGCCCACTTAGCCCTTTATTGGCTTTCAAAGTACCAGTAAGCCCCTCTTTTGCCTTCATATGTTAAGTCAAGCTATGAAGCTTCACTGGGTCCCCTTGTGTCTTCGATATCGTTTGAAGCCCTGCTCAGACACACATGAAGGACACAAGGGGCAGTCTCCACTGGAGTTTCGGAAGTAACATGACGACACAAAGAAGCTCATCAGAGTGAGTATCCAGAGTAATCCAGAAGGGAGACGTATTTTCCCAGGACTGTCTCTTTCGAGAGACGTTTTCTCCCGGGAACGTATTTTCCTGGGGATGTATTTTCCCTAAGACGTCTTTTCTTTGGGGCGTTTTTTTTCCAGGAGACGTAATTTCCAGGGGACGTAATTTCCATGGGACGTATTGTGGGGGACGCTTTGTGAGCGAAGTTTTTTCCTAGATCCGTCAGAAAGTGGACTTACAAATAACTCGGAGAAAGGTGTGAAAAAGGTGTGGACATGAATCTCGTTAGATGCCCGGAAGGTCATATCATCTCTGGTCGTTAGAGCGATTTTGGACTTGGAGACAGCTGAACAAAAAAATGTGATGAACCCTGTCAGGTGGCTGAAAAGCTGTGACCTCCTTGTGATATATTCAGATTGGGAAATTTTGCCGCGGGGATATTTTTGGGTGGAGTCTTTTTGACTGTGATATTATTGGCGGGGATATTTTTTACTTTGTCGCAAGGATATTTTTGGCATGGGATATTTTGTCGCAGGGATATTTTTGACCGGGATATTATTGGCGGGGATAGTTTTGGCATGGGATATTTTGTCGCGAGGATATTTTTGATCAAGATATCATTGCGAGGATATTTCTGGCGGGATATTTTTGGCTGGGATATTCTGTCACCCGACCGCCGGAATATTGGTCTAATAACACAGTTTTCTGTCAGTTCCAGTTTCCAGTAACGTTATTCCCTGGAGGAAGATTATCATCCATGTCTCTTTTGAAAGCTACAAGAATGGTGACATGGATGGTAATTTTTCTCAGGGAACAGTTTACTGGAACTGACAGAAAACTGTGCTATTTGACCAAGATTACGGTTACCTTAAGCAAAAAATACACAGGCCATTCCGCTAACCCCCCCCCCCCCCACTACAAGTGGGTGCCTGGATTCAAACCCCAAATTGCTGTTTGTTGAGAGGGGAGATATCAATGTCGTGGCTAATGGATGTGTGCAGTCGCCTGGGTAGTCGCATAGAAAAGTTTCTTATACCGGGTGATCATTTGAAAACTATCCACCTCCAATAACTCCTGATTCCTAGTCAATATTTTATCGGGCAAAAACAGGTCGATTTTTATATCGAGGGGGACATTTGAAACATACATTGGCAAATTTTTATCTCCAGCCCCCTGGCTCCCACCCATCCTAAAAATGAAATTCTGAATGACACTACCTACCTTGCGATACATCAAATTGGAGAAAAGTGAATTCTCTTTTTGAAAAAGATATTTTCGAAAATTTTAACTCTACCCCCCTTCTCCCAAAAAATTCTTTGGATGGCCTTTTCAATATTCTAGACCCCTCAATTCTTCTCAGTTTAGTCAGCATCTTCCAGAATAGCTCCAAAGAAGTGAATTTTCGGTGGAAAAAGTGCCACTCAAATTGACCCCATTGCTCTCCCCCACCTCAACAATCAAATTCAACAATATACCACTCACTTCGTGATAGGTACATCAAATGAAAGGAAATCAAATTATCTTTCTAAAAACAATTTTTTCGAAATTTTCAACCCCTCCCCCATTCAACTGGACATTTGGAGTATTTTAGTAGGGAAACGGGGGTTTTAAAAATTTCGAAAAAATCGTGTTCAGGGAGAGAATTCAATTCGCTTCAATTTGATATATCACAAAGTAGGTATTGTCATTTTAGATTTTTAAGGTGAGGAAGGGGGCGAAGGGGTGAATTTGGGTGGCATTTTTTCCATAGAAAACTTTCTCTTTCGATGCTGTGCAGGATGACGTTGACTGCATTGAAAAGAATTGAGAGGTCGAAAATATTTAATTGGACACTCTGAGAATTTAGGGGGGGAGAGGGGTGGGACTAAAAATTTTAGAAATATTTTTTCAGAAAGAGAATTTAATTCTGTTGAATTTGATGTACCGCAAAATAGGTAGTGTCATTTGAAATTTTGAAGTTGGGGTAGGTGGGGGCGAGGGGGCTCAAGGTAGAAAATCGCTAATGTATGTTTAAGATGTCCCCCTCGATATAAAAATCGACCTGTTTTTGCTCGAAGACATTTTCACTAGGAATCAGGAGTTATTGCAGGTGGATAGTTTTCAAATGATCACCCGGTATAATATGCGCTATTTATTGGTTATCATAAGAATGAAATGTTAGATAGGTATACAATGTGTATGTTCCCCCGGGGTTTTCCAAGGTCATGTCCTGTCACTCGTCAACGTCAATCTCGAGGACGATCCCTTCGGTGGATCTCCAAGTGATTGAGTGCGAACCGCTGATCGGATTGAAGTCGGCTGATTCCCCCAGTGCGGCTTTCTGGTTGATGCTGAAGCTGTCTTTTGTTCCATCGGCAAAAACCAGCGTCATGGTAAACGGACAGCGCGAGCCGTAATAGTTGACTTCTTCGCGGTTTTGTAAAAACGACTTGGCCGCGATTTTCACATTTTGGAAGTTCTTGTCTGGTCTGGCGCCGGAATCCCAGTCATGGTCCGAACTCACCTTGACACTGGTGTCGATAATATCTGTTGTCGTCTTGTTGACAACTCGCAGCTCGGTGTGTTTGGATCTACGGTCTGACATTTTTTAGTTTTCTGTGGAATTCTGAAAAGGGACTAATGTTTTTTTTTTGGCCTAGAATTAGAAATTTAATCGAAACTTACCCAGCTATAGTTGTCAGTAGTCAATGCAGTTCTAGAATGATTCTGCTAAGAGCAATCGTCTCCTTATAAATAGTTCTAGCTACATGCTTAGATAGGTAGCTATAGCTACTCCACGCCCGTAAAAATCTGCAAGAATTTTTGTGCTCTACTTATCATATTGTTCCAGTCCTGCAAGTGTTCAAGATAAAATATCAATCAATTAAAATTAATTGAACCAACAGACACAAAGCGTGAAATCGCTGCTCTTTGTTCACTAATCTTCCAATAAAAATCGGTTGTGTCACCTCAAAACTATCCCGACTAGTATCCATGAGCCTATGTAAATTTTTGTTTGAGACGTCCCTTCGGGTGGGAAGCTCGAATTAGAGTAAAAAATTGAAAATACTTTGCAGTAAATTGGAAATTTTGTCAGGAAAATTTGAATTTTTTGTAAAAACCTCAAATCTTATTCTATATCAACTTAATGTAAAAATCGTCAATTGAGTTGAGGCTCCACTTCAAACTCTATCATTCAAGTCCGGTCTCGAAAACTCAGGCCGGTTTTACATTTTCAACCGGAAAATTCCCGGGAAATTGGAAAAAAGTTGGAAAATGTTTAAGAACTAGTTACCTCTTGTTGATGTACTTAAATCTGTTCGCGGAATTAAAAGCTGGAAAATTAGCAGTTTTTCCAGAGAGAGAAACTTGAAAACAGTGAGTCCGATTTCAAAAGTTTTTTCTTCAAAAATTAATTCAATCTTTTCTCCAACTTCCATTTCCAGCATGTCTGCACCTAAAATGGATATTTCGTGGGGCTCACCCATGGACCCGTACTTAAACTGGACTTTCAATACCGTATATCGCCATGAGTCTAGTAGAAAGCCGACATGTTTCGTTATTCTATTCCTAGGGACTTTCATTTTCCACAATTAATATTGACTGATGTTCTGCTATAATGGCTTTTCTCCATGGACCTGAATTCAAAATGAAATGCTGATCTCGGTACGTGGCCGAACAGTCAATGACACCATAGGGGCGCTGCCGAGGGCGCTGCCATGTTCGTTACCAACTTATAATAACAGAAGTTCTCAAAATAATTTGGACAATGAGAAAGTTGCATCAAGAGTGTTTTGTACAATTGATATTCATCGATATAATGACATCGATCGCCTGAAATGACATACCCTAAGCATTTTCGTTTACAAAAAATCTGAGAACCCAAATACAGCTAAGGTTTTGGTCACATCTGTCAGTTAAAAGATCAAGACATAACTACACTACCACAGGACAAAAACTCTATCGATTACTGTTCCAATCATAAAAAAGCCAATAGTTCTTCTTCCTATACAGATTGGGCTCTTCTGCGACGGCGTGGACAGGTATGGGTAATGGCGGTATATTTGATCAGGCCATCATTTCGAACAAATGATCAATTTTACCATTACAATTAACAAATGGATGCATGGAATGCGTCAAAATTTGTGCTAGAGCATGTAAAAGTATAACATTTTGCTAGGAAAGTAAGCAAGAAACTAAATGATTGCTTTCTTTTTCATATATTTCGATATTACCTAAAGTTGAAAAATTTGTGGTGAGATTCTGATCCGAGGATGGACTGTATACTGGTTGACTGCTTGTTGATCATTTGCCTGTTTATGTTTTAAACCCACGTCCCACGTGTCATGTGCCATGTGTTAACCTCAAATATTTGGCCGAGAAAAGTCAAGTCATCAGAGTACCTACATACATCAGAGAAAAGTGTCCGTCGATTTAAGGTAAACAATAGACTTTACGTTATCGTTTCATTAGATACATAACGTAATAAGTGATACATAATCAAATATATAGATTTTTTGGTTTATGCATCACGCTAGACACTTGTCAAAAGTAGTGTCGAAATTCAAGTACAAGAAATTCGAGTTTTCTCTCATTCTGAAGAACGATAACGTGAAATGTTGTTCGACACTCGAGCGCCGTGCCATTCCAGGCCCTCAGCCTCTTTTGCAGCATTCGGCTAACGCCTCATGATGGTAAACACGGCTTCGGGCCTGGAAACGCGCTCTTGTATCGAAAACTACTATTATGCTTCAATTTTTACATGGTTCATTCGTTTGTGGCACGTGTGTCAGTACAGTACTGTCAGTTCGGAATGTTCGGATGTAACACTGGTTGCCTAACCTGATGATCAAATTATACAAAAAGGCCTTATTGCTCACTGAACCTTCTCGTATCCTTCTAGCATTCACCATTTAGCTCCTCAATTACTATTTCACACTAAAAACAACTCATTTGATAAGTAACGGAACGTCTTCCAACGTATTGTACACAAATTTTCCAGTTTGTTCGAATGTAGCACAAGTTGCCTAATCAAAAGTTGCACATGCGTCTAGAACACTTACTATTCAGGAACAAGAACAGGAACTATTCTGAAAAATAGCCTCACTGTGTCATTTTAGGCTCACTTATGGGTAAAATGACATAGGCATAGAAAATATACAAAAACATGACCGAAATTGAGAGGACTTATTTAAAACCACCCGAACTAATCAAACCAATACATAAGCTTATAGAGGCAATGATAGAGAACTCGAAAAATATCCAATTAACATAAGGGCGTATTATAAAAACATAGGAACACAAATGTGAAAAAAAAATTGAGCAAAAACAGAACAAGACAAAATTATAATGCTCTTAAATTCACAAACTCAAACCGCACAAATCGATCCTTCAGTTTTTGACACCACATCTGCGCACTCGCAATGTGTCAAAAATTTACATGTCAATTTCTATGTCATTTTGACTTAATCTAACAAAATTCCAATAACATAACCCTGTGTTGCTTGCATATGAGATGGCCTCTTAAATCTATGGAGAAAATGACTACCAGATGACACACTACCATCAGCAATAATCACGGTTTAATGAGCTTTCCACATTTACAGAATTTGAGCTCAATCGGAATAAAAATATTAGATCGGGTACTTGAAATTCTGGAGTTATGTCACTGCGTCAAAACCGTGCAAACCAGAAAGATGCGGTTTGGTAGAAATGTAGCTTTCTCAACTTGACTATCGGCAAACAGCACCCGAGTGTCATCCTAAACGCCTAAATCAAAATAAGCTCAGTATGCCATTTTACCCAAGTATGCCATTTTAGGCAGATCTCCCCTAATACTTTCCATAAATAAAACATTACGAGCATAGGAAGCACTCCAAGGGGCCATATTTTTCTTTGTTTAGTCATCAATAGTTGGGAATACCCCATTCATTACTGACGAAAGATTAGTGAACAAAAGCCAGGAAAACTTGAGCTTACATTAGTTTAATTAATTTATTGATCAAATAATATTTTATCTTGAACACTTCACTTGAGAACTAGAAAAATACGATACGTATAGAGCACCTAATCATTTGTGCAAACTTTTTACGGCCTCAAACTATGTTATTATGTAGGTAGTCGCAACTGCAATTATTTCGAGCCCTAACAGCTTTTTTAACGCCCTTTTTTCGTCGCTTTTACCGTAACTTCTCCTAGTTGATACCTACTCTTCAAAGTTTTAGCTATCTATCTTGTTGGAATGAACAATGAAAGTCTCAGACCATCAGACCGACCGAGCAACCATCATCGAAATTCAGCAAGCACGTGTTTCGACCTGTTTGGGTCTCATCAGTGCTGAAGAATTCTAGGCAGAAGCTCGATGATACGATGATCCAGCAGTCCAAGACTCCCCTATATGTGCTCTCAAGTGAGTATACCTTCACGTGCGCGAGTCTCAGTAGCGCATTTTCTTAAAGAGACGTATTGTGGATGTACATAAATTTGGTTCAAGTAGAAACACCATCCTCTGTCCACCCTCTTCAATCGAAACTCATTGTGATATTTTGTTATCGGAATAGAGTACTTGCCAATGAAATAGATTTGAATGAAAATTTTTTCGATCATCAACAACAGTTATAGAGAGTATTTTCTGGAATTTTCCGGTAAATATATTCATGGTCAGGAAGATTTTTCTCGATTTTCTCTTTCAAAGGGTTGGTAACAGTAGGGAAACATAGGCCGGCTTTTTATGTCTGTATTTTTCAAATATAGTGATGCCACTTCGACAGTTTTTTGAGTTTCCTATTTTAACAGTGCTATTCGTTCGGTTTTTGGTATAATATTTTAAAAACATGCATTACGGAGGAATCTATTGGAGAAAGAAACAATACGGGTACGTTATTTTTGACCATACTATCAATTGAGCCAATAGAAAAATATTTTTACATTGTTCCCGAGATTGTTCCCTTTTCTTATACGATTTTTTTTTTATTGCTTTAAAATGTTCTACAAGGTGAGTTTGCTACATGAATGATAATAGTTTGTCTCAAAAGCCTCTGCCTTTTAAAAAAAAAAAATGTTGAAAATCGAGGCGGGAATAACCCTGATTAAATTTCAACGTCTGATGACGTAGGCGGACGAGTTGAGTTTGCGCAATGGGATGGTCGTAGCTGGATCCTTGTTGGCAAATTGTGTGACAGGCAATCAAGATATGCATGAATATTTTGATATTCCTTGGAAAAAAATCACTTCGACAAAACAACACGTTAAGTGGTATGTTTTTGAATACAATGGAATACATTTTTGAGGCATGAACAATCAATTTTGGTGTTTGCAATGGGAGTCCATTATAAATCTGGCAGCTTCGCAACAAGGAAACGTCATTTGAACGACGCTGTTGCCACCTTGTTAATTGTCTTTTTTGACAGAATGGTGGTTAAATCGAAATTATTTGTTCGGTACATTCTGCAAATAAACAATAATGTCATCGAAAACATGCATTTTCAAGGGATATCCCAACACCCCTTCAAGTGCCCCACAAAAAATTGTCATCAGCGTACCCAAGTCTCAACCCCTGAGAAACAAGTGCCATACAGCTACCGGCGACAAAAGGCCAGCCCGATGGGGCGGCGGATATTTTTGCTGTGAAGATCATTTCAATGTAGGTAGAATCGTTGAACTTTGTGACCCCTTACCTGCAACAGTTGTTTTTTCACAGCTGGAATCCGATGCCCCAAACTAGAAGTAGTAGTATGTATAAGGTTGTGGGCTCGGTTGTAGGCTCAAAAACCATTCAAGGAAAATATGTAGTACCCCCCTTCAGAAATTGAGCTGAAAAAGAAGCCGTTTACAAAGAAAAAGAAATATGAGCTCACTACCTCACTGGCAGCAGATCGTGCAGGTATGCAAAGAAAATGATTCCAAGCAACACTTCGAAATGGATGTGGCAGGAAGTGAAATCTACGTAGGTGTTAGCGAGGATCTACAGCAGCTATCGTCACAATCAGCAACATAGCAAATCGACAGGCCGTAGAACTTAATGGTTCTTCCAACTAAGTAGAACAACTCACTGCGTCGCTTCCAAAACGAAGATTTGGTACTCTGCCTGCATATTAGCCACACCCAACATGTTCTGTTTTTACATTTTATTTAACTTTTTTACAACATTCAGTTGTCAACTGTATAAAAATTAAAACAAATGAACCTGTTCTTCATAAATTAATATTATTCAGTTTTCAGTATTTAATTATTTACAATATGCATTACAGTGTACTAATACTAATTAATAACAAATACCAAAATATGTACTGAATACTCCACTAGATCCATTACGCATGGAGCAGAAAACTGTTTGAGATACTCTTTTCCAAGCAACAGGTAATTTTTTGACTCTCATGTACCTACCTATACTATTTTGTCAAACTGGCCACTTTTTCACACGTCACTTCCAATAAATGATCACTGCAATATTTTAAAAAGGTTTTATGTCGTAACTTCTGTATTGTTTTACAGTATACTAGTGTCCTCAATAAACAAATGATAAAAGGAAACCTTCTGTGCATCGGTTTCCTTATCACTATAAAAAGTGAATATAGCGGAGCAGTAATTATTGAAAATTCATAAGAATCGTGCACTTTGTGCCACTTTGTGAAAATTGGTATGGTCTTAGATATGGTTTTAAGGTTCTAGGAAACCATCGCAAGCAACTTGTGCGCGACCTCTAGTGGCCTGTTTGCGTGAAATCCACTATGGCCGCCATCTGTGCTGGTATTTTTAGTGGAAGGGCTTCTATGAGACATAAAATATGACTGAATAATATGTTACCATTATATCAGTATGGTATATAAATATAAGAACAATATAAGAATATAAAGGGTGTCCTAGGTTGAACTGAAGCATTTCTTTTTGGAATAAAAGGCGCAGTTTTTGGAAAATCGGAAGTTTACCTATTAGCCCAGGAAAGAAATGCAAAATTGCGATGAAACCCGACTTTGAAATTTGAGGATCCCTTCAGAATTTGATGGGGAACAACATACTTGAAGTACCCATCTGTCCGAGGCTTGGCATTTTTTCTGTGGGAGGTCGAAGGTACAAGAAGTTACCATTTTTGAAATCGTTGTTTTTTTCATACTTCTTTCATTGGACCTTATATTTTCAAGGTCAAGGAACACAATGCAAAGAATTCCCAGAAAGTGTAATGCACCAGTGGCGTACCAGACGACTGCGAAGGGGCCGAGGTGCGATTTTTCGCAAAGTCGTATGGTAAACCGTGACTAACATTTTTTTTTTGACATGTTTGGTATCATTCCCAACTGAATCGCACTCTCTGATTCCAAAAATAGATTTGAAATTTTGATAGAGACGTGTTTGAACCGGTTTTGTCAGAAAAAGACATGATTTTTTTTTACCCTTAAATTTGATGTTTTGTAATTCTAGTTCCATCATTGTCCAATGTATTTATAACTATAATTTTGACTTAGACAGTTGCTTTGGGCTATTCCACACACAAATATCATTTGCTGAAATTTTTTTCCGTTTTCACAAAGTCACGGAGTGATTTTATTTCTTGAGATGTATTATATCAACGCTTGATTTGACGAAACGTGCTGTTCCACAAGAAAAATCAGGCTACGATCAGGTAGCTTTTAATTGTTACTTTAATCATTTCGAGGCATGAAATCAGTTTTCTCTATCAAATAAAATCACGGAAACTAAAATCAGAGCCGTATTCCAGTCATGAGATCATTTTTCTTCCGACAATGCAGAATAAATTTCGCAAAAAACCGCGAAGTTTCGATCCATATAGTCGTTTTGTAGCTCCTTTTCCATCGTGGTTCAAAACACTCATGATCACAGTTTTGGAATAGATTGTTCCATTGAACTATTTAATAGATGAATTTCATAACTAGAAGTTCCTATCGCTCTTACAAAGTCACACGGTAATTTTGTTCCAAAACGTGCACCGTGTAGAAATTCAATTTCAAAAGCTCGCAGTGTCGGAGGAAAAATGATGTCATGACTGAAATACGGTTCCGATTTTGGTTTCCTTGATTTTGTTTGATAGAAAGAACTATTTTCATGCATTGAAATGATTGAAGTGCCACTTCGAAGCTACATTCTGATCGTAGCCTAATTTTTCTTGTGAAATAGCACGTTTCGTCAAATCAAGCTTTGACATGTACATCTCAAGAAACAAAATCATTCCGTGACTTTGTGACAAGGGAAAAGTAGTGAGAAAATGATATTTGTGTGTAAAATAGCCCAAGCTAACTGTCTAAATCAAAATCTAAGTTAGGAATACATTGGACACTGATGGAGCTAGAGCTACAAAACATCAAATTTGAGGGTTGAAAAATCATGTTTTTTTTCCGATAAAACCGGTTCAAACACGTCTCTATAAAAATTGTATACTTATTTTTAGAATCAAAGAATGCGATTCAATTAGAAATAATACCAAACATGTCAAAAATAGTGTTAGTCACGATTTTATATACGACTTTGTAAAAAATCGCACCTCGGTCCCTTCGCAGTCGTCTGGTACGCCACTGGTGCATTACACTTTCTGGGAACTTATTGCATTCTTGTACCTTCGACCTCCCACAGAAAAAATGCCAAGCTTTGGACAGATGGGGATTTCTAAATATGTTGTTCTCCATCAAATTCTAAAGCGATCTTCAAATTTTCAGATTTTCCTTAATTTATTCCGGGCGAGATTCCGGGTTAAAACCTGTTCTGCCTGGACTATCTACTGAGAATCAAAATGAAAAACAACATCTGTCCAATGTAGGTACTCCTTGGTTGTCTTTGCTGAAAGCTATTTTTTTAGCGAACATTTTTATTTCATTTTCGCAGATTTGAGGTTCTATTTCATCAATAAGTCTCCGAATATTGTCTTTGCGCTCCATGATTGTTCAGGGATAGTTGAGATAGACTCTCTCTTTAACATACCCCCATAAATATAGGGAACAACCTTATAGTGAACCCAATTGTCTGCAAAAACGCCTATACCAAAGGGTTCAGAATGGGTAAAATTATTATCAAACTCCAACAATAAACAAGACTTATTCAACTTCCTCTGCGAGAAATTTACTAAACTAATCACTGGTGCTTCGTATCAACTGTTCACAACAAAAGATAATCAGATGCTAAGCAACAAAACAAGTGATATAATAATTATCAACCATTTCTCCAAGCCAGCAAGAAGAAGTTGACACCAGAATGATGTTGCACTTGCAACACGCAGCTGAGCAAAGACATACTGAAGCGTGCCTCGCCACAATGGACACAGATGTGGTTGTTCTGGCCATCTATCGCTTTACACGGTTGAATATGTCAGAGCTATGGATACATTTTGGAAAAAACTTTGAAGAGATTCCAATAAAATCCCATTTGTCTACAGCTTGGACTTGAACGCTCCGACGTCCTTTTTTTCTTCATGGCTTTCAAGCATTTTCGGGGAGTGATGTGTATCATCATCGATGTTTGGAATTGGTAAAAAGACGACATGGAATGCAAAGGGTGCTCATCCTGAGGTCACTGACACGTTCATTGACATCACAAATACAACGAATAGTTTCACGTTGGAATCACAGTACATGCCTCATCTTGAGCGTTTTACAGTTCTAACGTACAGCAAAAACTGATGTGCAAGTTTAGTCAGTGATGCAAAGAAGTTGATGGTTACCCAAGGCCTCAAGTCTCTTGAATCTATATCACCATCACAACATGCTTTATTCCAGCATAAAAAGCGAGCTCTGTTCACTACCGCATTCATTTGGTGGAAGATGTCGTTGTCCAGAGCGCCTAATATCCCTGATTCGAGCCCTGATTACAGTAAATTTGGTTGGGAATAAAATGACAGAACCAAAGAATGGGTACCCTACTGGACTGATCTTCCGGATGCAAGCCATGGATATTCATTACTACTCAACTGTGGTTGTTTGGTGTCATGCACAGGCAGATGTAAATGTTATCGAGCCGGGATTTGCTTAAGTTCAATATGCAAGTGACAAGAAGGCTGCAGAAACAGCTTACATAACACATGAAGTAACAAATATCATATCTTGTTGTAAAGCTTGTCAGATTCTATCGTATTTGTGTCCGCCGTTCATGTTTCTTTATATTTTGTGATTACACGGGATTTATATAAAAAATTGTCTCTTCACCTTGCATCTCATTGTCTAATCTGTCATATCAAAGCACTTAATCACCTTGAAATCGATTTTTAAACACAAATAAGACCTGAGAAATGGACCTCTCGCATCTTGAAACCTATAAAAAGTGGTATTATTCAAGATTTTGTGTCTAATAGAAGCTAGTAGAAGTACAGATGACGGCCATATTGGATTTAACGCAAACAGGCCACTAGAGGTCGCGCACAAGTTGCTTGCGATAGGGAACCTGATTATCACGCGACCGGTCGGCCGGCGTAAGGGTACCGCATTCTGGCTGAGCGTTTGTTTACTAAATGGCCTCACGGAGTTAGGGACTGACGTCTGTCGGCATCACGGAAGGCCATAGGCGTCCGTCTCAACGGGCTCTAGCTGTCAAGAGCGTGTTTATTTTGGATTTAGGTGTACAAATTCGTGTGAGAGGTGGATATGACTTGCCCGATGAGTTTCAAAACACGTCTTTTATGCCGCTATATGAATGAAATTTTCATGTATGTTCGGTTGTGGACATCAAGCAACAGCACCGGACCCCGCAAATTTCCTTTTCTCTCCGCTCATGATAAATTTTGACACATAGCTGAATTTTAGCCCCTCCCATCGGCCCTTAGCAACGGATGATTGCGTAACCCTTGTACAGCCAAAGCTGTCGATAATCTAGCAACCCTAGCTTGCGATGGTTTCCTAGAACCTTAAAACCATATCTAAGACCATACCAATTTTCAAAGACTTGGCACAAAGTGCACGATTCTTATGGATTCCTCCTAAGCTAATAAAATTCCATCTGAATTTGTTTTTAATCCACTTTCAACTACTTTATCTTTGGAATCTGAGGTTGTTGATTTAGTGGTACGTACTACTTTCAACTTTAAAAATTTCCTGGAGTGTTTGTCCTTTAAGGGTAGTTCCCACTTTGGCTAAAGCAGATTTTCTCCAATAGCACTCTGTGGAGGTTACTGATGGATTTTGACTTTTGTTCAGTAGCCAATATAGGAGGGCGACGCTATGCTCACAAGTAGGTAGTACGGCGATTGTGCCCGCCGTTTCTATAGTGACTTTTGTCTGGTGACTTTTGGTTGGCAGCACTGAATCTGGTGACTTTTTTGACAGGTCGTTGAGCATTGGATCTGCATTACCGGCATTTGACAGGTGGCGCGGGAAATTTGAAATCTGGTGACTTTTGGCAGTGCTCCTAGTGACCCAGTCTCCTGTAACAAAGTTACACAATGAATTTCAAGTCAATTCAAATTCATTGATACCAAACTACAAAACAATGATATCCTCCACGTCGTCAAACTTGAATCGTAAGAAGTTTGCCAACAAAATAATACCGCACCCTACCTGAACTAGCCGCACAATCTCCACAGGTACATGAGACAACCTCCTCCGTTTCTTCATCAATGATGACTGTAACAGCATAATGGAGTACCTCGGACTTTGTGCTCCAGTGTTACTTTGGCTTTGACAGTATATAACGTTTTATCACGTTTCACCTGTACAAACCCTATTGCTTCATCTCTATATACCTGGTGGTCCAGGTTTTAATCGACAAACTTTGCAGGCTGATAGAGGATAAGAAAAAAAGTCGACTCACCCCAAAACGTACCTATCTGAAATGCATATTAAAAAAGTTACAGGCCTTCAAAGTTGCAGAATTTTTTTTTTCTTGATAACTTTTGAACGGCTTGACCGACTCTGCTCAAATTTTGCAGATATGGTCAACAAACACGTCTCCAGTGATTTCTTGAAATTGTTTCTGTCAGAATGACGCAGTGCCGTAGATATTGGGGTTACTAACCCTTTTACCCCCGTACTTTCTACGTCACTGGATATTTAAGAAAACCGTTAATAGTATTGAATTTGGCGTTCAATTCTGAAGAGAAAATTGGTGTGTCATTGCTACATTTGGAGCAGCGGTTTCAGAGATATTTGTGTTTAAAGGTTCAAAAACACCGAATTACGCGAATGTTTCAAAATTCGAGCAAGCTTTGAATGCTTTGATCATTAACTTTCAGCTTTTTTTCCAATTTAAAGTTTATTGATCCATAATTTAGCTCATAAGAACTTGAAAATTGGTCGTGAAAAGTCATAATTTTAGCAACAGTTGAATATTCAATAGGTACCTATTCACTTACTGATAGTTGGGAAGTTTAGTAAGAACAAGAACCAAGGGCCCTTTGTATCTTATTGGTCACGTTACTGAAGTTAGGAGTTTTCACAACAATTTTCAATTTCTCATGAGCTAAATTATGGATCATTAAACTTTAAATTGAAAAAAAAGCTGAAAGTTAATGATCAAAGCATTCAAAGCTTGCTCGAATTTTGGAACATTCGCGTAATTTGGTGTTTTTGAACCTTTAAACTCAAATATCTCTGAAACCGCTGCTCCAAATGTAGCAATGACACGCCAATTTTCTCTTCAGAATTGAACAATAAATTCAATACCTTGACCGGTTTTCTCAAATATCCAGTGGCGTAGAAAGTAGGGGGGTAAGAGGGTTAGTCGAGGGGTTAGTAACCCTCCATATCTACGGCACTGCGTCATTCTGACAAAAACAATTTCAAGAAATTACTGAGGACGTATTTGTTAACCATATGTGCAAAATTTAAGCGAAATCGGTCAAGCCGTTCGAAAGTTATCAAGAAAAACAATTTTTTTCTGCAACTTTGAAGGCCTGTAACTTTTTTAATATGCATTTTAGATATGTACCTTTTGGGGTGAGTAGACTTCTTTTTTCAACCTCTATCAGCCTGCAAAGTTTGTCGACGAAAACCTGGACTACCCTGTATTTGTTTGCTACTTCTGCAAAAAAAGAAATGATTGATTGATCGGGATCAGGTGGGTGCTAGAGGCTCGCTTGCCGCTTGCTTATGAGTCACAAAGTTTCACCTGCTAATTTAACATTTCTTACGCTATAGTGCGAAACAATCTGCGTTTCTTCTATAAAAATTGTCTACCATGTCCGCATCGACTTCTGGGAGATTTCTGTCGTTGGCTTCTTCCAATCCAGCTTCCATTTTTCTCCAATTTAGCACAAAAAACAACTCAATACGTTCAGCAAATAATATTATATGACCGCAAACTCTCACAACAAGAGGAATCAGGAATGTGAGGTTAGATGAATGACAGACATGTAAATAATGACAACGTGGCAACGCTGCATTATGCCAACTGCGGTCTTGCTTCCATTTCATTGATGGATGAGTTTAGCCGCGAATTCAGTCGATTTAAACAGATGGAGTGTGAAGAGCCAAATTTCAAGTTCTTTTCCCTGGGCCGATTTTTTTTTTTTGTTTTATCTTCACAGTATTTAGTTTTAGGTACTTGAGCATCGATTTACATAAGAAAATCGCATTTTGTGATTTTCGTATAAGACTCCATTGCAATATCATGTTATTTCAAGTTGATCGGGGGCGGTTTTCGCTATGTTCCTCTATTTCTATGTTATTTATGTTGGCGGCTCAATATAGACATTCAATATAGCCTAGCCCAGCTTTGGGAGTGGCAGCTATGTAAAAGCAAAATCATCAGAAAGCTAGGCAGCTAAGGCGTCTAGTTTGCGAAGAGTTCGAGGAACGGACAGACGGACAGACGGACGGACGAAGCGGCTGCAATGCGATTTTCATCAAGATGGAAAATGCGCTGAAAAAATGCATTCCTTATAGGTACCTACTGTAATGATTAACATAACCGTTAGGTTGGCAACAACCACTCATGTAGACAGCTGACAGATAACGACTGAATAAACTAGATGTCTAAAGATTGAGCTCCATCTTTCAAATCAGCTAATCCGTAACAATCGAACGATATTACAAACTGGCGACGAATAGATGAGAATCAGGCGAGCCTACAAACAACGAGGAAGCTAAAATCTGGTATATTTTTAGATTTAACACGCAACAGAAGAGAACGAACACAACATAACCTCAAATTCCAAAAACACGTGGAACACAAAAGTTGAACATGGAAAAAGGAATCGCTGGAGTAGCACCTCTGGACGTGAGTTCCGATCCATCGAGCATTGGAGAACGCTGGAAACGATGGTTATGTCGTTTTGAGAACTATTTGTTAGCCGCTAATATCCTCGCTAATATCACTGAGGATGAGAGGAAGAAAGCCGTAATGTTGAATCTCATCGGTGAAGAAGCATTCGACCTGTACCAAACGTTGCCCGAAACTCCTGTACAAAATTCCCCTGTCACAGGCTACGCAGCGGCAAAAGAAAAATTCAAGATTTTCTTCGAACCTCGAATAAACGTAGATTTTGAGATTTTCAAGTTTCGAGAATCCACTAGATGGAAACTATCGACCAGTTTTATACCAGACTCCGCAAATTAGCTAAAACATGTAATTACAGCAGCGTCGATGATGAAGTCAAGTCGCAGATTATTTTAACCACCACAAACCAAAAGTTGAGAACGTACGCACTGAATGAACGGCCTAGTCTAGAACAATTGTTGACAAAGGGACGAACAATGGAAGCAACAACCAGTCAGCAGAGTGAGATGGAGGCAAAGGATAATGACATCGTCCGGAAGATCAATAAACACTCAAAAAAACACTTCAACGACAACAACAGCAGTAGCAACAAGAACAGCAACAGCACTCGAGCAGCATCAAGTACCAAGAATAGCACGTATAAACAAATCAATCGTAACAAATGTAAAAATTGTGGAAATCAGTGGCACGAAGACGGTAGGGAGACTTGTCCGGCTAGACATATTGTCTGTCGAAGATGCTCTAAGCTGGGACATTTCGCAAAACACTGCTTGTCATCAACAACACAACGCCAATATCAATCGAACACGAACAGAATAAACCACACCAACGTGCCCGATGAACATGAGTCAGATGTGTCTTTCAAGCTTACAGTCAACAAGACAAGATCAGTTCCTAGCACAACAGTAAACTTAAACGGAAAGAACATTGAATTTATTGTTGATACTGGTAGCAGCGTGAATATAATAAACGATAGAACTTTCCAAACAATTGAAACACCAAAACTACAACCAAATACAACAGCAATCTTTCCATACAACACTTCAGAAACATTAAATGTTGTTGGACAGTTTAAAGGGAAATTCCAGGTTGGACGACACCGTGTTATAGAAAATGTCATTGTAGTAAAAGGAAATGGAGAATCTCTGTTAAGCTATGAAACGTCATGTAAACTACATTTAATCGGAATGAAATGCAGAAGTATCAACAAGGGCTCAACATTGAAGACGGATACGGGCAGTATCGAAACGTTGTATCCGCGGCTGTTTGATGGAATTGGAAGTCTTCAGAACACAACAGTGAAACTTCATATCGACAACAACATACCACCTGTAGCAGAAACTCACCGCCGAATCCCTTTCCACCTAAGAGAAAAAGTCGAGAACGAAATCAAACGCCTGGAGAGGCTGGACATTATCGAGAAGGCAGAAGGACCAACGCCCTGGGTCTCACCAATTGTAATAGTATCGAAGTCCAGTGATCCGAATGCCATCCGACTGTGTGTCGACATGAGGTCAGCAAACAAGGCGATTAAACGAGAACGTCACGTGACTCCAACATTTGATGACATTCGAACCAGAATGAACGGAGCTGTCATGTTCTCGAAAATTGGTTTGAAGGAAGGCTATCACCAGCTGATGCTCAATGAAGATTCGCGTCAAATAACAACATTTGCAACACATCTCGGACTATAGGTACAGATACAAGCGACTGAGTTTTGGAATTAACACCGCCGCCGAGGTATTTCAAGATACAATACGCCAAATACTTCAACATATTCCAAATGTCATGAATATCAGCGACGACATCATCATCTTTGGAAGAACCGAACAAGAACACAACATCGGACTACATCAAGTACTCGAAGTCCTACATCAGAAGGGTTTAACAATCAACAAATCCAAGTGTGTATTCAAGACGCAAGAAATTAAGTCTCTGGATACAGATTTTCGAATGACGGAATACGACCAGATCCTGGAAAAACACAAGCGATACGAAGTTTAACACCACCCACAACAGTGACAGAAGCAAGAAGTTTTCTCGGAATGGTGAATTTTGTTGGAAAACTCCTACCAAATCTGGCTGAAAACACGAAACACATTCGAAGCTTGATCCTCAAGAACACACCTTGGAAATGGACCCAAACACAACAACAAGAATTTGAAAAAATCAAGAAGTTGCTGAATGATGTCAACAAGTTGGCTTATTTTGACACCACGAAGACAACGCACCTACACGTAGATGCTGGACCAGTGGGTTTGGGCGCCGTGCTGTCACAGGAGAACGGACATACAAGAGAGATCGTGGCATATGGAAGCAGAAGTCTGTCAAAAACTGAACAAGCATACAGTCAGATAGAGAAAGAAATGCTGAGCATCTCGTGGGCTTTCGATCATTTTCAAATCTATCTACTAGGAAATAGATTTGTGCTGCACACGGACCACATGCTTCTCGTTCAAATCATCAAGAATCCCCGAACATCACCTAGTGCAAGAATAGAACGTTTTGTACTGCGAACACAAAAATTCAACTTCGAAGTCAAGCATCAAGAAGGAAAATCAAATCCGTCGGACTATCTCAGTCGCCATCCTCTGAAATCAAGCAGTGAAGATGGCAAGACAGAAAGCTACGTGAACTTCATCATTGAGAACAACATGCCGAAGAGATTGACTTTGGAAGAAGTGGGAAAAGCTACCGAACAGGACAGAACACTGACGCAGATAAAAGAAGCACTGAAAAACAACAATAAAGTTCTGTGGAACAACCCCGCCACCAGAACATTCAAGAATATTCGTCATGAACTCGCAGTTTATAACAACATTCTTCTAAGAAAACGTCAAATAATAATACCAACATCATTGCAAGACAGAACGATCCGACTAGCACACTTAGGACATCAAGGCATAGTCAAGACTAAGCAATTACTACGATTGAAGGTGTGGTTTCCGAACATTGACAAGAAGGTAGAACAAGCCGTCAAGAGTTGTTTAGCTTGTCAAGCGACTGACAACACTAAACAAAGGGAGCCGATTCAACTAAAAGAGACACCAAATCAACCGTTTTGCGGCCTAGACATCGATTTTGCTGGACCACTACCAGACAACAAATATGTAGTACTCATCGTGGATGAATTCTCAAGATACCCGTTTATTGAAGATGTAAGATCAACAGCGTTCCGGGACTCGAAGCCAGTCCTGCAGAAGATCTTTGCATTGGTAGGAGTCCCAGATAAGATCACATCGGACAACGGCCCTCCCTTTAACGGTGGAGAATTCTCGGCATTCATGGACAACCTTGGCATCAAGCATCACAGGATCACTCCATTATGGCCCGAGGCGAATGGCATGGTGGAGCGGTTGGTAAAAACAGTCAAGCGGTCATTTGTTTGTGCCAGCATCGAAAACAACGACTTCCACTCGCAGCTGCAAGAGTTTCTCATGAGCTACAGAAGCACTCCGCACACTACAGCTAATCCGCACACTATTACGTCACAATCGCCGTATGAGCTAGCTTTTGGAAGAAAAATGAATAACTATCTACCAGCTCTTCTAAAATCCGGAAAACAGAAAAATCTACAAGAACAGCAGAAAAGAGAGACCTACAAGAACTATGCCGACATGAAGAGAAGAACCAAAGAAGTCCATCTAAATGTAGGAGACACTGTACTATGCCGACAAAAGAAGACCTCGAGTTTGACACCCTACTATGATCCAAAACCGTTTGAAATTATCAAGATCGAAGGCTCAAGAGTAACAGCAAGCCGACCAGACAAGAGCATAACAAGAAATAAATCATTCTTCAAACCATTTGTACACTCGACTGATGAGCGCATCCAGACAGTATGTCCAAATAAATGTTCCCCAAAGAGATACCCTGGAAAGTCAACTTCGACGAGAACAGCCAACGTACTCACGTTTCCCGAAGATCAACTGGAACCCGAGGATGCCGTGGAAGGTCAATTAGATGAAGAAAATGAGCTTGAATCTGAAGACCATTTTGAAGATGCTGATGAAGAATCAAACCCGAACGAGACTGAAGAAAAATCAAACCTGAACGAGACTGAAGAAGAATCAAACCCGAACGAGATTGAAGAAGATTTAAAGAATAACCAAGATAGAGCTGATATCGCCCCAGAACAATTAAGAACTCGACCTCAACGTGAGCGAAGACCACCATTACGATTCAAAGACTATGATTTATCGGAAGAAGACAATCTCCTTTAAGTCAATAACTGTTTTGTTTGAAATAGGCTTATTGGCCAGTACATGTTAAATATGTAAATGTTTTGTACGTATGTGAAAGTCATATTTATGTTATACGTAATTCTGTTATTTAAACTGAGGAGGTGATGTAGTGATTAACACAACCGTTAGGTTGGCAACAACCACTCATGTAGACAGCTGACAGATAACGACTGAATAAACTAGATTTCTAAAGATTGAGCTCCATCTTTTAAATCAGCTAATCCGTAACAATCGAACGATATTACACCCACTTATAGTAATGGCCTCTATAAGCGAACGTCCAGTTCAAGTCTCATGGACCAACAGACTCTTGTTGGCCACTTATCTAACGGACGTCTGTAGGCTGTAGGACGTTCAAATAGTGCTATCTGGCAACCTTTACCCACCCTCCGATAACAATAATTAATAAATCGACTTCCTGAAAGCCGTTTTCGCCACCTCTAACTGCACCGCACGGTTTAGGTGTATATAGAGGTAACAATTTATGTGACGCGTTATATAGCAAAATAAACCACTTTTTCGCGGCTGGTGATCAGTCCGTAAATCAATATTTATTGGAATGGAATTGATTCGAAATTGCCCCGGCACTGTAATGTGCGCGTTGTTCTGCGACTGATGTGTGAGCGTGTGTATATCGCCGGGATGTTATAAGAAAAGGGGTGAACTTTTAAAATTTATCGCCCCATAAGTTCCAGCAGCTGAACCTTGATAAATGGCCTTTTCGCAAGTGCATGAGTTATGTTGTTTATTATAAATAACGTCGGTGGCCGAGGATTTATGGGCGCGAAACTGGCAACGGGACCCTTGAAAAATATAATATCGGAGCCGGAGCTATAGCCCTTGTTGGAGAAGCAGTTAGTAGCCCTTATAATATCCGCACTGGCCCGTGAAATCCATGCAAATTCTATTGGAAATATGTTTAGTAGCCCTTTATAAACATATGACGCGCTAATTGATGATTTTTCATTATTATTATTATTCCAGAGGAACGCTTTTACTCCGGTGCTTTATTATACCCTATAGGTACTTACCCTATCGCTTACCCTCGCCTAGCCCTACCTACCCCTTCTGCAAGCTAAATCTTGGTGATAAACGAGAATAAAAATAAAACTAATTGTATTCTGTACCATAATCAGTTTTTGTATAAGAACCTAATAATATCAAATACAATCGTACCAACGGCGGGTTTTAGTACAAAAGAGTTGATCCATTACAACCCTATGCTCAAATCACTTCTAAAAAAAAATCGCTTATTGCACTCAATCCATTATCGTAGCTGTTTCCGATAATATTCCTTTTTTTCATAATACTTCCTCACCCTTATACCCACGTAAACGAAACGAAATATGCGCATAATTACTCCGTTTTCAAAGGAACCGAGGGAAATATTTCATATTCCAGGGGTGCCGCTGATGCCTCTGAGCCTCTGTAACGCGATACATCACTCCCCGTGCAGATACGCCCACCAAAAATTTTATATACCAGTTTTTTTATTGTTCACACACATTTACATTTTTTCTATAGATGAGTATACCAAATACAATAAAGCCACGCTATTTTAGCCACTTATTTCGCAAAGTTATGATGTAGGTGCCTACCTACAAGAAATAAAGTTTGTAACAATCTGAAAAAAATATATAAAAAGAGTTAATCCACAGAACATAAAATTTAAAGAGAAATTGTTTTTTACTTTTGCAGTAGACTTCACCGCATGCTTCATACATGGTTTTGATGCACAAGGATTTGCAACAGCAGTAGCAATTCAAGCAACCGATGTGGTAGGGTCCGCAGGACGTTAGGACTTTTTCTGCGGCGAAAACCTAGAAAACAAAACAGAACATTTCAGGTAGATACCTAATCAGGTACTTGAATTGTATTTTCTTTTTTCGTTGATAATTTTCATGCACTCTGTATTGTACCTTGTACGCGCATACATGCCTGGATTTTTCAAGAAGACTAGATAAAGCATAGTATTCTACTTACGGGTAATGGCTAGTACTCATTCGGATGCTTTACGACACTCGCCAAGGCTCGTGTCGGCAAACTGCATCCTTATGAGTAAGAATAAGAAGCAATCATTACCCGCTTGTTGAATAATATATTATTTTCTTGTCAGCCCATAAAATAATCCGTTGAACTGTTACGATATACTTAGGGGGAAGAAGTGTAAATAATCTTCGACAAAAATTCTTGGGATGAAAATCCATGTCCCAAGATAGGTATACACGAGGGTATACAAGTCTCAATTTTAAAAGAACAAATGTTTGAGGCAATCAAGCGTCAACAGAACCACTTCAATTTTTAACAGGGAAACTGTACAACACTATTATCAGCATTTTTTATTGATGTCTCAGCTTGAAACTTCAAATTTAGCCCAAGTTATGTTCACTGCCCCTAAGTACATGCGTCCATTCCATTGGTGCAACACGAGGCGCAACACCTTCTCTTACCTACCTAGTTTGTACTTGTACCTCGACTTATACCTCCATGTACCTATAGGTACACCTCAACAGAAGATTGTCTCGAGGATTGTTTTTCCGATGTTTTTCTCAAGTTTTCCCTCAAGTATAACTTATGATGTCTTGAGTTTGGCCATTAGAAAATGTAGTCCCAATAAGGGTCTTCATTTCTAAAGTAGTTGCAGTTTTTTCTCTATATTGAGCAGAAATTCAAGTTTACGTCTTTGAGGGTATGCAACCAGGTATACAACCCGATTGCACGGTCTACCGCCTCAGATTCCCTTCAAAGCACAAAACGTTGATTTTTTTTGTAGGAAACCGTTTCAATCAGAAATTGCAATTTTAACAAAGTCGCAATATGACACATTCCTTTTTCTCCAATAATAGCCATTCTTAGGTACCATTATTAACCGATTTCCAGTCGTCGGCGTCGCGTCGTGTCGTAAACTAGCTAGCTCTGTCAAGATAATTCCATGAATTTTGTGGAGGACCTCTTGCGTTGCGTTAAAAATTGAGCTATTTCAATCGGAAAATTGTATACCTGAACGTCTTGTAGAAAAGCAAAAAGCGGTTCTCTTCAAATCCTAATAAAATAACCAAACTTCCACCTTTGCGGTAATGCGGCTATGCAACCAGTTATACAATGTGTTCGCGCTTGTTAGCGGGTAGTACCCGTGGATTTTATCTACAGAATAGAAAGAACACTTTATATTTTTGTTGTTTTCTTGGCGACAAATCGGTTCGATTAATTGGAAATGAAGCGTAGGACAAGCTGAGCCAAAGGTCAGTTCATAATGGAAAATTTGTTTTGACATTAGTTTCTGTAATAATTTTCTTGTATAAAGGCCATTTCATTTCACACTGTTGAATAGAAAAAGACTACTCGAAAGGTAAGTTCGCACTTGATAATTGGTTTATTGGTTTCAAATTGTATTTGTGTCAGTAGCCTCCGGTTCCACCAAGCCGAGTACCAAGCTTTTATCAACATATTAAATTTATCACTCTTATCCTGGGTTGCAAAAAACCAAAAAAATAAGACGGAATTAACGCTAATACGAGATTAGGTACCTAAATGGATTTCAATCTGGCCAATCCTAGTAGGTTGACCATAGGAAATGCATGAAATCTTTAGCTAATTAATCATTGGGTCATTCGCTTTTGTGAAATCAGAATTTCTATTATTCACCAACGAAAACTAACTGACCAAATAATTTTTCACCAATCTCGTATACAGGGTCATTCAAAAAAAAAAGTCAACCCCCATTTCCTCAAGATCGGTTGACGCTAGCGAGTTGCGATAGAGCATGGATGCGATAAAGACCGTTGGATTTAGCTGGTTTTTCTGATCAAATTTGATATGTCAACAAAACTCTCGACAAAACTACTCCACCAAAACTCTGATGAGTACCTAAGGGGGAACCTCAAAATTTTGGCAATTTTTTTTACACTGCACAGTATTGAGTGATATATCATTGAAAAGGCCTTGAAAAGTTTCATTGGACAAGTGCAAAAAGTTTCCGAAAATTTCCAACGGATTTCATTTTATGATAAAAAACAAAAACCTGGGAAAACATGTTTTTATGTATATAATGAGAATCAATGCGAGAATGTTTTCAAACTGCAAACTGCATTCAATAGAACTCATCAAAACGGTCAGTACGATGTGTAACTCAATTAAATGTTCTTTTTAGACAGTTTCCTCACTTTTGTCAAAAGCGCCACGTTGGAGAATTGAACTGTCATTTTAGTTAAGTAACTACTTGAGTAACTACGGAAACTCACTCCTAAAATGTCACTTCCACTGTGGGGATCTCGCGTGCACACGTACGTACTACGTACTACGTAACGTAACTTTCAACGTGAAAGTGGGCGAGGCTGTTATTTGCAATTTCTTAGTTACCTACAGGGAAATTTACGTTCTTCGTTGTGTTACGTCGTACTGTCAGGAGCACTGTATTACATACATAAAAAATTTTGTAGCTCCAAAAAATGTGACATAGCCACGAAGGAGTCCTTACGTAGTACATTCACCATGAAGTCAGGAACCAAGCAGCGAGCAAGACCTTGTCGCTTCTTTCTATAATGACAAAAAAATTTATGCACCGTCCGTTTTTTTTTTCTAGGCCCCAGCTTGTAGCGCCTTTATTATGGGTTTCACACCGTTTCACACCCAACATATTATAATATATTTGAAATCAGAAGAACAAAATCTTTCGATTGATGGTATGTCAAATTATTCTTGACAGATGTCATTTTTTGACAGTGACACACTATTTCAAAGCCCATAAAATTCTCAGGAGAACTGTGTTTTCATTTCTAGAATAGGATGTCTTTTACAGCTTCTAGAGGTCTTTGAATAGGAAAAATTGTTAAAACTCAGAAATACCTACTCAATGGTCAATAGGTATTTTTAATATTAACTGATGATAATATTCTAATTTTAAATCGTCCAAATTAGCGGGAAATTCTATAAACACTTTATCTTTCAGATAGGCTCTTAAAAAAATAATCGGACCACTTTCAACGAGATTCAATATGGCGGATCAAAGATGGCGGCCAAGTGACAAAAATCATTGGTCAACTTTATATGATGGTCACCTACGCATCCGATTGGCGTTTGCGCTACATCGATATCTCTTTTCGTTGAGGCATAATTCTCCTAGTTCTATCACTTCGAAACATGTTCAATAGTGAGAATACAATATGGCGGCAAGGCATCAATTGTCGAAAATTGGATAGATCTTGATGTGGTTAACATAGCCTGCAAATTTCATTTCAATCGGATCACTTTTAACAAAATTCAAAATGGCCGATGAAAGATGGCGGCAGAATAACAAAAAACCAAAAGTCAACTTGACATTCTGGACATATGTATTATTGATCAGCGTTCACAAAACATCGATATCTTTCTTCCCTGAGGAGTTATCCCGGGTACAGACGGACGGACGGACGGACAAAGTGAAGCTAAAAGCGCCTTTTTCCCATTCTTTGGAAAAGTGCGCTAAAAACGGACGGTATATGCAGTATTTTGCTTCTGACGGTACGTTTCGTGAGATCGCAAACTCCCTAGTAGAACTGTCACAAAAGTGGGATTTAATTATTCAACAGTCATTACAGTCACTCCAACTGTCAGTCAAGAGGCATAAAATATCACCCTTGGATGATAGTCTGATAAACGATTATGACCCTGATCAAAAGTGTTATTTTGAACTATTGAAGTGTCATTTCAGTCAGTGTCATTTGAACAATTGAACTGTAATTATGGTCACCCATACGGTCGCTCTAGAAACCGAAGATGTCATTTTCAGATAGTCATGGTCACCTCAGTCAAAAATGTTACTTTGAACAATTCAACTATTATTTAATTTAGGTAGTTATACTGGAGCTGTCACTTCAGGAACTTAAAATATCACTTTTACATTTGAACTGCGATTAGGGCTAAAAGGTGTCACTGGAACGATTGAACTGTCGCTCCTAGAAACTGAGATGTCATTTTGAGATAGTCCAGTCTCGTCAGATTGATATAAAATAGTTCTTTGCACAGTTAGTGTCATTTTAGTCAAGTAACAACTAACTTCCCCACTAGGAAGATTCGAAACATCACTTTTTCACATTCAAATATCGCCACTAGTCTTGAAAAGTGTCATTAAACATTTTGAACTGTCATTTTAGTCAACTAACCACCCAAGTAACTACAGAAACTGTCACTCTTAAGATTCAAAATGTCACTTTTTCACATTCGAACTGTTACTAGGACCAAAAGTGCTACTGGATCATTCATGTCTCATTCTTGTCACCCTGTCTGTTCTATAAACCTGAAAAATACAATTTCCAGCTGGTCACCTGTCATCGTGTTGGTCAAAAGTGTCTCTTTAAACAATTCAACTCTCATTCAAGCTACTACGGAATTAAACTGTCACTCTAAAGACCGATATGGCTCTAGAAACCTTGAATATTTTTTTTAGATATTCAAGCCTTCACTTTGATCAAAAGCTTTGCGTTGGGCAATTAATCAAACTGTCATTTTAGTCAAGTAACTACTTCAGTAGTTACATTATCTGTCACTCCTAAAATCCAAAATGTCACTTATTTTAGATTCGAACTGTCATTAGGACCAGAAGTTCAATAGAATCATTAGAACTGTCATTCTTCCCACCGAAAGTGTTCTATAAACCTGAAATATTATTTTCACATGGTCAAGTATCATCTCATTGACCAAAAGTGTCACTTCAACCAATTTAACTGTCAGTTTAGTCAACTAACTACCCGAGTAACTACAGAAACTGCCAATCCTAAGATTAAAATGTAATTTTCTCACATTCGAAATGTCACTAGGATCAGAAGTGCAATTGTATCATTCATGTGTCATTCTTGTCATCTTATCTGTTCTATAAACTGAGAAATATGATTTCCAGTTGGTCACGTAACTCACGTATCGTCTCGTTAGCCAAAAGTGTCACTTCAAACAATTCAACTGTCATTTTAGTCAAGCCACTACGGAAACTGTCACTCCTAAGATCTAAAATGTCACTTTTTTACACATTTGAACTGTCACTAGGACTAGAAGTGCAATCGAATCATCAAAACTGTCATTCTTTCCACCGAAACTGTTCTATAAACCTGAAATATCATTTCCAGATGGTCATGTATCGTCTCATTAGACAAAAGTGTCGCTTTTAACAATTCAACTCTCGATTTAGTCATACTACTTCTGAAACTGTCACTCTATAGACCTCCTATAGACCTATAGACACTCTAGAAACCTTGACTTGAATATCCTTTCAAGATAGTTAAGCCGTCACTTCAATCAAAAGTTCTACGTTGGATAAATCAACTGTCATTTTAGTCAAATAACTACTTTAGTAGTTGAATAAACTGTCACTCTAAGATCTAAAATGTCACTTCTTCACATTCGAACTGTCACGAGGACTACAAGTTCAACTTAATCATTGAAACTGTCGTTCTTTTCACCGAATATCTGGAATATCATTTCCAGATGGTCAAATATCATCTCGTTAGCCAAAAGTGTCACTTCAACTGATTTAACTGTCATTTCAGTTGAGTAACTACCAAACCTGTCACTCCAAAGACCTAAAATGTTACCATTTTATATTCAAACTTTGATTAGTGCCAATAAAAAGTGCCGCTTAAAGTGATGAACTGTGTCATTCCAGTCACTCAAACTGTCCTTCTAGAACCTGAAGTATCATTTTTAGATAGTCGAAACGTCGCGTCGTCTTCATTAAAATTGTTTGTTTTCACAATTCAAGTGTCATTTTACTCAGTGTCATTCAAATCAGTTTTATCAGTATCATCTGAAGGATTGAACAGTAACTTTGGTCACCCAAACTGTCGCTGTTGAAACTTGAAATGTAATTTTTTATTTTGTCAAGTCGTCAGTTGAGTCAAAAATGTTACTATAAACAATTGAACTATCATTTTAGTCAGGACATTACTGAAATTGCCATTTCAGAAACCTGAAACATCACTTTTCCATATTTCAACTGTCACTAGGGCCAAAAGTGTCATTAGAATGATTGAACTTATAAAAATGAGGTGTCATTTTGACTCTCTGTTTTGAATTGTCATTTTCGTCAAGTAACTACTGAACTTGCTACTGAAACTGTCATCAGAAGACGTAAAATGACACTTTTTCACATTCAAACCGTCACTAGAGTCAGAGATTTCGCTACGGATGATCAAGCTGTCAGTTTGTCATCAACATCATCCGCCATTTTGGACGATTGATCCATCCTTTTGAATATAAGTAAACGGTCATTCAAATCACTATAAATGGCATTTTAGATATTCAAACTGTCATTTTAATGAAATAAGTCATTTCAGACGATTGATTCATCCATCATTTTGAACATCCATACTGTCACTTGCACACTTGAGAGGTCACTTTCAAAGGTTCACACTGTCAAACTAGACAAAGGAATCCTTAAACGTGTCACTTCGGACAAGTGATCAGTCATTTTTGATATACAAACAGTCATCCGCGATAGCCGGAGGGTCGCTTTTAGGGACTCAAAATGTCATTTTAGCTCCTCAACTGTCACTGTAGAGTGTATACGCTTGGAATATCACTCTTGGAGGCTCGGAGCGTCAATACTGGCAATATGTCTCTTTGAACCGTCATTTGAGTCAAACAAATTGTGTCACTCTGACGTGGTCACACGTAGGCTCTAGGAAACTGGTTTTGAGGGTCCAGCTCAGACCTCCTACCCTTAGACTTGTACTTCACACTGTTTTTTCTTTAGGTAGGACTGCTTGATAGGGCCAGACCAATGCTTGTTTTTTTCAGGTTCAATACTGAATATTTTGTAATTGATAAGTGAGGTATCTCTAATGATGGCCTTACATTGAGCATCAAATGCTGCGCCTGTCATTGCTGTCAATGACCAACATATGTGACCAATGAGAGCTCGGCAGCTGAAAAAGCTTCAGCATTTGATGCTCAATGTAAGGCTACCTTGAAGAGGTGAACCGCTAAGAAATTTGTACAAAAGATATCGATTCCGAGTGACCCGAAATTTTGTTGAGGTTACAGAGTTCCCTGAAAGTCCTCTAGAGTCCCTAGGAGCTATTTTGAGGCCCTTGGAGGTCTTTGGGGCTCCTTCAGGGCCTCTTGGTGATCCTCAGTGGTCAAGCGGAGCTCCATGGAGGTCCCATAACTTGTATAAAAGCGGTCTTTTGATCTTTCTTGCTCCCCATAGGTGCCCTGTTGAACTCCCTAAAAATCCCTGAGCGGCCTCCACAATCCCCAAAAGTCTTTCTGGTATTCTGCCCCTAGAGGTGATATAGAGCTTCTTGAAGGTATCTTAAGAGTCCTTGGAAGTCCTCAGAGGTCCTTGGAGCTTCTCAAGAATTCCTCGGAGGTACCCAGTGGTTCTCCAGAGCTTCTTAGAGGTGCCCAAAGGCCCTCCGAGGCTCCTTGGGGGTCTTATGACTTGCACAGGAGTGTCCCAGGAGCTTATTCCGCGGTATCTCTCCGCCACCACGGCAAGTTAAGAAATGTACCACATAACTGTACCCTTTTAAACTAATTGTTTGCTTAGAAGTGTACTTTAGTATACTAAAGAAATTCACACAATTATACAAAAAACGTATCACTTGTTACTTGTTTAATGCTTAAAGTTGGTTACACTTTTTTTATTAGTTTTCTTTTTTTTTCAAGTCAAAAGAACCGCGTTTTGTGCCGTTTATCTCAAGTATTCTAGAGCACATTCTGCACAACAACACTGAAACAATAAAAGAAACGAACGATAATATGAAGAATGGTAGAAAGCAAGAGAGGAGTAATTGCGAACCTTTTCTTGGCACCTGCAACACCTGTCGCAGTCGCAACAACGGCTAGGTGGACAGCACTTGGCGGGCGGGGAGGGACAACACCTGGGCGGCGGGCAGCAAGGCTCCGGAGGGCAACAGCAACAGGGTTTCGGGGGGCAGCATTTTCTCGGCGGGCAGCACTTTTTTGGCGGCGGGCAGCAGCTCTTCGGCGGGCAGCAGCTTTTCGGCGGGCAGCAACTTTTGGGCGGACAGCACTTCTTGGGCGGACAACAGGGCGTCGGAGGGCAGCAACGCGGCGGAGGACACTTGGGAGGGCAGCAGCGCGGAGGCGGGCAGCACTGCGGAGGAGGACACTGCGGCGGGCAGCAGGGACGACAGGGCTTCCTCGGCGGGCAGCAGGGCTCGCAGCAGGGATCGCAGCAGGGATCGCACGGGTTGAAGTAGAGGATCCTCTTGCGGGGCTTGCAGCAAGGATCGGGGTCCGACTCGCAGCACTGGCAGCAGCAGCACTCGGAGCAGGGGTCGCAGCAAGGCTCGCAGCAAGGATCGCAGCAAGGTTCGCAGCAGGGCTCGCAGCAGGGATCTGAGCTGCAGTCGCAGCAGCAGGGATCACAGGGTTCGCAGCAATTGCAGCTGTTGAGAAGGCGGTTTGAAAACTTGATCAATTTTGAAGCATCAGACTAGGTCTACTCTACTCTGTGGTCTGATCCAAGAAGATGCAGACTTACCTGCAACAAGGTCCTGATTTACAGCAGCGAGGCATTTGGTCTTACAGATTGAGCTGATGCAATGAAAAGAGTAGCGATTTTGGAAGCTCAAGTGTTGTATCGCAATCGTGACACTTGGTCCTCACGAGGATCTTCTGATGGCGGAGCTGAGGAAATCTGCTTCTTGAACAGTGCACTCAGGCCCTTATATCAGTCTGTAAAATGACTCTGAAACACAAATCATCAATGAACAAGGGCAGCTAATAGAAGGGAAAAGAGAAGACCTACGATTTATTGTGGTAGCAGTTTGAAGCTTGGTTGTGGACACGCATGCAATTATCACTGACACATGTTGACATAGCGCGGTTCCTCTTCTGAAGATGTTGAAGGGAAGGAAGGGGGGCTACTGGAATTTTGTGAAGCACCAAACGAGCACCTTACGGAAAATTTTGACGTTTCGAGTTTCGTATATTTGACATTAGTTCACATGATTTTGATAACACTTTCTCCTCTGACGTTTTTTATTTTTCACCGCTTGCGCTTCCAAGAAGCTTCTTCTAAGTAAGCAAAGAAAGAAGCTGAGTGTAAGAAGTCTTCTCTGCTTACACTTAATTCTGGCTCTGCAATTTGCAGGCAGCCTTGCAGCAGTCTTGAAGCCAACAAGCTAACCGCTGGAAACTCCTTTGATAGAAGCTGGATGACCTCAAGAGGAACCAAAGGATGAGCTTCCCTCAAGAAACTATGGAAAACTCCGGGTAAACTCGAGAGAATTCAGGAGTAAATTGGGAAGGGCTAAAGGAACCGGAAGAGGAAATTCTTTTAGGAATTTTTGAAGTACTCCGAAGAACTCTGGAGCAGCCAGGAAAAACCCTTAAGAAAACAAGAAAGAAACTCTTCTCAAATACCCATTCTTGAGAACTTCAAGAAACTTATCGGAGTAAGCTGAGAGTTGGTTCTGGAAGAAGTGCGACATGAAATCTTCCAAAAGAACTCCAGAGTGCTCTAAGGAACTCTGAAGGAGCTGGGGGAGCTCCAGAAACTCCAGAGAACTTCAAGGAATTCCAGAGGAATCGTGAGTGATACTCTTTTGAATTAACTCTGGGGAACTCTGAGGAATTCCGGATAAACTTGCAAGAAACAATGGAAATGGGAGAAGCCTTCAGGAACCTCTGGAACACTTCGAGAAATTCCGATTCTACTTGGTAGAGTTCTGAGAAATCGAGTGAAAAATTCTTCTGAGGAAACTGTAAAGTATCCACTTTGAGAGAGACTGAAGAAGCTCGGAGAAACTCTTGAAGAACCAAGTGGATAACTCTTCTAAGGAGATTCTGGAGTGCTTTGGAAACTCTGGAGTAGTCGGGGTAACTTCAAAGGGACCGATAGGAAGAACGATCCAAGGAAACTCCAAAGTACTCTGGGAAAGGCGGAAAGAACTTGTAAGTACTCTGGAGGCATTGCGAAAGAAACTGTTACAAGAAAACTCTTGAGTATTCTGAATAACTCTGGACAAGCCGGAACAGGAACTGTTCCAAGGAAACTGTGGAGTACTCCGGCGAAGAATGAAGGAACATAGGAAAACTGGGAAAAATCAAGAGTGGAGTCTTCTTTAAAAAGACTTTGGAGTACCTTGTGGAACTCTTGACGAACTCGGGTCGAATTTCGGAAGAATCAACAGAAGATCTCTGTCAAGGGGCAAGGCTGGTCGACGGTCAAGAGAAACCCTGGAAAATTCCGAGACATTCTGGAGTATTCCAAGAAATTCTAGAATAACTTTAGAGTAAGTCCAAAGGAATTGATAGAAAAAAATCTCGAAACTCTTGTAGAACTCCAAAAGACTCTAAAGGAACTCGGGAGAGCTGTGGAGGAGCCAGTGAACTCTTCAAACGAGTTTCTGGAATATTCTGGGGAGCTTTGAAGGCACCCGGAAAAGCTATGGGGAATCAAGATGGGAATTCTTTTGGAGAAACTCTGAGGCACTTTAAGGAAGACTTGAATAGTTTGGACAAACTCTGGAGGAAAGTGGAGAACGCTTTCGATGAAATTCCGGTGTACTTCGAGGACCTCTGGAGTAATTCGGGGACTATTCTGATGTAACCGATCCAAAGAAAACTGGAGTACTCTGAAGATCTGAAGAGTTTTACGAAAAGCAGTAAAGAAACTTGAGGGACACTGGGTAATCCAAAGAGGATTTCTTCCGAAGGAGCTTTGGAGGACTACAAAAAAACTCTTCAGGATCCGAGAGAGCAACTCTCCTTAGGGAACTCTGGAGAGCTCCAAGGAACTCTGAGCGAACTCGGAGAAAGTCGAGCACGCCACCACGGAGGGAACTCTCAAAGAGCCAAGGGAGGAATTGTTATTAGAAAACCCTCAAAAACTCTAAGGAACGCTGGAGGAACTCAAGCGAACTCTTGAGATTTGATGAAGGGGCTCATCTGAAAAAGAACTCTGAAGGGAGTATGAGTCTCTCCGAGGAATCACAGAGGAATTCTTCTGAAGAAACTCCTGAGAACTCTGACCGTGGGTTCCACCAAAATATTTAACCAGTTGATAGCCAACTCAAGATTTCTTTTGATGGATGCTGGCCAAATGATCAATGTAAATTCAGGTTTCATGCTGAGTAATTAACGAAAGGGTGGTACACTTGCGATTCAACGTTACTTTCCATGATAAATCTACCAGTATTGACCAGGAAAAAAATTCGTTTAGCTTACTTCGGTGGAACTCTGAAGAAACAAATAGAGCACTTCAAGGGGAACTCTGGAAGCATCGAGAGACAAACTGCTCCAAGGGAACTCCGGAGTATTCCGAGGAACTTGAGGAAAATCTGAAGCAACTGTTTAGGAATCGAGTCAACCCTCTCAAGAAAACTTTGAAAAATTTCAAGGGATACTGGAGGAATTTGGGGAGACTCTATGGAATCAGGACAGAAATTCTTTTGAGGAAACTTGAGAGTACTCCAAGAAAGACTGCAGAAGCTCCGAAAAACTGTGGAGGAACCGAGTGAAGAACCCTTCCAAGGAAAATCCAAAGACAATCGAAGAACTCTGGAGAAATCGACAATGTGACTTTTTTGAGGGAACTCTGGAAAGCTCCAAGAAACCTTGAAGAAGCTTGGGGATACTCTGGAAGGAGCGACAAAAAAAACTTTCTTAAAGAAACTCTAGAGTACTCCGAGGAAGACTGGAGGAACTCTAGAGGCATCAAGATAGAAATTGATGCATGGAAATTCTGGAGCACTCCGAGAATTTTTGGTGTAGGTACTGCAAAGAGGGGGAACTTGTGGAGAACTCTGGCGGAACCGAAATAGGAAGTGCTCCAAGGAAACTTCAAGGGCTAGGATTGAAGAAGCTGAAAGGAACTCTGGAGAATCAAGAGAGGAACTCTTTCAATGAAACTCTGGAGTTCTTTTAGGAACTTCTGAGGAGCTTGGGAAGCACTCTGGCGAAACTGGTGAAGGAGTTTTTTTAAGGAAACTCCAAAGTACTTTAAGAAACATTGAAGTAACTAAAGGGTAACTCCTGAGGAACCGGCGTGGAAAATCACTCGAGAAACTCTGAAGAATTTGAAGAAACTCTGAAACACTCTGAAGGAACTGTGTAGGAATCAAGAGAAGGGAACATAGAATATTGCAAGAAAGTCTGAAGGAACTCTGGAAAACTCTATGGAATCAATATGGAAATTCTTCTGAGGAAACCCTCGAGTACTCAAAGAAACACTGGAGAATCACCAAGGAACTGTGGAGGAACCAACTTCTCTAAGGAAACTCTGGAGAACTTCATGAAACTTCGGAGGAATTCAGGAGAAGTCTTGATGAACCGAGAGAGGAACTCTTCTGAGGAAAATCTGAAGACACTCTAAGAACCCTGAAGGAACCGACAATGGAACTCTTTTGAGAAAATTCTGGAAAGTTCCGAGGAACCTCAATGAAGCTCGGAGGAACTCTGGAGGAAGCGACAGAAGAAGCTCTTATAAATAAGCTCTGAAGTACTCCAAGTAAGATTGGAGGATTTCGAAGGAACTCTGGGGGTATTGGGAGAGAAATTACTCCAAGAAAACTCTGGAGTGCTTTAAACTTTAACGAACTCTGGAATAGGTACCGCAAGGAACTTAGCAGAAACTTGTCAAGAACTCTGTAGGAACCGACGCGACGTAGGTACTCTCCTGAGGAAATTTTGAGATAGGTCGAAGATTGAAGAAGCTGGGCAAAGCTTTGGAGGAATAGAGAGGTTAACTTTTTCGAAGAAACTCTGGAGTACTTTGAGGAACTCTTGACAAGTTCGAGAAGCACTCTGGAGAAACCAATGGAATAACTCTATCAAGGAACTTCCGAAGTACTCGAAGAAACTCTGGGGTAGCTCAGGGGTAACTTCTAAGGATCCACCAGAGGAAATCTCTCAAGGAAACTCCGGAGTATTTGGAAGAAGTCCGAAAAACTCTGTGAAGAAAACTCTAGAATATTATAAGGGACACTGAAGGAACTCGGAGAGACTCTATGGAATCCAGAGAAAACATTTTTGAAGGAAAATCTAGAGTACCTCTGGGAAGTCTAAAGAAGTTCCAAGAAACTGTGGAGGGATAAAAAAAAACTCTTTAGGAAACTGTGGAGAAGTTTGTGGAACTCCGAAAGAACTCAGAAGAAGTCTTGATGAACCGAGAGAGGAACCCTTCTAAGGAGAATATGAAAACATCCGGAGAACTCTGAAGGAACCGACAATGGAACTCTTCTGAGAAAACTCTGGAGAGCTCCTTAGAACCTTCAAAAGCTTTGGAGAACTCTAGATGAAGCGTCAAAAGAAACTTTTAAGGGAACCCTGGAACACTCTGAGGAAGACTGGAGGAGTTCGGGAGAGCTATGGAGCCATCGAGAGAAAAATTGCTTCAAGAAAACTATAGAGTACTTTGGTGTAAGTACTGCAAGGAGCTCAAAAAAAACTTGGGGAGAACTCTGAAGGAATGGACACAAGCATTCTTTTGAGGAAACTCCAAGAAAATGCGAAGATTCAAGAAGCTGGGAGAAATTTTAGAGGAATAAAAAGATTGACTGTTTCAGGGAGACTCTAGAGTACTGCGAGGAACTTTTACGGAGCTCAGGAAGCACTCTAGAGAAACCGATAGAAGAACTTTCAACTCTGAAGTACTTCATGAAGCTCTGGAGTATTTCAGGGCTCGCACTCATAAAAAACCAACAGAGAGAATCTCTCAAGAAGACTCTGAAGTACCTATTTTGAGGAACTCCAGAAACGCGTCTTCAGCATGCAGATAGAAACATCAACATATTATAACTCAAATTTATGTACCTACAGATGAAAACCATAGAGATCGAGGTGTCAAGATACAAGATTAAGACCAAAGTTGAAAAAATTCTGAAGAAACTGTAGGAAACAAGAGTTGACCCTCTACAAAAAAAAACTGGAATATCGTAAGGGACACTGAAGGAACTCTGAGGAACTCTCTGGAGTCAAAAGAGAAATTCTTCTGAGGAAACTCTATTCAGTAGAGTTCCGAGGAGTTGTGGAGGAACCGAGTGAAGAACTCATCTACGGGAACTCTGGAGAACTCTACGGAGCTCCGTAGGAACTCAGCAGAACTCTTGATGAACCGAAAGGGGAACTTTTTAAAGAAAAATGTGAAGATACCCGAAGAACTATGAAGGAACCGATAAAGGGACACTTGAAAAAAACTCTGAAAAACCTCAAGAAAAGTTGAAGAAGATAAGAGGAATTTCGGTGGAAGCGCCAATGAGACTATTGCAAAGAAACTCTGAAAATCTACAGGGTGTCCCATGAAGAACACAAGATCTGACATACAGGGAATTCATTAAAAAGGCTGAGATAGAAATAACTACTTTATTAATATCTAATCTTACAGTATACTGTTCAATAATATAAACTTCAAAATCACATATTACGAGCTGGCGCGTAAATAATACCACCACAACAACAACAACAAATATTAAGTACAACTTAGCACTGTAATGAGACCTAAGAAATAAACACCTTCAGCTACAACACAAAAGATTCTTTCTTTCTCTCTTTCGCAAAAATCAATCAATCAATCAATCAATAATATTAATAAGTAATCAATAATATAAAATAATATCACACTTGGCTATTACACAATCATTTCCCTATTATGTCCGGACTGGAGTTCCGGGACATGTTCTTCAAACTCTTGATGTTTTTCAATTCTCTCGTTCCGTTGAACGTGAAGTTGACGTCGCAGTTGCTCAACGGATGCGGTTCGGTTTTGGGACTGACGGGCGTCCCGACGCCGCTGTCGATCGAATTGGTGGGCGACGACACCTTGCCGATCTGTATGGGCAAGCTGACGGACTTGCTCTGGTTCGAAGAATTCAAGTCGTTTTCAAACTCCTGAATCGTTATGTCGATCTTTGTTGTGCTGTTGTTGTTGTTGTTATTGTTGTTGATGTTGACGTAGTTTTTCTGTTGTTTCAAAATGTTGTTGTGCGAATTGGAGAAGAAATGCGACACTTTCGGAGGGTCAATGTTCCTGAATTCTTCCTTGATCGTTTGAGAGTTCAGACTGTTCGATCTCAACATCGATTCGTTGAGCTGGCTCGGCAGGATGATCTTGCCGGTGCTCAGCGATTTGACCATGATTTTGTCGGGGTTGACGGGAGTTAACTCGGTCGATTTCTGGAACATGCGCATGAGATTGTTCTGCGGTTTGAGCTCGCTCTTTCTGCGTTCGCTTATCGCGATTTGGTTGAGGATCCTGCGGACGTCGTCCGGATAGTCGATGTCGACGCGTTGCTCGATCAAATTGTTGATGAAGTTGCCCAGCGTCGCTATGGTCACGTCCAGGGCTCTGCTCTGCATCTCCATGCGGTTGAGCTGGGACTGCTGGAGCGTCCTGGTCTTTTCCAGGCGCTGCACGTTGCCCAGAGCCAGTTCCAGTTGAGCCATCAAAGCTTTGTTTTGTTCAGTCAGGGTTCTGTTTTGCGCTTCGAGCTTGTGGAGCGCCTCGACTTGCGGCTGAACCGAAGTCATTTCCTCTTGGAGCACTTGGTACTCGACTTGGTACTCGTTGAGCTGCTTGCTCACGTCAGTCGTGAACACCTCCTTCATCACCTTGTCCAAGACCGGCTTGTCGATCTGCGGAAGCGTGTTCTTCAAATAGTTCATTATTTCTTCGAAGCTGTCACAGGCCAGCAGCTTATCTTTGTGGTACGACAGGAGAGCGATGGCCACTCTAAAGATCACGTCTGGGCTCTCCAGAAATATCAAATCTGGAAAGAAGATAGCTTAGTCAAGGAAGAAGAACACTTGGTCAAGGCAGCAGAGTACTTGGTCAAGGAAGAACAGTACTTGGTCAACGAAGAAGAGTACTTGATCAACCAGTAGCCTTCTTGACTTAGACCCTTACATACTTACCAAAGACTCTTGTGACGAAACCGAGGGGAAATTGTGAAGCAAATATCGTCAAGAGCCACGGGGCAGCGTACAAAGTCGGAGACACTTCGTACAAGTCAAAGTGATCGTAGAGCTCGGGCAGGTGGTCGTGGAGCAATCTGGAGAGTTGATAGAGCTTGATTTGTAGTCCCACCATGTCGGGCAGGTACTGTTTTCTAAGGCCTCGTCTGAACATCAGGTGTCTCAGCAAGAAGAACGCCTGGGACTCTTCCATCTGCAAAATACAACCGCACTGTAAATTTCAACACCTCAACCAGAGCTTGCTGAACAGTTGAAGAGGGCGAAACGGTTCAACTCTTCCATGCCAAGCTGCGAATACACAACCGGCTTCATCTTAGTCCTTTTTGGATGCAACACCTCCACCAAAGCTTGCTGAAGAATGGTGAAGAAAAGGAAAAGGTCCAGCTATATCAATAAGGATTCAGAAACAGCAATCCAGCCTTCAACACCTCCATTAGAGCTTGTTGAACTATGCTGAAGCTACGAAGGTTCTGAAGCATCAATTCAGGCTTCAGGATCTGCACTTGAATTTGCTGAACAATGTTAAAACTGGACAAAGAGCTGAGCTACAACATTTGCAGCTTCAACTACACCATTTTTGACTTTAGCACCTCCACCAAAGCTTGTTGAACAGTGTTGAATCGGAAGGAGAAGACAAAAGCATAAAAAAGAAGAAGAGGTAATGGAAAATGTCACACTTACGTGAAGAAGGAGAACTCCAGCTACGAAACTCATTCCTTGACAGTAGCCCATTTCTTGATCCAGCAACGAGTACGCTTTGAGCAAGTTGAACAGGGCCAGCTGGCCGGGTCCCAGAGGACTGCTGAAGTACGAGTGGTTCGGGAAGGTTCGTCCTGTAAGAAACACATCATTTTAGCTTTACTCAGTTTTGAAGCGTAGGCATCTTAGGAAGCGTCTTCAAAGCAATATTTGTGAACTGAGGCCAAAGGCACAGCCAAGCTCAAAATCTAAGAATAAACGGTTGAGATCTCGTTTTCCGAAGCTCGAGAACCTCCACCTGCTTCCACGAAATGAAAATTTTCTACTTCAATTGTTCAGTTGCACTTCAGAAATGGTTAAGACTCATATCTTCAAGATGCTGAGATCGACATCTTCACAATGTTGAGATGTAAGTCTCAAGAGTCTCTACATTCTTCTTCTACTTTTTTTTAATCTTCAGAAGATTGAGGCCTCCATCGAGACCTACACCTTGGAAGTGATGTATTCTACGGCTTTGAAGTGTATTTCTGCTGAATATTAAGATTTTACTTGGCATTTCACTCTTTCGGCTAAGAAGCTAAAGAGCTCAACTGCTGAGAGCTAATAACAGAGAACGCTGAGGTCTTTCATCTTCAAGAACTATCCAGAAAGTTGCATGGACAAAATTTGAGATTTCTCACGTCTAGAGACCAGAGGTGTAAGATCATTCTGAATGTTCATCAAGATCAACAGCTTTAGTACCTGAGACCTTCCAGTCTTTGATACGTTTCAAAGTTTCGCATCTTCACAGTGGAGAAAGTCCAATCGTCTAGATTATGATCTCAACATTTTGAACATAGAATCCGAATCTTCAAGCTGTTGAGATACAGATCTTGAGATGTTGGGACCCATCTCTTGAAAGCTTAGATCTAGATATTCAGATGTTGGGATCTGGATCTTGACACGCTGAGATTGGTCGCCATTTCAAGATCTTTCAAAGATTGAACTTACCCAAGTCAATGAGGATGGCATGTTGGTGCGACGTCAGTTGTTTCAGAAGAGTCTCGTACGGAACGTTGTAATTGGGGTAGTTGGTCGTGTCTAATGGGGCAGTCTTGCTGCAGTACTCTTCGGCCAAAAACTGCCAAACTTCGCCTCTTTTGCCCCTTGGTACACCTGGAAATAACAATTTTGTCTTAGACCTGGTCCGATTAGCTTCCTGCTCTAGCTGAGGGACACACAAAGAAGAGTGAATCACAGTTTCAAGGAATTAAATGAATACAGGACAAATATGACGTCTCTCAGAGGACTACATCTAACTGAGAGAACAAAAACCTCTGAGTTAAATGACGAGTTAAAACCTGACGAGTTAAATTACATCGAAGCTGGAAAAAGTGCTTGACTTATCTTTGACCAGCATCATTCTTTTTTACAACTACATAATAAAAGCATTAATGATGAGGGACAGCTACATTACCTTATAGCGTGACCGGACTCATTGCCTTCATTTACAACTCTTCTCTGAGGGACGCCTTAGAAATTAAGATCAGTCTTAATGGAATTAATCACTAAGAGGATATTTTTTTGAGAAAATGTGGAAATGAACAGTCTTCTTGTGAACTTCATCAACTCAGATGGAAGAAAAAGAAAAACCTCTGAGGGACAAGTGACATTACACTGAAGCCTCAGGCTTGAGCAAGCTTAATGCTTCACTACTGCACTTTGGAAGTGATAGCAACTTTTTGAAGGACTTCGCTACACGCAGCAGGTTTTACTTAAGGGTTAAACAAAGCAAAAAATTCTCTATTGAGGGACGCTCATCTTGTTCGATGGCATAACTCATGTTCAGAGCTTCACTCCTCTGAGTGACGTTTAAAACGATGCAGACGATATTTTTCTGGTGAAAGCTGAATCTGCAGCTGCCTGAAGGTGAGGCAAACTCTGAGGGACAAGTCAAATGGCATCAAAATTAAGATGGGGCGTCAGTTTGACTCAGAGAGACGATAGACATGTCAAAAAAAGAGAAAGTTCTGAGGGATTGGGATAATGTAAGATACTTTTAGAGAGTATATTGACAGGACAATCTTGAGCTGAAGATCACTGCAGATACGGCAAGATATTTTGAGGGCCGATTCATGCTCAGGTCGATTCTGAAGGATGTTTTGTTTTCATTTGTAGAATTTCAAGAGAATTCGAGATGAGGTTTTTTTCTGAAGGACGAAGCGATGGAAAACGGATGTTGCTAAACACAATTGGAATTTTTTTCTGAGAGACGAAGCAAGGGATGAACGTGCTTACTGGGGGACAAAGAAATGGAAAAAAGCAAAGCAATGATAAAATGATGCCTACTGAGGGATGAATCATTTAGAAACACGTTTCTTGATTAGGGGCAAAAAAATGGAAAACTCTTCTTAATGAAGGAGAGAGCAATGGAAAAAGCGTATCTTGCTAAGACAGCAAGCAATAGATGAACGTCTTTACTGAGGGACAAAGCAATAAAGAAATGTGTCTTGCTGAAAAGTGAAGCAATGCAAACATGTTTCTTACTAAGAAAGCGATTGCAAAAAATCGGCTGAAAGATGAATCACTGAGAACACGGTTCTTGACGAGGAGAGAAGCAATGGAAAAGCGCTCCTTACTGAGGGAGGGAGTAATGGAAAAACGTATCTTGCTGAGACAGCAAGCAATGGATAAATGTACTGAGGAACGAAACAATTGAGAAACGTGTCTTGCTAAAAAGTGAAGCAATGGAAACATGTTTCTTACTAAGAAAGCGATTGCAAGAAATCGGCTGAGGGATAGATCACTCACTGGAAACACGTTTCTTGACGAAGGGCGAAGCGATGAAAAAATCCTCCTCACTGAAGGAAAGAGCAATGGAGAAGGTACCTTACTAAGACAGCAAGCAATGGCTGAACGTCTTTACTGAGGGACAAAGCAATAAAGGAACGTGTCTTGCTGGAAGGCAAAGCAATGGAAACATGTTTCTTACTAAGAAAGCAATTGCAAAGAATCGGCTGAGGTATGAATCACTGAAAACAAGTTTCTTAACGAGGGGGGAGGCGGTGAAAAAACCCTCCTCACTGAGTGAAGGAGTAATGGAAAAACGTATCTCACTAAGACAGCAAGCAATAGATAAACGTCTTAAATGAGGAACGAAGCAATGAAGAAACGTGTCTTGCTGAAAATCGAAGCAATTTAAACGTTTCTTACTGAAAAAGCGATTGCAAGAAATCAGCTGAGGGATGAATCACTAAGAATACGTTTCTTAACGAGAGGCGAAGCGATGAAAAATCCCTCCTCACTGAGCAATGACAAAAAATCGCCTGAGGGATGTATCAATGGAAACACGTTTTTTGATAGCAGGCGAAAAAGAAACGCTTCTTATTAGGAGATAAAGCAACAGAGAATCACACCTAACACAGCACGCAACAATGGATAAATGACTTCACCGGAAATGAGAACACGTTCTCCACGTCTTCCTTACTTAGGAAGCGATGTCTCCACATTGTTTACTGACGGGATGAATCAATCAAACATTTCTTACTGAGAGACGAAGCAGTAGATATAGGTTTCCTACTTGAAGACGGAGGAATGGAAAAAGTTTCTTACTGTGGAACAAAGCAACACAAAAACTTATTCACTGAGGGACAATCACCTTGCCGGATGGCATGCAGCAACATCTGCTTGTCATGCTTGACCCTCGCTTCTTTGCTGGTGACCATGTCCCAGACGTCCATCACTTCCCTCTGGGGCGGTTTCATCTCGTCGTACTCCAGCTTGATCCTCTTCACGGCCGACTCTTCCTGTTCGGCCTTCAGTCTGGCGTTTTCCTTTTCCATTCGCACCAGCAGTATGGCCTGGGCTATGGATTTCTTCCACAATTCGCGCAGTTCCTCCCTGGTCCGTCTTTTGTTCGCCTGTTCCGGCGACTTGTCGTGCTTGTTCGGTGTCATGACGCGCTTGAAGATGGCCTGTCTCCACGATCCGGCGTCCACGTTCGGCGAACCGTCCTCCGACGTCACCGATTTGGGACTGCTGCCCACCTTCAAGAATCTGCAAAAACAAAAATGTTGGCAAAAGAGGAGCAGATGCCGGAGATGTCGGTAAAAAAGTGATTCGTTGATTCGTTCAAGGATCAGATTGAAAAGTAGATGAAGGAGCAGATGAAGAAGTAGATTGATAGAAATAAAGGAAGAAGTAGATGAGTGTGAAGTGAAGGAGAAGATTAGGAAGTAGGTAAAGACAGAGTAGATGAGGGAGTAAATCAAGAAAAAGGAGTTGGAGGATCAGCTAGAGACAAACAGATCAATAACAGTAGAGGAAGAAGTGGATGAGTACAAAGTAGATGGAGTAGATGAAGATGAAGATGAACTGAACTAGGACGAAGTAGATTGATAGGAGTGAAGGAAGTAGAAGGAATAGATGAGAACAAACACATCAAGGACTAGATTGAGGAGTAGATCAAGACAAGGAAAATGGAGGAGTAGATTATGGAGTAGATCAGGAAGAAGTAGATGAATAAAGATGACTAAAGAGTAGACGAAGAAGTAGATAGAAGAGTAGATGAGAAGTATATGAAAAAAGTAGATAAATACAAAGTACAGGAAGAGGTACATGAGAAAGTAGACAAAATGAAGTACAGGAAGCGTTCACGGGAAGGAGTGGATGCAGAAGTGGATAAAAGAGCAGGTGAGGACAGATTAGATTGATGGAAGTATATGAATGGCAAGAAAGGAGTAGATGGTCACAAAGTAGATGGCGACGAAGTAGATTCAAGAGTAGATCAAAAAGAAGCACATGAAGACAAAGTAGGTGTAGAAAGAATACATGAAGTAGCAGATGAGAAGGTGAATGGAGAAGTAGATGGAGAACTAGAAGATGGGAGGAGCAGCTGAAGAGGTGAGTGTACTTACATGTCCATCATCGGCGATTTGGGTCCTTTATCCGGTATGCTCCGCTCGGGCGACACGGAACCCTTGTGGGGCTCCTTGACCGCCAAGTGGGAGTTGAGGTCGCTTTGCGAGCCAATCGTGGACGACCTCGACCTCATGCCGTCCGATTCCCGATCCGACACGTCGTTGCTGATGGTCGGCGAGTGCGGCGAAGCCTCCTGCAACACGCCCATCAGTACCCCCTGGATAAAATCGGAAGACCTTCACTACTCACCCTGTTGATGGGCAAGTTCATTTCCCTCAGCGTGGCGCCGAAATCGTCCCGCGATGCTTTCCGCTTCAGCATTTCAAAGGAGTTGCTCAGCGACCTCTTGGCCTTCATGAAGATGGTGCCCGTATTGCCGCCGAGGTACTGGTTCAAGAACTCGGATCTGTTCTCGGCGGTGTCGTGCACGTGACGGCCTTGCTTGTTCTCGCAGTGCGCCCTCAGAAGCATCATCAAGAACTCGTTTTGCTCGCGCACCGAGTCGGTTTCTGCGCCTCTGAACTTGGTCAGGATGACGTTCTGTTCTTCGTACTCCAGTTCGTCGAGGCGTCGCAGGATGGCGGCCTGCGTCTTCCGGTCGGACATGTGCTCGATCTCTGTGCACAGTCTAGGAAAAAATGGATTATCTTCAGTACTAAGCACAGATTGGTGTTGAATATCAGCTTGAGTAAGGGCTTCGAGTCAAGCTTGAATCTATAGAGTTGAGTCGAGACTAAATCTACGGAGTGAAGCTTGAAGCTACAGAGAATTGAAGCAAAGTTAAATCTACGGAATCAAGCTTGAATTCATGGAGCCATCTTATGAAGTCAAGCTTGAGTCTAACTGAGTCAAGTCTGGATCTAAGCAGAGTTGACTCCAAGCTTGAATCTACAGAGTTGACTCGATGTTGGATCAAGGCTTCGAGACTGGACCAGCTGTAGATTGAGTCAAATATTTACCTGTGGAACCAGACCATGGGGCAATGGTCGCAGCTGGTGATGACCGGCTTCGGGCGGGTTTCCGAGCTGGAAAAAGCCTGGGTGATGGCCGCGACCGCATCTCCGGCTATCGAGGCGGACTCGCACTTGAAGATGTACCCGATGTAGGCCTGGATCGAAGGGTTCTCGCGGCAAATGAAGCCGAAGTGTTCCGAACGCACCTGGCCCTGCAAACGAGAGGATTGAGGTTCGGTCGGTAACGGAGTTTGCTTCTCTTGGTCCAGTTTCATGTCTGCTCGGTTGCGTTTCAATTGACATATGCCAGATGAGCAACAAAAAGTGCCTGTCAAGCATTTCCAGATTCTCTAGATTTTCTAGCTGAACATGAGCCGAAGCCAAACCAAGGGCTTAGGTCATAGATGTTGAGGTACTGCAAGAATGATCGTGCATGGAGGAACTGATTCCAATGGGGTTTTCAAATTGATCAGTGAGGTGACGACAAATAGAATGGACTTTGAAATCAAGATCCAAGGACACAAGACAACGATTTTGACTTCAACAGCAAGAAGACCAAAACTTCTCTGGAAGCTCTGAGATGAAGGTTCACCCAAAGATGTGGCTCACCAGACTCAAATTCCAGGGCCAGAGTTGTAGTGGCTGGGTGAATGCCAAGATTTGACCCTCAAAATCGAGACTTGACCAAAGCCATTCAAACTCAGAGCTAAATTTTCACTAGATTCACACTGTATAAAGACACGACCAAGGCCTTTTTTTCAAAATTCAACTCAATATTCAGTTGCCAAGGCCAGTAAGGTTCAGATTCTGAAGTTTTCCGAGGCTTGAATTTGATATCAAAGTCTTCGTTCCAATGGCACCGACAAGGACAAAGTTTGACCCTCAAGACCGAGTCTTAAATAAGACTATCTAAAACAAGAACTGGCTTAGTTGCTAAGGGCGTTCTGGAACGCCCTGTATAGAGCTGGAGCTTCGTTTATATGTTATCTGCACCAACTTTCGAGCTTACAAAAGGTATTCCTGTATAAAAATAAAGCTTTGTTTACACTGTTATCATGTTTATCGCACAAAATTCATCGAAAAATATTATTATTGTTGCTCAATGCTCATCCACAAAACATTCGAGTTGAGCTGCCAAAATTTCATAGGTAGGGGAAATATATACCTATAGGTATCCCATATGGTTCCGTCATTATTCAGACAGGAAATTTTTGGATCTAGTAGACTTTGATCCGTGATGCGTGCCAGCACTGATTCTAAAATAGCTTGACAGGAACATTTTCAATAATATTTCTTGTTTTTTTTTTGTCGTACCTATACGCGGTAGAAGCCTCCAATTTTACGGACTTGAACCGTTTTTAACTTTTCAATTTTGCTTTATCCCTAAAATAAATTTCAAGTGGGCAAGTAAAGTAAAAGTTATTAATTAGTACGTAGAATTCGCAAACCAGACCTAGCATTAACAAAAGTGAACGGCCATGAAAGGCAAACGAACTATAAAAAATGAACTTGTGTTTTGAATCGCGGCAGCCATGACTTTCGCAAATGTCACCGGATGGAAGTGTCACTTACGTCAAAACTGGCCGCAGCTATTACTATTATTTAATTTTTTTGCAGTAGTAAGCAGCCTACTCCGATGTATTTTTGTATTTGTATTAATTTGATATTTAATGTATTTTTACCTGAACGCAGGTGGTGACGTCACGGTGGTGTTTATGCAACAATATGACTTTTCTGTCGGGACTGATGAGCCGCAGATCCGTCCTGTCGACTTGCAGCACCATCGTTCGGTTGTGGTCGTCCATGTCGACCGTCATTTTCAATATTTCTTTTGGTTCCGGTTCCTTTCCGTTTTCTTCTTGCGACTCGCTCTTGCCGGCGGGGTCTTTTGCCGAGTTCTCTTCCTCGCTTTCCGATGGCGTTTTTCTTTCGGATTCCGGCGATGGCGAGGATTTGGTGATTGTCAGGCTGGTGATGGACGACATGGATCGCTGGAGGTGCGAATGACCGCCGAAGCTTTGCGAATGGCCCATACTGTCGGCGGAACTCGTTGAATCCTGCAACATGCAACAAAATGTTCAGTTACTTGAGTTTTCAGCAAAGCCAGAGGTTGGGAACTTATAGAGAACGTGAAAGGAAGTTCAGCATCAAGGCAAATGACGCTATGATTTGAGTCAGCTTCAGGGACCAAAGTCCAAAGTAATTGCATGAGTTGTAGTATTTGACGAGAACAAAACCAGTGATGGAACGATTCAATATGCAAGACAAACTCTTGTAGGGACCATCTTCTCCGAAGGAGTGACCTGGGATTTGCGATCTGGCACGGCCGTGGGGCAAAGAGTACAGTGACAAAAGGATGGAAAAAATGATGATGAAAAAGTTGGAAGAAATGGACTCCAAATTAGATAAGTTGGGAATAATAGACGGGAGGTTGGGAAGAAATTCGAAACAAATGGAGGCGCAGAATGAGGAAGAACAAAAATTGAGAGGACAAGTCACCACCAGCAGGAGGAACAAATTTAACCATTGCATTGGAACAAGAAGTGTTGAGGAAGAAAATGGTTGTTTATGGTGTAAGGGAGGAGAAGGAAGAGACAGCGGAGAGGCAATTGAAATATTGAGAAACAAGAAAAAGCTGAGAGGAACACATGATCGTATTTATGTAGATAGAAGAATGATTTTCGAAAAAGGTGGTCGAAAAAAGAAGAACTTTGGTTGGGCACATGAAAAGAGAGAGAGGGATTTCGGAAAGAAACCATACCCGTACATCAGATATAATAGGCTGATTCTGAATCGAAGGTCGTACACAACAGAGAAGGTAGAAAAAATAAGGGATCAAATCTTGAAACAATTTAAACCTCCATCACAAACAAAGATTTTCACTAGAACGTTCAATCAAAGAACACCAAGAGAAGATGATACAGATGCCAAGATTGGCTGGAAGCGGAGCTCGAAATGCCAAGAGAGTGAAAAGCTAGAGAAAGGAGAACAATGAGATGAGCAGACGAGGAAAATGGATGAGAGCTCAGGATGAAAGGATTAGACGAAGCGAGCACAGCCAAGTAAAGAAAAAACAGGTGTATATGGTGAAGAATGTGGATATAATTTTCTCGAATGTGACGAGATTGCTCAATTAGGATAAAGAATTTCGGGATTATTTGAGGAATATCGAGGTGATGGGACGGACGGAAACATGAGTGGGGAAGAGGGACGATCGAAGGTTGGAGGGACGACTGCCAAAAGAATACAGTCAGAAACAACAATACGCAAAGCGGGAAAAGAAGATGGGAAGAGCAAAAGAAGGAGTTTTGATGGAAGTGAGGGAAGAATTAGAGGGAACAGGAGTATAAGAAAGCAGTGCGGACATTGGAGGAACACAGGAATGACGGATTTGGGCGAAAGGCGAACAGTTCAAAATATTGACGGTCTATAAAGGAACTGGGATGAGGAATTCCAGTGAGAAATTGGAGGAGAGCATAGAGGAAAATAGGTGGAGAAAATGCTGATGGAAGGAGACTTCAATGCAAGAATAGCGAGAGAGGAAGAATAAATTGAGTGTGCAGAAGAGCGAAGAGGAAATTGAAACGAAAAAATTATCACCAGACGTACAGACGGGATTCAGAAAGTAAGCCTAAAGGAAAAATAAGTAAGAATGGCGGGAAATAAGAATTATTGAATACCTGATAGGAAGAATAAAAAAAAAATAGATTTATGACAGTCTCTAGTTTCATCATTCATGTTTCTATGTGTAATTTGTTTTGTTGTGGTTTTAAATATACCCTGATGATGAGAGGATGCTCTCGAAACCGGTACCGTAATAAGCTTTAATAAAGATTGACGAAGTACCGTCAAATTTTGATTCATTTGAATATAATTGCGTCAATAGCAAAAATGAACAAGAATAGAAGACATTGACTAAGAGACCACCAGTATAGTCAGAATTAAGAAGAAACCTCATCTGCGCTTTGGGCTCTCAACTCAAGGGTCTAAGACAAGGCTGCCCACTGAGTCCTACACCATTCTCCCTATAGCAGAACTGGAAGCGGTAATGAGAGAGGGACAAGATGGAGGAACTGTGATTAGAAGGAGGAAGATTTGGACATTGGCATAAGCAGATGACATGATTAGTTCTTTTGGATAAAGAAGAAAAGGAGATAAAGACGATAATGGAACGATTTGAAAATTAAGGATAATGAACTCCAAAAAAACATGCCATCGTATAGTATAGTCCTGGAAGAAACCAAAGGAGATTTATTAAGAATTTCCATGGGAAGACGGGCTACGAAGAATAAAGAAAGTATCATCAACAGAAGCGAAAGCGACATTTTCAAAGAAACACGGCGCGAAATCAGAAAAAATTTACTGGCGAGCAGTTTTTGGAGAATAGAAGAGAGTGTGTGTAGAATATGCGGAAGAGGAGAAGAGACGCTGCAGCGTTTCAGGAGTGAATGTAAGGAGTCATTGAGGGAGAGAAGAAGTATCGAACAGCTTTCGAAGGAGGACGGAAGAGTGACTGGAACGAGAAGAAGAAAAAATGGCTAGAAAATTATCTTTGTAAATTGGACTATCAGTTGGATGAAATAATCAATTAAGCTGTCAATGATGTGGTCATTTATTATATACCGGGTGATCATTTAAAAACTATCCATCTGCAATAACTCCCGTTTCCTGGCGGAAATATCTTTGAGCAAAAACAGGTCGATTTTTATATCGAGGGGGACATCTAAAGCATACATTGGCGAATTTCTATCTTCAGCTCCCTTGCAAATTGAAGAGATATAAATACTCTCCCTGAAAAAAATATTTTCAAAATTTTCAACCCCACCCCTCTTCTCCCTAAAATTTTCTGGATATCAAATTTAATATTTTTGACCTTTCAATTCTCTTCAATGCAGTCAACGTCATCCTGCATAGCATTGAAAGAGGAAGTTTTCTATGGAAAAAGTGCCATTTCAATTCACCCCTTCGTTCCCCCCACCAAACCTTGAAAATACCTACTTTGTGATATATTAAATTGAGGGAAATTGAATTCTCTTCCTGAAAACATTTTTTCCGAAAAAATCAAAACCCCCTGTTTCTCTCCTAAAGTACTCCAAATGTTCAATTTATTGAGGGAGGGGTTGAAAATTTGGAAAAAATTGTTTTCAGAAAGAAAATTCAATTTCCTTTAATTTGATGTATCACAAATAGCCCAGGCATTTTAGATCAAAATTGACCAAAACCTGGAAAAAAATAACGTAAGTCTGAAAATTGGTAGAACGCTCCCACTTCAACCCCTTAACCACATACTGAAAGTCCTAAAAAATCCTATGTCCGCTTTATCGGTTTTTGGTGGCAAAAAGGTGTAAGTGACAATAATTCAGAAACTATCTATTAGAATACGCGATGAAGCTTCGATACCGCTGAAAATTGCTGAAAATGGTCTCCTCAGCCAGTTGAACAACATATTGAAAGTCCTTGAGAACCCTATATCCGCTTCATCGGTTTTTTAGCGGCAAAAAGGTATAAGTGACATTGCTTCGCAAACTAATAATTGAATCACGCGTTGAAGTTTCAGTACAGCTGAAAATTGCTAGAAATGGTCTCCTCGGCCAGTTGAACAACATGTCGAAAGTCCTAAGAAATCCTATGTCCGCTTCATACTTTTTTTTCAGCGACAAAAAGGTATAAGTGACATTGTTTTCAAAACTATTCAATTAAACACGCGGTCAAGTTTTAATACAGATGAAAATTGCCGAGAATGGTCTTCTTGGTCAGCTTAACAACATATTGGAAGTCCTAAAAAATACTATGTCAACTTCATCGGTTTTTGGCAGCAAAAAAGTTCAAATGATATTATTTTGGAAACTATTTATTAACACATGAGTTGAAGTTTCAGCACAGCTGAAAGTTGCTGAAAAATAGTATCCTTTGTTAGTTGAATAACATACTAGAAGTCCTGAGAAATCCCATGCCCGCTTCATGTTTTTTGGCGGCAAAAAAGTATAAGTGACATTATATTGTGAACAATTTTTTTTAAATATGGGTTAAAGTTTCAGTACAGCTGGAAATTGCTGAAAATGGTCTCCTCTGTTAGTTGACCGTACTAGTCCGAGTAGGCTAATTTCAGCAATTTTCAACTGTATCGCAGCTTCAACACATATTTTGAACAATAGTTTCAAGAAATTATCTTATACCTTTTAGCCGCCAAAAAACGATGGAGCGGACATAGGATTTCTTGGGACTTTCAGTATGTTGTTAACACGATCAAGGAAACCAGTTCCAGCAATTTTCAGATGAATTGGAACTTCAACGCCTATTTCAATAAATAATAGTTTCCAAAACAATGTCACTTATACCTTTCTTCCGTCAAAAAACAATGAAGCGAACAGGGATTTTCCTAGTATTTTTAGTGTGTTGTTCAACTGACCAAGGAGACCATTTTCAGCAATTTTTAGCTGTATGAAACTTCAACCCGTATTTTAATAAATAGTAACAAAAGAAAATTTCACTTATACTTTTCTGCCGCCAGAAACAAATGAAGCGGGGAGAAGATTTTTTAGGACTTTCAATATGTTGCTCAACTAATCAAGGAGACCATTTTCAGCAATTTTCAGCTGTATCGAAGCTTGACCGCCTGTTTGATTGAACAGTTTCCAAAACAATGTCACTTACACCTTTTTGCCGCCAGAAAACAATGAAGCAGACATAGAATTTCTTAGGACTTCCAGTATGCTGCTCAATGGACCGAAGAGACTTAATATTTTCACCTGTATCAAAACTTCAACCCGTATTTTATTTAATAGTAACAAAAAAAATGTCACTTATACCTTTCTGCCGCCAAAAAACAATGAAACGGACATAGGATTTTTGAGGACTTCTAGTACGTTGTTTAACTGACAAAAGAGACCAGTTTCAGCAATTTTCAGCTTCACTAAAACTCCCAGCTCGTATTTCAATAAATAGTTTTCAAAATAATGTCATTTGAACCTTTTTGCCGCCAAAAACCAATGAAGCGGACAGAGGATTTTTTAGGACTTTCAATATGTTGTTCAACTGACCGAGAAGATTATTTTCGGAAGTTTTCAGCTGTATTGAAACTTCAACGCGTATTTTAATAAATTGTTTCTGAAATAATGTCACTTACACCTTTTTGCCGCCAAAAACCGATGAAGCGGACATAGGATTTTTTAGGACTTTCAGTATGTGGTTAAGGAGTTCAAGTGGAAGCGTTGCACCAATTTTCAGACTTACGTTATTTTTTCCAGGTCAAAATCTAAAATGCCTGGGCTAAAAGTAGGTAATGTTTTGTTGAATTTTGAAGTTGAGGCGGGGGAGAGCAATGGGATGAATTGGGGTAGCATTTTTTCTACCAAAAATTCTCTTCTTCAATGCTATTTAGGATGATGCTGATTAAACTGAAGAGAATTGAGGGGTCCAGAATACTGAATGGGACACTCAGAGAATTTTTAGAGAGAAAGGGGGTGGGGTTGAAAGAATTGAAAATATTTTTTACAGAAAAAAAATTTAATCCTCTTCAATTTGATGTATCGCATGGTAGGTGGTGTCATTTGAGATTTCAAAGTTGGGGTGGGTGGGAGCGAGGGGGCTGAAGATAGAAATTTGCCTCTGTATGTTGAAGATTTTCCCCCTCGATATAAAAATCGACCTGTTTTTGCTCGAAGACATTTCCGGTAGGAATCGGGAGCAATTGCAGGTGGATAGTTTTCAAATGATCACCCGGTATATTCTTCAATACTTTTGTTATGAGAATCAAATATGTACCTAATGTGGCATCTAGCCTATTTGAAAGAGAATTAGTTCCTGAATAGAGGAGCGTCAGGGAAGATATTGTGAAATAGAGAGATGATGAAAGAAATGCGAGAAGCACAAAGAGCATTCCTTGCATCGAGTCTCTGGGCAAGGAGTAGTTTCGCCTAAGGGGTGAGAAATGGAGGCTCAAGAATAAAAATGGGATGGCGCTGGCAAAGAAGACTTGAGTGAGTGTGCTGGAAGACGCACAATTCATATTTCGTCAAGATAAATTGCTTACACAGTTATTAAAAATTGTAATGCATCATTGACGAGGAAACAAATTGCAAAGGCAAGTCTATCTTTTGTGTAACTTGATAATCATTTCGAAGGGTGAAAATTTATTGTTTTGGTAATGAGCTTTTAATGGATTTTGTATTTTGATACCGGCAAAACATTTGTAGCTAAGAAGTTTCTATCCAAATACAGTGCCAGAGGGCAGTTGCTGGCGATAACCTGCAACAAATCAGGACTACAAAAGTCAGTACTACTCCCACAAATCGATGTAAGCCTTCAAGAAATTGTTCACAGGTTGCCGTCGAGTCACCAGGTAAAATCAACCTGAACCTTAAACAAAAAGTGGCTCCCTACAGGATGAAAATCCTATCAGCTGTAAAATAAAGCTGGCAATCGAATAACATCTGACCCTGGGCTTTGCAATCTTGCGGATATGTCCTCATGTGAAATGTTGTACTGTATGTTTTAACCTGTTTTCAGAAAGCGTCAGTAGTTATTCACTCCGAGCTAATAAGCCGAGGCCAGAATTAGATCCGCCGAAAGCAAAACGGAAGTTGAAAATTGCAACGTATTTGGGTATTTCTACGAGAACATCAAGATGTTATATAGTTTTTTCAGGTTAATTACAAGTTTACATCTGATCTAATACGTATTATTCAATTCCCACATAGCTGATTGACAAATATGTGATCTAAGCTTGTCTAAGCCCTGCAAAGACATTTCCCGAAGACAAGACTATTGAACAGCCTCTGCAGTATGACTCAAGTTTTAGGCTTTACCGGGTGAGTATAATGCTGAAGTCAAATTGACGTAAGTACGTGAAGTTGACAACAATGGCAAGTATGCCAACTGACTGTGGGAAGTTATTTTTTAACAAGCAAATCGTAGTGCGACAGGAAAATTGCAGTGGACTCACCGTGGAGCCTCGCCTCTTGATGTTGTCCTCGCTCATCAGCCTGCCGATGTTGCCCAGCATCTTGTTCTTGTTCTTCTCCAGCTCGTGGGCCTTGAACTTCTCCAGGGCGTCGTCGATGAACGTGTCGGGGACCTTCTTGTGCCATACCTTGATCTTGCCGATGTACAGCACCTCGAAGAAGTTGCTGGAGCTGGGCGAGATGTCGACGCACAGCGACGTCAGGTTGGCGGCGCTGCTGATGGACCTGGTCGGCACCGCCTGGTGGTGGTTGTGGCTCTGGTCCTTCATCTGCTTGTACAGGTCCGAAACCTGGAAAAAGTCCAGGTCTAAGCTGATGTGCTCGATCAAAATCATGGCGCTCTGCTGCTACTTGGGTACGATTAGCGGCTGTAAACTGAGCATTTTGCGCGTATTACCACCGAGAATCATGATTATTGTGGATTTTTGTGATTAGAGCTCGACAAATTCGAGTTATTAGTGCAACGGTGATAAGTGCTTGTATAAAATTATCGATTTGTGACGTCGGCGAATCCCAAAAGCGTTGTTTTATTTCTTGGAATCTACGTAGAAAACAGGGTACTTTTGCTAGTCAAATTGGCACTATGGCATGTCAAAATGTCATTGTCAAGAACAATGCTACCAACTGGTTAGCATTCAAGCGTTGGGTGGAACTGAATACTTAAAAAACAGTACTACCAGCTGAGCGGCTTCCAAGTTACAATCTAACTTAGCTTGCTATAAATGCAGCTTTAGCCGTCGAACAAAGCTTGACAGACGATTAGAAGCGCATACTTTCAGCTCAACACTTTATCCATGTTCTTCTTAAAAGCTTTTGAGTCATCATGAGTAGATTTGAAGAAAGAGGAAGGCTAAGTAACTAAACTGCTCAACATTTGAAATGTCGATATCAAAAATGTTGCCTTTATTCAAAACGGTATAACTTTGGATTGTCTCAACCGATTCCGATTTTGTTTTCATAGTTGTTAAGATACATCTTCCAGCTATCTACTTGGTTGGCGAAATTTTTTGACTTATTTTAATCACATTCTTTACAGGGTGGAATGTAAAGCATTGCAAAATTGTGCTTAGTTCAATAGATCCCCATTTTTGTGAACAATTTTTTTCAACTAAGCACAATTTTGCAATGCTTTACATTCCACCCCGTAACGAATGTGATTGAAACGAATTGAAAATTCTCGCCAACGGAGTAGATTGCTGAAAGATGTATCTAATCAACCGTGAAAACAAAATCGGAATCGGTTGAGACAATCCAAAGTTACACCGTTTTGAAAAAGGGCAAAATTTTCGATACCGACATTTCAAATGTTGAGCAGTTTAGTTTTATTTCATCAAATTAGCTACATTTCGTTTTGTTACAGTTTTATTATTTCAGCTCCATTCCTCGGGTTCATAATCGAGTTTTATCCATCAAGAATCTAATTTATTTTTCAAATTTATCATTCGAGTTTATTAAACGAGATTATTTATCTTTATTCATCGAGTATTATCAATCGAATCGACTGAGCTTTGGTCAAGTTCTACTTGTTGAGTATGAATTTTATTCAGTCTTATTTCTCGAATTTATATTCGAGTATGATTAAGTCGACTCTGTCTGTCGGTGGGTATAATCGAATTTTGTTTATTGGGGTTTTTCATGGAATTCATTATTTGAGTTTGATCATCTAAGTAGGTACTTTATTCATCGAGTTTATGCATAGACTTTTATTCGTCGGCTTGAGTTCCTTTACTGAAGTTTTACTGGTCAGATTCAGATCGAGTTTATTCATCCAGTTTCATTTTTATCAAGTTAGTTTAATTTTGTCCATAGAGTATTGTTATTTCAACTTTATTCGTGGGATCGTGGGGTTAATTATCGAATTTTCTTCATCAAGAGTCCGGTTTATTCTTCGAGTTTATCAATTGAGTTTACTCATATTCGTTAAGTTTTGTTAATCGAATTAATCGAATTTTGATCAAGTTTTGTTTGTCCAGTTTGAGTTTTATTCACATTTAATCGTCAAGTTAATAATCGAGTTTTGATCGTTAAGTTTTATTCGTCTGGTTTTAATCCAGTCTATTCATTCTTCATCCAGTTGCATTTTCATCAAGTTAGCCTAATTTCTTTGATAGAGTTTTATCAATTCCATCTTCATTCATCGGGTTTATAATCGAGTTTTATTCATCAAGAATATAATTTCTTCTTGGAGTTTATTCATATTCGTCAAGCAGTGGTAATCGATTGAACTGACTTTTGGTCAAGTTTTGTCATTCGAGTTTGTTATTCACTGCTATTCGTCTGGTTTATAATCGAGTTTAATTAAATCGGTTTCATTTGTCGGCCGGTAAAATCTAGATTTATTCATGGAGTTTTGTTTATTGAGGTTCTTCATTGAATTCAGTAATCAAGTTTATTCATCCAAAGTACTTTATTCATCGATTTGAGTTCTGTGGATCGAGTATTATAGCACTCAAGTTTTATTAGTCGGGTTTTAATCAAGTTTATTCATCCAGTTTTATTTCAATCAAGTCGGCCTAATTTCGTTATCGGAGTTTCCTTGTCCAGCTTTATTCGCCGAGTTTATAATCAAGTTTTGTTCATCAAGAATCTAGTTTGTTTTTCGAGTTTACTAGTTGAATCCAATAATCGAGCTTATTCATATTCATCAAGTATTAATAATCGAATTAAGTGAATTTTGGTCAAGTTCTGGTTTCGAGTTATAATTTTATTCACTCTTATTCGTCGGGCGAGTCGTCGGGTTTATAATCAAATTTTAATTAGTCGGTTTTGTTTGTCGGCGGGTATAACCGAGAGATTTGTTCATCGAATTGTGTTTATTGAGATTTTTCATTTTATTACTCGAGTTCATTCATCCAAGTACCTTATTCATTGAGTTTATGCATCGACTTTTATTCGTTGGTCTGTTTCCAGTTTCATTTTCAACAAGTTAGTTAAATTTCGCCTGGAGGGTTTTGTTATTCCAGCTTTATTCGTCGGGTTTATAATCGAATTTTCATCAACAAGAGTCCTGTTTATTCTTCGAGTATAATCATGAGTTTACTCATAATAATTGAGTTTTGTTAATCGAACTAAACGAGTTTTGATCAAGTTCTTTTAGTCGAGTTTGAGTTTTATTCATTTTTAATCGTAGAGTTCATAATCGAGTTTTGATAATTTAGCTTTCTTCGTCGAGTTTTGATCGAGCCAATTCATCCAGTTTCATTTTCATCAAGTTAGCGTAATTTATCAATAGAGTTTCATTATTTCATCTTTATTCATCGGGTTTATAATCGAGTTTTATTCATCAAAAATTCAATTTATTTTTCGAATTTATCAATTTAGCTTGTTCATATTCATCAAGCGATCAAATTAACAGAGTTTCGGTCAAGTTTTTTGTTAGTCGAGTTTATAATCGAGTTTAAATAAATCGGTTTTATCTGTCGGCGGATAAAACCGAGATTTATTCATCGAATTCCGAGTCGAATTCTATCTTTCGAGTTGATTGATCGATTTTCATTAATCGATATCCATCGAGCTCATTGATGGAGCTCCATTCATATAGTTTAATTGGTCGAGTTTTAATAGACGAAGCCACCGAGTTCGACCTTCCGAGTTGAATAATCGAGTTTTATAAATCGATATTCAGTGAGTTCTTTGATCAAAGCTTTATTCACCAAACTCTATTCAAAGAGTTTTATTGAGTGATTTTTTCAATGGTCGAATTTTGTTCATAGAGTTTTACTGACCGAGTTTTAATAGTCGAATCGATTGTTTATCGAGTTTGATCTTTCGAGTTGAATAATCGAGTGGTTTTTTTTAGCGATATTCATCGAGCTCATTATTTGAACTTTTTCCATAGAGTTGTATACATTAAGTTCTATTGATCGAGTTGTTTAATAGTCGACTTGTGTTTATTGAGTTCGATTTTTCGAGTTGAATAATCGAGTTTTATTGATCTAAACTGCTCAACAATTGAAATGTCGGTATCGAAAATTTTGCCCTTTTTCAAAACGGTATAACTTTGGATTGTCTTAACCGATTCCGATTTCGTTTCCACGGTGGTTTTTCGGTTCGCGTTCTTGAATGGAAAGGAAAATATTGTGAACGGGCAAAAAATTTGTTTTCGGATTTCGAAGAATAGCTCTTTTCTAACGTCCATCTAATTGATTAATTTAAACAACTTTCAGATCAAAGTCGGTCTGTCTGCCTGTCTGTGTGTCGAACTCTGTATAATCGTCCATGATAACTCCCAAACGGTTCATCCAATTGAGCTGAAATTTGGTATGCGGCCATGGTATTGGTAGGCGTCTAATGAACTTGGGTGATTTTGGTTGGAATCCGCCCGGTACGGACCTCAAATTGATTATGTAGATGTTTTGTTGGTTCAGAAACACACTCTAAAATTTTAGTTTGAATATGTTTCAAAAATATAACCTCAATTTCTTATTTTTCAAAAATGTCTAAAATGCAACTTTCACAAAAAAAATCATATCATCATTGTTGAACTTTTGATCTGGAAAATTCGAAAGCCATTTTGAGACAAGACATCTGGCTTCACGATTATATCGTTAGAATTTGAAAAAAAATTGTTAAGAAAAACGGGGACCTATTGAACTAAGCACAATTTTGCAATGCTTATTCCACCCTGTAACGAATGTAATTCCAATAAATTGGAAACTCTCGCCAACGGAGTAGATTGCTGAAAGATGTATCTAAGCAACCGTGAAGACAAAATCAGAATCGGTCGAGACAATTCAAAGTGACACCATTTTGAAAAAGGGCCAAAATTTTCGATACCGACATTTCAAATGTTGAGCAGTTCAGTTAAAGGTGACAAGACAAGAAGACTCAAGAATATATCTGAGTAGTAGATCTCCGTCAAAACAATGTCAGAATGTATTTCAAGCCTTCCAGACGTCCTTAATTCCACCATCAACCTCGCGTTTTTCATCCACACGCACGTTTTTATATCCCAGCCGCCATCAAAACAAATCATTAATAAATAGCAACGGTCCAAAGACAGAACCTTGGGGGTGTTCGCACGCGCGAAAACACGTCCAATTTTTATTATTATTCACATTGCTTGTTTACGAACGCCTGTACGTTCCAAAGTTTGCTCAAATTGAGCTGCTTTGCCACGTGTTATAGCCTTTTTACTCATTTAAAAATATAAATTATGAAAAAAATATGAACGACATGAAAAAATAAAATAGATATTTTCTCAAGCTTTGGTTTGCCAAGCACGGAATAAATTGGGCTTGTGGAAGGCTAACCGCAATTTCCTGCTCGACTGGGCTAATTACATCTCTCAGTTCGCAATGTGTGTGTTTATTAAGAAACTTAAATTTAGCTTAGCACACATACACGCATCAAAGTGGGTATGGGTACCCCCTTCGGTCCCCTTACGGTCTTACCGACGTCACTCGGATGACACTATCGATTCTGTGTTGTTTATCGCAACACTTGATAGAAAATTGAGCGAGCGGCTGAAAAAAACAATGCATGATAAACTCACAGCTTTTCCTTCGATATACGAAGCCTCGCTGTGCGAACTGACGTAGCAAGGACTGTATCCAACATTCGGCACTGTTATCATGATGATTCTGAGCACTGCAATACCAACAACGTTTTTGCGGGCAACAAACACAAAAGAAAAGCAATTTTCGGAACAACTGCAAAAGTAAACATCTAGTGTACGCGCCGGTTTTTCAGTGGTGTATTTTCAGTTTCAGTGTCGCGTCTCGACTGAGCCGAAGCTGAAATGGAAGCTCTTTCAGTTCCCGACACACACACATGTTGCGAGAATAAGCCGGCTAATTTTAAAACTATCACACTTTGGGTGAGTGATGGCCCAAAATGTGGTGTGCCAGTGGTTATGCCGGTCGGAGGCGGTTTTGGCGTGCACTTTGCACGTGTAATTTCGATCGCGTGTGCCCTGGAAATCGTAGACGTTTCTTGTAATGATGTAGTTTCGTGCAATAAATAAAAGTGCCTTGAGAATCGCAAATTTGCGAGCTCGGGCAACATGCAATAGGCAATCAAAAGCAATAGAAGGTTCAAACTTGAGTCTTATGAAAGTCTTGAAGGAAGGAAAACTTGTCTCAAAGTTTGCTACAACAAGTGCCTAACACCTTGTAACAGTTCTTCCCATGCAGCTCTCAGCCAGATTCCATCCCGTTCTTGAATTTCTTCCTTGCGTTTTTGTATGATTTGATAGTCTCGGGCCGATTCTGCGATGTCTTTTTGTAGATGATTCTGGTTAGAACAGGTCAGGTCACGTAAGGTCAGGTCAGGTCACGTCAGGTCGGGTCACGTCAGGTCAGATCACGTCAGGTCGGGTCACGTCAGGTCAGGTCAGGTTCCCTTCAGCGCTTTTATCTATCCACACTCTGTTATGGAAAAGCTATTTCGAAATTTTGAAGGGTAAGGTTGAAGTTTTGAAGTAAGTAAGGGTGGAAAAATGCATTTGCGTTGTTCCTCTGAAGCACAAAGCTCTTCCTATTTTTTCTAAAGCTCCAGCATGTCGAAGATCAGAGACGCTAGATTACAAATGAAGCTTAGGCAGCGACAAATAACAAGAATTATAGAGCTAACATGCTTTCAAATTTGGAGCACTGAAACCCTCAAAGCTTTTGCCCTGGAAAGCTCCAAACTTTTTGAAGAGCTTGGCCAAAATCTCACAAATTTCACTTCAAGAACTTTTGACGTGGATACGTCTATGTTTTCGATCCATAAGAGAGGTCATTTTATGAACAGGATTATATGCACGACCGCCATCTGTTGGTGCAGTTGTGAACGAAGCCGGTAAGTATGAGATCCACTAAAATACAGTGGTATCAAATTGGTTTTATACCTACATACCTTGCTGTCTGTTCCTGTCTATGTTACGAAAGGTAATCTACCTATCGACAATAATCAATATACATAATAATTATATAAACAACTCAGAAGCGTGTCCTAGTACGATCAAGGAAGTTATATGATGTAGTAGCCCTTTATCCCCCCCAACCATCAAAAAGGTCCCCGGTTTTACTTGAAGGGCGTGCTTTTGAAGATTCAAGGGCTGGAGGTTTCGTTTCCCAGAAATTTCTAGAGCAGTCCAGAACATTTCAGTGTATTCAAGATAATTCCACAACATTCCAGAATGTTCTTGTGTGTACTGGAATGTTTGGGAGTAGTCTGGAACGTTCCAAGTCATTGTGGGGCATTCGAGATCATTCTAGAAAGTTACGGTATGTTCTGGAATGTTCGGGAATAGTCTAAACATTGGTCCCGAACATTCGTCCAGAGATCATTCGAGATCATTCCACAACATTCCAGAATGTTCCGGTATATTTTGGAATGTTCGGGAACAGTCTGAAACGTTCGGGAAGACCTCGGAAGATTCTGGATCATTGTGAAACATTCAAGAACACTCGAATGTTGTGGAATGTTTTGGAACATGGTAAACTGTTTGAAGCCTTTTTGGTGTGGAGCTATCCATTGGTGGGGGTACAGTATAGAACATTTAAGAGTATTCGAAATAATTCCTCAACATTCCATTATGTTTCGGTATGTTCTGGAACGTTCGGGGATAGTCTGGAACGTTCCAGATTATTATGGAACATTAGAGATCGTTCCAGAATGTTCAGGTATATTCTGGAATGTTTGGAAAGTCTGAACATTCGTCTTGAACATTCAAGAGTATCAGAAATAATTCCACAACATTCCAGAATGTTCCGGTATGTTCTGGAATGTTCGGAAATAGTCTGGAACGTTCGGAAACATCCCAGAGCATTCCAGATCATTACTGTGGAATATTCGAGATCATTCCACAAAATTCCCGACTATTCCAGTATGTTTTGTAATGTTCGGGAATAGTCTGGAACCTTCGGGAAGATCCCGGAACATTCCAGATCATTGTGAAACATTTGAGAACAATCGAATGTTGTGGAATATTCTAGAATACTTTTCTTATCATCGACCGGTGTTCACTTAACTCACTTTGAAACATTAATTCTTATTGTTCTTCCAATTGCTTCAATACCTTCAGCGAGGGCACTCTTTTTTTGTCGGAATTTCAAATATCGTTTTTAGTTTGCTGAAATATGAAACATCTCTCAATTTTTAAATGATGAAATAAAATCGAAACAAAAGTTCACTTCTTCCCCGAAGCTTTTCCTTTTGACGAACCCTGATTTTGAAAACATGGGGAGAAACTGCGTTTGTCTACGATGCTACAGATGTGGACATCAAATGGAAGAATGTGAGCAGAGCAGAAAACATGAAAGCTCCAAAGCTGTTCTTGCGAAAAGCACTGCGCCGTGAAAGTCCAAAAATCATGGTGGTAATGTGTCAATCTCACAAATTCAATAAAAAATCGAAGAATCCATGTTCGAGATTGAAAAGCTCTCAAAATAAAAATCAACCGCAATGAATAAAGTGTAATTTTTGACTTGCGATATGAATAATCTATTTTTGAACTTTGAATCCAAGCACTTGGCTGTAAAAGTTCCGGAGCCTTGGTGACGAGCAAGCTTTGAAACGTTCAAGTACCCATGCTCGAAGCTCTTCAAGACGAAATCTATGCAGGGAATAAAGTGTAATTTTTTGCATTGTTGAATATTAGAATTTCGCTGAAAACCAGTGCTTTGCGGTAATTAAAAGTTGTGAAAGCTATTCGAGCTTTTGAACTATCAATGTCAAAAATTGAGCTTGCCACTAATTATGATTAACGATAACATCACTATCACTTCAAATTTTCGATACACTACAGCTTGATTTAAGCACAAGGTTTCGAGAAACAGAGCTTTATAGATATAATGCGATGCATGCTTTTGGAGCTTTTAGAGGTTCTGTCAGATTTGAAGCTTGAAGTTCAGAGCTTTCAAAGTAGCTACTTATCCATCTTGTGGAAAAAGTGTTGAAGCCTAAAAGCTCTCGGAATTTTATCAACTTTCCATACTTCAATGTGTATACAAACGCAGCTTTTCGGCTCGTCAAGATCATTTCCCGCATTTTTCGAAATCAGGGTTCATCAATTGGAAAAAGCTCCAGGGAAGAAGTGAACTTTTGTTTAGATTTTGTTCGATTAATTGGAGATTGAGAGAACTGTCACATTTGAGCAAACTAAAAACTTTTTGCCTGAGCTCTCCAAAACTTCAGCGCTTTCCTTGAAAAGAGCTTTCGAGGTGTCAGTGTTCTGAAGTTGGAAGAAAGCTCTGGAATTGTTATTCGTCGCTGCCTAAGCTTGAGTTGTAATCAAGCGTCTCTGATCTTTGACGTTCTAGAGCTTTCAAAAAATATGAAGAGCTTAGTGCTTGAGAGGAATAACGCAAGTTTGCTACAAAAAGGGTTTGGGAACTCTTTTGCAATCGAAACCAAAGTAAGTACTTGAACCAAAGCTTTGTGAGCTTTTCTGGAAAAAATAAGCCTTAAAGCTTTGAAATGCTAGAAGCTAGAACCGCAGTACGTTTTTTCAAATTCCATCTTTTGATCTCTGAACAAAGCGCGTTTGAAATCTCGAAACAGCTTCTCCATAAGCGTGGATAGATAAAAGCTCTAAAAGGGAATTTAGGTTGGGTTGAGCTATTGTATAAATGAGCTTTTGAGAATAATCAATCAAGAAAATATGGGACTTTCGACAAAAACCCAAATTTCCAGCTTTTCGAGTAGCGGTTTTTTGAGAATTCAGAGCTTTCAGGACAGAAATTCTGAAAAAGTATCAACATTCCGAAGCTCGCAGTAGAAAAGCTCCTAGCAGCTTTTGAGCTTTTGCTAGTAAAAAAGCTGTAGAGGCACAAAAATGCGTCAATCCAAACCCCTATCGTAGACTAGACTAATGCAAGCTTGAATTCAAGCATGCGTAAGCAGCCAATAGCTTCAGGAAATATTCAGGAAATATATTGAGCTTTGGAAACTTTTGAAAAACTCTAACCTCGAAATTATCGGGAGAGTCGCTTAATTCCTTTTTCTCCATCTATTACTTTCTGCACCTACTTTGATTTGTGTACAAAGAGCTTTTTGTTCACATGGAGAGCTTTCATGATCTGAGCTTGAATATAACTTCCGAGCTTTTACAAGTAGGCAATCGAATATTGCACATGAAAATAGTTCGCGAATCTCAATTGTTCATCTGGACGAATATACCGACACGGGCTTAATTATTACGACTTGGGGTAGGTTCAAACAAAGAACTTTGAGCTTTTTAGAACATTGGTGGAGCTTTACAGATTTAGGAAAAATAAATTTCAAGGTACAAAAAAGCTCAATAACAACTGAAGTTTTTCACTTTGATGTATAACGGTATGTATCTACAAAACAAAGCCTTCAAGCTGCCTGCTGATCAGCTTTCTTCCAGCGCATTTTTCCAAAATCAGAACCTAAACAAAGAAAGCTCTGTAGAAGCTTTCTGCTAGAAGCTAGAAATCTCATCAAATGAACACTTGTTGGGCTTTTGTAGTGAGGATAAATTAGTAGAACAGGTTTGAGCTTCTTCAACTTATTCAGCTTTTATGAGCAAAAGGGAAAAAAATAGAAAATGAGAAAGCTCTCGGTTGGAATTTATACTTGGATTTTAATCTGAGCTTTCCAAAAATTCAGAGCTTTCAAAAGAAGAAGCTTTGGAACTGTCCCAGTTCCGAAGCGCAAAGCAAGAGAGCTTTCAAAAACAAATCATGAGTAGAAGCTTTAGCTAGCTTTGATTTGTAATCAAACCAAACGGGTTTCATTTCTTCTCGATATCCCGAGCTTTCGTTGAAAATGTCAAGAGCTTCTGAGCTTTAGAGGTACAAAGCAAATTTGTTTTTGAATACGAGTTTTTAGACTTCTTAATACCGGGTGTTTATAAACGTTTGTTATCATATCGCCTTTGGAATCTCCTGTCACTCTTTCAAATCGTGCCTTTCACTGCAACTTTTGGCCTGACCAAAGCCTGCTGCGATCACAGACGTTTATAAACACCTGGTATTGAATTGATACGACACGAGCTTATTGGTTGCAAATACGGTAAACTTGAGAAAGAGCTTTATGAGCTTTTTAGAAAAAGGAGCTACGGAAGCTTTCAAAAATATTAATGAGTTATTTTTAGATAATTTTTCTCAAAAAATTGATGCTTTGCAAATGGCAAACGGAAGAAAAGCCATCTAGGTAAAATTTCGAGCTCTCAGACACCAAACAGGACATGTTCATCTTTGACCGATCACGAGATACGTCAACCTGTCTTAATTTCTAAGGTCACCTGCGATGCCGCAACAACTGGCTGTACAGGGTGGATCCGCCGAGACTTTCCCCCTCTGTTAGAATTATTCCCGTTGGAAATTGGTGAGGGAAGAAATTTCTCCCAACCATTTTTCCCGAGGAATTCAAATTTGGACACCAATTGTATCTTATAGTATACTTACAGAGTGTTTCAAAAAAACTTCCTTTTTTTTTCGACACCTTGTATCTATACGGGGTATTTGCAGACTTGGGGTAGAAAATTGAACCGCAGTTAGGGAAATGCTTAAAAAATATCAGAAAAAAGTTGCTAAAAATTTAGAACATTCATTTTTGGAAATATGAAGGGTCAACGGTGGTGGTCCTTCAACCCCTCCCCGCCCATATTTTTATTATCCTGAACCTTTGAATGTGTTTTGCAATTTTATTTACTATAGAGGGTGAATCGTAAATCCTGAAAATCCAGTTTTCTCCAAAAATGCACGCAGAAAACTTCATATGGGAACTATTTGTGTTATTTGTTGCTCTACATCAGTTTTATAACCTCTAGAACTTTTCAGGAGCATTTTCGAGGGGGAATAAATAAATTTCTAGGATTCATGACTCACCCTGTACACTGAACAAAACTACAAAACGCGTTTAAAGGTTGAAAACATTTGCTTTTTGGTCTGATGAAAAAAGTTTGCTAAATTCTTTCAAAATGACGACAAGGATGGGTCGGAGGACCACCTTTTGACCCTGCATCTTTCCAAAAACGAAAATCATAGATTTTTTCCAGCATTTTCCTGGCACTTTTGGAGCATTTCCCCACCTGCTGTTCAACTTTCTACCCCAAGTTTGCAAACACCCTGTATATTAGAAATGATGCGGCTTTTCCTTCTGAGTCCAGATATGTATGTAATTTAATATCTGAATAAGATCGTATACAGGGGTGTTCACTTTTACATTTCTCACCCCAGATTTCTCCCCGCCTATATTTCTTTCAAAAACGCCGGAACAGGTCGATTTTTATCGATGAGAATTCGGCATTACGTGTTCTAGATGCCCTCCTCAGAATAAAAATCGACCTGTTCCGGTGTTTTTCTTGAAAAAAATTTGGTGGTAAAAAATCTGGGGTGGGAAGTGTAGAAGAATGAACACCCTATACATCTTTCTCAAATATCAAATTATCAATCTGGACTCAGAATGAAAAGCCGCATCATTTTCAATATTTAGATTCAAGGTGTCAGACAAATACCATGAGATATAAAAGTTTGGTGTTCAAATTTGAATTCTACGGGAAAAATGGTTGGAAAAAATGTCTTTCCCCACCAGCTTATTCCAACAGGAAAAATTCTAGCAGGGAGCGGATCTCGGTGAATCACCCTGTACTTATGTAAGTTGCAAAAATCGCTAAAGACTTGTCGTGTTTGGTATCTAAAAACTCAGAATTTCATGCAGAATTCAAATGAGCTGTTTGTTGGTGGAGAGAAAAAAGTTGATTCAACTACATTTTGAAACAATTTTCCATTTTCGTTTTTCGGTAACGTCAATCACGTACACGTGCCGTCAAAATTGAAACGACGAATAAACTCACGTACACGACATCTCATCTGCTACAAATACAAGCAACAAAAGGAAATTGCGTGACGAAAATTCTCATCTAATGGAAAAAGTTCTGTTGTTGTTATTGGATTTAGAATAATTAATTCCGCTTGGATACACCTAATTGGATCCGGCGGTGGTGCCCTGTCCTTTCTTAGCCTCCAGAGTTTCTAATTATCGGAATACCGTCAATGTCAATCAGGTATTCAATTCGTCCGATAACGCACTCTGTGGCATTTGGTTGTTGGCATTAGGCTGTTGTTTTTCAAATATTAATAGATTATCTAAAAATCTCTGCGTTCCAGTTTTGTTTATTGTCGCAAGGCTCTCGCGATGCAAGTGTTTTATCGAAGTCGTAAAATTTTCAATGCAAAATGTAAAAGCAAGGCATTCTTTCTCAATCTCGATCGCACACACAAACATTGCTATAAACTTTTTATTCATCTTGATAGCAGCAATTGGAATCGATCAGAGAGTTGGGTCGCAAAGTACGGTTCTATAAATGCAGCATAATAATTGACTTCTAAATTAACCTCTTTTATTAATTGCATTCTGTTATTTCTATATGAAATACGCACAGGGTGTTCTTCGAATCAGAAGCGGCAAAATTGCCTAAAAACATAGATTAGGAGAAAAATTTGTAAGGGAGCTGCAGACTCCTGAAAATATTTTTCATTTAGTAAAAGAAGAAAGCTACAAAATTCTATGATGTCATATTGAAATATGAAGAAGAAGAAGAAAAGTTCGAGGCCATTCCACTCACGCCTTGGACCCTCTTCCGGTAGTATTCAACAATTTCCACCTCATCTTCTTGAGCAATGAAAAAAATTATTGAATGTGTTATTTTCATGATTTTATCTTGACTATATAAAATCTGCTGCTCAAGTATGCATGGCAGGCTAATTTAGGGACACCTGTATAAAAAAATTGCTAGGTATAGGTACCTACTAGATTAAGTGACAATTCCTGTTTTGCTAGATAAAGTGCACAATTCTTGTTTCAATATTTGAAATTCGCGTGTCGCAATTAATGTTAAATTACCTTGAAATATGCATTTTATGATAGATATACGACAGAAGCACGCGTGTATGTGACTAGCAGGCGTTGATTCCTTAGCGACGCGCCATTACTGACATTTATTTCAAAAATGCAGCAGCCTAGCCTACTACGGTAATCAGTAGTGAGACCAGTAGGTCACCAGGTAAACAAAATGTCAATAAGTGACACCTGACGTGTTTGAACCAAGCCAATAAACAAAATAAACAAATACATCGCCATATCGCTGACACAGAGTCGAGTGAAAGCAAAAGCCAACCGGGATTACGGTGGTGATAAACGTTTCGAATTTAATATGCTCCGGGATTACGGTAATGGATGGATGCGATATAAAATAATACCCATGGGAATCCTCACGTGTGCACTGAAGCTAGTAAACGCGAATATCAACACGGACACACACGGGAAATGTGTTTATTTTAAAATTAAAACCGCAAACAACGATAAGCTTGTACTGCGACGCTTTTGTTGCAAAACAGCAGTGAAAGCAAAACAATGCGAATGTAGGCTTTACCAACCTATTACCAACTTCACATAGATAGGTACGTCAGTTGTCAATTTGTCATTCGATTATCAAGCGAATGCGAGCGAATGTATTCGCTATTCGTCTTGCGAACGTGAATTTGAAACTGGAAAATTGTAAATTTGTCTGCAGCCGATGAATGTTTCTAGTCCCAGACTTATGTTCTTCAAATAAAAACTAATATGGCCTATAGCCTGGAGATGGATTTTACAAATTGACTTGTGTGAAGTTGGCAGAACACTATATGAAGTTGGCAACAGCAAGCTCTACGGCCTTAACTGCGTTTTATTTTAATGTATGTCAAATTTTGAATTCGAGGGCTCTGATTGGCCAATATGAGGACTTTGACATAAAATTTGGCATTTTCTGTCCGAATTTCGTAGGAACCCAGCTTTATATAGCTACACAAATAAAATATATCACCTGTGCTGATTATGCGGTGAATTTTTCACACTTTCACCTCAGTTGCCATCATATATGCACCTTTCTGTGGATACTTTTAATAACGAATACTGGCTTGTGATAAACAACAACTCTGCCGCGATCAACCTTTACCTGAATAATAATGATGAAGGTACGTACCAGGCGTTAACGGTTATCGCACACAACAAGGAGCCTCCTGCTGGCTTGCATAAACAAAACTTTGATCTGTGCCGTGGCATAATAATTTATGTTCTCTTTGTTTGTGTTTTTAGCGTGTGCATTATTTTAGAAGCGCGAAAAAAAATCGTCGTATAAATATTTCCTCGGGGAAAACGGCATGCTGGATGCTCGTCGTCGTCGAGGAACTTGGGAAAAGTTTTCGGCGGTTTGTTTGACCTTGCGAAAGCATTTTACATTGTTGGTGTGGTGGTGCGGTGCATGTGTGTGCGTGTGTAAAATGTAGAAAACCAGTTGATGCCAATTGCCAACGTTTCTGTACAAGTCGTTCGAATGCTGGCTAAGGTCATGGAAAAGTTGCGTAACATATGGACTTGCTTGAGCGAACGAGATTTTGTTGTAAATTAGGTAACTTGTATTCTCGCGACAAATAAAAACGACGCCTGGAAATACAGGTGTCCCAGAAATAATCGAAAGAAAAAACTCTACCACTAACCACTTCATATGTTCCTCAAGGAAGTTTGGGTTTTACTTTTACAAAATAAATTCACGACGCCTCATTACTTTTCAACTTCAAAATCACTGGTGATAAGATAATCGTATAGAACAAATTTCTGACAAATAACAGCCAAAATAGCTCAAACCCGTTTGTAATAATTCATGGAAGAACGATAAAAAAGACAAAATTTGAGAAGCTGTGTCTCCTTCATGAAGTCAATTCTTCAAAATCACCTTCACCAACCAGTAATTCAATAGATTAGGTATAGTTAGGGTTTTTTCTTTCGGTTATTTCTGGGACACCTGTGAATAAGCTTTATGAAGAAACACTCATCGACTCATCAGGTGTGAGCGATAATTTGAACAGAGGCGTGATTATTTATACAAGTGCCTCGAAATTCGCGCCTTCGGAACCCAAGGCAGTCAAGCCTGGGGTTAATCAATAATCAATTGATTTCGCAACGCTAATTTTACCAATTCAACTCCGTCCTTAAGAATAATGCTTAAGAAGCCTTCGAGCCCCTTTAGTTTCGTTCATCCAAAAGATTTGAGTAATGTGCAGAATAATAATGGACAAAAAAAATCAGCTACTCGACACGTAAAGCACGTTCACCTTAAGTGTGTTCCTCGTTATTTGAGAAGTTCTGTTTTTGAGCTTACAAATGGCTTACAAATGTGAAGTACATACAGGGTGGCCCAACAAAAACACAACAGGGGGATTTTTGGGCATTTCACCCAATTTTTTTTTAAAAAAGCTCAGACAGGTCGATTTTTATATCAAGAAAGACATCTGAAACATACCCTAGCCAATTTCTATCTTCAGCCCCCTCACCGATACCCACCTCAACTCCAAAATTCGTAGGTACACTTTTCCACATCTTGGATCACTTATACGGGGTGTTTATAAGAAACTGTGATCGCGGCAGGCATGGGTCGGGCCGAAAAACGCAGTAACAGGCGTAATTGTAGTGATCGAAAGCGGATTCCAAAGGTGATGCGATCACAAACGTTTATAAACACCCGTTATTTGTTATAGCCCAGGCGCCAGGTAAAACAATAAGGAAATAATTGTTTCCTGGCTAAAAACTAGCTTAAAACGATCTGTGTAGCTTAGGTTCTGACATACTAGTTTCCCCCCTTTCGGAAATGTCGGTGTCATGTCGTCATCATCCACAAGAAGTGCACCAGCGTGGTTTTTGCCAAATATCTTAATTTTGGGTCATCTGACAGCAAAAGATGTAAGAAGTCATTTTGAAGCCTATGAAATTCCCTACAGTTTAGTTTTTCAATCGATTTTCTGTGACATATGGTCTTTGAGATAGAGCTTCTGGAAGCGAGAGTCATTGTCGTGAAAGCTCCATGGCCACTTGACTAGAAAAACTAAAATGTCGATGTGACAAAAAAAAATTCAAACTGAGATAACTTGAGAATTCTCCATGCTATAGTTGCGGTGGTGGTCTTAAACTCTTCCTCTTGAACCGTAGATTACAAATATTGAAAAGTCGAAAACGTCACATTGTACATATACAATGTGTACTACGGGAATCAAATCAGAATAGAGAAATTCGACGTATTTCTTCGATTTAGCCTATGCGAAACTCTTAGCACTTATCACGAGTCCAATACCAATATGCATTGCTCTGTAAGCTTCACTTGATACACTTAAGAAGTGGTCAGCTCAAAGCCTTCCTGTAAAATGTTTTGAAGGCCCTCTGAAATCATCGAAATTCACAGTAGCAAGACATGTATGTAACAGTTTATTATATACCAAGGAACCAAAGTGAATTTTTGATCCCTTGGGTGAAGTCTGTTGCTCGAGGGCCCTTTGGGTCCAAATCTCCAAATTAAAAATTCACTTTGGTCCCTTGGTATAATAATATACTGTTATAAACATTCCTTGGTACTGTAAATTTTTAATATTTTGACTCGTATTTTGATGATTTCAGAGGGCCTTCAAAACATTTTACAGTAAAGCTGTGAGCTGACCACTTCTTCAGTGTATAAAGTGAAGCTTATAGAGCAAATTCATATTGATATTGGACTCGTGTTAGGTGCTTAGAGTGTCGCATATAGGCTAAATCGAAAAAATATGTAAAATTTCTATGATCTGATTTGATTATCTCAGTACACCCTGTATATGCACAATGTGACGTTTTTGACTTTTCTATATTCGTAATCAACGGTTCAAGAGAAAGAGTTTGAGACCATCACCGCAACTATAGCATGGAGGATTCTCGAGAAATCTCATTTTGAAATTTTTTTGTCACATCGACATCATAGTTTTTCGAGTCAAGTGGCCATGGAGTTTTTACGGCAATGCCTCTCGCTTCCAGAAGCTCTATCTCAAAAACCATGGGTCGCAGAAAGGTCATTTAAAAACTATTCAATTATTACAAAAAATTATCTTCAAAAACTTACTTAATCCGACAACTTAAGCCACTAGTTTCAGAGCAGGTGTTGAGGACTGCCTACTTTGGTCTATTTCAGAGTCTCCTGAACTACGCAATCTTAGCCTGGGGTCACTCATCACACTCGAAGAGAGTCTTTGCCGTTCAAAGGAAGTGCCTTCGGGTAATGTCTGGTCTTCAATTTAGAGATGATTGCAGACAAGCTTTTGTAGATCTCAAAATTTTGACTGTGCCATGTTTGTACGTGCTGCAATCAATCATGTATATCAAAACCAATGAGATGGATTATCAGACATATCCACACACCTACGATACTCGGGGCAAGGACAGCTTTGTTGTGCCGTTCCATAGGCTCAAACGCTCTAGAGAAGCCACACACTACTATGGAGTCTTATTTTTCAACAAACTGCCAAACTGTTTGAGGATCCAGTCTCCAGCCCAGCTTAAAAAATCCATGGAAGATCTTATGTTACAAAATGCGTTTTATTCTATAGAAGAATTTCTTTCTTTTGAATTCACCACTTGATATTTTGTTATTTATTTCTTTTCTTTTCTTTTGACGGGTGTAAGTGTCTGTTTAGCACATTTTAACACGAATAAAGTATTATTATTATTATTATTATTCCGTAGAGAATTTCATTGGTTTCAAAATGACTCTCTACATCTTTTGCTGTCAGATGGCCCAAAATCAAGATATTCGGCAAAAACCACGCTGGTGCACTTCTTGTTGATGATGACGACATGACGCCGGCATTTTCGAAAGGGGGGAAAGTAGTATGTCAAAACCTAAGCCACACAGATCGTTTTAAGCTAGTTTCCAGCCAGGAAACAATTATTTCCTTATTGAGCTGATTTTTGCTCCCTGGCGCCTGGGCTATTAACACATTTAAAACGGCTTCATGTTCAGGAAAAATGTGTGTGATCAACAAAGCATGTCTTGAAAATTCAACTGATCTATGATGAAAATAGCTGTTTATGTATTGCCCGAGGTTATTGCGATCTGATAATTCCAGCAAAACATAGATGATTTTATTCCATACCGAAAAGACTTTTTTCCGTTGAGAAATTATAGTTTCTCGGATTAATTTGTCGATTCTGGCAGTTAGCATGAGCTAGAGGGAATTATGGATCCGTAATAACCCGGAGGGAATTATGAACTTCATTGATTACCTTGGCTTTGAATGACTCACGAGGACATGTGCTTCCTCGTGTGCTTTGGACAAGAACGAGGTGCGAAGCACCGAGAAATATAATATTATTGTAGATTCGGGCAACATTCAAAGTTCAACTTTGGAAGATTGCAGTTAACGACTTGAATGGCCAATTCAGAAAATTTTTCCACTGCTGAATTACCTCATTTGTCGACAATAAATGTATCACATCACTTCTCTGCCTGCATGACCATTTCTAGAGTTCTATACAGGGTGATTTATCAAGTCGTGTTTTTTCAACTTTGGTGAGCATGTTCTAGTTTTGTGGCCACCCTGTAATTATGTTCAACTTATTTTTTATTCACTTCCAATTTTCAAACATGATTTCATACATAAGATGGTGCACCATAACTAACTATTTATCAAAACCAATTCAATTTTTATCGAAACCGTGTTGTATGAGTGGTTTAAAAAGAGAAAATGAATTATTTTATTTAGACATAAACGTGAAAAAAGTCCTTTATTAGTTTGTTTCAACGTTTTATCAACGTCAGATTGTACCGGATATTTCACTTCATTGTTTCTTGGGTGCAAAGAAAACAGAATAAACAGATGTTTGTTTGAAATTGACGTGATCATCAAGCAGAAACTTATCATAATTTAAACTTTACATTTAACGCGTACAGCGTGAAATTTGATGCATTGGGAAGTTACGTACGACGGCGACGTAACGCTCGACGTAACGTAACTTTCACCGTGAAAATTGACGATGTTGTTATTTGCAATTCTTCAGTTACCGGGGAATTTTCACGTTCTACGTTACGTTACGCCGTACGTTCTTTGAAACCGCAAACTCCCTACTATCAAAGTTTCGTTTCCACGTAATTTACACATCTTTTTCTACGTTAACATAACGTATGTATTCATTCCACATTTTTAGCATATTACTTTTGACGTGGCGAGGTGTAAATTAAATTATGTTGTCACACAATTACATAAAACGGTAACGGGGACCCTTCTCAATGGAGAAGCATCTCGCAAGATATTGAATTTTATTTTATTTTTTTTACTTGTTCATTTATTTATTAAATAAAGTACTTTAGTCCGGTGGACTAGGGTTACAACTATGCATTTCATGACTACGGAACAATTTTTCGCAGGCGTGTTCAGAAAGTCTCCATCTATCATCTGAGAAGTGCTGCCAAGCAATTTTTCAATGTGGGGGTCAAGGGGACCCTTTTTGACAACTTTAATCGTTTTTTGTCGATGAAATCCGTAATAAAAATGCTAAATAAAAAACTCCAACGGATTATTGAAGAGCAACTCAAGAGGTCGCTCATGTGTGATAAAAATTATTACAGGGTGAACAGGTTCCGAAAAAAATGACTTTCCGTCAACATGCAATATAATAAAGGAAATATTGTGCCAAAGACCTTCAACCCCGTCAAGCCCGTAGCACCATGATTATGGGTTTCACACCCAACATATTATATATTTTTGAAATCAGAAGAACAAAATCTTTCGATTGATGGTATGTCAAATTATTTTTGACAGATGTCATTTTTTGGCAATTGACAGAATAGTACTTGTGGTACATTATTTTGAAGCCCATTGAATTCTGAGGAAAACTGTGTCTTCATTTTTGGAATAGGATGTCTTTCACAGCTTCTAGAGGTCTTCAAATAGGAAAAATTGTTGAAATTCAGAAATACTCAATAAGTACGTAAGTAGACAAAACAGGTATTTTTAATATTAACCAATGATAATAATCAATAAATAATCACAATGAAACGAAAAATGTTCTGAAGAAGTTACTTGAGATGACCGTCTCCTTGTTCCTTGAATGAGAGATTCAACGACCGGTGAATTGGAACTGCCAGCCCAACGCGATAGTATCCGAGGTGGCCAGGTATGACCCCCTCAATTTTTTATGAGCCTATCTGAAAGATGAGGTGTTTATGGAATCTCCCGCTAATTTGGACGATATAAAATCAGAATATTATCATCAGTTGATATTAAAAATACCTATTAATTATTGAGTAGGTATTTCTGAATTTCAACAATTTTTCCTCGAATTCTCCCTGTTCAAAGACCTCCAGAAGGTGTAAAAGATATCCTTTTCTTGAAATAAAAACACAGTTCTCCTGAGAATTTCATGGGCTTTAAAATGGTGTGTCACAAGTACTATTCCGTCAATTGTCAAAAAATGACATCTGTCAAAAATAATTTGACATACGATCAATCGAAAGATTTTGTTCTTCTGATTTCAAAAATATATAATATGTTGGGTGTAAGGCCCATAATAAAGGCGCTATAAGCTGGGGCCTAGAAAAAAAAACGGACGGTATAAAAAAAACAAGCAAAAAAACGCGTGGATTACACCTTCACGTCAGTAATTTACCTTATCAGGTGTCTTGGCTTGGTTTGTTTCCCAGGAAACTTCTCACCTCCTTGATTTTTCATTTTTCATATCTTGTTTTTTTTATTACAGCAAGGAAAACAACCATTTTTTCTCACACCCTGTATATGACGCATTGACGCATACATGATTGATGCCGATGAGTGATGTGGCTGTTTAGTTTTCACCCTAATTTGTTGTTAAACTATAGTATATATCTCTGTATAATGCAAAATACGAAATCAAAGTAGAAAGTGGAATTTTGATGATATTCTTCAGTTTTTTCAAAATATTTCAGGAACGCTTCAAGATATTTCAAAACGGTTTATTGTGTCTTCACACGCATTGGATGGAGCATTAATTGTTAAATGTCGCCCACTTCATCTATCTTGGTTTTTGAAATAAATAAGAACAAAAATATTTTTCACTTCCATCCTGTATATAGGGTGTTTCAGGGTTGATGGTAAAAAATTCAAGCGTGGTTAGATCTTGTCAAAATATGACAAAAACCCATATACCATTTTGCAAAGTTCGGCCCAATAACGAAGATACAACCCTCCAAAGTTCACTTTTTTCGGATTTCAAGAATTTGTAGCTCAAGAATTTGGTTTGCCATATCTATCTATCAACCTGCTGAATTTGGGAAGAATCCAATCAGTGGTGTAGAAGTTATGAGGGGCAATAATTTAGAAGCATCCAAAGAAAAGTTGACTCAAGGTGACCCCTCATAACTTCTACGCCACTGATTGGATTCTTTCCAAATTTAGCAGATTGGAAGATAATAATGACGAACCAGTTTACGCTAAATTTCAGCTAAATTTGTCGAAACGTTCTTGAGCTACAAATTTTTGAAATCCGAAAAAAGTGAACTTTGGAGAGTTGTATCTATCTTCGTTATTTGGCCGAACTTCACAAAATGGTATATAGGTTTTCGTCATATTTTGACGAGATCTACCCACGCTTAAATTTTTTGCTATCAACCCTGAAACACCCTGTATAGCTCCGGCACCAATGACGTAGTTGGGTACGGTTCTCAACCAGTTCAGGTGGGTATGATCGACAAATATGCCAATCGGCATCTTTCAATGACGAAACTAAAGGTCTTTGGCGCAATTTTTTCGGAAAATTTGACGAAAAGTCATTTTTCTCGGAACCTGTTCACCCTGTAATAAGTTTTATCACACATAAGTGACATTTTGAGTTGCTCGTTAATAATCCGTTCAAGTTTTTTTATAGCATTCTTATCACGGATTTTATCGACAAAAAACTATTCAAGTTGTCAAAAAAGGGCCCCCCTGGCCCCCCACATTGGAAAATTGCTTGGCAGCACTTCTCAAATGATAGAGGAAGGCTTTTTGAACATGCCTGCAAAAAATTGTTCCGTAGTCATAAAATGCATAGTTTGAGCAATATTTGGCGCTCACCGGACTACTTATTTTTCTAGAAAATACAGGACAGATTATACAAAATCATGGGTTGAAACAAAAAAAAAATTTTGGCGTGATTTTGAAAGTTGATATAGACTTTTGTTGAAACTTTGATATTGGCCTGATTTAGAAAGCGATCCTCAAGACGTGTTTCCACGTCTTTTCTTGATGTTGTTCTTGTTGTTGGTCATTGCGTGCAACGTGATTCTAAAAGTTGATATAAACCTGGCTGATGAGTTTTTGAAACGGAGCAAAATTTACCAATTACATCAACAATCTAGCCTACTTTTAGCTAAGTTGGACTCAAATTTAACAACATTTTATCAATTTTCAATCACAATTCAGCAGGTTTTAGTGAATTTCAGCAATTTTGGCTACAATTAAGCAATTTTGATCAAAAATTAGCAAATTTCAGCAAACATGAACTGGAACTGAACAATTTCTGACAACCATTTACTAATTTGTGTCAAAATAAGGAAATTTTAGCCAAATTCAGCAAATGATGTGGCAAAAGTCCGCAATTTGCAACTCATATTCAGAAGTTTCAGCAACATATGCAATTTCGACCACCATACGTCTTTTTCAGCAAAATTTAGCTATTCTCAAACAAAGTTTAGCAAGTTTTAGCAAAATCCAGAAAGGTGGGGCAACTGGTTGGGCAACAATTAATCATTGATTTACAGTCAACATTTAGCAGTAATTTTGAGCAAAATTCAACATTTCACAGTAAAACTGGAGCAATTTTAAGCAACAGTTCATGGATTTCAACCAGAGACAACTCATTATTCAGTAAATCTTAGCGAAATTCAACAACTTTTTGCAAAATTTAGCAATTTTCTACCACAAAATAGCCAGTTGAATGTTGAATAGCCAGTCAATATAGAAGTAGCAAAAATTCAGCAAGCTTGAGCAAATGTTCAATAATTTTCAGCAACAAATAATCAGTTGAAAAAAAAAACTATAATTTTTGGCCCAAATTAGCAAGTTTCAAGCAGCAATAGATTATCAATTTTCAGCAGAAATCCAGCACATTGTAGCGAACATTCAACATTCTTAGGTAATAATAATTTTGCAAGTTTCAATAAAAATTAAACGAGTTTCAGCAGATACTCAGCAAGCGAACCACTTGCAGTTTTTACAGCAACAAATTTCAAAATTAGGCAGGTGTTCAGGAAAAATCTAGCAATTTTAAATCAAAACTCAACATGTTCAGCAGAGCTTTAGCAAGTTTCAGGAAAAATTTAGCAAGCCTAAAATCAAAATCCAGTAGGTTCGAGCGTTCAAGCAAAACATTAGCAATTTTTTAGAAATTTTCAGCAAAAATTTAGCAAATTTTCTATTGAAATTAGGTAAGTTTCAGAACATATTATTATTTATTTACTAATAACAATGTTAACAACTCCAAAACGAAGAAGTTACCGCTTTTAAGGAGCACTGCTATAATTAAATAGGAATCAAACCGAGAAATGTGAGATCAGAAATACATTCAACGATATACGAGGTGCGAAGCACCAAGGGCTCAAAACATCGAGGAACGAATACAACAGGGTCTCTGGATGAACTTCATCAGGTGAGAAGCACCAAATTTATGAAACTGCTCTAAGCTCTAAGCAACATTCAAAGTTCAAGGAGCGATGCATCTAGGAAAATAACATGTCAAGAGTTACCGAATCTTCAAACAACGTTCAAGGTGCAAGGCATCTAGGTCAATAACATGCAAAAGCTATGACCGGTGCAAGGTCCGTTCGTCTGTCCGTCTGTCTTGTAGTTGAACTTCTCCTAAATGAAAAGTCGTCGCGCTATCATTTTCTTTTGCAAATTACATCTTATTTACTGTGGAAAAAATTGCTTACGCCACGTGAGTGCAAAAAAAGGGAGAATAATGTTCAAAAAGTAGGTATTAACCGCTGCGGCGTAGGAGAAAATTTGCGAACCGTGAAATTTTTCTTGTCGATCAATGTATACCGAGTGCGTGCTTAAAACAGCGGTGTAAACTTTACAAACGATGAACGTTATGAACCATTGCAGATTCATGGATTCATTCAGCAATTAAAATGCACAGGAAGAATTGAGGGGGATTTCAGTGGAAGAATTGTTTTGATTGCTTTATTCCCAAAGAAGATATCATTACTTTTGTGCGGTGAATCTATACGGACAGAGAGCCCCGGCTGGCAGGTAACACTGGCTCTTCGCCGTAAGCAATAAAACCAAGAATAAAACTCAGTACTCAGTCGCTTTGTTCATCTTTTTTCAACTTCACAATTAAGACAGATTTAGACAATTAAGACACTTTGAATTCAACTAGTTTACTATAACACTTTTGAATGTCCAGAAATTTTCGTAAGAAATATTTTAGATTTTTCGAACTTGATAGAGAGTCTTTCGAAAACGGTAATAATATGATGATGTAATGACAGACGGCTTAACACCATTCTTAATGACTCCACCAGTGATGTAAAATACCCGGGTTTTTATATTTAAGGGTAAATACCCAGGGTAAATACCGGGTATTTACCCAAAATCGGGTCTCTATTAGGGTATCTATTTTCATCAATTGTTGTTAACAATTAGAGAAACAACAACAAACAATTATGATTTTTTGCTCACAGCAGCAGCAAAATAATAATAAGTGCTTTGGAGGTTGTGTTTATAAAGCCTTAGAACTTGGAAAAAGAAATCATTAAACCTTTAACCGTCAACACTGTCAACCGAGCTGTCAACAGTGTCAACTTTTCTGTCAAACTGGGTAGGGTGGGTAAATATCGCTCGGGAAAATACCAGGTAAATACCCGATTTATATTTACCTACCTACCCGGTAAATACCCGACTCACATCACTGGACTCCACGCCTGCCAGAAAAAATCAAGACACAAAAATGTCATGGGTATTGATGATATATTCATTTTATTTTGATACATGTTGTTTTGATAATTTTTGGCTCAATATGTCATATCGCTGAGGGGGAAAACTGTCTATTCAACTAAATCGCAGCCAACTATGAAATCACAATTTCATGTTATAACCAAAAGAATGATTGAAAATATGTCAAATCTGACAAAACTATTTCATTCTACTCAAAAAAGTGCTGCAAAAATGTGTTAACAACGTCCCCCCTGCAATGTGTCACTGACATTCAATCATGATTGCCAACTTCTGATAAATAAAATAATAATTCCATAGCACTCTAGAGGAGTAAAGTTTTTGATCACACAGTACTTTTTATTTTGAGAACTGTAATATTAGTGCTATCAAGTGCAACCTGGCAAAAATTGAATAACTAAATCCGTGTACAAAAACACACGGATATGAAATGACGGAATTCAATTTAGCTGTCATGCTTTTAAATTTATTCATCAGACGATTCCCGCGCTTGTGTCTATTTGCGCTCATTGTTTGAAAAGAACCAAAGCCAAAAAAAAAGAAAAAAACGAACCTTGCATAAATAATCCCAAACCGCATTTCAACACTACATCATCTTCTTTTATAAAGTCTACTAGGTATAAATGTTCCTAGTTACAGCACCGCATAAACACACACAGCAGGTTAATACTAATAACACACCACAACGAAGAACACATGCCAAATAACTAAATCGATTTTGTTTTTCGCTTCTGTCGTAGGTAACTATACCGCACACACAATCCTTGTCCGACAATAATTAAGGACTACCACTGCCACTTAATAATTATCGTGTTTTTATTGCACAGGGCCGCCCGCTTTGTTGCATGTTACTGGAATTGATTTTTTTTTTCTGTCGTCCTCTGATGCATGTACGGAATTTAAGTACCGACTGCCCGGTACTTTTAACAAATTCCTTGAAAAGCTCGTGACCTGCAGGTCAAATGGACTTAATAAGTTTCGTTGAAAAAAAGCGTTTACCGCGACAGTTGGGTATATTCTCATCACCGTGCCGGGCGTCATGGCTGACCTCTCGTGACCTTTTCGAAGATTTTTGCTGAATTTCCACGGGTTTTGACGCTTGGGCTTAACTAGGGCTTTAATTGTCAAGTCGCACGGGTCAGTTCTTGGGATCTTGGAAAAATTCGGAACGAAAACAATCAAAAATGCTGGTGTAAACATGAGCTTTCCCTCGAGCTTTCCTCAACGTTACCTACGTCGCTCTATGTTCAACAGACAAGCAACATGTTTGAGGCCACTCGCTAAAGAATGACATGTTTCATGCAACTGTAAGTACGCATAAATGAAGATTTGAATTCTAATTTCAACTGGAAAGCGCTAGGTAGGCACAAGAAAGGCATTACCTAGTTTCTCTATAAGTGCTTATTCGAGTGCTTATTATTATCTTGCATGTTCATTATCATGTTTTCATTCGCTTCTGCATCAAGTAGGTATGTTTTTAGCGCATTTTTTCAACGACTACCATGCATCTGTGATGAGCAGAAAAACATCTTTCCTCTCAGGTGTTATACCGGGTGATCATTTGAAAACTGTCCACCTGCAATAACTCCCGATTCCTAGTCAATATTTATTCGAGCAAGAACAGGTCGATTTTTATATCGAGGGAGACATCTAAAACGTACATTGGCAAATTTCTATCTTCAGCCTCCTCGTCCCCACCCATCCCAAAAATAAAATTTCAAATGACACTAACTATCTTGAGATACATCAAATTAACGCAAATTAAATTCTCTTTTTGGAAAAGATATTTTCAAAATTTTCAACTCTACCCCCCTTCTCCCTAAAAATTCTCTGAGTGTCCCTTTCAATATTCTGGACCCCTCAATTCTCTTCAGTTTAGTCACCATCATCCTGAATAGCTTCAAAGAAGAGGCATTTCGGTGGAAAGTCCCACTCAAATTGACCCCATTGCTATCCCCCACCTCAACTTTGAAATTTAACAAAATACCACCCACATTGTGATACATCAAATTGAAGGAAATTGAATTCTCTTTCTAAAAACAATTTTTCTGAAATTTTCAACACCTCCCTCATTCAACTGGACATTTGGAGTATTTTAGTAGGAAAACGGGGGCTTTAAAAATTTTGAAAAAATTGTGTTCAAGGAGAGAATTCAATTCCATTTAATCTGATGTTTCACAAATAGGTATTGTCAATTTAGATTTTCAAGGTGAGAAGGGGGGAGCGAAGGGGTGAATTTGGGTGGCACTTTTTCCATAGAAAAATTTCTCTTTCGATGCTGTGCAGGATGACGTTGACTGCATTGAAGAGAATTAAGAGGTCAAGAATATTTAATCGGACACTCAAAGAATTTAGGGAGAAAGAGGGGTGGGGTTGAAAATTTTAGAAATATTTTTTCAGAAGGAGAATTTAATTCTGATGAATTTAATATATCGCAAAATAGGTAGTGTCATTTGAAATTTTAAAGTTGGGGTAGGTGGAAGCGAGGGGGCAAAATATAGAAAATCGCTAATGTATGTTTTAGACGTCCCCCTCGATATAAAAATCGACCTGTTTTTGCTCGAAGACATTCCCACTAGGAATCGGGAGTTATTGCAGGTGGATAGTTTTCAAATGATCACCCGGTATAGGTAGAAAAATAGACACAGTTGGCGCTCTACCAAACAACACTGCACGCCATCTCTCTCGCACACATACAAACAAGTTAATTTAATCCCATGCCACACGCAGTTTCACAGCTTTCGATTACAATAGATTGTGTTGTGTACTTGTCTGTAGATATACATACTTTTTCGGAGATTTCTATTGTTATTATGACTGTTCGAGTTATTGTTATATCAAAAAGCCCACGTCATAGCTTTCACGCATTGATCAGCAGCAGCGAGAATCAATCACGAAGGTTCAAATGAGTTGACCGCGTTGTACTAACGCACAAAGCCAGCGAGAACACGGAGCGCCGAACGATCACTCAAGTTTTGGCATCAAATCCATATTGGCAATTCACTTGAGGTTGAATAACACGTGATCTAGCTCCCATTTCCTCGTTTTTCGAATTAATGGTGGCTATCCAGTTGCTGTCAATTTCGTAAGTCAATTATCGAAGTCATCGTAAGCAATCAGAGGTGGCGCACTGTGGTTTTTGACAGCTACGCGGTTCTTGCCGGTTGCTCGTGTAACCTCCATTCGATTTATTACTGGATATGTGATGGCGAAGCGGAAGTGTCACTTGAACTTCAAAAGACTGCCTCGCTATCACATCTCTAGCCCAGCATCTAGTCACTCAGTTTTCGTATATGTCCGGTTGACTTTTTGGCGGCTGTTTTTATGCTTGTAAAATACGTAAAATATGAAAACAAATCGTGTGAAGCAGGCTTCATTATAGCTGGATGAATGATAGCAAAGATAACAAAACGTGTGAAGTAGGTCTAGGTAGCCTCAATATTTGCTTCTGACCAGTCAAGTGTAAAGCAACCTTCACGTTGTCGTTAATAGTGTAACTTCACGCTCGAAAATTGTGTAGATCAGGCTTTAGTAACAGTTCTAGTGCTTGCAAAATCAGTGAAAACACCTTGAGCTTGAGGCTAGTGTAGTGTGAAGCGGTTCTCACGGTGCTCACGATAGTGTGGATAAGCTCTTGGAATGGTATAAAACGGGCTCAAGTGACATTTCAGATGCTTACGGAGAGGTCTTATTATCACTGTTTTTGGCTAGTCAAGTGTAAAGCAATCTTCATGATTTCTTCGGCGTAGAAGTTTCATGCTACGAAAATGTGTAAAGCAGGCTTCAATATGAAAACGTATGAAATAGCTATAATTTTAAATTGTTTTCGGTTAGCCAAGTGTAAAGAGAGCTTCACATTTCCGGCAACGGTGCAGTTTACCGCACCAAAATTCTGTAAAGCAGGCCTAATTTCGAGCCTAATTTGGATTTCTAATGCTAGACGTGTGAAATGGTCATTATAAATATTTTTAGCGTAGTGTTAAGCAAGCTTCACGTCACCGACGGCGGTTTAGCTCAACGCCTCAAAATCGTGTAGAGCAAGCTTCATGGAGGTGGAAAGCTTGCGGAGCCTTGTGTTCCCGTGAAGCATGGAAATACCCTTAATATTTTTTTTCTGGAAAACCAGATGTTAACCATCATTTTTGTGTTTTTCGGCATTTTACCTGATTGCCTAAAAATTGTGTAAAGCAGGCTTCATTCCAATTTCCAATGCTAGCGAGTCGTGTGAAATGGTCATAACAATTATTTTTGGCGTAGTATAAAGCAGTCTTTAAGTCACCGTCGGTCGTCGGTGATTTAGCCTAACGGCTTAAAACCGTGTAGGGCAAGCTTTATGGAAGTGAAAATCTTGCGTAGCCTTCATGTTCCTGTGAAGCTTGTGAAATTCCCTCAACATTTTTTTTTTGATAATCAGATGTGAATGTGAAGCAACCTTATTGTGTTTTTTCGTAATTTTGCCGATCGCTTAAAACTTGTGCAAGACAGGCTTCATTCAAATTTCTTCTCGTCACCGTCAGCGGTTTAGCTTAACATTTCAAAATCGGGTAGAAAAAGCTTCATGAAGGTAAAAAGCATGCGAAGATGTTTCTGTGAAGCTTGTGATTTGGTACTTCAGCTGATTGCCTTAAGATTGTGTAAGACAGGCTTTATTCAAATTTCTAATGCGTGTGAAATGTTCATAAGAATTATTATTGATACTAGGTATAAAGCAGTCTTCATGTCACCGTCAGCGGTTCAGCTCAACGTTTTAAAATCGTGTAAAGGAAGCTTCATGGAGGTAAAAATCATGCGAAGCCCTCATGTTCCTGTGAAACTTGTGAAATCCCCTAATTATTTTTTTGGCGAATCAGATGTGAAGCATTCTTCTTGTGTTCTTTGGTAATTCAGCTGATCTCTTGAAAATTGTGTAAGACAGGCTTCATTCAAACTTCTGATGCTAGCAAGACGTGTGAAATGGTCATAAGAACTATTCTTGACGTAGTAGGTATGAAGCAGTCTTCACGTTACCGTCAGCGGTTTAGCTTAACGTTTCAAAATCGTGTCGAGCGAGCTTTATGAAGGTAAACAGCATGCTTAGCCCTCATGTTCCTGTAAAGCTCGTAAAATCCCTTTAATTTTTTTTGGATAATCAGATGTGAAGCATCCTTATCGTGTTATTTGGTACTTCAGCTGATTGCCTTAAGATTGTGTAAGACAAGCTTTATTTGAATTTCTAATGCGTGTGAAATGTTCATAAGAATTATTATTGATACTAGGTATAAAGCAGTCTTCATGTCACCGTAAGCGGTTTAGCTAAACGTTATAAAGTCGTGTAAAGGGAGCTTTATGAAGGTGAAAAGCATGCAAAGCCCTCATGTTCCTGTGAAACTTGTGAAATCCCTTCAATATTTTCTTTGAATAGTCAGATATGATGCATTCTTTTTTGTGTTCTTTGATAATTTAGCTGATCGCTTAAAAATTGTGTAAGACAGGCTTTATTCAAATTTCTTATACTAGCAAGATCTGTGAAATGACCATAAGAGTTATTATTGAAGTAGTAGATATGAAGCCGAGTATGAAGCAGTCTTCACTCACCGTCAGCGGTTCAGTTTAACGTTTTAAAATCGTGGAGAGCAAGCTTTATCGAGGTAAGAAGCAGGGGAAACATCTCATGCTCCAGTGAAGCTTATGGAATCCCCTTAATATTCTTTTGGATGATCAGATGTGAAGCATCCTTATTGTGTTCTTTGATAATTTTGCCGATCGCTTAGAAATTGCGTAAGACAGGCTTCATTCAAAATTCGAATGCTAGCAAGACGTGTGAAATGGTCATAAGAATTATTATTGACGTAGTAGGCATGAAGCAGTCTCCACGTTACCGTCAGCGGCTTAGCCCAATGTTTTAAAATCGTGTAGAGCAAGCTTTATGGAGGTAAAAAGCATGGGAAACCCCTCATGTTCCTGTGAAATCCACTTAATATTTTTTTGTCTGATCAGATGTGAAGAATTTTTATTGTGTTCTTTGGTAATTTAGCTGATCGCTTGAAAATTGTGTAAGACAGGCTTCATTCAAGTCTCAATTGATGGCAAGACGTGTGAAATGGCCATAAGAAATAATTTTTACGTAGTAGGTATAAAGCATTCACATTTGACTTGTACTCGCATACCTACTGCTATTGCGACATTGACAGTGTAATACTGACATTGCTACACTAATATTGTGACATCAAAGTTGTGCCATTGACATTGTAACAGTGGCATTATGACACTGACATTAACATCGACAATATTATTTATTATGAGTCACACTGATAAAGCTAGGGACAAGATCCTTTTGTCAAGGGCGCAGCCCGAGACCTCTGAGGCTGAAAACCGAGGTGAAAATCTCAAATAAATTGTGACACTAACACTGATACTGACATAACCAATGCAAGTAAAACTGATAGAGACATCAGTATATTTTGACGTCGAGGGTGAAGCCTGAGACCTTCGAGGCTGAAGACCTTGGTCAATAAATCAAACAGACTGCACAAGGCTACTAAAAGGCCACTTTACATTTGACTTGCACTTGCATCCCTACTGATATTGCGACATTGCAGTGTAACACTGACAGTGTAATACTGACATTGCGACACTAATATTGTGACATTGAGATTGTTACACTGACATTGTAACAGTGGCATTATGACACTGACAATAACATCGACAATATTATTTATTATGAGTGACACTGATAAAGCTAGGGACAAGATCCTATTGTCGAGGGCGCAGCCCGAGACCTCTGAGGCTGAAAATCGAGGTAGAAATATCAAATACATTGTGACACTAACACTGAATCTGACATCACCAATGGTATTCACCGGAAGTGACACTGATGGAGACATCAATATATTTTGACGCCGAGGGTGAAGCCCGAGACCTTTGAAGCTGAAGACCTTGGTCAATAGATCAAACAGACTGCACAAGGCTACTAGAAGGCCACTTTACATTTGACTTGCCCTTGCATACCTACTGATATTGCGACATTGACAGTGTAATACTGACATTGCGGCACTAATATTGTGACATTGAGATTGTAACACTGACATTGTAACAGTGGCATAACGACTCTGACATTAACATCGACAATATTATTTATTATGAATGACACTGATTAAGCTGGGGACAAGATCCTTTCGGCCTCTGAGGCCGAAAACCGAGGTAAGAATCTCAAATACATTGTGACAGTAACACTGATACTGACATCACCAATGGTATTCACTGAAAGTGACACTGATGGAGACATCAATACATTTTGACGCCGAGGGTGTAGCCCGAGACCTTTGAGGCTGAAGACCTTGGTCAATCAATCAAACAGACTGCACAAGGCTACTAAAAGGCCACTTTACATTTTACTTGCCCCTCATTACCTACTGATATTGCGACATTGACAGTGTAACACTGACAGTGTATTACTGACTTTGCGACACTAATATTGTGACATTGAGATTGTAACACTGACATTGTAACAGTGGCATTATGACACTGACATTAACATCGACAATATCATTTATTATGAGTGACACTGATAAAGCTAGGGACAAGATCCCTTTGTCGAGGGCGCAGCCCGAGACCTCTGAGGCTGAAAACCGAGGTGGAAATCTCAAATCCATTGTGACACTAGCACTGAATCTGCCATCACCAATAATGGTATTCACTGAAAGTGACACTGATGGAAACATCAATATATTTTGACGCCAAGGGTGAAGCCCGAGACCTTTGAGGCTGAAGACCTTGGTCAATAAATCAAACAGACTGCACAAGGATACTAAAAGACCATTTCACATTTGACTTGCACTTGCATGCCTACTGATATTGCGACATTGTTAGTGTAACACTGACAGTGTAATACTGGCATTGCGACACTAATATTGTGACATTGAGATTGTTACACTGACAATAACATCGACAATATAATTCATTATGAGTGACACTGATGAAGCTAGGGACAAGATCCTTTTGTCGAGGGCGCAGCCCGAGACCTCTGAGGCTGAAAACCAAGGTAAAAATCTCAAATACATTGTGACACTAATACTGGTACTGGCATCACCAATGCTATTCACCGCAAGTGACATTGATGGAGAGATCACTATATTTTGACGTCGAGGGTGAAGCCCGAGACCTTCGAGGCTGAAGACCTTGGTCAATAAATCAAACAGACTGCACAAGGCTACTAAAAGGCCATTTCACATTTGACTTGCACTTGCATGCCTACTGATATTGCGACATTGACAGTGTAACACTGACACAGTGTAGTACTGAAATTGCGACACTAATATTGTCACATTGACATTGTGACACTGACATTGTAACAGTGGCATTATGACACTGACATCAACATCGACAATATTATTCATTATAAGTGACATTGATGAAGTTAGGAACAACATCCTTTAGTCGAGGGCCGAGGGCGGAGCCCAATATTTTCAAGGATGAAGGCCCAGGTCATTTAGTCCAAATAAATTGCTCGAGGCTTGCTCGACATTCCGACTTTCACATAGTGACACTGATATTTCGACATTCTGACATTACGACTCTGGTACTCTAACACTGACATTGACAATAACAGGAATATTTATTATAAGTGCCGGTTACAAGTCTTTCACGTCAAGGGCGCGGCCCAAAACCTCCTAGGCTGGGGGCCGAAGTCAACTAGTTCGAAAAAAAAGTCGATGGTGATTTGAAGGCCACCCACTTCACTTCAAATAATAAAGCCTTCTTATTTCCATTAGTGTTGGTTCGAAAGACATTGACATTAAAACCGACACATTTATTATTAGTTACCGTGATAGTTTTTTTACGCCAAGAGCGAAGCACGAGACCTCCGAGGCCGAAGGCCGAGGCAAGAAACCACACACAAAAAATGCATTCTGTATTCTCAACTTACATAAATCAAAATCACTCTTCATTTTCAAGTAGTAAAAATCTTCTTCAACTTTCTATAAAACCCTTCTCGTCTAAGACCGTCCTCTTCGCCGACCAAATCCTCGGCAAACGGTTCATCAATCACGTGAACTATGCCGTCGCTGCACTCGTAGTCCGGCCTGTAGACCCATATCGTCTTCCGCTTCCACTTGATGTAATAATCGTTCAGACTCTTGATCACCTCGAACTTGGTCGGCCCACTGAGCGTGTTCAGAATCGTACCGTTGCCTTGCGAAAGCTCGTACAACTTTTCCATGGTGTACCTAGTGGTCGACATGATCAAGTGACGTCCGATTATTTCGTCCAGGTCGTCTTCGTTGAGGTACCTGCCCCAGCCTCGGTCTCTCGGCGCGAAGTACGTGAAAATCACGCTTTCATCCGCCAATTTGTCGCTCAGACCGTATTTTTCGCCCAAGTGGTGAGTGATGTTCAACGTAGGATCTGCGGAGATCTTGTACGAGGTCGGTAGGTACGGAAAAGGTTTGAGCTCGCGGTCGAAGACCGCCAAAGGTTGCGATATCAAGTGGACCACGCCGTTGGCAACCGGAATGTTCGCTACCAAAATTTCCGCCGTGGATTCGCCGCGTCTGTGTTGGCTGTTGCCGAGGACGGTGTAGCTCTTCACGAAATACTTGCTGTTCTCTTCGTGTAGCGACAAAACTATGTAGATGTAGTCTCCGTTCGACGCCGATTCCATTATGAAGTCTTTCGGCGTAGGTCTTAAGAACGCCACGTAGTCGGATATGATGTGGCCTTGAATGATGTAGCTGTCAATGTTGCGTAGCTTATAGTCGTCCATTTTTTGATCGACTGGTATGAAGAACGTATGCCCGCCGTTGTTGTGGTACAGCTTTTGTTGGCCGTGCTGGAGGACTTTGTTCATAAAGTTGGAAACTGATTCGCCGCGAACCGACCATCTTCTGTAGCTACGCAAAAAGTCGTAAGCCGTAGCGTTTGGCACGGCACTCTTGGTTAACGGGTCTAGGACTCGGTCAATCACGTGTAGTACCTTGAGAAAATTATGACATGAGCTCAGTAATAGTTCGGCTGTTGGAATCTAGGAATCTACCTGATGTTTGCCTTCTCTGGTTCTAGAAACGTAATTCGATCTATCCTCGACGATCTTGGCATCGTTCACAAAGATTTGATTGGAACTCGTTTTCGTAATCCACAGCGGCGGGTCGTCCAAATTGGCGCTAGCCAACTTCATGCTGGAATTGAGCGTTTGCAGAGTCTTGACTTCGAAACTCATGTGGTAAAAGGCCAGGTTGTCGGGGACGTCGCCGTAATCGTCAACGGCCTGGTTCTCGGGCACAAACAGCGTCAGGTCGTTGTAGAGGAGGTTCAGTTTGGCGATGCGGTTGTTCTTGATGGCCGTGAAGAACCACGACGAGTACTCGGTTTCTTGGGAGATTTTTTGATAGATCGCGTTCCATTGCTGGTAGCTGGCGAAAGCCGAGAATGCGAAGAGCAACAAAACAAAGAGTTTGTACGACATTTCGATTTGAACTGTACCGAGATTTGGGATTGCTCGAGTGAATTTGATAGATTCGGAACAAGGCTGAGGGGTTATCGAGAGATAAGTGGAGGTTGTGTTGAGGCCGGCCGCCGTCTTTCCGGATTGTGAATATTTTTAGGTGTTGGAAAAACGCGCGAGTTATTTTCATTCGTTGCCAAGCTGTCTATAGTTCAAGCCGTTGCAAAAATCTGGCAATCGGCCCAGCGGTAAAGAAGATCTATCATGTTTGGAGCACGTGAAAGATTTACCTTGCACAAGCATTTTTCTTGAATACTCATTTTTTAACCAATCTTTCATGAAGATAACAACATTATTGCTAAAATTATTGCAATGAAATGAACAAGTTAGAATTATAACACATTTGATAACTCACTTTCCCAGATGTTTGTTTTGTTCTGGTGAGTGGAAAGTGAATATTTTGAATGCAGAGAGTATTTATAATGATTCGGTAATACCTACCTATCGAGCATGACAAAAGTTTAAAAAAAAGACTTACATCGATGGCCTTTTTGGCCTGGAAGAGGTAACAGTAGAGCAATGTGTCGTGGTCGTCTCGCATGAGGTAGAGGAACGTGGTGGGGTCCTGATCGGCTTGCGAGAAACGAGTCACTTGCCAGACCTTGTGCGAAAATTGGAGTTCGAAGTCCTGATTGTACGCCTGCAGGATGCCATCTTCCACGCCAAGACTTAGCTGGAACCAAAATATAATGTTACATTAGATAATCAGTTGATAATATATCTAATAATCTATACAGGGTGTTTCTTTGACGGTTGGGGAATAGTTGAACAGTGGATGAATCACTGTTCATCAGTCGTCAAAATCGTCAAAATGTGACGAAGACTCACATGGCAAACTTCACTTTCACCTAAGAACCCTACATGAGTTCTTGGAAATCTTCCAATCTCTATAGATCTTGGAAATTCTTGAAAATTCTTGAGAAAGCTCTAGGAATTTCAAGAAATGTATGGAAATAAGTATCTAATACAATAACCCTGAGAAATCTTTTTGTATCTTCCAAAATCTTCAAGAATTCCTTAAAATTTCCAGGAATCTTTAGAAATTTCAAATGTTCTGCGATCTTTAAGAGATTTCAGGAATTCCTAGAGATTCAATGTGATTTTTTTAAACTTCATTAGAAATCACCAAATAAATATCTTCTGAAATTTTCTGAAATTTTCAAAGCCCTTATAGACATTTCTAAGTTTCTTTAGAAACCTTTATGAATCATCAGAAATCTTGACATTTTTTCAAATATTCATGAGTTATCAGAAAACTTTGAGAAGCATCAGAAATCATTTCAACCTACAAAAACCATTCTAGGAGTCTTCAGAAATTTTGGGATATTCTACAAATCCCTACAAACTTCCAAGAATTTACAGGAATCTTCGAAAATTTTCAGGTCTTTACAGTAGGCATTCTTAACAATCTTTAGAAATCATATCAATTTTCAAGAATTTTCGGTACAAATTTCAGAAACCTTTAAAATCTTCGGGAAACTCTATGCATTTTCAAGAATCTTCAAGAGTTTTTAGAACTATCTATGGATGTTGAGAAAACTCTAGGGCACTTCAGAAATCTTCTCAATTCTCAAAAACGTTTTCCCGAATCTTCAGACATTTATTTTGTGGTGTTGTGATGTCAAGTGTAATATTTTACGGGTGGTTGTATGGTAGAGCAGCATTATGCTGAATACCGCCACCTTCTGAATAAAGCCATTTTTATCATTATTATTATTATTATCATTTTGGTATTTTTTAGCGATCCTTCTAAAATCTTCAAGTTTAGAAGATCTTTGGACATTTTCAGAAACCTTTGATAGCATTTCTGAGAAATTTTGGGAACTTTTATGAATCTTGCGAAATCATCCAGAATTTTCAGTAATATGAAAGTACATAAAACTCTATCCAGTAATCTTTAGAAATATCTTCAATCTTTGAAAAAATTCTCAGTAATCGTCAGAAATCATGGGATATTTTAGAAATCCTCACAAACTTTCAAAAATGTTGAGGAATTTTTGAAAATTTTCAGAAAACTTTATAGACTCTCAAGAACTTTTGGTAGGAATCTTCAGAAACCTCCAAAATCTTCTGAAAACTGAACGAATCTCTAGAAATCTATGAGAGTTTTTAGGAATCCCTATGAATCTTTGTAAAACTCTAGAAATCTTTGGAAATCTTTCCAAAATTCAAAAATGTTTTCACAAATTGTCAGAAATTTTGGGGAGTTTTAGAAACCCTCCAAAACCAAAAGTTCCCAGGAATCTTCAAAACTCTCTATGAATGTTGAAAATTCTTGAGGAATTTTCAGAAAGCTCTAGGAATGTCGAAAAATGTTTGGAAATAATATGTAACGAATAACCTTGAGAAATCTCTTTGTATCTTCAAAAATCTTCAAGAACCCTTGGAAATTTTCGGAAAGATTGAGGAATCTTCAAAAACATTGAATCTTTAGCAATCTTAAAGGGTTCTTGAGAATTTCTAGAAATCTTGGTGTGAGTTTTTTAGAACTCATTAGAAATCTCCAAAGATCTGCAGAAATTCTCGAAGCCTTCATAGGCATTCGGGCATCTTTGGAAATTTCTATAAATCTTCAGGAATCTTGATGAATTTGAAGAAATATTTTTCAATTTTTATAAAACTCCACGTAACGTCAGAAATCTTTCCAATCTTCAAAAACTTTTCAGGAATCTTCAGACATTTTGAGATATTTTAGATATCTTCACAGACTTTCTAGAGTTTTTAGGAATTTTTGGGAATTTTCAGAAGCGTTTATAGGCTTTCAAGAACTTTTGGTAGGTCTTCAGAAACCTCTACAATCTTTAGAAAACTAGATGAATCTTCAGAAATCTTTGAGAATTGTTAGAAATACCTATGAATGTTGAAAAAACTCTAGGAAACTTCAGAAATCTTCTCAATTCTCAAGAACGTTTTCACGAATCTCCAGAAATTGTGAAATTTTTTAGAAATTCTTGAAAATCCTCAAGTTTTTAGGGAATCTATGAGAATTTTCAGAAGCCTCTCAGGGCATTCCTGAGAAACTTTAGAAACTTCTATGAATCTTCAAAGATCATCCGAAATTCTCAGAAATATCTATGAATCTTTATAAACTCTAGAAATCTCCAGAAATATCTTCAATCTTCAAAAACCTTCTCAGGAATCGTCGGAAATCATGAGATATTTTAGAAATCCTCACAAACTTTCAAAAATGTTTGGGAATTTTTGGGAATTCTCAGAAGACTTTATGGACTTTCAAGAACTTTTGGGAGGAATCTTCAGAAACCTCCAAAATCGTTGAGAATTTTTTCAAAATTCAAAAATGCTTCCAAGAATTGTCAGAAATTTTTGGGAGTTTTAGAAACCCTTGAAAACCTACAGTTCCTAGGAATTTTAGAAACTCTCTATGAATGTTGAAAATTCTTGAGGAATTTTCAGAAAGCTCTAGGAATGTCAAAAATGTTTGGGAATAATATGTTACTAATAAAATAACCTTGAGAAATCTCTCTGTATATTCAAAAATTTTTAGGAATCCTTGAAAATCTTCAGAGAGCTTCAAAAATCTTCAAAAATATTGAATGTTCAGCGATCTTCAAGAGTTCTTAGGAATTTCTAGAAAACTTGGTGTGAGCTTTTTAGAATTCATTAGAGATCTCCAGAGATCCTCAGAAATTTTCGAAGTCTTGATAGGCATTCAGGCACCTTTGAATATCCCTATAAATCTTCAGGAATCTTGAGGAATTCGAAGACATATTTTTGAATTTTTATAAAACTCCAGGAAACTTCAGAAACCCTTTCAATCTTCAAAAACCGTTTCAGGAATCTTCAGACATCTTGGGATAATTGAAAAATTTTCACAAACTTTCTAGAGTTTTTAGGAATTTCTGAAAATTTTTAGAAGCTATAGGCTTTCAAGAATTTTTGGTAGGAATTTCCAGGAACCTCTTAAATCTCTAGAAAACTATGGATTTTCAGAAATCCTTTTCAAATTATCTATGAATCTTCATAGAACTCAAGGAATTATTAGAAACTCTCCAATTTCCAAAAACGGTTATGAGAATCTCCAAAAATTTCGAGCTGTCTTATGAATCATTAGAAACCTGAAGAGTTTTCAGAAATTTTCAAAACTCCCTATGAATCTTGGAAATTCTTGAGGAATTTTTAGGAAGCTCTAGGATAACCTGAAGAAATCTCTATGTATCTTTAAAAATCTTCAGAAATCCTTGTAGATCTTCAGAAATCTCCGGAAATCTTTGGAGATCTTGAACGTTTAGAGAGTTTTCAGGAATTCCTAGAAATACTTGATGGGATTTGTAGAATTCATGAGAATCCTCCAGAGTTCTTCTGGAACTTTCAAATCATTTAAAGGCATCTCTAAGAATCCTAGAAAACCTATGAAATCTTGGATTATTTTCAAAAATATCTAGTTTTAAAAAACTAAGGAACTTCAGATATCTTCAAATTCCTCAAAAACCTTTCTAGAAATATTTAGAATTTTTGGAAATTTCCAGAATCCTTCATAGGTTTTCAAAAGCTTTCTGTAGGAATTCTCGGATACCTCTTAAATCTTCAGAAAACTTTATGAATCTTGAGAAATACCTGAGAATTTTCAAAGATATCTATGGATCTTGAGAAAACTCTAGGAAACTTCAGAAATCTTTTCAAAAGCGTTTTCCCAAATCATTCAGAAATTTTGGGGTGTTTTAGAAATCCTTGGAAATCTACAAGAGTTTATGAGATCTTTGGAGATCTTTATAAATCTTGAGATATCTTGACGAATTTTTGGAAAGCTTTAGGAATCTCAAAAAATGTTTGTATTCTCTTTTGTCTCTTTCCAAGAGCTTGCAGGAATTTCTAGAGATCTTGTGTGATTTTCTTTGGATTTCATAGAAAACCTCCAGAGATCTTCTGGAATCTCTAGAGTTTTCAAAGCCTCCACAGGGATTTTCAGAATTTTTGGAAATTTCTATGTATCTTCAGAAATCTTGAGGGATTTCTAGAAATATTTATGAATTTATGAAAAACTAGGAAACTTTGGCAGTCTTTTCAATCTTCACAAGCCTTTCCACAACTCGCCAGAAATCTTGGGATGTTTTAGAAATCCTTACAAACTTTCAAGAGTTTTCAGGAATCTTTGGAAATTCGATATATATAATAGCCGTTTCTAACGATCTTCAGAAATCATCATTTTCCGAGAAGCTTTGGTGAGAATCTTCGGAAACCTCTAAAATCTTCAGGATTCTTCAAGATTTTCTAACAATATCTATGAATTCGAGAAAACACTAGGAAACTTCAGAAATCTTTCCAATTTTCAAAAACGTTTTAACGACTCGTTGGAAATTTTGGGATTTTTAAAAAATCCTTAGAAAGCTTCGAGCTTCTTCAGGAATCTTTGGAAATCTTTCTGAATGCAGCTGAATGTGTTTTTGTTGTCATTTAAGAAGGGTTTCTTGGAATTGAGTCATTTTTTCAACTTCATGTGTTCTGCAGTTGCTCAAGTATCGGCAAGTTAGTGATACCATTACTCGAGCTGTATGTATTAGTATCATCAGCAAGAAGCAGGATGTTGGTATCAAAACAATAATCAGGCACAACAAGATACTTGATGTTCTTCAAAAGCAAGAGGGGGCCCAATACAGAACCCTGAGGCACACCTATTTTGGTGCTCACCAATTTTTGGTGTTTACAGACTCGTATTGAACTCGCTCCCGCAAATAAGCTATTCGTAACATATTAACGTCATCAACTCACCAGAGAGTTGAAAACCACAGAGCTTTAAGGAAAAATGCAGTTTTTTTTTTGGTCTTTATGAAGCCCTACTTTTTTATAGGAATTTCGTGATCGATATCATCGAATGACGTACTGAAATTATCTCTTTCGAGTACTGAAATTATCTCTTCATTGGAATATACTTCTCTGCAAGCACAAGTTGATATTTGGAAAAATAATTAGAACATAAATCTAGTCTTGTGAAGCTGGACTCTGTCGCCAGCTGACTTGAACTGATCGAACACAATTCCACTAACCGCATGTTGAACTAGCCCGCTTTGGTGGAACCCATATACCTGTGGAACCCGAGGTAAACCGTCGCTTGTTCTGTCACAAAATAGCATGTCCTTGGGTTTGTGTCATTTTTTGAACCATATCTGAACGACAGTCAGTGTCACATTTTTCCAGCATGAGCAACCCACGGAAGTCATCACGGATCAGGCTGCAGCTGAACACCTTGGTGTTATCTCCGGATCACATCAGCAGAGTTGGGCCTGAAATCCTGGAGGACGCCCAAAAACTGATGGCCAAACACACCACGTACCTTTTCGGCGACGTCGATCTCGAAGACCTATTGTGAGTCGCTGCTCTTCCTCTTAAACCCTCTTCATGCTATTCCGTTAACTTCGATGGCCCTTCCCAGATGAGGCTCATCGATCATAAGCCTCCAAATTGCATTGCATCTTCTTGCTAGGTACAGACACAGATTTTGTGAAGAGTTTTATTTCCAGGAAAGTGAGCTACCTCTGTTTGGCGATTCACAACGACGAATCCGAACTAGTGGGCTTCATATGTCTGGACGACCATCCGAACGTGCAGACCGTTCCGGCATGGGAATGGGAACACTTTGTGTGCAACAAGTACGGCATCGAGGACGCCGATTCATTCAGCATGCTCTGGATACACCTCTGTCTCTGGGACGCCAGGTAGTAGTAATAAGTTTATTGAACTGAACTCTGCTGAAGACGTATCCTGAGTATTCAAATTCTTCCACTTCCTCTATGCTTTCCCACCACCACTTCCATTCTATAACCTCTTTTGCTTTTATTCGTTTTTCATACTTGTATTTCTCTGAACATCTGGCTTACGTCTCCAATGGTACACCAGGTACATGATGCTGTTTTTGCTGCCGCTGTTCGAGTACATCTTCCAAGAGCGCGAGTACCTCGAAAGGATCATGATGATCGTCCCGCCCGGCGTGCTGAAGCTGGAGTGCATCGACTTTCTCGCCGAGCGTCTGCCTCCGCTCGGCTTCGTCGAGTGCCACCGCACGCAGAGCCTCTACGTGGTCTCCAGACAGCGGTTCTGCTGCCCGTACAAAATCCGACGGGCCGTCGAAGAAGACAACGACGACCTGATCGCCATAATCCCGCAGGAGCTGAAGGAGCTCTACGGGCAGTTTTACATCGCCGAACTGCTGACGCTGTTCGCCGACGACGGGCGGCAGATAATCGTGGCCGAGTACAACACGATGGCCGTCGGCGTGCTCATCCTGCAGGACGAGGTCAACTACGACCTGCTCAACGAAGAGTTCGAGCTGATTCCGTTCAACGGGCTGAAGAAGAGGGATCCTTCGGACGACGTTTCCGACTGCTACAACGACAAAGTCCCCGAGGTGTTGGAAGTGGAGGCTTACAGAAGCGACGAGTGCGGGTTTGTTGCCATAACATTCGCTGACCATCCTACAGTCCGCAGAAATTTTGGTAACCCCCTAAGACACCAGCAGCCAATTTCAACTTGAAGCCTTGTTCCCCCGTGAAGTATCCTAGCGCTTATGAAGCTTCTCACCTGGTGCCCCAGCAATCTCCTTGTGACTCTTGTGCTTGACGGTGCCCTACTCCGTGTGTCATTTTCAAAGCTTTCAGATTGGAACTCCAGCAAGCACTATTATTATGTCTTCTTTTTGCGGTTCAGCAACTCATCGAGTTCCCTTGAGTTTATATTTTGTAATTATAAGCCCTGCTCTGCCCCCTTGTGTCTTTTCGTGACTTTGAGCTGGATAAGCTCTCTTGTGTCTTTCTGATTTGATCAGAGACTAACGGAGCCCCCTTATTGTGTTTGCATGCAAACGTTGTTTGGAAACCCGATGAGCCCCCTTATAGACCTTTGAAAAGCTTCCTTGTGCTTTTTGGGTTATCAAAACTCTACAAGGCTCTTATGTGTCGTCATGTGTTATTTATAGCTCAACTGAGCCCCCTTCTATCTCGTCTTAGCTTTCGGAGCTCCAGGAAGCGCCTCCTCTGTGAAAACCCTCCCTTTGTCCCTGGATACTCGCCGGAAAAGTATTGAATACAATAGTTGAGGAACATTTTTCAAGTATTGCATGCTTTTTAAGCATGTCCTAGCAGGATCCGAAGAGGAGCTCACGTTTCAAAATTTCTACGGAACTTGGGATCAGCGACTGTAATTCACAAGGCCCGGTTGTTCAGTTTTCCTGTTTCGCAGGGTCGAAAAAATCCAGAGCCAGACTTTTTACGCCAAGCACAAGGACTCGATCAGCGTGCGCAGCATAAAATTCACCGGGACGGGCAGTTCGAGCCTGGTGGTCGGCGGCGCCAAAAAGTCGTTCTCTAATTCGGAGACGATCAGCCTCGAGGACGACTTTTCGCTGGTCAATCTGTCGTCGTCGTTGCTGCTGAACGTGCTGTACGCCGACAGGGGCGAAGTGTCGTCGGACCAGGCCAGCTACGCCAGCGTCGACGCCCGCTACAGCGTCACGATGTTGGAAATCAACAGCGAAGATCTGACCAAGCCGCGCCAGAGCTCCACCTCGAAGCAGTGTAGGCATGATCAATTTCACGGCTTTCTGCATTAGAACAAGCTGTGGAAAAATTGTGTTGCGTTGGTAAGAATGATACGATGACAATGTTTCTTTGGAGTGCTTTGCAGTGTGGACGATGAGGGACATTGTCTTACTGGTTGGTGGGCCTCCGCCAAGGGTGTTAAGTTTTTGGCGGCTACTGATGAATGATGTCGAAGATCGGCAGGATACTACTCGGATGAATAGGCCAACCGCCCAAAAGGCTACATCTTCTGTTGCACATCACGGGGTAGTGAGTAGTAGCTACCTACTCTAGCTCTAACACTACCTATTATACCTACTGCAACAGCAAGCAAGGTATGAAGACACATGCTGGCAGACAACACAGTGTACCTACCTACTCACGCCCAAATTGTCCTATCTCCGTACAGTTCAACTCCATAAATTACTGTCCTACTATCCATATTGTCCATCTACAGAATAAGTCTTCTCTTGGGCAGTGAGTTTTTCCTTTTCACATTCCATTTCTTCACGCCATCACGGACTTTCGGCATAATTTTCTCAGTGGCCAGCAAAAACCCAATAGCCTTGGCGAAGACCCACCAACCAGTGACGACAATGTCCTTTATCGTTCACACTGCAAATCACTCAAAGGAAACTAACAATTACTCGCATATTCTCAAAAAATTTCACTTTCGCGTCCATGACTCCCCGAAACGGTGAAAATGTCACATTGTTAATTGCACATAAAGACAGCCAGCTGCCAACAAGTCGTCAACGTGTCATTCGTACCAAAGCAACCCATTTTTTCCACAGCTTGCTCTAATGCAGGAAGCCGCGAAATTGATTATACACCACAGTCGATTTGCACCCGAGTTTGAATCAACTTTGAACCTGATCTTGAACCAGTAGCCGAAGAGAGGAAGCTCACCAACGACGTGCCGCACTTCAGAGGAGCTCCGAACGCTTTCGCCCTGGAAGTGGCCGCGGTCGTGCCCGGCTACGAAGACGCCCTCTTCCCCCTGTTCGCCGGCTCTTTTGAGTGCTTCCCCAACAAAGACTACTGCGTCTCCTGCTACCCGCCTTGCCACACCTCCAATGAAATTTCGAAACACTTCGCCAAGGTACTACGTTTGCTTTTGTTGGAAGATTCGAGACATAAATATTTCTTGCTTTCTTCTTCTTTCTGTCGTCTCGATTCGGTGCTTTATGTAGCACCGAATCGAGACGACAGAAAGCTTCGCCCAATGCACGATTCAACCTGTATTGTATACAGAGTGTTCCATGGTGAGATCGACATAACGTAAGGGACGGTAGCCTTTTTTCTAGACAAATCAGGATTTGCCCTACAAACTTTCTTAGGTCTTCGATTTCGAAGTTACAGGGCGATTACTGGTCTTGGATGGGAATTTCAACAAGCTTTTTGCATGACTAGACGGAATCAATTGCATCTGACAAGTTTATTAGTGCCAAAGTACCTGTACCTTCGATATGTATTCTTCAAAACGTCTTCGAGCAAAACGTCCTTGAAAATCAGTCTTACATGACCTTCCAAGACAACAGATGACTTGGACACGAAAGATGGAACACAAGAATTTTACCAGGTACCCAAAACTCTGTGCTCCCCTGTTTTTAGCTTTTTAGCTGTTCAGCTCACTTCACTGTAGCTCAATATGTCGTTTGAAGCCCTACCTTTCCGTTTTTGCCTCTACCTACCTCCCCCTATATCCCCCAGACAGTTCCCAAAGTCCGTTGACAGCTTTAGCTCTTGAAAAGCCCTAGCGGCCCCCTTTCATCTTCGTAACATGCCGTTGGAAGCTTCAGTTCCCTTTTGACTTCATGTGTCACTTGCAGCCCTGATGAGCTTCTTTGTGTCTTCAGTTATGACTCCCAAAACTTTGTGCCCCCCGTGTGATGGTGTGTCCTTCGACGCTCTAGGAGACCTCTCTGTTACTCCATAATTACGCCGTTTGGAGCTCTAACTTCTGATAGTCCTGATAAGTGTCTTTTGGTGACTTTGCTCCGTCCTCTTTCGTGGTTTAAAGCTTTAGCGGGCCCCTTTGTATTTCTCTGTGCCGCTAAAAGCTTTGGCCCCTTCTGATTTTATGTGCCACTTGATGCCTTCTGTTTTCAGCTATGGTCTCCAAAACTCTGTACCCCACGTGTCTTTATTGCTGTTCGAAGTTCTATAGCCCAGGCATTTTAGGTTTTGATCTGGAAAAAAATAACCTAAGTCTGAAAATTGGTGGAACGCTTCCACTCCAACCCCTTAACCACATACTGAAAGTCCTAAAAAATCCTATGTCCGCTTCATCGGTTTTTGGCGGCAAAAAGGTGCAAGTGACATTATTTTAGAAACTATTTATTAAAATACGCGTTGAAGTTTCAATACAGCTGAAAACTCCAGAAAATGATCTTCTTGGTCAGTTAAACAACATATTGAAAGTCTTCAAAAATCTTCTCTCCGCTTCATTGGTTTTTGGCGGCAAAAAAGTTCAAATGACATTATTTTGGAAACTATTTATTAAAATACGAAATGGAGTTTGACCGTGGGTTCCACAAAACAGATAATACGAGATTAGTTGATTCGCGATTTTTGTTTGTCAATTTGTAGCTGACTGATTAATGTAAATGCTGGTTTATCTCTCAATAATGAAAAGATGATGGGTCTAGTACAGATTTCAGGCATTTTTTGTGGGTAATCTCCTAGCATTTAGGAGAAAAATGTTCAGTTAATCTGCAATCAGCCTTGATCGCTGATCATCTTTTTTGTGGAACTGACAGTCAGTACAGCTGAAAATTGCTACAACTGGTCTCCTTTGTCAGTTGAACAACATACTAGAAAGCCTCAAAAATCCTATTTAATAAAATACGGGTTGAAGTTTTGATACAGGTAAAAACATGAAGTCTCTTTGGTAAGTTGAGTAGCATACTAAAAGTCCTAAGAAATCTTATGCCCGCTTCATTGTTTTTTGGCGGCAAAAAGGTGTAAGTGACATTGTTTTGGAACTGTTCAATCAAACAGGCGGTCAAGTTTCGATACAGCTAAAAATTGCTGAAAATGGTCTACTTGATTAGTTTAGAAATATATTGGAAGTCCTAAAAAATCTTCTCTCCGCTTCATTAGTTTCTGGCGGCAGAAAGGTATAAGTGAAATTTTCTTTTGTTAGTATTTATTAAAATACGGGTTGAAGTTTCGATACAGCTAAAAATTGCTGAAAATGGTCTGCTTGGTCAGTTGAACAATACACTAGAAATACTAGAGAAATTCCTGTTCGCTTCATTGTTTTCTGGCGGAAAAAAGGTATAAGTGACATTGTTTTGGAAACTATTATTTATTGAAATAGGCGTTGAAGTTCCAATTCATCTGTAAATTGCTGGAACTGGTTTCCCCGGTCATGTGAACAACATACTGAAAGTCCCAAGAAATCCTACGTCCGCTTCATCGTCTTTTGGCGGCAAAAAGGTATAAGATCATTTCTTGAAACTATTGTTCAAAATATGTGCTGAAGCTGCAATACAGTTGAAAATTGCTGAAAATAGTCTACTCGGACTAGTACAGTCAACTAACAGAGAGGACCATTTTCAGCAATTCTCAGCTGTACTGAAACTTGAACCCGTATTTCAAAAAAATAGTTCACAATATAATGTCACTCATACATTTTTGCCGCCAAAAAACATAAAGGGGGCATGGGATTCTTCAGGACTTTTAGTATGTTATTCAACTAACAAAGGATACTATTCTTCAACAACTTTCAGCTTTGCTGAAACTTCAACTCATGTTTCAATAAATAGTTGCTAAAATAGTGTCACTTGAACCTTTTTGCTGCCAAAAACCGATGAAGGGGACATAGTATTTTTTAGGACTTTCAATATGTTGTTGAGCTGACCGAGAAGACCATTTTCGGCAATTTTCAGCTGTATTAAAACTTGACCGCGTGTTTAATTGAATAGTTTTTAAAGCAATGTCACTTATACCTTTTTGCCGCTGAAAAAAAATATGAGGCAGACATAGGATTTCTTAGGACTTTCAACATGTTGTTCAACTGGCCGGGGAGACCATTTTTAGCAATTTTCAGCTGTATTGAAACTTCAACGCGTGATTTAATTATTAGTGTGCAAAGCAATGTCACTTATACCTTTTTGCCGCTGAAAAACGATGAAGCAGATATAGGATTTTTTAGGACTTTCAATATGTTGTTCAACTGGCCAGGGAGACCATTTTCGGCAATTTTCAGCTGTATCGAAGCTTCATCGCGTATTCTAATACATAGATAGTTTTTAAATTATTGTCACTTACACCTTTTTGCCGCCAAAAACCGATGAAGCGGACATAGAATTTTTTAGGACTTTCAGTATGTGGTTAACGGGTTAAAGTGGAAGCATTCTATCAATTTTCAGACTTACGTTATTTTTCCCAGGTTTTGGTCAGTTTTGATCTAAAATGCCTGGGTTACCAGCACCTTTTCTTCATGTGTCGCTTGGAGCTTCAACCTAACCTTGTAAGTTTCCTCTTGTGGCTTCGTGCCCCTTTGTGCCTCTTTTTGAAGATCGGAGCCCTAGCAGGCCCTCGTTGTGATTTCGTGTGTCGTTGGAAGCTTTTGCACCTTTGTGACCTCATGTGTCTCACTCTTTATACCTCGACATGTAATCAAGAGCAAAATTGAAATTCTGCAAACACATTCAGTTATAATTTTTTCCTGTGAAACTTCGAGGGCGCCAAACAAATTTCTGCGCTGGATTTGTAGAATCTTCCATGAAGCATCCAAATTTGAGAGAAGATTACGAAGAAAAAGTTCCCAGGGCGACTTTTTGGCAAAAAACTTGAGGGACACAGAATGCAAGTCTGGATCTGCAATTTTCGGATAGACCAAAGCGGTACTGTGTTGTACCTACTTTTGCCATAGAATGAACATGACAGATTGTGATCGATCCCTTACATCCATAAAAAATAATAGCCTGTTGAAATTTTCCTTCAAAACAAGCAATCACGCTGTAACTTTGACTGTAGTCCAGGAATTATAGAAAAAATAGCAAACAAAAATGAAAACTAGCCGGATTTTTGTATATAGACTTAGTTAAGCATGTAGTTCAACATAGTAAAAGTCCTCAAGAATCTGGTGTGAGCTTCGGCCGTTGTGGAGAAAAACGTGAGGATCAGTTTTTCGTGTTTATCTCGTAAACGATGGCACTTGGAGAAAAAGCTACAAGAAAGGTCCTTACATGTTCCATCATCAGTCCACTCCTTCTTCGTCAAAACACAATGAAATGAAAATATGCTCGATGCCGAAGACCGTACAGACCTTGAGTTTTATGATGGCAGGGTGCCACTTGGTAGAGGTGTTGTTCGATCCATTCTCTTTTGATTGAAACTTGATGCCATCAATACCAACTATGCCGGCGGCATATACAGGGTGACATGAAAATAAAAAGTTGAACAAAATGTACCTCAAGAACCAAAATAGGTGAAGACATGTAAATCGCCAAAAATATTTCTCAATTCAGGACCATGGAGTCGTCGTAAACTTGAATCAAATATGTTGAGCCGTTTCTGAAACATCTTCAGAAGACTGAAGTCGTTACGAAAAAAAAATAGTTTTCCGTATATCAGTAATTCTTCAGATATTGAATGGTGTTTTGAATCGAAACAATGATAAATTACATTTTCAATGAAATTACAGTGAAAAGCCCTTTCTAGGCCAACTAATTTTAGAAAAACACAGTCAACTTTTTTTCTGATAACTAGACGAAAATATTTTTTTTTCGGTAACAACTTCAGTATGTTGAAGATATTTCAAGAACGGCTAAAGATATTTGATTCAAGTTTAAGACGACTTCATGACCATGAAAGCAGAATTATTTATGGCGATTTACATGTCTTCACCTATTTTGGTTCTCGAGGTACAAATGTTGAACTTTTTATCCTTATTCCACCCTGTATATGCCGCCGGCATAGTTCGTCTTGATGGCTTCAAGTTTCAACCAAAAGAGAGTGGATCAAACAACACCTCTACGAAGTGGCACTCCGCCATCATAAAACTCAAGGTCTATACCAGTCTTCAGCATCGAGCATCTGGACTATTTTTATTTTCTTGTGTTTTGACGAAGAAGGAGATGACTGACGATGAAATGTGTAAGGACCTTTCTTGCAGACAATAAAATTTCCAATACTTTCTTTCCAGGAACTTTTTTCCCGAGTGCTATTGTTCACAAGATATACGCGAAAAACTGACCCTCAAGTTCTTCTCGAGGCCACAACGGCCGAAGCTCACACCGGATTCTTAAGGACTTTTAGTATGTTGAACTACATGTGTAACTGAGCTTATATACAAAAATCCGGCTAGTTTTCATTTTTGTTCGCTATTTGCGATTTAAACAGCTAAAATTCCTGAACTACTGAGGACCTGAGCAAAATTTCAAAAGCAGATCCTGATTCGCCTGCCTTGTAAAACGCTACCCAGACCCACCCTCATGCTGTTTTGATCTAACCGTCAGTCGACAGTCGTCTGTATTCTAAGCATGAACCGTGAAATATAATGCTTGTTCGGACAGGTGGTGCCACGCAGTAATTCAATTTTTCCACACATGCTTTACGCTTTGCACAAGTGCGCAATACTCGGCTACATCCGGGTTAGAGTTGCCACGCCTGAAGACACCTCAGAAGTCGTGAAACTCCTGCACCGCTTGAACAGTCGCCAGCTCTTCGAGGGTCAATTCGGCGATTCGGTACAAGTAAAAGAGACGCCTTTCTTGTCGTTCGTCCTGTTGTGCGAAGAGAAAATCATTGGGGTTGCCAGTGAGTACCTACTTAACACTCCCTATAGTTGAAATAATCAGCCGCCTTTGCTGTTGAGTTTCGATTTTGGAGTTTTTAACGTTTCCAGTTATTTCGGAAGAGCTCGACTACGACTACATCGAAACCCACTACGAGCTGGACTCCTGGATCGACCCGTCGAAGCACAAGCCCGGCGCCCACGGGTGCATCGAAAACTTCGTCGTCAGCCCGATCTTCATGCGTCACGACCGGTTCTTCCTCAGGGAGCTGCACAGGCTGAGCAACTTCTCCATATTCTACTACCGCGTCAACCAGTGGGACTACGTGGTAATGAACGCCTCCGGAAAGTCGCCGTTGGTCAACGTGATCGGCTCCATGATACCGCTGATGCCGCGCCGGATCCAGGAGTACGACCAGACCATCAAGGACGAGTACCAGATACCGGCCATCGTGCTCAAGAAACAGACGCCGATCGCCATCTACATTTCGACGACCATGCTGATGAGCCTGCCCAGGATCGACATCAACAGCAAGCTGGTCCTGGTCGGCGCCAGCAAGACCTGCATCGACTTTCTGGAAACGTTCCTCTTCACCAGCAGCCGCAAAGGCTTGGTGAGGCGTCGCTTTAATTTGTGACATCCCTAGTGGACCCCGTGGAAATCTCTGGAAATCCCTGAAAATTTTGTAGGAATCTTCAGAAATCCTCACAAATTCCGTATAAAAAATCGAGGAATCCAAAACCAGACTTAAGGAATCCTTAGAGATCCCTTAGAAATGTACAGCAATCCCTAGAAATTATCACAGGAATTCTCAGAAATTTCGTGAATATCTTTAGTTATCCTGTGAAAATCTTCAGAAATCACTAGAAATCCTTCAAAAATCCCATGAGAATCCTCAGGAATAACTAGAAATGTAACACAAATCTCTATAATTCCTAGAAATTCTGCAAAAATAATTAAAGAACCCATCTCGTAGAAATATCTTGAAATTCCATAGAATTTTTAGATTTGCTATAAATTGTCAGGAATTATTGAGAAATTCATAGAAGCATTTTTGTAATCCCAAGGAACTGTAGGGATATCAAGGGATCCTTGGAAAATATTGGTAATCTTCAGAAACCTTCAGAAATCCCTTGAATTGTCGTAATGCCCGCTCTATGAAAATTCGCAGCAACCGCAACGCAATCGCAACGCTTCTGATTGGCTCGCAAGGTATTCGCAAAGCCATCGCAGCGACGCGAAAGGCTTGCGAGCCAATTAGAAAAGCTGCGCTTTGCGTTGCGGTTGCGTTGCGTAATTTCATAGAGCGGCCTTAAACATCCCTGAACATTGCCGTTTTGGCGTCTAAAGAATACAATCAAAGTTCGAGGTTTTGGGCCTCACCAGGCCCTTATGACTGTTTCACAATTTTTTTTGTCATATATTGGGAAGGTGCCAATCTTCAAATAGGCAAAGTTACAAAGAACAGTCATGTGGGGATCATCATCAAAAAAAAAATTTTCTTCTCCGCTATCCCAGGTTATTAACTATGATCCTATGAATCGTACAGATGTTATCGCTTGGAATGGCCTGAAAGTTGCTACTCGTGGTATCGCGATGCCATCCGGCAAGATTGTCATATGGACCAATGCCTTAATTTCGAAATGTGTCTGTCTCCACGATGGTAACCCCTTTGCAAATGCCTACAGGGTGATCAAAAATCGAGAAATTCTGTTTTATGAACCAAAATAGGCCGGAACATGAAAATTATCACACATACTCCTTATCTGATGCTTATTGATGTGAAACAAACCATTTTGAGATATCTCAAACTGTTTCTCAAATTTACCTAAAATACAAGTGTTACTCATCATAAAAGTAGGGACCTACCTACTGGGTGGGCCCCGCAAAAACCTGACTGTTTTATTTTCCTCGCCAAATATTTGTTATTTCTCCAATTTCAGCAAAGTTGGTATCACTGAATAGCCAAATGAATAGGTTGTAAAAGTCAAATAACAAAATTGACGGTTCCAGTAAGCCATCTTGTGCTTTTTTGCATTGCTGGAAGCTCCAGTGAGTGTCCCTTGTGCCTTCGTGTGATATACGGAGTGCTCTCGAGCCCCCTTGTGTCCGTAAGTGTAATTTGAAGCCCCAGTTAGCCTTTTCATGTTTTTTCCTGGCTCTCAGGAATCCAGTAAGCCCTCTTTTGCCTTCTTGTATTATCTAGAGCTTCCTTTGGCCCCCTTGTTTCTTCAACGTCTTTTGAAGCCTCTTACATTTTCCCAAGATTATTTCGGAGCATTAGTTAGTAAGCACCCTGTGCCTTCATGTGACTTTGGACACCGACACCTTGTGTCCTCAAGTGTAGTGAGGAGTCCCCCAGTGAGCCCTCTTTTGCTTTCGTATGTTATATGAAGCCTCACTGGGCTCCCTTGTGTCTTCAATATCATTTGAAGCCCTGCAGAACACCCCTGCATTTTTGCGTGGTTTTTGGCCCGGCGCGGTGGCGAAATGGACATGACGTCAAACTGTCCCCACTCAAACCGGCCGCTTTCAACAATCTAGGTGTCCAACCATCAGCCGCGTCAAACCGTCATGTATCCGGATGACCCCATAGCAGGACTTCAAAAGACGTTGAAGAAACAAGGGGGCCAAATGGGCTCTGGATAATACAAGAAGGCAAAAGGTGGCTTACCTGAGAGCCAGGAAAAAACAGAAGGGGGCTCATTAGAGCTTAATATTCATTCATTAAGTTTTTATTTATTGACAGACATATTTAACGAGGCGACATTCAGCTATTAGCTGCTCTACCATGCAACCTCGGGGACAGAACAAAATATCCATTGATGTAGTGGGATTCGAACCCGCACAACGCAGCGCGAGTGGGTCAGCTTGCTATCACCTATACCACTGGGCCAAATATTCTTTGGAGGACACAAGGGGCCCGATAGAGCTCAGAAGATCATATGAAGGCTTGAGGATTCACAAATGCTCCAAAAGCCACGAAAAGATTGAAAATCATAAGAAGATTAATAAGGGCTTTGAACCGCACTTGCGGACATGAAGGGAGCCCGATAGGGCTCCGTATATCGCATTAAGGCACAAGGGATTTACACTAGAGATTCCAACAACGCAAGAAGGCACAAGGGGGCTCACTGAAACTCTGAAAGCCACGAAAAAACGCAAGGGGGCTCATTAATGCTCCAAACGACACATGAAGGCACAAGAGGGCTCAATAGAGATCCAAATGACACAGAAAAATACAAGGGAGCTCAATGGATCAAGCTTTATATTACAAATGAAGGTAAAAAAGGCTTATTGTACTTATTCTTGAAACCAATAAAAGCTTAGAGTGCTAAGTGAGGCTACATACTACACTTGAGGACACAAGGGGGCCCGATAGGTCTCCGAATATCATATGAAGTCATGAGGTGCTTCCAGCAATGAAATAAGGCACAAGATGGTTTAGGTACTGGAATTCTGAAAGCCACGAGAAAACACAAGAGGGCTCATTAGAGCTCCAAACGAAGGGCTTCAAACAATCCTGGTGATACAAGGGGGTCCAAGGGGCTTCATATAACAAAATAAGACAAAAGTGGCGCCTACTGGTATTCTGAAAGTCAATAAAAACCGAGATGAAAACATAGGTGGGCTGATTTATAGGCCTCCTAACTATACATGAAGGCACAATGGGACCCGAAAGGTCTCCGAATGACATGACGGCACAAAGGTGATTATTATGCTCTAAAGTAGCGGAAAATGCAAGAGGGTCAGCAGGGCTTCAAATCACATTGAAGAAGCAATAAGGATGGGGGTCCAATTGAGCCCATAGATAGCACAAGATGGCAAATGAGGGCTTATTGGAATTCTGGAAGCCATGAAGCACATAAGGGGGCTCATTAGGACTCCAACTCATACTTGAAGACACAAGGGAGCCCCCCGATTTGAGGCTGAATATCACATAAAGGCACAAAGGGTTTACTAGTGCTCCGAAAACCTCGGGAAACTGCAAGAGGGCCCAACAGAACTCCAAACGGTATTGAAAACACAAGGGGGCCAAATTTTCATGAAACTGGCGGCGGACAGCAGTTTCCTCATTTTTAGGCAGGCGCGTGCTGGCCCACCGGGCAGCCGGGCTTTTCCCGGTAGGCCCTTTTTTTTCCAAAATTGAAAAATTGTATAATTTTTTTCTAAGCATAACACTGAGTATCTACTTAAATACCTAATCAATTTCCAGACTTCTACAGTCTTACAGACGTATCAACGAAGTCCTTACTTAGATTCTTTTGAATGAAAAAATATTGGGGGGAGAACGCCAAGACAGGTCGATTTCTTTTCATTTCTACAGGGTGTTCGGGTCTGGTTATTACAAACTTTAAGGGATGATTCCCCATCAAAAATTAAGCCGAAAGAACAAAAAACTCATGGTCCTAAAATGCTTCCTTAAAAAGATACAGGGTGTTGAAGTTGACTTTTTTTAAATGTTTTCACCGTAACTTTTGAACCGTTGGACCGACGATTTTGATCAAACTTGAACCAAAGTTTAGTTAAATAAGTCTCCATCGAATAATAATACCATAGTTCATTAAAAATTTCTAAGGGCGTAGATGATAGGGGACTGTCCCCTATTTTTGCCCTTATTTTTATCTTCCCCTAATTATTTTGAAAATTGCTAGTATTTTCGGATTCTACGTTCAATTTAGAAGAAAAAGTTACTCTTGCAAAATTTTGACTGAAGGCTTCGTTTTTGAGATATTTGGGATTGAAACATTGGAAAACATCTCGAAGTCGCCACTTTCCTGGGCCTGAAAATCAAAATTCAAGAAAACCCATGATTCGTCAACTGGAAGGAGTCTTCTGGGTGTTGTAAGTTGATAAACCACCATTTTTTCTGAGAAACATAAGGTTTTTCATAAAAAAAACAATTTGGGCCCTGGAAAGTGGCGATTTCGTGTTATTTTCCAATTTTTCAAACCCAAATATCTTGGAAATGAAGCCTCTAATCAAAATTTTGCAAAGGTGACTTTTTCTTCTAAATCGAACGTAAAATCCGAAAATATCAACAATTTTCAAAAATAATCAGGGGAGATAAAAATAGGGGCAAAAATAGGGGACAGTCCTCCATCATCTACGCCCCCAGAGATTTTTGATGGATTGCACACTGGGCGGAATCGCGTTCGTAGCCGGACATAAGTCTGAAAAATGATTTCGAGAATTCAGCGATGATTCTATTCCAGGGGTGTAGCCAATTAGTCCACGATCTCATTTCATTGTGAAGATTTTGTTCCAACTCCTTTCTTATTGAGTAATCAGTCTCAAAGTTCGGGTCATTACCACAGCTTGAAACAAAAAAAAAAAACGTTCCAATATTATGGAGCATTTTCAGATCCGGGTAACACAGTCATACAAACTGTCATTTCGACTTCAATGGATAGCTCTTGTAGCCTCATCAATGTAGAATCAAATTGTAAAGATTGTTTTACTACAGGGTGTTTTAAAAAGCTCTAAAAAAAATTACATAAAGATAACTGAAAAATGATATTTTTCTTATGAATACATGATTTTCGCTGGTGCGAAAGTGGTAGTTGCCTTCAATTGCCATTGAAGTTTTTGATGACACTGTGTCAGTGGACCATTTATCCTCCCAGAAACATTGAAATATCCTGCGACTATGCGCGACTCTGCGGTTGGTCAATTTTTTTTCAAGAGTATTTTCAATAATTTTGCTGGAACTTTTTTGAATATAATAGGTGATAAATCAGGTTTAACTTGAAAAAATCATGGGCTATGGTAAGTATGGTAAATAAATGTGATAATATTCAATGACCACCTTTTCCTATTGGAAAAAAAAACGAAAAAAAGAACTGTCCTCCAATGGGATTTGAACCCGGGATCTCTCGCATGAGAGTTCATGTCCAGCTAGCTGAGCTACTTCGCCCACTGTGGATTGTGGTATTATTATTCGATGGAGACTCAGTTGACTGAACTTTGGTTCAAATTTGATCAGAACAATCCAAAAGTTACGGTGGAAAAACGATTTAAAAAAGTTAACTTCAACACCCCGTATCTTTTTGAGGAAGCATTTTAGAACCATGAGTTTTTTGTTTTTTCGGCTTTATTTTTAATGGGGAATCATCCCTTAAAGTTTGTAATAACCAGACCTAAACACCCTGTATAGGGGCACATCACATCTAGATTGATGTGTTTGAAGGCTACATCGTGGTTTGAAGTATTACTCGAGGGGAGGGGGGTATTTTTAACCCAAAGGTCACTTGGGGCGGGGGTCATTTTTGTCCCAAAGGGCCTCTTGACATGAATTCGCCCGGGCCCTCTTCAGGGTCTCAGCACGCGCCTGTTTTTAGGGCGTAGTTGAATGGGAGTCGGACAACGCGTCAACACCCAACTCATCGACGGGATAACTTGCCGACACCCAACTCATCGACAAGACAACTCGCCGACAAGACAACTCACCGACAGGAGAATTCATCGACAGGACGACTCATCGACTGAACAAGTCGACGACAGGACAATTCATCAGCAAGAGAACTCATACGATAACACTCAACAACTTACGAAAATTATTAAAATATTGTAGCATGGTTTGAAAAAACGCTTGCACCTCCAACTTTCAGAGACCCTCGCGCCACCCTACACAGGGTGCAAATTTGGCTAGAAAGCTGATTAGGTGTCTGAGCCCATAATACAACTCTGCCAGGTGGCATTCCTTAAATACAAAATGCAAGGTGAATCGCCTTGAAGACAACTTGGACCATGTTGAAGCCGTGTACATGGACCTCGTCAGGTCCCAGTAGTTTTTTTTTCTTGTAGACTCGGTCAGATCAAGTCAGGCAATTGAGTTCTTTGATTCGAAGACAACTTGGACATGGTAAAGCCGTGTAACATCGCATGGGAACATTTCAATTTGATATAAGCAATTACGGCAGCTAATCGACCACAATTTGAAAGAACCTATTGGGCTCGCTGAGCCCAAAATTCGCCCAAACCAGATAGTGTACAGCACTGCATTTTTTTTATTTCAGGAAATGTGCAAGTTTTATTTTGAACAAATGACCGTCGGAAAACTGAAACAGTGTCGAGTTTGAAAACAGGTCTACACGACGCCTAATGCAATCTACTTTCGATATCAGTTGGAATTTTTTGAAAGAAGTTGATGGAAAAGCAGGAAAGAACAAATTGAGTATAGTCCTGCACCAAAAGTGGGTATTCCTAGTCAAAGCCAGGGTGAGCGGCCGTCTCGGGTAGTAACGGCCAGGAAAAATATGTTTTGTGTAGAGGCAGCGTTTGATGGATATTATTTTTCACACGTAGCGTAACGAATTTTCCTTGTTCCTTCAAGATTAAAAAATAATTATTCAAATATATTGAAAAATTCAAAAGTTATCTACATCTCAATACCTACCTACTCTGCTATCTGAAAATCCTACAATAACAATTCTGAAACACCAAATGACATGAGGATAGACAAGCTGTAATCAAATATTGAAATTAGAAGCAAAAATAGAGAAATTTCCTGAAAATCACGAAGCTTTTTCCAAATAAAATCATTGTAACAATTGTCAGTACTTGAAGCTTCATTCAAGTTTATCATTTGAGTCCGGTTCCGATAAGCTAGGCCAGGTTTGAATTTTTCAGTGGAAAGGAAACCCTCGGAAAATTGAGAAAATTTTGACAGAAATTGTCGGAAAATGTTCAAGAACCAGTAATTCAAAAAACAATTGGTGAAAATCTGATTACGGGTCAAAACGTTGAAAATTTGCAATTATTCTCGGGAGGAAAACTCGAAATCCGGTTAGTCCGATTTCAAAAATTTCCCCCTCAAAACTCAATTTAATATTTTCCCTAACTATGACTTGCAGCAAGTCTACACCTAAAATAAATATTTCGTGTGGCTTACCGCAGGTCGAGATTCGCACTGCATTTTTTCATTCACGAAATGTGCAAGTTTCATTTCAAACAAATCACCGTCGGAAAATCGAAACCGTGTCGAGTTTGAAAATAGGTCTGACCTGCACGACGCCTAATGCAACCTACTTTTGATATCGGTTGGAATTTTTTGAAAAAAGCGATCTACGAGCAGAAAAGAGCATCTGAGTAGAGTTCTGCACCTAACGCGGGTATTCCTAGTCAAAGCCAGGTTGAGCGGCCGTCTCGGGTAGTAACGGCCAGGAAAAAGGCGTTTTTGTGTAGAGGCATGCAAGCAACATTCAATGAATATGATTTTCCACACGTTTCGTAACAAATTTCCCATGTTTCTCCTTCAATAATAAAGAAGAATTATTTGAATATTTTGAAAAATAAAAAAGTTATCGACATTCCAAAACCTACCTACTATCAACCTGATGTGAGTCTAGGCCCAGTTATGAGCTTTTTCTCTTCTTGAAATGATTCACTTCAAGAACAACCGGGGAGTAAAAAATCATGCATAAATGTTCAAAATCACTACCTTAGGAACATTTCGATTTGATATAAGCAAATACGGTAGCTAATCGACCACAATTTGTGAAAAACCTATTGCGCCGGGCCCAAAATTCGCCCAAACCAGATAGTGTCCTTTTTGATATTTTTTCGCGGCACGGGTGAAATCTAACTTTCGGCTGGGGCTCTTAGATTCACTTCCACTCGACGCGTGTGGTCCCCGACTTTTCTCTTCATTTTTCTGCTCCAGCTTCCAGCTTGACTCTCCTTCAACTTCCGTCTTTTAAAACGATTCAGTCACGTTCCGACATTGTCGTGAAAAAACTTCTCGCCAGCTAGGTGAGTGATTAAGATATCTCGGCCAGATAGAGTCGAGCGTTTTCTCATTTCACAAGCTAAATAAGGCTTCTCATGGCGTAGCCACAACAACTTATCGAATTTACGGAAGATCACCTGATCGGTACAATAATTTGAAATTTCAAAATAAAACCATTTGTCTGGGCTTCCAGCTTATTCCTCTCTCTTTGGAATAATGAACCATGGATTAGGTTTAGCTATTATAGCTCGCGTAGAAGAGCATTCGGACTACTTAAAATTGTCAAAACATAAAATAATGCACATAGGGTACATCTGGGTAAGATTTGAGCGATATAATATCCGCATTGCTACAAATTCTCTCGGTTTTGTCCCCACCTGTTCACAATTGTCACCAACCAAACTGTCTTCAACCCTGTGGGAGATCAGCTGAAGAATTCGGTAATTTCCAGGCGACTTTCACGAGCGTGACGGTACTGAGCCCGCACTCGATCATGTACCACAAGCAACCGAACAAGATCCGAGACATGATGTTCATCTCCAGGGGTCGCTTCGATCGCCAGTACATCGCCAGCAAGTGCTTGCAGACGTACGTGCACACAGCCATCGGAGTCATGACGGCCATAAACCGGAAAGGTAGCCATCAATCGTGTTCACTTTCAGTTTGAACCTCAACTTTCATTTGCTTTGACGCAACCCTCGGACCTTGCAGACAAGGTGGTGACCGTCAACGACGAGACGGCCCTGCCTTACGACTTGTTGCTGCTGTTTTGCGGCGAGCAGTTCCAGAAACCGCCCACGGCCACGCCGATAACGGACGCCGGAAAGAAAAGCGGAGAGTACCCCGACAATTTCTTCATAATCAACACGGAAGCGGACGCCGGAAACGCGCTCCAACAGCTGAAGGAGCTTCCGGCCTACGTCAACCGTCAGCAGTGCATCATGGTGGTGTACGGGCACTTTTTGGAGTCGCTCTGTTGTCTGGCCGCTCTCCTCGAGTTCGGCGTCCCCGGCAGCGATTTGGTCTTCATTGATCCACCGCCGGATCTCAGTCTCGGTTTGGTAAGTTCACCGGGGAGGGTGGTTCCAGCTAGATGTTTCATGGCAAGCTACCGTTCCAAAGGTCGGCTACCACGACCACATCACCGCCTTGTTCAACAACCGTGACGTGGAGGACGCCGTTATGAACAACATGCGTTCTGCAGGAGTTACGGTCTACACCGACTACATGTTCCTGGAATGGACTTTGGACTCTCACACCAACCTCATCACCAGCGCGCGGTTCGAGTCCAAACACAAAATGATGGACCTGCAGCTCTCGGCTTTGTTCATGTACCATGCCAAAACCGTCAGTGCCAAAACCTACCAGGTAGGGCTTCTTCTACCATATGATCAGAAACTTTTCTCCTCTAGACAGGCTGTGGCCTAGCCAAAATCAGCCTCGTTTGCCTGCCAATGACCAGACCACAGCCTGTCTAGAGGATGAAAGTTTTTGATCATATGGTATTTGACAAGACACTGTTGAGTAAGGGTGTTTGGTCAGTCAAATATGTTCCCATGTAAAATCCTAGGCGATCAACAAGGCCGGCTTAGTATTCGACGGTCATCTGGTCATCAACATGGACAACCAGACGACCGACCACAACATCTACGCCGCCGGCACGCTGACCAAGTTCTCCAGTCGTTACCACATGGAGCACAAGCGGCACAAGTTCTACAATCCCAGAGAGATAGGGCACAACCTGGCGCTCCAGATCCGGAAAAAGTTGCTGCCCGAGGCGTATCTGGAGGACCAGGACGAGCTGAAGAAGGCCAACGAACCGGTGGTGGTGTACTGCAAGATGCCCGGTTCGCTGACGTACCTGCACATCGGCAAGTCGGGCAGACCGGTGCCTCTGGAGGTGGCCATGAGCAGGGACGATTACGTAAGAACCTAGTCCAGATCGTTCAACAGTAGCCGAAACTTTCCTGAAAACGTTCCTTGTATCGTTTCTCGAATGATTCATCATTCCTCGAGTAATTCTTTGAATCATTTTTCAGATCACGAAAAACATCATCCCTCAAAACACGTCTCAAGCCATTTCTTGAATCATTCCTTCTGCTTTTGTTCCAATTACAGGGCAAAGTGTTGATAACGGGCACGACTGACAACCTCGCGAATCAGGGCTACTTCCGTCTGCACGTCAACAAGTTCAGCATTGTCGAAACCATCACTTGTCTGGCCAAATTCGTGAGTATCCTGAATTCCTTCTTTGAGCTCTTGGAAGTTGAACAAACAGAAATGATGCTGAAATCTTCTGGTTTTTTGTCCTGTTAAGGACATGCACTGTCAGAACTTGATGACGATCTACGGCAAACACGAGCGGCTGCTGAACAAGCTGCTGTTGCGTTTCGAAATGGGCATGATCAAGGACTTTTACGATTACTTCAACGAGCCATGGTGTTGCGCCATCAACCACCATCACTTCGAGGATCTGCTGCACGACCTGCAGAAAATGGTGGGAAAACTGCGAAGCGCCAACGGTCTGCCTCTGGAAGAGGAGATCAGGCACGTGTTCGAAGCCAACCACTGGAAGGATGTGAGTTAAGGTGTTAAAGTGCCTGAAGGGCGTAGGCAAAAGAAATGCAAAATAGGCTATATTTTCTGCTGCCATTCGTGGAAGTAATCGGCAAGGCGGCCCACCCAGTCGCCTCGTGAATAATCAGGTCTAAGGCGAAATGTTTACCACATCACAAGAAGGCACGAGGCTATTTTAATTAGTTCTTCATTGGCTCCTTTTTCCAGCTCACGAGGTTGCAAATGGACGAGATAGAAGAAATGCTGAAGCAGACGCCCTACTGCAAGATGATCGAAGAAAAAGTCTTGGACTTCATCCAAGAGAATTACAACAAGTATTTGCCGATGTACGCCAACGGCATGCTGGTCAGAATGATAATGAACCAAATCATACACAGTCCGTTGTTTGTATGCAAAGACATGAGTCAAATGTGATATTTTTTACGTGCAGAATCCTGCTTATACATTATTTTTTAATAAAGTTAGATTATATGTGGCTAGACAATACACTGGAGCAGCTTTATTTATGTAAATTTAGCTTGAGGTCCCACCGTTTTAGGTGATTTTCTTCATGAATATATACAAATCATACTTTTACTATATTGTTTGTAGCAAAATACAAAACACTACAATTCATGCAGTAGAGAAAACTTCCATTGAATTCTTGCTGTTTTCCTCAAACCTGTAGAATGTTTTGGTAAGTTTTCAACTATTCACCTCAAACTTTACATTTAGTTTTAAAATTGACATGAATTTTCCTAGAAACCAAAGTATTGCTCTCTCGAAAATAGTGAAAAATTCACCCTTTATAAGAATCCCGACAGTAATTTAATATAGAAAGAGTAACAGATAATGCTCATCATTATCATCATCACCATATCATGAAATAAATAAGATTATTTCCTCAAATCCGTGGAAAAATCCAGTATTCATCGCAAGCTATTCACTTCAAAACAAAGCATCCAGCTCTTCAGAGAGCAGCATCAAAGTATACCTACTTAAAACTGGAATTATGTTCTCCCAAAACTTGCTCGTGAGAATTTCGACAGCTATTCCCTTTGAAAACCAAAACAATTCTCCTCAAAACTAAAATACTTCCTTCTCAAATTTATTCATAAATTCACCCTGTACTGTTCACTTGAGACACTAATTCTCGAATAAAACAAAAGCAAGTTGTCATCAAAATTGAGTTGATGTGCTCTCTGAATCTATGAGAAACATCAGTATTCACCTCAAACCCCGCCTCAAACTATTAACTTCAATGAAATAAACACTGCAACAAATTTATCTCAAAACTTACATTCTCCCCAAACCAAGAAGAAAATTCACCTCAAATATAGTGGGAAATTCCGTGATCATCTCGACATTTATTTCCCATGAAAATAAAACAAATACTTCCGCTCAAAACTGAAATGAATTATCTCCTCAAACTCGTGGCAGAATTCAGAACCGAGTTCAGAACTCATCGCAAGCCATTCACCTCAAACAAACCAAACACCCAGTATCGGTTTTTCTGTGTGCAGCTACCAAGTTTTCTCTGAATTGGAATTATGTTCTCCTCAAATAAGCTTGATCTGGTGACTAACCTCGTAAGAAGTACGACAGCTATTTTTAAAGAAAACCAAAACATAGTTCTCCTCAAAACCGAAATATAATTCTTGGGCGAGAATCCAGGAACGAATTGCCCCGAAACAAATTTCTCCGGAAATAATTTCCCGGAAGTAATTCCTCCTGGAAGGAATTTCCCCAGAAGGAATTCCACCGGAATAAACTTCCCTCAGAAATAACTTCCCCTGAACGGAACTTCCCCAGAATTAATTTCATCGGAATGAACTTCCCTCGGAAATGATTTCTCCTGGAAGGAATTTCCCCAGAATGATTTCCACGGAATAAAATTCCCTCACTCGGAAAAAATTTCCCTCGGAAAGAATTCCCCTAGAATAAACTCCGTCTAATTGAATTACCCTCAAAATAAATTCACCGAACCCCATTGAGCTCCGAAAGCCATGGAAAAACCACGACGGGGACCAGTGAAACCCTGAATAAAAGAAGGCAAAAGGGGGCTTACTGGAGCTCTAAAAGTTACGAAAAAACTTAAGCCCATCAGGGCTCCAAATGATACATGAAGGCACAAGGGGGTCCACAATAGAGATTCGAAAGCAACGGAAAAATGCAAGGTGGCTCAGTAAGGCTTCAAACAATATTGGTGACACAAGGGGAACAGGGGGCTTGATATAACAAAAGGAGACAAAAGGAGGCTAACTGGAATTCTAGAAGCTACAAAAAACCATAAGGGGGCTCATTAGGTCTCCAAACGATGACACATTACGGCAAAAGGGGGCCCAATAGAAATCCGAGCGCCACGGAAAATTGCAAGGGGATTCAGTAGGGCTTCAGACGATATTGGTTATACAAGGGGACCCAAGGCGATGTATATAACAAAATAAGGCGAAACGGGGCTCACTGGTACTCTAAAATCCAAAGAAATCATAAGTGAGCTGATTATATAGGGCTCAAAACTACATATGAGGTTTGGAGAAGGCACAAGGGGTCCAATAGATCTCCGAAAGTCATGAAAAAACTACAAAGGGGCCCAATGAAGCTCTGTAAAATAAAAACAGGCAAAAAGAGCTCACTGGAATTCTGAATGCCACAAAAACACATACGGGGACTCATATCAGAGCTCCAACTACATTTGAGGACCCAAGGGGGGGCCCAAAGGACTCAGAATAATATGATGGCATAAGGGTGATTACCAGCCTCTGAGAATACCTGAATAAAAATGTAAAGGGGCTTAGCAGGGCTTCAAATCAAACTGGAGACCCAATAAGGGAGCCACTGGAGCTCTTATTGGGCTTGTGGATAACACAAGATGGCAAAAGAGGACCGTGTGGAATTTTGGAAGCGATGAAGCACATAAGTCATTAGGGCTCGAAATTATCCTTGAAGACACAAGGGGGCTCGATTTCAGGCCAAATACCACATACAGGCACAAGGGGCATACTAGTGCTTCGAAAGCCTCAAAAAAATGCAGGTGAGCTCAACAGAACTTGAAACGGTATTGAAGACACAAGGGGGTCCAATGGACCTCTGTAGAACAGAATAACGGAAAATAAGGCATACTGGTAGGTACCTACTCCGAAAGCCATGAAGAAACGTAAGGAGGCTCAACAGGACTCCAGCTACACTTGAAGACACAATGGGGCCCGATAGGGCTCCAAACATGATATGAAGGCCCAACGTTGCTTGCTGCTCCGGAAGTCATGGAAAATGTAAGGGGGCTCAGCAGGGCTTCAAATTACATTGAAGGCAGAATAGTGGGGGCCGAGTGGAGCTCTTGATAACAGAAGACTGCAAAAGAGGGGCCTTACGTTCGAAAAGCAACGAGAAAACACAAAGGGACATGAAGGCAAAAGGTAAGATATTATTTGGCGATGAATTGTCCGGTCACGTCCTAGAAGAAGGAGTGAATTGGATATTGTGTTTCGAGATACTGTTCCGCCCAAGCGAAATCATTTCCGATGAAAGTTCATCGCGGTGGAATTGATTCTGGGGAAATTTCTCCCAGAGGAAAATATCTCCGAGGAAAGTTCATTCCGGTGGAACTAATTCCGGAGAAATTCCTTCTAGGGGAAATTATTTTTGAGGCAACTTTATGCCGGTGGAATTCCTGCTGGCGAAATTCCTTCCAGAGGAAATTATTTCCGAGAAAAGTTCATTCCGGTGGACTTCATTCCAGGGAAATTCCTTCCAGGGGGAATTATTTCTGGGAAATTGGTTCCTGCGGAATTCTTTCAGGAAAAATTCGTTCCTGTCACGGGCGAGAAGAGAATTCGTGGGTGGGAAGTTTGAAAATAGGCAACCTGATATCCAGTGGATGTGAATCTGGTAAATGCCGAGAACAAACCTCTTGTTTAATAATTAAAGAAACGATTGTTGGATAGTTATTATAATAATCAACGCGGTTAAGTGTTGTAATATCATGTAGATAAGAATAAAGCTTGCGATTATATGTGTATATATTTTATTACGCAATAATAATTTTTCGGCGGATAAAGAATAGACCACCAGTCAAGGCCATATTTCCCGATCTTGGCAGTGTCACAGAGCTAGTTTTAACGACGTTTTATAATATGTAATTACTTAGACGAGGTTATTTCACTGCTAGTGTGTTGATTACATAATGACGTCTTTATCAATAAATAGTTAGTTCCTCAGAAAGTTCCTAAAGAATACACAAGAAGTTTTTCAAGCGTGCAGTCACACACAAGAAGCTTTTTGTGTGTGAAATCAAGAGGCTTGCTTTGCAACTTTTGACTCAACACTTTGTGGAAACTCTCGTCAAAGTCACCTCGATTGGGATGCTTTTTTGGCCTGAAAAACTGGAAAATGCCGAGGGAATAGTTGCAAAGCAGCTTTATGGAATTGGCCTTCATTCTGTGAATCAGCAGATCATCTTAAACGCTCCAGAATAGCTAGCTTTGTGAAAATATCTGCTAATAAGGTATCTTTAGTTGTCATGAAAATGTCTAAAAGTCTCTCCAAATATCCAAGAAATATGTAAAACGTCTCTCAAAAAAGCTCCTATCAATAGGTAATGCAAATGTCCCTTGAGATTTCTCTGGATATGGTCCAGTGCTGTTGAGTTTTCAGCTGTCTCAAAATGACTCAAACAGTCTCCAAAATATCTTTCATCTTATCCAAAATGTCTTGAGCTATCTTTAAAATGCGTAAAGTAGTACAAACAAGTGAGTAAATAAAGTTGTTTGAGTGTACAATTCAGTCTATAAATCTATAAATGTTGCAAAAAGCTTAGAAATATGCGGCTAGGTTCAAATTGCTCTCGTTATAGTCTCTGCAGCTGTTTCTCCAATGGTATTGGATAAGTTCTATGTAACTGTCTCCAAAGTGTCTCAAATTGACTAAAAATATAAAGAAGAAGAAAAACAAGAAGAATTTTGCAGTGGGAGAACGTCAGTGGATTACTGACAGGCGGCCATGTTGGAAAGCCTGAAACGTTGCTCTAATTACTGTTGGTCAAGATTTCTAGTTGTCTGAAAGATGTCTGCAGCAATTGTCTTCAAAATGTTTCAATACATGCAAAACGTCCTGGATGCCTCACGAATTAACCCTGATCAATAGATAGTACTAATGCACCCCAAGTTTTTCTTTCTAGTGCTGTTGAATGGTTTCTATGTGATTTTCTCCGGAATTTCTCCAATTGACTGGGAAAAAACCTCGAAGAAAACAAAAGGAAACAAAATATTTTCAGGTGAAAGAACGGCATCGAATTATTGATGCAAGAAGCTTGAAACGAGCTTGAAACATTTAACTTTGCCTGAAGTACTATTGTTGATTTTATCTAGTTATCCAGAACTTCTAGAAGGTGCCTATAATTACATATCTTCAAAATATGACATGTCTTCAATAAACAGGGTGACCCAACGAAAACACAACAGAGTCAACAGTTTTTGAAGTCATTTGTCTGAAATAAAATGAAAATATATAATTATAGAATCAGTAAAATGAATGACACAATGCTGTGTTTTGTCGTGGAACAGCCGAATGGTCAACGCTGAATTTCATCCACATACCGGGTGATCATTTGAAAACTATCCACTAGCAATAACTCCCGATTCCTGATGGATATTGATTTGGGCAAAAACAAGTCGATTTTTATATCGAGAGGGACATCTGAAACATACAATGGCGGATTTCTATCTTCGACTCCTTCGCCCCCACCCACCCCAATATCAAAATTTCAAATGACTGCATACCTACTTGCGGGTACATCAAATTAAAGAGAATCAAATTCTCTTTCTGAATTCTGAAATTTTTAACCACACCCCCTATTTTCCTAAAATTCTTTGACTGACCAATTCAATTTTCTTGACCACTCAATTTTCTTCTGTGCAGTCAACGTCATCCTGCACTGCATTGAGGAAGTAAATTTCCTGTGAGAAAGTTCCACCACCACCCAAATTCACCCCTTCGCTTCCCCTTCCACAACTTCTAAATCAAAAATGACACTACTTTCTTTGTGATACATCGAATTGAAGGTACAAAGTAGGTGATGTCTTGTTGAATTTTGAAGTCGGAGTGGGGGAGAGCAAAGGGGTGAGTTTTGGTAGCACTTTTTCCACCGAAAATTTTTTCGGGTCGAGAATATAAAATGAGACAGTCAGAGAATTTTAGGATGAAGGATGGTAGGGTAGAAAATTTTAAAAACATGTTTAGATAGTTATTCGCTCGGAAATTCGCCAATGTATGTTTCAGATGTCCCCGTCGATATAAAAATCGACCTGACCAAGCTTATTGAGCAAAAATGAGGTGAAATGCCCAAAAACCTCTCTGTTGTGTTTTCGTTGGGTCACCCTGTATGTCTCTAAAAAATATTGGACATGCAAAATTTCTCACCAATTGACTCCAGTACCTTTCAATCTAACTGCCTTTCATTAGCCAAAGCTAACGTCCTTTGAAAGCGAGTATTTTACAGAGCTATTTGAACGTTGTCTGGATGTCTCAAAATGTCTTTAATAAATAGTCTAAAAAGCACTCAAGACCATGAAAAGAGTGTGGAGTTCTTTGAGTGCGGAATTATATTTGTGAATTATTGAAACTTTATTTTGAATTGCTGCATGTAATGTGAAGTGTTCCTAGTTGTCTTGAAAGTGCGTTTACAATTATTATACAATTGTCTTGAAAATATTCCAACATGCATAATGTCTCACGAATCACTTCATCAATTCTTTCTGAGAATTTCATGCTTTCACAAGTTTTTGGTCGTCAATGGAAACTCTCAATTAATCATTTTGCTCAACTAGTCTCCAAAATGTCTCCAATAGCCTCCGAGTAGTATTAAAAGTAGGTACAAGAATGTGTTCGAGTATGCAATTGAGTGTAGTAATAATTATTGACAGAAGATGCCTCGGAATATGCACAAAGCCCTGGAAGAATGTACACATTTCCTCCAAGAGTTTGGCTACAATGTCTCTAGTTGACTACAAATGTCTACAATAATGATTATCTCCAACTATCCTCATTTTGCTCTTCACATCGAGTCTTCAAACGTCTCCAGTCTGTCTGTAATTTCCATAACAATATCCCAAAACATGTAAAATGTTAGTTTTCAGTAGAATTTGCTCCAGTGTTCAGTAGAACCATAAGTAGAACTGATTGTCAACTTCAAACTTGACTTTAAGACTAGCAGTTTGGGGTAATACAGAGTTCACAGTCCACAGTGATACAGTTCTTTCCTCGGTTCTTCCACAAGTTTGGTGAGGACATAAGCAAAGATGTGAGAACGTGCTCCAGTTCAAGTTGGACTAAATGTCACTTTTGAGGTGACAGGTGACAAATACTTGTGGAGGAAATTAGACGTCATTTTTGAGAAAGACTGAAGGTTTCAATTTTTATGAAAAGTGATCAATGGAAGTGATACGGCAATCAATACTGGGTTCAGGGTGAATTTGCCCTGAGGTCTGGAAAGAACTTCGGTTAAATTTCGAGGAGAATGTGCTTCAGAGCTGATTGGAACTGAATGTCAAGCTTGAGATATTATACAATAAGGGTGCAAACTTGATGCATTCACAAGTTCAACAAGAAAATCCTGCTGGTCTGGTGGATGAGCTCCAGTTTAACGGAAATAAATGTCAAGTTTGATTAGTTTGAAGTGCAGAGGTCCAGAAGGATGATAAACAAATTTGGAAAGAAGATCACATAGCAGTTTCGAAAATTTTCATGAGATACCTTTCGAGACTTTCTCTTTCATCTAAGCTTCTTTTGTTTCATGAAGAATTATTTGTTTTGTTCTCAGTAGACCATAGCTGTCGAAATGGTCACGAAATCATCAATTATAATACACCCATAAATGAGGTGAACTACGATTGCGTTTTAGCGTCAAATTTCAAACCAACATCAGAATAGGGATATGGTACGTGTTCTTGAGACCGGCGAGATAAAGAATTCACGTGAGATTGTTATGGCAACCGCCTGTTTCCACTCCTGCGATTGGCTAGTGCCATAGTAACCGAAATAAGTTCACACGTTTCAAAATTGAGGGGCCCAGGCATGGATGGTCCATGGCCCAGAGGTCTCTTGTCAAGTGTTTGTGGTTGATTGCTTGATTTCAAAAAAGGGTGTAGGTCGAGGTGCAGGGGTGTAGGTGTGACTTGTTGATAATTTCGGTGCCCAATTTCTTTTTCAATGATAATTTTCCAGAAGCATCTCAAATGGTGCAGAGGAATTTCAAAACGTCAAAGTTGAACATTCTGGAGATGTATTACCAAAAGACTACATCGCATTTGACCTTGAGTAAGTTACTTGTATGCTCGCTTGTATGGCCAATTTTTTATTTAGGAGTATGGAAGAAAATTGTCGATTGAGTCTGAAGTGAATCGATTGACCTATATGCTCTACAGAGTGTCCCAACTTCGGTCCCAACTTAAATCCTAATTATTTTTATAGCCAGTTCCACCAGCGAATTTAATCATTGTTAACTAATTGAGATATTTTCTCTGGTGAATATTGTCTTAGTGACCACAGAAAACACAAGTTTCACGAAAGAATATGGAAAAATGTTTAGACCACAACAGCTTGTATGCATTTCCCGTGGTCATTCGACCAGCACTGAACTGGAAATAATCAGAGAAAATGTCTCAATTAGCTAACAATAATTAAATTTGCTGGTGGAACTGGATGTAAGAGTGTGTATACAATCAAAATTAAGCTGACTCAACCATAAAAGCATGCCTTTAAAATTTTTAAATGATTTATGGAAGGGTTGAGGTCTCGGTTGAGATTTTTGGCTGATAGCCACAGATTTGTTTTGGATGATCATCTACTTATGAGTAGAATTTTGTTCAAATCCAACCAGTGGTTCCAAAGTTCAGAAGGGAGAAGGGAGAGGAGGCATAAAAAAGTCATCAAGCTTCAAAAATCAACTAAGGACGTCATATGGAGTTGTATCTAATGCCGCATTGACTACCACTACTACTACCACCATCAGCAAGTTCAAATCTGGAGATATGGATGGCCAAGAACCGAAAATTCAAACATAACAATTGAAATAAACCCGAGTGCACCCTCGGGTCTATACGCACTTGTCTTGTACTTGCTTGCGCTATAAATAGCAATTTATTCAGTACTCGTGTGCAGCTGATAGTGGAAATATGCCGGAAATAATTCAAAGAAAGTTATGTACGTATACCTACCTGTGCTTACAATCCTACATACAGACAGGCTAACTAAGTTGTCGTGTTCGCCAATTATGATTTTACTACAATAATGATTATTGCTGCTGGATATCTAGCAATTTCGTTATCGCGGTGCGTGTTAGTCACGTATAAAATTACTGTAACGGACTGTGCCTTTGTCTACGAGAAGCATAAAAATTAAAAATAAAATAAAAATTCAACTAGCCATTCCAACGAAATTTATTTTTATTACTTATGAAAAAAAAAACATTTTGAGAGTAGATAAAAGCGAACAGCGGCAAGTAGGTGCGATTGGAAAAAAACGCAATTAGGTACCACAACAACTTTGGAATGATTCATAAGTCTTCCAGTTTAGTATATTAGGTATATTATAACCTTTTTTATGCTCATAAGAATGATACAAATGGATTGAAATAAAATATACCTAATGTCGGAATGTCGCAGTTAAAGTTTCTGCCTTGTTTTGTACCTGCCACCTGTCATAACTCATCCCAGGTGCTTATTAATTGGGAATTGTTATATTTTTATAGGTAAGTACGTGCCTTGTTTAGGCATGAAAACAAGAATTAAATTACCCTCCAAGGTTTCAATAAAAATACACCGATAACTGCTATTAATAAAAATACACCAATAACCACTATTAATAAAAAAAACAATCATGTATTTCCAATGGTAATTACCCATTACATAACTGACAATGCCTGTTGCAATCAATCAATTTTCTTCTGATAAACAATGAATTTAAATTTCAACAATTCCTAATTGCGAAGCTTCAATAATACAAGTTACTGCTAGCGGGTGCTTGAAAAAGCTATTTTTAAAGGTACTGCATAATAATCCTCTTTACTGCCCCCTACCTTTTCGCTGTAATCTCGTTTCCTGATCTCCGATACAATCCACGGCAGCATGGGGCTGGAAAACCTCCTGTCCATGGCCGTAAAACCATAATACGACACTGGTATCAACTTCATTTTATTTCCTTCGCAACGGCTTCACGTTTTAGAAAATTCAAGTGCCGCTTCTTTCCGAAACTCTACAAGTCACTATTCGTTCCGATCACGCACCCCTCAGCCGTGCCCATTTCGCGATAGGCAGGTGTCCCCTTTTTTTTTCTAGAGCTGGTACGCCACCAGGTCACGGAACTGACGTTTTCGTAAGGGTGAAGTGCTAGTGGAATAACTGAAATAACTGACACGGAGCAGGGGAGAGGAGTGCGCAGAACTCGGCATGTTATTGATCCGATAACCGCGAATCGTACTGTAACGCCAAGAACCGGAAGGCGCCAAAAGAATCAATAATAATGCACCGATTGCCACCAGCGAAATGCAAAAAGTTGCATGCGGTAATGGGTTTTTTGGGGGTCACTTTTGAGCCATCCACGAAGGACGAACGACCTCGTCGTACTGAAGGCTCCGCTTCACTACCGCGAATGTTTATCAAATGTGTGTCTGTGTGCTGTGTATGTATACCTACTGGATATATAGTAATAAAATAATTAAACATGCAATGTCAAGGATGGCTGGTTCTACCTGAGATATCTTTCGTCTTCATGGCGATTCTGCACATCAGGAATAATAATTATATAGGATATTCTTTTTTGCGCGCCAACCTGACACTTTCAACACGGTATAAATTTATGGGATATTTTTGGTAAAGGTCGCTGGGAAGATTTTTTTTGCAGACATCAGAACTTGTTTTCAATAGTGTACTCTAGTAGGAGCATTGTTCCAAAGTTGGTATGTTATGTACAAACTTCCTGGAAGTGTACCGTGCAAAAAAGTGTGTAAAGTGCGTTGGCGGTGTTAATGGAAAAGTGGTGACACTTCGCTCGAAGGACCAGGGCTTGGTTGACTCTACAGGTGATCTAGAAATTTCGGTACAAAACAATATAGGTACGGTATAGGAAATCTTTCGTAGAAGAGTAGAAGCTCATGAAAAATTCAAGGAAAGAAGTTTCGACTCAGTTTCTAAAGTTATGAAGAGTCAAAAGGTGGTCCTTCGAACGCTTCTAGTTTTGTTACTTCAGAAGATTTCAGTAAACTGTTGGTGGCAGAACTATGAATAGAAGATGGCAACTAATGAGTCTGTACCTCGGTCTGTACTAGGTTCCATTTACTCGTTAGAAGTAAAATGAGAGTGAGTCATGAATCAAAAAAATTCCTTGCGACAAAACCGTGTGAAGCTCTGATCTGCATAGGTTAGGGGACCCATGACCTTGAAAGTAGATGAGCTGAGGCGGTCCCTGTAATGTCCGGAGGTACGAAGTACCATTGTGAAGGTCATTATTCAGCTCTTAAAGGTCATTTTCAGTTCTTGTAGCTGAAGAAGATTGTGTCAATGACGAGAAGATGTTACTGATATTTGTTCCCCTGCGAGTTCCCCTGTAAATGTGTGTTCATGAGAGCACTATTGTGGAGGTCATACTTGAGCTTTTAGGGGTCATTCTTCTTCTTGTTTTTCAGTCCTTGTATAAGTGAGAAGAATAGTTGTTATGTTTAGATGGAGGATGGGCACAATAATTACCGATATACACTTACATAAGTTAGTCGCTTTATTCCACTTGTTGGTACGTTCCCAACACTCGACAGACTGAGAGCGAGGCTTAAGTAGTATAGTTTAACAATGGGGTACTTGCCTAATTTTTTTTTATTGGCTCAATCGATAGTATGGTTAAAAATAACGTACCCGTATTTTTTCTTTTTCCTAAATTCCCAAAATTGTGGCCGCAATGCGTGTTTTAAAAATATATTTGTGACGTCACAAATATATTAGATATAGAACATAGAAGGGCTCTTTTTCCTCGTTGGGTTGGCAATCCACCGGCCTCAAGGTGCTGTTTTCAAACTTTGAAATCGTATCATCTCAAATCTGATCTGAGTCTGACTGACAACGTCAAACCGCCGACCGTAATTTCTTCCTGTGCCCTTTTTTTGCCTTTGACTGCTTTGATCGAGGCTTTGATCCACGCGGTAAGTACCTACTAGTTTTGTTCATTTCTTGTTCAACCTAACTAGTCTCTTTCTTTAGTCTTCAGTGCTGTCCACCTAAAAGCCTTTCGCATGTTTGTCACCCGTGCTCTGACCTGGCTGACCCTCGGCTTCATTTCGGACATCAGTGTTCCTGCTCCCCACATTTTATTTGGAGATCCATCGCGTCCTCCCCACATAGATCTCTTGTAGCTCTAAAGTATTACCTATCCGGAATTGTATGCTAATGATGAACCTGCTATAAAAGCTCACTGTTCATTTTCAGCCTCTTATTTCTGTGCTATTGGTGATCCTCCAGATTTTTCCCTGGAAATAAATTATCTCGACTGAAACAGTGTTATAAGAGGTTTCTGGAGTCGGTTTCTTCGAAACCTTGTTCGACTTTATTGTCTAAATGCTCATGGTGAGAGAATTCGATAGGAAACCGGTTTTGCGATAGCATGTTCAAAATGACAGTGTCACAGTGACATCCCTGACATTCTTGATTATTTCATTGTCACACAGTCAGACCAACCCCACTCAAAATCCCTGTCCTGGCGCGAAGCTTTTAGGAGGATTTTTCAAATTGGTTTTTTTCTGTAGAAAACGACGGGATTTTTGTGAAATTCTCAGTAGAGTCCCCTTATCACTTATACTAGCAATCAAAAGTATTTCCAGCTGAATCTATTCCATTGGCAAGTACCCCATTAAGACGTTACTTCGTTGATGTCACCTGGCGGCGTCTACTAGTGTGACGAAGTCGGTAATGTAGGAAACTACAGCCCTCCCTGTCTAGATACTTTGATACATAGATTTTTAACATTACCTACCAGCCTACCTACCAATAATAATATCCGTACCTACCTGTAATAAAAAAATAATAAATGTTTTCTTCCTTATCGGCCTGCACTGGCCATAGGAGTTTTTGCCCTATATTATCAAGTTTACATACTCAGGAAAATTGCAAATTGGACAACACAAACAGCCAGACATTTACGGGAATCGAACCCGGAGCCTCTATGGCCGCAGGCAGCCACTCAACCACCTGCGCCACGGGGCCGTCTAATATCCGTACTTGTATCTCAAAATTCATCCTTGAATGATTTACAACTAATATTTCTTTCACAATACAATTTTTACTTCTTACTGGAAAACAATGGTTATCAGGTTGTTACTACTATACTAACTTATTACAATCATGTTACAGGTCTAATCTATCAGGTGCGCGGACATTACGGCGCGGTCGCAGATTACTACTGTTGTTAGCTTCTACTACAGTAGGCGCTGTAACTAATGGGGTTTCAGCTATTACCTGAGGATTCACAACTGGTCTTGCTGACGTTTCAACTTCATAAGGTCTAAATGTGCGAATTTCCCTATCGTCGTTATTGTTATCAACATTATGTGTCAACATGGTTACCACAGGTCATTATCTGATTTATATGCCGTTCGCAAGTGACCTTTGAAATTCCGAATTGACATAAATAGATTTGCGGCCCTAGTACCTTGAAAATTTGGGCCTCTGCCCAAGATTTAACGTTATTTGCATAATTCCGGATCATAACGTGATCTTCCACGGCAAAAGAATTTTTCCTTCCTTTTTTGGTGGAAATCTGTCTAACATTCACATCCTGTCTTGGTTTAATACGGTCTAAGCGATTTTGCGACCAAACGGTGTCAATTCCTTCGTTTGCATTATTTTGGTCGTGTACTGCTTCTGATATTCCCCTTTTAGTTGATTTTAGACAATTTTCCGCTGCTTCGTTGGTAGCTGGATGATAAAGTGGTGACGTTTGATGCCTAACACCGTTTTGTTTGCAAAAAAGTTTCAATTCCCTTGATGTAAACTGTGGTCCATTATCTGTAATTAGAGTGTATGGCAACCCAAAACGTGCAAACATTTCTCTCAACACCTTGATTGTCTGATGTCTGCAATGATGTAGTCGCGCTTTTCATATTTATAACTTCTACCCATTTGCTGAACGCATCTGTCAGTACCAAAAACATATTGCCCTTAACTGGTCCAAAAAAATCGACATGGACACGATCGAAAACGTTGTTTACTTCTAAAAACCCATCACCGTAGCTTTCGGTGGGTCAGGTCTTGCTTGCAAACAACTCATTCAATTCCTTACTACCTCTTCCATCTCTTTGTCTCTCTATCTGTTCGTATGTATGTTGTGCCACCATACATACGATCGGGCCGCCGCCTTCATTCTCACGACTCCCGGGTGTGCTATATGTAACTCTTTCAACACTGCGTCACGCCATTTTCGTGGAATCACTACTCTGTGACCTCTCATAATGACTCCTTTCTCTACCGTTAATTCCAGCCTTTTGTCGAAAAAGTGTTTTAGTTCTCCCTCTTCAATCTTATTGGGCCAACCTTTATTCATATTATCTAAAACACTTTTTCGAATGGAGTCTAGTAGAGTGTCCTCTCTTATATTGTTTTCCTCCGCTGAAAGAGTGCCATTGTCCTGAACAACATTCAAATATGAGTAGCCTTCTTCTTAAAATCATTCATTTCACTAAATGTGTATTGGTAATCGCGAAAGACTATCGGCATTCGAATTGTCTTCGCCTCTGATATGTTTAATATCGAAATCAAACACACTTAAATAAACTGCCCACCGCTGTAACCTGCTGGCGGCGATGGTTGAAATGCTTTTTTTCTCCCCGAAAAGTAAATCAAAGGCTTGTGGTCTGTCACCAAGGTAACTGTTCCCTAGCAAAAACTGCTCAAATTTTTTGACGCAATAAAATATTGCCAGTGCCTCTTTGTCTAGTACCGAATAGTTTTTTTCAGCTGATGTTGAACTCCTACACAAAAGCTATCAGTCTTTCTTCGCCGTTCTTGAAAATGTGTGATAGTACTCCTTCAATGCCGTACGGACTGGCATCACATGCTAGTCTGACTTTAAGTGCTGGGTCAAAATGCTCGACATTCCTCGTCCCAAACATATTCGATGTCTTCACCCAGCAATATATACAACGATTTTTATCCATATGTCACCTTCGGAATGAATTTTGCATTGTAATTAACTAACCCCAGAAATGATTTTAATTGAGTTACATTTTCTGGTCGTGGTGCGTCCCTTACCGCTTTTACTTTTTCCGGGTCTTTCCACAATCCTTCTGCCCCTACCAGGTGTCTTAAAGACTTGATTTCTTACCTAAAGAATTCACATTTCTTCTTGCGTAATTTGAATCCTGCGTCCCTTGATCTCTGAAAAACCTTTCTCAAATTTTCAGTGTGTTTTTCGACACTTGACCCCGTTACGACTATGTCATCTAAAAAATTTATGACACCCTCAATACCTTATGATGTCTTTTCGATATTCTGCTGAAAAATTGCTGTCGCCAGTTTTGTTCCGTAGGGTAACCCTTTATAGGTGCTCCAGGCTAGTGAATGCTTGGAGTCTTCATGTATTCCTAGTTGGTTGTATGCATGTTTTAAATCCAGTTTTGTAAACTTTTGTCCGCCCTGCAAAGCTGCGAACAATTCCTCTAGACGCGGCATGGGGTATTTTACGTCTTGCAAATGTTTATTCACCGTAACCTTGTACCTAATCTGCACAAATTCGTATTGTGCTGTCTGATTTCATAATTGGAACGAGAGGTGTGCCCCAGGCGATGTTGTCGATTGGTGTTATTATCCCTTCTCTTTCTAACCTGCTCAATTCATCTCCTACTGCAATTCTATATGCCATGGGAATGAACCTTTTCAATAAAGGCAGTCTCACTCGCACGATTTACGTCACAGCCCCCACAGGACCGCATTGTGGTGCCGCGCACTTCATAACGAACGGAGTTTCCCTTGGAGATATTAGGCGCCGTTATAGCTAGACACCTCCAACTGCGCGGTACAAACGCGCATGCATCTGTCTCTCTTTTCTGAAAAGGTCCATTGGACGCGGTTTACAAAATTTTGGAGTTACGTTCTCTTCTGATTCTAATTCAATCTTTCCATGTTTGTAAAATCCTAATTCATCGTTGAAAACCTCTTTGAACTCGTCGCAAATCCCCTGAATGATTTCGCTGGTATCTAAATGTTTTATTTCACCTGCTAGAGGTGGTTTGTTGAATTTTGCTAACAGATCTCGACCAAAAAGAAGGGGTCCGCCTTTTCTGATGACACACAATTTGACCTTTTGGGTGCAACTCTGAACTGTCAAAGGTACTATAATTTCTCCCAGTGGTCTCATTATTTCCCCATTATACCCTTTGAGAACAATGTTACTTTGGCTCAGTTGATGAATACTGAAATTTTTCTTATCAAGATCCTCCGAAATAACTGATAAGGAACCTCCCGTATCAAGCTCCATATCCAGTGTACCAGTCCACAAGTGGGTTATTGTTTCCTTTACAATTCTCAAGGAAACCCTTGAAAACGTCAAAGGTCAGGGGAAATGCTTTGAGGTTTTTATCAATAACAGTTTGGATGATTTCGAAATCTGCGTCCATGCTGAGAGATTCCGAGGAGCTAGAAATTTTGTTTTTCGTGAGCTAGGTGTCAGGTTTCGAGATTTTCTGTTTTTTGGGTAGATTTCTTAGCTTAAAAAAGGGGACAGATGGAGATATCGGAAATGCTTCAATTTCATCAAAAGGATCTTGTGATTTATCCATCTGTTCATCTATTGCCGGTGAGTCTAAACTCTCTGATGGAGGGGGGCGTTTTCCTGAACCTTTTTGTAAGTCGACTTCAAGATTTTCCAAGGTCTGCGATACTTAGGGTTGTTGCTGTTGTTGTTGTTGGGTCCGACAAGAGGTAGAGATATGCCCCTGCTGACCGCAGATAAAACATGTAAGATCGTCATATGTTAGGAAGATGCGATAATTAGTATTTTCATAGTCAATGACCAAATATGGAGTTAATTCAATATTTTCATCGGGGGAGGCATAAACGTGCCTCCTAAAGCTCAAGACGTGAGTATACTCTTCATCCTCATAACTATAACCTGCTCTGGGAAAAGATATTGGTGAAACCAGTTTCAGTCCAGTATTCTTTATCTTTTGTTCAATGATTTCATTCGGAATTGATGGGCAAACGTTCGATATTATTATTCTTTTGAAGGGAGTGATCAGTTTACGGATTCCTATGTCGACACCTTTTATAGTAATAGACTTGTACTTACTTGTTAGGTCATTTACCATCTGTGGGGATGACAAATAAATGCACATGCGATCGTTTGAAATCCGAGAGGCAAACATGATGTTTTTAGGACCCACAATTTTACCAACAGATTCCACATAATCGATTCTTGTTAATTATTCGTTGATGTTCATAATAATTGCTTGTTCTTTTTTCGGGTAGACTATTGGAAGGCGAGTCTTGGCAGCGTTAACATAAGAAGGGGTGTTGTGTTGTGTACTGTTTGTGTGTGTGGATGGGCTTCTGTAGTCAGAAGCCATCTTATTTAGTTTGAAAGTGTCGTGGATTCCATACGCTCAATTAGTGATGATGTCAAAAGTTGGGTTTTGTATGAAAACAATCTCTGTTTGGTTGGCAGCACTTACTGTCACTCCTGATTCTCACCCTCTCCCCTTCTCACATCCTCCACTGCAGCTGTCAAACAAAATGTAAAATGTATTTTACCAGCATTATACCACCCTCGAATGCCTTTTTGGTACGAAACACCCTACAGGAAAGTCGTTGTATCTACTGATCTGCAAATATTCCATTGGCTGTCATTTTAAGAAGAACTGTTGCCAACTTACGTGTTCGTTGTTCTCATACAAAACCCACGACGTTTTGACGTCACACTAATAGGCTACTGGACATCAATCGCATTTCAGTATAAAAGTATCATAAACTTGATAAATATCTGAATGACGAATTTGTAGTTGGAAAAGTTTTTCGAAATATGATTTCATTTCGGTAAAAAATCAATTTGAAAGTGGACTTATTCAAATCAGGAATAATATGCTACGTCACAGCTTGAAAGTGGGCTGGGAGGTGGGAGGGAGGAAGGAGAGGGGAACGCATTTGACATTCGACCGAAGCATTCGTTCTGGATCTATTACGTAGTGGTGTATTTTCACGTGCGAGCACAACTTTATCACAAGGAACTTCATTTTTGATGCCATTGCATGGAGTTATTATGTATTATGAAGCGAAATTGTATTAAAAAAAACTAGATTATTTGACGTGGGCTTGATACATGGCATGCGACACTCGCAGTACTGCCACTCATATGGCACTAATAACACTGTAGTGACATTAATCAGAAGCCTGAACGAGCAAAAATAAGTGAATTTTAAGGAAAAATCGACCAAAATGTGAGGTCAAACCATAGCACTCCAGCATTTCATTTTTTTTTTATAAATCAGTTCAAAACGAGAAGGTGCTCTTCAGTCATTGAATGGCCAACTAGAGTTTCTATTGGCTCTTAAAAATGTGACGTCACGCACTTGCCGCGCCATTCAAACAGACAAATCTTTTTCATGTTTTTTTTATATGTACGAAAACCGACACAATAACTTTTTCAAACAAAATCATCTTGCCAATGCAACAATTTTGGGAGGATCTTTCATAAATAGAAATAAAAAAAAAACCATGTCCACTAGCCTCAATTGAGCGCATCGTGAACAACTGGTACGCCACTGCCGGGTGCACCTGGCATCCAGCAAAAAGTGATGTTTCTGCCGAGATATAACTTTGGATAGATACCACTGACCTGTTTCTGTTGAGAATAAACCTGCATTAGAAGGATGTTCCCATAGATGGTTTGGTCCAAGACGAGTCCTGGGTGCGAAGAATGGCAGATTGGTCGAAAAAACAGGATGAAAGCACTACTGTAAACACGTGGTTTTCGCGTATTCTTAGGAGAGCACTCAAATGCGTGTTCACTACGATAACACTCTTCATTTTCTGGTTTTTTGCTCCTTGCCAAAATACTGCAGCATCACCATCCAGAAGCATGCTCAAACCTAGCAAAGCATTATCATCAGACACTCCAGCACCACTCTTGAAGACTGCAAACCGCATCCAGGAATGCTCCTATGCATTAATTCGGCTTTCCACCAAAGCGCGACTTGCATCGCCGGTCTATTTCCAAAATTTCCATCAGTCGGTGTAGCAGGTGTACTCTGTACTCCACCGGCATTTTGGTTTGCAGGTGACAAATCAGCAAGAAGCTGTTGTTAACATCTCCTGTGTCATAACAACGTGGGCGTGATGGTGATAGGTAGCAAAGCCACCTTGTCCCCAAGACAACGTGATGGGGAGAAGGGGGTTAGTCAGACTGATTGAAGAAATCAATTCCACAGAAGAACAACTCAAATTATCCCGCGAATTGAAGCCCTGTCACCTGAATAATGAGACGTCTCTCGGAAAGGTCTGATTAGGTTTTCTTCCAGGAACAACGTAACAGCCCTCCGTGACAGGTAGGCTAATTAGCGTTGCTTTCTTCTCAACGGTGTGGCGGCAGCATTCCCCTCTCCAGTTGAAATTGTTCAACTAGGTAGGGCAATGCCTCCCCGCTGTTCCATTGTAAAGGGTAGGGAAAAACCTTAAGGTAGAGTAGTAGAGGAACATAATGAGACACGAAATGCACGGATAAATGCTTATTATTCAATAAACGCGAGTTATACCAGCTACATGTGTTACGTCTTGAACTCAACACCTGCGTACATAAGCAATCCATTACACTTCGACTTCTTTCTATTTCGACAATGGCGTCTACATCTTTCCGCTCGTCTTTCGCAGTTTTTCATAGTGTTTTCGGTCCTGTGAAAAATTAGTTGAGTGAATATCGTTGCAATGGAGCATCTTTTCATGATATAGACCTACCTTTTCAGAAACAGACGGCTCGATCTTTGCGATGGCCATCCTATAGTGTTCGTTAGTGACGACCACTTGATCTAGGGGAACATCGCGCTCTTCTACAGCGGACAAACTGGCTTCATTGACTAGATTCTTGAGGTCGGCTCCAGTGTACCCCTCCAATTCATGCGAATTGGCGATCCGATCAAAGTCAACGTCTGGAGCGGCATAAGGTACTGTGCCGTTCTGGAAACGTTGAAAGATTGGATTGCTTACGTTTCACGTTCCATGATAACAAATTCCCCTATAGTCACAAAAACGTACCTTGGTGAGGACTCGCAGAATGTCCAACCTGTCTGCCGCTGTCGGAACCCCAACGTAGAGGGTTTTGCTGAATCTGCCAGGTCGCAGGACTGCAGGGTCCAAAGCTTCCGGCCTGTTAGTGGCGGCTAGTATGTATACCCCAGCTCTATCTCCCGCGCCGTCCATCTCTGCGAGTAATTGAGTGACTACACGGTTGGAGACGCCTCCCTGAAAAAAATCGACTTGTGGTACAACAATAATACATTTCTGTCAAATCAGGGACTGAATTCAGCAATGAGGTCACAGAAGTCAGCTTGACTTATTTTAATTACGTAATATGTACGTTAATTTTACCTACGTAATTTTAACCAAAGTGGGGGTAAAACTTACGTCGTCACGACGTAAACTTTAACCTAATTCTCGACCGCGTTCTCGACCATGAGGTTCAAAATTGATTTCACTATAAACAGGACGATTTTACTTAGTATAGGGAAATATTACGTGGCCTCGACCCAAAATTTCCTTAGTTTGGGTCAATACGACGTAATATTTTCGTCAAATGGACCTGAAATTTCCCTAATTTAAACCTGATAAAGCATCAATTGGCAGGTGTACTACTTGTGTAAGTGAAACAGCATCAGCAGGTTGTCTTTGCTATGACCTATTTTCGCCTTCAATAATAATATTACCTCTATAAGGAAATTTTGTAGGCATTATTACGTGAATTTAACCATCATGTAGGCCTATTGGTTGAATTGTCTTCAAAGTTATATTAGGGGTTTATCTCATTGAAATCCTTCAAAGTAAATTATCAAGTCAGATTTACGTAATTTCAACTACAACAGGTAAAATTTCCTTATCGATGCTCGAATTTCCTTAACTTGCTGCTTGGGTACCTACCTCTCCATTGTCCGATCTCTTCGGGCACAGAGCATCAAATTCGTCGAAGAAAATGACGCATGGAGCCGCGCGCTGGGCTCTCAGGAAGCATTTACGGACCGCTTCTTCACTTTGGCCGACATACTAAAAATTAAAACACGATTATTTTTCAGATCCACATCCTGATAAGTCATTCACAATATCCATGAAATGGGTTTCAGCGCTTGTGATTAGCCAAAAACGCAGGTCATTTGAAGGACACAGTGTTAACTATATGATAAAATTTATTAAATTGAAATTTACCATATTGAGAAGTTCCGGTCCTTTCACCGATAAAAAGTTGATTCCTGCCTCGTTGGCTACCGCTTTGGCCACAAGTGTCTTTCCACACCCGGGTGGCCCACACAAAAGCACTCCGGCTGGCATGGACAATAGTCGTTCGTACTTCTCTGGATTTTTAATGGGACCCTGAAGCAAACTAAGATTACCCACTGAACTTTTCCGGACAAGTGATTATGGTTATCACCAAAATGGACCTCTGCAACTCCTTGCGGACCGCTGCCAAGGAGCCGACATCATCCCATGTGACCTTTGGCACCGTGGCGAATCCTTCCCTCTTGGCCGCCGGTTTTATGACCTTCAGGGCGTTCTGGAAGTCCTCCATCCGGACTCGGCACAAGTCATTGTGCTCGTCCCTTGTTATTGGCGGATCCTGGAGCCAAGCATTGACGTAATCCAACTGACTCATCGGTGTGACGAAATCCGACGCCATCGGTCCCTGAACAACGTCGTCCTCATCTTCTTCTTCGTCGTCGTCGATGGTGTCAGCTTCGTTGGGCTTGGTGGTGGTTTCCGCGGTCGAAGACAAGGAGCCCTTTGGTTCATCGTCGACGACGAGGATGGCGTCATCCGAGCTATCCCCCGGTGTGGCTTTGTCGTCTCCAAGTTTGGCGACAGCGGCGTCTTCTTCCATGACAATCTCCGGGTCGCTCTTGTTTAAGTCGATGGTGTCTTCGCTGGCGGTCGCCGAGGCTTCTTTCTGCTGCCTCACCTTTTTATTTTTCTTCAGCTGTTTTTCTCTCTCGGCTCTCTTGGCGGTCAGTTTGTCCTGATCGTAAATGATTCTTTGAACCCTGGGAAAAGCATAAAAGGGTTACTATAGGCGATTTACATTTAAAAAACGCCACTTGGTGTAAAGCTCGGTACTTGACCGTGAGGGAATTTTTTGAGAGGATCACATACTCCGACGTCTAGAAGCCTAGGTGAGCACTAGTAGATACCTGCAATACCCACATCATTGACATGAAAATTTGACAAGTAGAAATAGTGTGAAAAGGGGTTTGCATTTGTGTCTCTTATTTCATGTTATGGTTAGCGTATTTAGCAGGCTTGTAGTAGATCTAGCTCCAGAGGTGCGCAGCTTAAAGACTACGCCCCCAGCAATGCACTACATTGCGATTGCGGTGAAAAAAAGCAACGTTTGCGTCCCGAACACAAAGGTAGCTACGGCGAGCTCATTAGAATGAAAAATGCGGATCTCCAGCTGAAGCCCAAGCAGAAAATCTTAAGAAAAAAAAGAGGAAAAAAGATAGGTGGAGGTTGACTCTGCACGGCCAGCCCGAGGTGACTTGTTCTTGGCTGGCAGGCTGGCTTGTGTGTTTCCCTCCGTGCGGATGTGACAGTCTGTTGCTCTTCCTTGGGCGGAACGGAAGCTATGGATGATTTAGAGAAAGGTCTGCGACGACGCTGATCATCAACATGGGGCCCAATCAACAGCCTACGGGGTCCCAAGGGTTCACAGGATCAAAAGTTTGCTTGTAGTGGACTGCACAAGACAGCAAAGTGACAGTTTTGACGTGCCACCAATTGACGTAACAGCCGACGTTGCCTGCGGCAACTTGGACCTCCTCAAATAATTAATTCCCTAAAACTTCCTCCACGAAGCGGCTATTTTCCCCAATAAGGTCAATCGCCTATAATAACTGAAACGATGATGATCCAGACTAGATTTTATTTAGGATTGTGTTATCGTTAACTGTGAAACGACAAAGGAACGGAGTTGTTGTTTGTTGTTGTTGTGTCTGTAAGATATAATATGTGGCCTTAACTACAAAGTAGTAGTAGTAGTAGTAGTTGTTACCTTAGCCACCTCCGGGTGTTGACGCTATTGACAGATGTCAGATTGTACCGCCAACTCGGCATGCTGTGCCAATCTTGTCAGGACTTGTCAAGAAGCTGAAAAGCTGATAAACGTGTAACGTGCATCGCAAAACGTGAAGTCTTTTATTTGGAGCCCAAATAATACAGTGTCAAATTACTATAAGGCTCGATTTGAAGCTACAGACGCAGTAAAGGACCGGTTGACCGGATGACAAAATCTGAATCAAGGAGTGAGATGGAGACATCAGACGTGGATTATCATGTTACCCAGATTTTGACTAGACATGGCTGTTCCCAGGAGTTTCTTCATAGAATTAAAAGAGCGTACAGCGATCTGTGCTACTGCTGTGAGAATGTTGATACGGTGAAACACACTATGTTTGGTTGTATCGTTGTATCGGTTGGAAGGAACAACAAGAAGGATCGAAAAGTAAACTGGGAGTAAGGCTGACGGTGGGTAACCTGATAACCACGATGATTAAGGACAAAGGACGGAGAGAGCTGGAACGAGGTGTCTGTGATGATTAGAGAAGTGATGAGCAAGAAGGAGATGGATGAATGAGAAAGGCAAACGCAACAACGAAGATAATTCCAGAAACGAGGATATAAATGAAGACCAACCGCTCCCTGAAGTAATGCTACCGCAGTTCCAGGGGGCGGATAACCACTAGGTCTTCAAGTAGGGGTTTAGCGAAAGACGCTTGCCGAGTCCCACACTCCCCCAGTGTCCATCAATAGCCGGGGCGTGCGTAAAAAGCATTTTCCTCCCCCCGAAAAAAATATAAAAAAGGGCTACGTCCAGTAGCGTCATGCTTTGCCGTGTGTGGAGAACACGTGATTTGTGCAAAATCACGATCCCAGTTCGATGATCCGGATCGTTTCGATCCATCAGAACGGCTCGCAATAGTGTCTTCGTGCTGCGATTTACTCGCCCAGATTTATTGGCTTGAGGGTGATACAATGGATTGTATAACGCTTTAATTCCATTTTTGTACAACAGCTACTGCGTCACCCTGTCGGCTTCGGAATTGGACACCATTGTCCGTTTGGATGGTCTCGGGTTCTCGGGAACGACAAATACGTGACAGATGCGCTCTTCCAACAACTTGTACATGATCTGGGCGATGGCCGCGTTCTCATCGGCAGCAAGCGAATAAAGATTAAACTGTGTAAAAACGTCGGTGATCAATCACGAACATCTGGGCATGGCCTCAAGTTGAACGCGACAAAGACCCAAACAAACATACACCAATCTTTTGCCATGGTTGTGATGAACCAGGGATCACCATCGATCCGCCAAGGCATATCCATTTATCGATAGAAACACTAACCAGTTTAGGTTATCATTGGTTGGCATAAAAAAGTTGAGTGTGAAAAATTGTAAACCAAAAATTGAAAAGCCCAATTTTCAAGGGTGGACTCTTTCAAATCGTCGCTCTGTATACAAAGAAGCAGAAGCAAAGAAACCGTAAACGTAAGAATAGGATTGGAGTTCCCGATTACAAAATATGATGAGCCTCAAATGAGTACCTTTCGATGGCTATTTGGGTCGCTTCTTCCGCCAACCTCTTTAGATCCGCGCCCAAAAAGCCCGGGGTCTGCTTGGCCAGACTTTTCAAGTCCAAACTTCCAAGTTGACAGTTGGCCGTCATCACTTTCAGAATCTGTTCGCGTCCATGGATGTCGGGCATGTCAAGACTGATCTCCAAACTGAAACGGCCGGGCAGCCGCAGAGCTGGATCTATCACTTCGGGACGATTAGTGGCCGCGATCACCACGATCCCGTTCGGTCTTTTTCTCAAATCTGTAACAAAGCGCAGACGTCAGTAAAACGAAAAAAGTTCGCTGAAAAAATAATTCTAAAAACAAAACAATCACCTTCCAAACACCCGGCCAGCTGAGTGACCATGCGTCTTTCCATGTCTTTGTTGGCACTGTTCCTATCTGCGGCGATTATGTCGATTTCGTCGATGAATAAAATGCAAGGCGTTGAGCAGGCGGCATGTTCGAACAGCTCGCGGATGCGATCCTCGCTTTCGCCGGAAATGCCCGAAACTAATTCGGTTGACCTTACTTCTAGCAGAGGTATCCGGAATTGCTGTAGAATGAATAGAAGTTAGTATGAAGTGAAAAATATCCCTCAAAAGTCTATACGGGGTGTCCGCGAAATGACGACAGCACAGCAGGTCCTCACGAACGGAAATGAAGTGCCATACGTGAAATGTCAAAAACCAAGATCAGTAGCTCTACTATTTGTCAATGAAGGACCTTCACTTATTTATTTGTTATTATTATTATTATTCATCTAAATATTAAATTCAACGAAATATAACATCGAACAACACTTTAAAACAGATATTCCGTGGAAATCTTTTGAATCCTTCCATTGTCAAAGGTGTTTGTTTTTGAAAATATTTTAGAAGCCGCCATCAACTGCCGAATATTAGAGATAAAAAAATCGATTCAATCCATAATAGTAGCCTTACATTGAGCATCAAATGCTGCAGCTATTTCAGCTGCCGAGCTCTCATTGGTCACATATTGGTCATTGACAGCAATGACAGGCGTCAGGTCCAATCAGAGCTCTTGTGTCACCAATATCATTTGGGTTCTAGGACAATTCGTCGCACGGACAATTCGTCGCACGGACAATTCGTCGCACGGACAACTCGTTGCACGGACAATTCGTCGCGTGGACAATTCGTCGCAAAAAGGACGACACTTCTTGATGCGTGGCCCGACAATTAACACATAGGGGCTCATCAGGGCTCCAAACTACACATGAGGACAAAAAGGAGCCCGATTGAGCTCCGAAGCCACGGAAAAAAGCAAAGGGGCTCAGCAGGACTTCAAACTATATTGAGGACATAAGGGGGCCTGATGGAGCTCTCTGTAACAAAACAAGGCAAGAGGAGGCTCACTGTAGTACTCTGAGAGTTGTGAAAAAACATAGGTGAGCTAATTAAGACCCTAAACCACACTTGAGGACACAAGGGGGCTTGATAGGGCTCCGAACATCACATGAAAACACAAGGTGCCGCCTATTTATGCACCAAAAGTCAAGAGAAATGTAAGGGGGCTCAGCAGGGCTTCAAAACACGTTGAAGAATCAAGGGGGTCCAATGAAGTGTGCCTGAATTCAAATCGCTGGCTGTGAAAAAAACACAGCCTAGAGACTAACTTAAAATTCTGAAGCTACGAAAGAAATAAGGGGGCTCATCAGGGGCTCTAAACGATATATGAGGAAACAAGAGGGCTCGATGGAGCTCCGTAAGCCATGGAAAAATGCTATGGGGCTCAACAGGGCTTCAAAAGCCTATAAAGAAACAAGGGGGCTCTTGAAGGGCTACTAGGGCCTCTAACAACGCAAGAAGGCACAAAGGGGCTCACTGGAATTCTGAAAGCTACGCAAAGAATAAGGAGTCTCATCAGGGCTCTAAAAGATACATGAGGACACGAGGGGGTCGATAGAGCTCCGTAAGCCACGGGAAAAGGCTATGGAGCTTAGCAGGGCTTCAAAAGACGTTGAAGAGACAAGGGGGACCTTGGAGGGCAACAAGGGCAACAAGGGGGCTCACCGAGGGGCTCACTGAAATTCTAATAGCTACGAAAAGCATAAGGAGGCTGATCAGGGCTCCAAACGTCCAAACGATACATTAGGGCACAAGGGGGGCCCGATGGAGCTCCTTGACCCACGGAGAAAAGCTAGGGCACTCAGCAGAATTTCAAATGATGTAGACGACACAATGGAGGCCGACGGAGTTCTGTTCAACAAAAGAAGGCAAAAGGATCTTACCTTTGGGCTTACTGATACCCTGAAAGCCATGAAAAAAACATGACGGGGCTAATTGAAACTACACTTGCAGACACAGGGGGGGGGGGGAACATGGGTCGGAATATCATATAAAGACACAAGAGACTTACTTATGCTCCGACCGATAGGGCTCCAAATGACATGACGGCACAAGGGTGCTTAGTGCTCCGAAACGGAAAATACAAGGGGACTCAGCAGGTCTTCAAATTACATTGAAGACACAAGAAGGAGGCCCAATGCAGCCCTGGATAACAGCAGATGATGAAAGAGGGCTTAATGTAATTCTGAAAGCTATGAAACACATAACGGCACTTGAGGACGCAAGGGGGCCCGATAGGAGGCTGAATATCACATGAAGGCACAAGGGGTTCACTAGTGCTCCGAAAGCCTCGAAAAAATTAAAGGGGGCCCAACAGAGCTTCAATCGATGTTAAAGACACAAAGGGGCCTACTGGAGATCTGTATAATAGAATAGGCTTATTGGTACGTATTTTCTCTGGAAACCTATCAGCTCTGGGGCTTATCAGAGCTTTGATTACATTTTAAGAAACAAAGGGGCCCGGTAGGGCTCCGAATATGACATGATGGCACAACGCTGCTTGCTGCTTCGGAAATCACAGGAAATACAAGGGGGCATAGCAGGGCTTCAAATCACACTGGGGTCCAGTGGGGCTCTTGATAACACAAGTTTCCAAAATGGGGGTCTCTGGAATTCTGAAAGCTATGAAAAATATAAGAAGGGTCATTAGGGCGCATAATCGCATTTGAGGACGGAAGGAGCCCGACAGGACTCCGAACACTACATGAAGGCACAGGGGGCTCACTAGTGTTCTGAAACTCACGGAAAAATATAAGGGGGCTTAGCAGAGCTCAGAAAAAATATACGGAAACTCCAGGATAGGGCTCCGAATATGACATGGAAACACAAAGGTGCTTACTGCTACGAAAGTCACGGAGAAATGCAAGGGGCTCGCCAAAGTTAAAGCCTTTGGGGGTAGTCAGAGGGTAGTCATGAAAAAACCTGAAGGGCCAATTAGGTCTCCAAACAACACTTGCGGACACAAGGGGCTCGATAGGGTTCCGAGTCAGAGTTCCGGAAGCTCGGTGCACTACTAGAAGTGCGCAGAGTAATGCAAGGGGACTCACTAGAGGTTCAAATACATTGAAAAAACAAGGGTACCTACCCAAAAGGGTTTTAAATAATACAGTAAGGTATAAGAGGCTCATTTGAACTCTTAAACCAAGAGAAAACACAAAACGGGTTAGTAAAACCAAGGCAAAGGGCAAACAAAATTTTGCGACGAATTGTCCGTGCGACGAATTGTCCGTGCGACGAATTGTCCGCGACGAATTGTCCACGCGACGAATTGTTCGGTCACGTATCGTTCGAAGCCCTACGGAGCTCCCCTACATTTTTCCGTGACTCTCGGATTTTTATTGGGTCCCCTTGTCCCTTATATGTGTCATTTGGAGCCCTAATGAGACCGCTCATGTGTATTCGTGGCTTCAGAATTCTAGTAAGACACCTTGTGCGTTCTTCCATTGCTAGAAGCCCTAGTGTAAGCCCCTTGTGCCTTAATGTGAAATACGGAGCCCTAATGAGCCCCCTTGTGTTTTTCTGGCTATCAAAATTCTGGTAAGCCCCTTGTTGCCTTCTTGTGTTATACGGAGCTCCATTGGGCCCCCTTGTTTCTTCAACGTCTTTTGAAGCCCTGATGTGCCCCCTTACATCTTCCCGTGGCTTTCGGAGCAGTAGTAAGCACCTTGTGCCTTCATGCGATATTCGGAGCCCTATCAGGCCCTCTTGTGTCTTTAAGTGTAGTACGGAGCCCTAATGGGCCCCCATTGTGCCCGCAAGTGTAGTTTGTAGCCCTAGTGAGCCGCCTCATGTCCAGAAGTGTAGCTTGGAGTTTCAGTGAGCCCCCTTGTGTTTTTTCATGGCTTCCAGAATTCCAGTGAGTTCCCTCTTGCCTTTTTTGATTACACAGAGCTTCATTGGGCCCATTTGTCGTTTTTCCATGGCTTTCGGAGCTTTATCTGGTCCCTTTGTGCTCTTATTTGTAGTTGGAGCCCTAATCAGTCCACTTTTGTTTTTATTGGCTTTCAGACTACCATGCAGTGAGCCCCCTTATTCTATTTTCCCGTTATAAAGAGCCCCTTGGGCCCTCTTGTGTCACCAATATCATTTTGAAATTCTACAAAGCCCCCTTGGATTTTTCCGTGATTTCCGGATTTTTGTTGGGACCCTTGTGCCCTATGTGTCGTTTGGAGCCCTGATGAGCCCTCTCATGTGTTGTCGTGCTTTTCAGAATTCCAGTAAGCCATCTTGTGCGCTCTTGCATTGCTGGAGGCCCTAGTGTAAGTCCCTTTTGTGCCTTCATGTAATATACGGAGCCCTATCGGACCCCATTGTGCCCTCAAGTGTAGTTTGAAGCCCTGGGTGAGCTCCCTTATGTCTAGAAGTGTATCTTGGACCCCTAGTGAGCCCCGTTATGTTTTCCGTGGCTACCAGAATTCTAGTAAGCCCCCTGTTGACTTCTTGTGTTATCAAGAACTTCAGTGGGCCCTAGGTGAGTAATAATTGGTCAATTTCGAGTTCCAACTGTCAAAATTGCGAATTGCAACTGTCAATTGCGAGTTTCAACTGTCAATTGCAAGTTGGAAACGGAAAATTCATAATTTAAAAGTGGAACACAACATATGACCTCTCTACGCTTTCGTAATTTCCCTATTCATTGGGCGTTGTTCAGTTTATAAGCTTAAAAAGACCTTTACCCCAGCGATGGCGTGTGCCAGTAAAGTTTTGCCGCTCCCGGGCGGCCCGCACAGCAGAATACCGGTCCTGGGTTTGTCACTGAACCTTTTATACACTTCCGCATCGATCATGTGGGTCAGAGCGCGCCACAACGTGTTGATGTAGTCGTTCTTGTCGCCCACATCGGCCAAAGTCACCGAAGGTTCCTGCAGCGTCACCAACGACTTCTTTTTCTTGGCATGTCTTGGCACCGACTCATCACCGTCCAGCTTGCGCTTCTTCCCTCGGCCGTGAGCGATCTGAACGTTTTTGATTTGCAGCTGCTCGACCTTTGAGGAGTTTCGAGGATCACCGCCATCGATTCGTTTGGTCACTTTGGTCGGCACCACCGGTCTGCTCATCAACTGCGTGTTCTGTTCGATCGATCTGTTCTGCTGAAAGAAGAAGATGAGTTCAGTCTAGTTCAATCAGGTAAAACACTCGTCGTATCAACCCCTCAACAGAAGTAATCGAGGAAGCCCTACTGAAAATGTATCAGTTGAAACTTATAAAAAAAGGTACCAGGCTGAATCAGGTACCCGGTAGAGAACAGTCGACATGGTTGACCAGGTTCAATGCGTTTCTTGAAACAGTTTAAATAAGAATGAACCAAGACGATCTGGTTCAATCCGATAGGAAAAATCAACCAGGAGCCGTATTCTCTAACTCGCTATGCACTCGAACCGACAGATATCGCTATCGGTAGCTAGGCAAGCACCACTGTGATTGGCTTTTGCTTGACTCCCGATATCGATATCTGTCGGTTCGAGTACATAGCGAGTTAGAGAATACGGCTCCAGGTCGAAAATGCTGATGATGAAGCAGGACGATCTCAATACGGTTCTACCATCTCCAACCATTTTCAATAATTCGTATGTTAATCAGGTCCAATGTGTTTGATGGAACAACTTCAAACCAGGATGAACCAAGAGGATCTGAATAAGGTTCTACCCGTTTTACCTCTAACCAGTTCCAGTAGTTGGCAGGTGAATCCGGTCGATCACCCGGTATATAAAAAGTAAAATGAGTCCGTTTATGTCTCGCAAAAACTTGAAAATGGCTTGACCAATTTGGATAATTTTGTTTTCGTTTCATTTGTTTCAACTTTCAAGTTTCAACACTGGGGTGGCTTAAAAAAAAAAGAAACCGCTGACTCCGCGTGCCGCTCTCGACATAGACCTTGAGAATGGCTCGACCAATTTGAATAATTTCTTTTTTGTTGTGTTCGCCTCAACAATTGGATGCTTTGAAAAAAAAAACTGCCGTCGCCTCCACGTACCACCCCCGGCGAGGATCTTGAAAGTGCCTCGACCGATTTGAATGAATAGGGTAGTGACCACCATCGAAAAATATAAAAAAAAACATACTAATCGGATGTAGAGCTTCAATAACAAGACTACGCTTCGTGAAAATTCGAAAAAAAAAGTTCCAAGTGTCTCAAAATCTGCCTTGGAAGTGGCTACTTTTGCGAACGATTTCAAATCTACCGAGCTGTGAGGCGGGCTGTGACGTTTCAATCGTTTGACAGTAGTGTGGATGACCCCACCTCCGTTGCCTGTGTGTCAGTGTTGACGTTGACGTTTGCCCGCATAACATAACCATTGAAGTCTGATGTAGTTTTGAAATATTCATAAATCATGAAAGATTTTACCAACTTTCCATATTTTCAAGCAAAACAATTAAACAACACGAATCACCGCACAGATACACAAAGCGTTAACAATATAACAATCAGCTGTTATGAGCGTTGACGGGTTGACGCTAGTGCTTTTTGTAGTAAGTTCTGTAGTGTTGTCAAGCCTGCTTCTCCGCCTATGAAAGATTGTGACGCCATCGCGCCAAATTTGAAACGATCGAAAACTTTTATAATTTTGTTTTACCAAGAAAACTTACGAAAAAAATTTGTCAACTATACAGGGTGTGCCGAAAATACACAGACAACGTTCTAGGACAGCTTCCTCTCATCAAAATAAGAAGAAAAGTTTCTATGAACATGGGTCCGGAAACGCTTCATAAGGGAGCTACAGGCTCCTAAAGGTGGAACCCTGAAGATGGTTGTTCAATTAATATTTCCGAAACCGTTCAAGGAGAATCAATCAAATTTGACACATTCAATAACCTTCTTATGCCTCACAAAATTTGAATGCCTAACAAAAATGAAGTTGCTTTGGAATAGTTTTTCTTTCGCCTTGAATATCGTAATTAGCAGCATTTCTGACCACGTTTTCATACATCCAAACTCAAATATCTCGTAAACAGTGCATCGATCGAGGTTGAACAAGGGGATCTTTTTTTGGTTTAAAACTCCAATTTTCTATAATTTCTTGTTGAATTTAGAGACAATTCACATTCAAAAGAGCAAGAGTCATTTTTATCCCCACACCTTAGCCTGACCCACCCCTGGTGAATTATTTTGAAATTAATCTTGCCTCATTTTGTTAGGCATAAAAAGGTTAGTGAATGTGTCAAGTTTGATTGATTTCCCTTGAACGGTTTCAGAGATATTGAATAAAAACCATCTTCAGGGTCCCACCTTTAGGAGCCTGTGGCTCCCTTAGGAAGCGTTTCCAGACCCATGTCCATAGAAACTTTTCTTCTTGTTTTGATGAGATGAAGCTGTCCTAGAACGTTGTCGGTATATTTTCGGGACACCCTGTATAGCGTCACTTATCAAGAAGTGAACTTTAAAAAAATAATAAAAAAAAAGGTCACTACCCTATTGTTTTGTGTTGTTCGCCTCAGAATGTTCACCGTCGCCGCCTGAGCATGCCGCCCCCGATGACTATCTTGATAGTGGCTCGACCGATTTGAATGAATTTTGTTTTGTTTTATTCGTCTCAACACTGGGGTGGTTTGAAGAAGAAAACACCGCCGCCACGTGCCGCCCCCAACGAGGATCTTGAGAATGGCTCGACCAGTTCGAATTTTTTTTTCTGTTGTGTCCGCCTCAACAATGAGGTGCTCGAAAAAAAAACCGCCGCCACCACCACCGCCTCCGCGTGCCGCCCCCGACAAGGAATTTGAGAATGGCTCGACCGATTTGAATAATTTCTTATTTGTTGTGTTCACCTCAACAATGGGGTGTTTGAAAAATAATCCGTCGCTGCCGCCTCCACGTGCCGCTCCCGGCGAAAATCTTGAGAAGGACTCGACCGATTTGAATAAATTTTTATGTGTTGTTCGCCTCAAAACTGGTGTGTTTTTCAACCGCCGCCGCCCCCGAATAATTACAACACTGGAGTGTTCACCGCAGCCGCCTACGCGTGCCGCCCCCAAAGAGTATCTTGGGAGTAGCTCGACCGATTTAGATGAATTTTGTTTTGTTTTATTCGTCTCAACAATGAAGTGATTGAAAAAGAACCAAACCGCCGCCGTCTCCGCGTGCCGCCCCCGACTAGGATCTTGATAGTGGGTCGACCAATTTGAATATTTCCTTTTTTGTTGTGCTCGCCTCAACACTGAGTTGATTTGAAAAGAACCGCCGTCGCCTCCGCGTGTCGCCCTCTACGAGGATCTTTAGAGTGACTCGCTTTGAATGCGAGAGTGCTTTGAATACAGTTTTCACGTTGTTCGCTCCAAAACTGGGGTGTTTTCAAACCGCCGCCGCCCCCAAAATATTACAACACTCAAGTGTTCACCGCCGCCGCCTCCGCGTGCCGCCCCCGACTAGGATTTTGAGAGTGGCTCGACCGATTGGATTTTGTTTTGTTTTATTCGTCTCAACAATGAGGTGGTTGGAAAAGAACAAAACCGCCGCCGCCTCCGCGTGCCGCCCCCGACTAGGATCTTGATAGTGGGTCGACCAGTTTAAAAAATTTCTTTTTGGTTGTGCTCGCCTCAACACTGAGTTAGTTTGAAAAAAAAAACCGCCGCCGCCTCCGCGTGTCGGCCCTGACGAGGACCTTGAGAGTGGCTTGACCGATTTGAATGATTTTTGTGTCATTCTTTTATTGTGTTCGTCTCAAAACTCGAGTGATTAGAAAAAACCTGCCGCCGCCCCCGCGTTCCGCTCCCGACGAAGATCTTGAGAGTGGCTCGACCGATTTGAATAGTTTTTGTTTTATTTTTTATTTTATCCGTCTCAACACTGTGATGCTTGAAAAAACTTGCCGCCGCCCCCACGTGTCGCCCCCGACAAGGATCTTGAGAGTGGCTTGACTGATTCGAATACATTTTTTGCAGTGGCGTATTTATGGGGGTGGCACGGGGGGCATGTGCCCCCCCCCATCGATCTGCAATGATAATAAGAAGAAGAAAGGTATACCGGTAAAAGAAAAGGCACGCTCCGATGATGTTGTAAATTGAAAAATGTATACCTAATTTCGTTGTATAATACGTAATATACTTATGTATAATAAATGTATAATAACGTTCTACCCTTCTACACAATAATTACTATTAGTCTAAATTCTTGCTGTTTATTGAGGGATGGAGGCATTTTGTCTGCCTTCTGTTGAACCCCCCCACCCACAAACCCCTGCTTCTCAAGTATCTTGCATTATCAAAATAAAAACTCGACTTGTCCCCCCCCCCCCATCCCAAATCTCTGAATACGCCACTGTTTTCTTGTGTTGTTCGCCACAAAACTGGGGTGTCTTTGAACCGCCGCCGCCCCGAAGGATTGCAACACTGAGGTGTTTACCGCCGCCGCCTTCGCGTGCCGCCCCCGATGAGTATCTTGAGAGTGGCTTGACCGATTTGAATAATTTTTGTTTCTTTTGTTCGTTTCATCACTAGGGTGCTTGAAAAAACTGCCGCCGCCTCCGCGTGCCGCCCCCGACGTCGATTTTGCTCTCGATCTTGAGAGTGGCTCGACTGGTTCGAATAATTTTTTTTTTGTTGTGTTCGCCTCAACAATGGGGTGCTCGAAAAAATACCGCCTCCGCGGGCCGCCACCGACAAGGATTTTGAGAATGGCTCGACCGATTAGAGTAATTTCTTATTTGTTGTGTTTACCTCAAGAATGGGGTGTTAAAAAAATTAACCGTTGCTGCCGCCTCCACGTGCCGCCCCCGGCGAAAATTTCAAAAGTGGCTTCGCCGACTTGAATGATTTTTTTCGTGCTGTTAGCCTCAAAACTGGTGTGTTTTTCAACCGCCGCCGCCCCCGAATTATTGCAACACTGAAGTGTTCGCCGCCGCCGCCTGAGCGTACCGTCCCCGAAGAGTATCTTGGGAGTAGCTCAACCGATTTGGATGAAATTTGTTTAGTTTTATCCGTCTCAACAATGGGATGGTTAAAAAAGAAAAAAACCGCCGCCGCCACTGCGTGCCGCCCGCGACTTGGACCTTGAGAGTGACTCGATCAATTTTAATAATTTCTTTTTTATTGTGCTCGCCTCAACACTGGGGTGGTGGTGAAAAAAACGCCGCTGCCTCCGCGTGCCGCCCCTAACGAGAACCTTGAGAGTGGCTCGACCAATTTGAATAATTTTTGTGTCATTCTTTTATTGTATTCGTCTCAAAACTCGAGTGCTTCAAAAAAACCTGCCGCCGCCCCCGACGACGATCTTGAGAGTGGCTCGACTGATTTGAATTGTTTTTGTTTTATGTTCTATTTTATTCGTCTCAACACTGTAATGCTTGAAAAGAACTTGCCACCGCCCCCACGTGCCGCCCCCGACAAGGATCTTGAGAATTGGTCGACTCATTTGAATACATTTTTTTGTGCTGTTCGCCACAAAACTGGGGTGTCTTTGAGCCGCCGCCGCTCCGAATTGTTGCAACACTGAGGTGTTTACCGCCGCCGCCTCCGCGTGTCGCCCCCGACGAGGATCTTGAAAGTGGCTCGACCGATTTGGATAGTCTTTATTTTTTTTGTTTTTTCAACACTGCGGTGCTTGGAAAAAACTGCCGCCGCCTCCGCGTGCCGCCCCCGACAACGATTTTGCGCTCAATCTTGAGAGTGGCTCGACCGGTTCGAATGATTTTTTCTGTTCTGTTTGCCTCAATAATAGGGTGCTCGAAAAAAAAACCGCCGCCACAACCAATGCCTCCGCGTGCCGCCCCTGACAAGGATCTTGAGAAGGGCTTGACCGATTTGAATAATTTCTTATTTGTTGTGTTCACCTCAACAATGGGGTCTTTAAAAAATAAATCGTCGCTGCCGCTTCCACGTGCCGCCCCCGGCAAAAATTTCGAGTGGCTTGACCGATTTGAATAATTTGTTGTGTGCTGTTAGCCTCAAAACTGGTGTTTTTCAACCGCCGCCGCCCCCGAATTATTGCAACACTAAAGTGTTCACCGCCGCCGCCTAAGCGTGCCGCCCCCGAAGAGTATCTTGGGAGTAGCTTGACCGATTTGGATGAAATTTGTTTTGTTTAATCCGTCTCAACAATGGGGTGGTTAGAAAAGAGAAAAACCGCCGCCCCCGACTAGGATCTTGAGAGTGACTCGATCAATTTGAATAATTTCTTTTTTGTTGTGTCGCCTCAACACTGAGGTGGTTGTGAAAAAAACGCCGCCGCCTCCTTGCTCCTCCTATTTTACTCAACACTGGGGTGCTTTGAAAATGGAAAAGTCGCCTCCGCGTGCCGCCCCCGACAACGATTTTGCGCTCGATCTTGAGAGTGGCTCGACCGGTTCGAATGATTTTTTTCTGTTCTGTTTGCCACAACAATAGTGTGCTCGAAAAAAAAACCGCCGCCACCACCACCGCCTCCGCGTGCCGCCCCCGACAAGGATCTTGAGAATGGCTTGACCGATTTAAATAATTTCTTATTTGTTGTGTTCACCTCAATGGGGTGTTTAAAAAATAAACCGTCACTGCCACCCCCACGTGCCGCCCCCGGCAAAAATTTTGAGTGGCTTGACCGATTTGAATAATTTGTTGTGTGCTGTTAGCCTCAAAACTGGTGTGTTTTTCAACCGCCGCCGCCCCCGAATTATTGCAACACTGATGTGTTCACCGCCGCCGCCTAAGCGTGCCGCCCCCGAAGAGTATCTTGGGAGTAGCTCGACCGATTTGGATAAAATTTGTTTTGTTTTATCTGTCTCAACAATGGGGCGGTTGAAAAAGAAAAAACCGCCGCCGCCTTTGCGTGCCGCCCCCGACTAGGATCTTGATAGTGGGTCGACCAATTTGGATATTCCTTTTTTTGTTGTGCTCGCCTCAACACTGAGTTGATTTGAAAAAAACCGCCGCCGCCTCCGCGTGTCGCCCTCTACGAGGATCTTTAGAGTGACTCGCTTTGAATGCGAGAGTGCTTTGAATACAATTTTCACGTTGTTCGCTCCAAAACTGGTGTGTTTTTCAACCGCCGCCGCCCCCGAATTATTGCAACACTAAAGTGTTCACCGCCGCCGCCTAAGCGTGCCGCCCCCGAAGAGTATCTTGGGAGTAGCTCGACCGATTTGGATAAAATTTGTTTTGTTTTATCTGTCTCAACAATGGGGCCGTTGAAAAAGAAAAAACCGCCGCCGCCTTTGCGTGCCGCCCCCGACTAGGATCTTGATAGTGGGTCGACCAATTTGGATATTCCTTTTTTTGTTGTGCTCGCCTCAACACTGAGTTGATTTGAAAAAAACCGCCGCCGCCTCCGCGTGTCGCCCTCTACGAGGATCTTTAGAGTGACTCGCTTTGAATGCGAGAGTGCTTTGAATACAATTTTCACGTTGTTCGCTCCAAAACTGGGGTGTTTTCAAACCGCCGCCGCCCCCAAAATATTCCAACCCTCAAGTGTTCACCGCCGCCGCCTCCGCGTACTGCCCCCGACTAGGATTTTGAGAGTGGCTCGACCGATTGGATTTTTTTTGCGCTTGCCTTATTTGTTGAGCTGGTGGGTTTGTGAAAATAAGACGCCGCCCCCGCGTGCCGCTTCCACAAGGATTTTGAGAATGGCTCGACCAATTTGAATGATTCCTTCTTTGTTGTTGATGTTGTTGTCGCCGCCTTCACGTGCCGCCCCCAGCGAGGATCTTGAGAGTGACTCGACCGATTTGAATAATTTTTTTGAGCTGTTCACCTCGGAACTGGGGTGTTTTTGAACCGCCGCCGCCCCCGAATCATTCTAACACCAAAGTGTTCACCGCCGCCGCTTACGCGTGCCGCTCCCGATGAGTATCTTAAGAGTGGCTCGACCGATTTGAATGAATTTTGTTTAGTTTTTTTCGTCTCAACACTGGAGTGGTTTGAAAAAATCACCGCCGTCGCGTGCCGCCCCCGACAGGAATCTTGAGAATGACTCGACCGGTTTTAATAATTTCTTTTTTGTTGTGTTCGCCTCAACATTGAGGTGCTTAAAGAAGAAACCGCCGTCACCACCACCGCCTCCGCGTGCCGCCCCCGACGAGGATCTTGAGAATGGCTCCACCGATTTGAATAATTTCTTATTTGTTGCGTTCACCTCAACAATAGGGTGCTTAAGTAATAAATCGTCACTGTCGCCTCCACGTGCCGCCCCCGGCGAGGGTCCTGACAGTGGCTCGACCGATTTTAATAAATTTTGTTTTGTTTTATTCGTCTCAACAATGAGGTGGTTGGGAAAGAACAAAATCGCCGCCGCCTCCGCGTGCCGCCCCTGACTAGGATCTTGATAGTGGGTCGACCAGTTTGAAAAATTCCTTTTTTGTTGTGCTCGCCTCAACACTGAGTTGGTTTTGAAAGAAACCGCCGCCGCCTTCGCGTGTCGCCCCTGACGAGGACCTTGAGAGTGGCTTGACCGATTTGAATGATTTTTGTGTCATTCTTTCATTGTGTTCGTCTCAAAACTCGAGTGCTTCAAAAAAACCTGCCGCCGCCCCCGCGTTCCGCCCCCGACGAAGATCTTGAGAGTGGCTCGACCGATTTGAATAGTTTTGACAGTCTAGTCTCAACACTGTGGTGCTTGAAAAAAACTTGCCGCCGCCCCCACGTGTCGCCCCCGACGAGGATTGTGAGAGTGGCTCGACCGAGGGCTCGACTGATTCGAATACATTTTTTTGCAGTGACGTATTCATGGGGGTGGCATGGGGGGCATGTGCCCTACCCCCCCCATCGATCTGTGATGATAATAATAAGAAGAAAGGTATACCGGTAAAAGAACAGACGCGCTCCGTTCAAAAGAAATACGCCACTGTTTTTTTGTGTTGTTCGCCACAAAACTGGGGTGTCTTTAAACCGCCGCCCCCCCGAGTTATTGCAACACTGAGGTGTTTACCGCCGCCGCCTTCGCGTGCCGCCCCCGATGAGTATCTTGAGAGTGGCTTGACCGATTTGAATGAGTTTTGTTTCTTTTGTTCGTTTCATCACTACGGTGCTTGAAAAAAACTGCCGCCGCCTCCGCGTGCCGCCCCCGACGTCGATCTTGCGCTCGATCTTGAGAGTGGCTTGACTGGTTCGAATAATTTTTTATCTGTTGTGTTCGCCTCAACAATGGGGTGCTCGGAAAAATACCGCCTTCGCGTGCCGCCCCCGACAAGGATCTTAAGATTGGCTCGACCGATTTGAGTAATTTCTTATTTGTTATGTTTACCTCAAGAATGGGGTGTTAGAAAAATAAACCGTTGTTGCCGCCTCCACGTGCCGCCCCCGGCGAAAATTCCAAAAGTGGCTCCGCCGATTTGAATAATTTTTCTTGTGCTGTTAGCCTCAAAACTGGTGTGTTTTTCAACCGCCGCCGCCCCCGAATAATTGCAACACTGAAGTGTTCACCGCCGCCGCCTAAGCGTGCCGCCCCCGAAGAGTATCTTGGGAGTAGCTCGACCGATTTGGATGAAATTTGTTTTGTTTTATCCGTCTCAACAATGGGGGTGGTTAAAAAAGAAAAAAACCGCCGCCGCCTCTGCATGCCGCCCCCGACTAGAATCTTGAGAGTGACTCGATCAATTTGAATAATTTCTTTTTTGTTGTGCTCGCCTCAACACTGGGGTGGTTGTGAAAAAACGCCACCGCCTCCGCGTGCCGCCCCTAACGCGGACCTTGAGAGTGGCTCGACCAATTTGAATAATTTTTGTGTCATTCTTTTATTTTGTTCGTCTCAAAACTCGAGTGCTTGGAAAAAAAAACCTGCCGCCGCCCCCGCGTTCCGTCCTCGACGACGATCTTGAGAGTGGCTCGACTGATTTGAATTGTTTTTGTTTACCGCCGCCTTTGTATGCCGCCCCCGATGAGTATCTTGAGAGTAGCTCGACCGATTTGAATATTTTTGTTTGTTTCATTCGTCTCAACACTAGGGTGGTTTGGAAAGGGAGTGAACCGCCGCCGCCTCCGCGTGTCGCCCCCGACGAGGATCTTGAGAGTGGTTCGACCGATTTGGATAGTTTTTATTTCTTTTGTTCGTTTCAACACTGCGGTGCTTGAGAAAAACTGCCGTCGCCTCCGCGTGCCGCCCCCGACAACGATTTTGCGCTCGATTTTGAGAGTGGCTCGACCGGTTCGAATGATTATTTTCTGTTTTGTTTGCCTCAATAATAGGGTGCTCGAAAAAAAACCGCCGCCTCCGCTTGCCGCCCCCGACAAGGATTCTGAGAATGGCTTGACCGATTTGAATATTTTTTATTTGTTGTGTTCACCTTAACAATAGGGTGTTCAAGGAATAAACCGTCGCTGCCGCCTCCACGTGCCGCCCCCGGCAAAAATTTTGAGTGGCTTGACCGATTTGAATAATTTGTTGTGTGCTGTTAGCCTCAAAACTGGTGTTTTTCAACCGCCGCCGCCCCCGAATTATTGCAACATTGAAGTGTTCACCGCCGCCGCCTAAGCGTGCCGCCTTCGAAAAGTATCTTGGGAGTAGCTCGACCAATTTGGATAAAATTTGTTTTGTTTCATCCGTCTCAACAATGGGATGATTAAAAAAAAAACCGTCGCCGCCTCTGCATGCCGCCCCCGACTAGGATCTTGAGAATGACTCGATCAATTTGAATAATTTCTTTTTTGTTGTGCTCGCCTCAACACTGGGGTGATTGTGAAAAAAACGCCGCCGCCTCCGCGTGCCGCCCCTAACGAGGACCTTGAGAGTGGCTCGACAAATTTGAATAATTTCTGAGTCATTTTTTCATTTTGTTCGTCTCAAAACTCGAGTGCTTGGAAAAAACCTGCCGCCGCCCCCGCGTTCCGCCCTCGGCGACGATCTTGAGAGTGGCTCGACTGATTTGAATTGTTTTTGTTTCATGTTTTATTCTATTCGTCTCAACACTGTGATGCTTGGGAAAAACTTGCCGCCGCCCCCACGAGCCGCCCCCGACAAGGATCTTGAGAGTTGGTCGACTGATTTGAATACATTCATTTTTTGTGCTGTTTGCCACAAAACTGGGGTGTGTCTGAACCGCCGCTGCCCCCAAATTATTGCAACACTGATGTGTTCACCGCTGCCGCCTTCACTTGCCGCCCCCGATGAGTATCCTGAGAGTGTCTCGACCGATTCGGATAAATGTTTTGTGTTGTTCGCTACAGCACTAGGGTGTTTTCAAACCGCCGCCGCCCACGAATTATTTTGACACTTGGGTGATTGAAAGCCGCCGCCCATGCCGCTCCCGAAGAGTGTCGAGACTCAAGAACCAAATGTGAATCAGTACATTTACGCGGCGGGCTGCCTCACGTGCAAACCGCACTGATGACCAGTGAGCGACGCATAATGCAAACAGTCGTGTTAAATTTCGAATCCATCTAATCCATCTACCGGCTGTGTGGCCGGGCAATGAATTACGAACGGAGCCGCCTTCCGGTCAAGCAAAAACAAGAACTTACAAATCCCGATGATTCAGGCGCGACTTGGTCGTCATCGGACGAGCTACTGTCCTGGTCCTCGAACCCAAACTTCTGCCTCAATATAGCGTAGGCTTTCTTAACTGAAGCCCTGAAGCCGTTTCTCTTCAATCGAGCGTACTCCTTGTAGCTCCTTTGCAAATCGTCAGCCATCACGTTGAGATCAATCTTGTTTACGTTGATGGACTCCAAATACTGAAGAAAAAAAACCGCGTCAAAGGTGTCTCGATTTAGGGACATTTCTCGAGACTCAATTACCTTTTCTACGCGAGGCACGAGCGTATGGTCCGACATGTAAGGTAGTCTCTGCATCCTCAAACGGTTCTCGTTGACGACATTGACCAGGAGACGCTTGCTCTTACCTTTCTTGGCTTGGTTCAGCGGGATGGGCTGTTCTGAATGGCGCTTGACCATGTCCATTTTACTAAATTGGGTTAACAGTATAGTGGGTAAGTATACGGTGAAATGCCAAAAATTCGTTGATTTTGATGAAAAGGAGACACTATTCGATAGATTTCACCTCGGGGAGGGACGACAATGTTTCGGAATAATAATAGTATAACGTCACCATAGGTATCTACGTCCCGTTTCGAACAGGACTGTCCTTTTTTTCGGTTCTCCGTCCCGGTGTCCCCGAAAAAGGTTCGGGAACATTCCAGTAGAATATTCGAGGTCATTCCACCTCATTCCACTACATTCCACCACATTCCAGAATGTTCCGATATGTTCTGGAATGTTTGGGAATAGTCTGGAACGTCCGAAAACATCCCGGAACATTCCAGATCATTGTGGATGTGGAACATTCCAGAACACTCTTGAAAGTTGTGGAAGGTTCTGGAGCGTTGTGGACTATTCGAAGCCTTTTTGGTGTGGGGCCACCTATTGGTAGAGGTACAGTACAGAATACCCGAGAGTATTCGAGATCATTCTAAAACATTCTGGAATATGTTCCGGTATATTCTGGATTACTCAGGAATAGTCTGGAACGTTCGGGAACATCCAGGAACATTCCAGGTCATTGTGGACCATCCCAGATTGATTTAATAAAATACGGGCTCTCCTTACTTTATTTAAATAATGGCCGAGCCGTTCTGTATTAATGGATCTTTTATATTGTCAGAAATGTCACTTTTATGACGTTTGACAGTTGACGAACAATTTGTGGCTGGCTCTAACATGCGCACCTTAATTATAAGTCTTGTCGTCTGTGGTACGAACACTACGAACACTAGTCCAGTTGATCGATTAGCATTCGAGTAAGATCCTTTGTGAATCGAAATGTTTTTAAAAAGTCGCGATCAAAAAATGCTTCGAATGCATTCTGAGTGTCCTCCAAATCTCTTCTATAGTCGCATAATATATGATTTCTGTAGTAGGTAATTCATCAAGTGAGTACCTCTACTAATAACATAAAAATATAACGTTGACATTCAACTACACCTAGATACGATCACATGAAAATAAACGGAGACACCGAAAAAAAACACCTTCAACTTTGACTATTGTTTGACGTCTACCTACGCAAATAGATATTGATGCGAACATTCGGAACAGTAGATGTGTTGACACATTGTTTGCCAATCGGGCTTGTTAAGACGATTAGAATCATGCAACATCCTTCTGCAGTGCAGGATTAAAAAACAAGTTGCTTTTCCAAGCCAATTGCTTTCTGATATGACATAACCTTGAAAACATGTGTCGAAAAGAATAAAATCCCTAAATGAAGGACGCGAAGCGTAATGGCTCTTCAATAACTCTTTTTTTGCATCAAATTAAAGAATACTTTCGAGAATACTTTATTAGAGGTAATATGTGCCGCTCCTGAAAAGTACAAGAATATTGCCAATATTTTTTTATTAGACACAAGCTTCAACTTTGACTATTGTTTGTTGTCTACGCGAATAAGTATTGATGCGAACACTCGGAACAGTAGTTGTGTTAACAATTTGTTTGCCAGTCGGGCTTGTTAGAACGATTAGAGCATGAAATTACCATGCAACATCCTTCTGCAGTGCAGGATTGAAAAACAAGTTGCTTTTCTAAGCAAATCGCTTTCTGATATGGCATGACCTTAAAAACATGTGTCAAAAAGTATAAAATCTGTCGCGCACTCGAGTCCCAACATTACTACGTCACGCGAAATTCCCTATTTTTTTTTAGGGCCTAGAGGAACGCAAAAAAATCAAAAACCATATGATCGAGCTCCATATATGATGGCTCTAGTATTTGATTGTTTTCCCCCAAAACCCGTGGTAGACATGGCACGTGGTGAAACTTTTGAGGTTAGAAAATGATCAAAACATCCTTGCTCCGACATCAAAATTGTAATTTTTTGAGGTGGAATCTATCGATTATTGCTTGTCCCCTTGCAAATATTTCAATTATCAACGTTTCACCGCTATTATATACTTACCGAGAAGGAAAACGTTTATCACAAAAAGTTCGGCACACAACGTCAGAGAGCACAGAATCATACAACAACAAACACTATACCGTCCGTTTTTTATTTTAGGCCCCAGCCCGGAGCATCTTTATTATGGGTTTCACACCCAATATATTATATATTTTTGAAATTACAAAAACAAGATCTTCCGACTGATGATATGTCAAATTATTTTTGACAGATGTCATTTTTTGACAAATGACAGAATTACACTTGTGACACATCATTTTAAAGCCCATAAAATTCTGAGGAGAATTGTGTTTTTATTTTTGTAATAGGGTGTCTTTTACAGCTTCTAGGGGTCTTTCAATAGGAAAAAAATGTTGAATTTCAAAAATACACAATAAGTAAATAGGTAAAGTAGGTACCTATTTTTAATGTGAACTAATGATAATGATGATTAATTAATCACAATGGAACAAAAAATGTCCTAAAGAAGTTGCTCGAATGACCGTCTCCTTGTTCCTTGAATGAAAGATTCGACGATCAGTGAATTGGAACTACCACCGACCCAACGCGATGACATCTGAGCTTGCCAGAAATGACCCCCCTCGAGTTTTTATGAGCCTACCCGAAAGATAAGGTGTTTATAAAGTTTTCCAATAATTTGAACAATTTAAAAATCAGATCATCACCATTAGTTAATTTTAAAAATACCTATTACTCATTGAGTGGCTATTTCTGAAATTGACATTTTTTCCTATTGAAAGTCCCCTAGAAGCTGTAAAAGACACCCTATTTTGAAAATAAAAACACAGTTCTCCTCAGAATTTATTAGGCTTTAAAATGATGTATCACAAGTACTATTCTGTCATTTGTCAAAAAATGACATCTGTCAAAAATAATTTGACATATCATCAATAGAAAGATCTTGTTTTTCTGATTTCAAAAATATATAATATATTGGGTATGAAACCCATAATAAAGATGCTACGGGCTGGGGCCTAAAATAAAAAACGGACGGTATAACGGCAAGCCAGGTGGGAGGATTTGAACCTGAATAATGCTGCTCCCGTACACCATGGCGCTAGTGTCGAATTTTAGTTACAAAATCCTGGTGATTTATTGGCTGCAGTGTTGGCCATAGTACGTTCTCCTGACCCGACGGCGCAGATGCAACATGGACGCAACTGTCGCTATTTAGTCCCAAATTTGAAACATCCAGACAAATATCGACTTTTCTATGGAATACTTGTCATGACTAAGTCTCCAGATAGATACAAAAAAGTTACTAAAAATGTGAAGAAGAACCAGTCGCAAGCCAAATTTCCATTTTGTATAGTTCTTTTTCACAAAATAATGAAAATATTGGAAGTTCATTGCTTGCAAATGATCCACAGTCTGTTAATCGCGATGTTGTCAGATTTGGCATGGCCGCCGTTACCAATAATAATTTATATTACAATTACTGTCACCTGAAATGATCACTAAAAAATCAATTTGTTTTGCAAGCTGTTTTCTTGCGCTTTTCTAGTTAGGAAACCTGACACCATACTGAATAAAAGTTCAAAATTTGGAAATTACTATATCGAAATAATCGAAATTTATATTTCTTGTTCACTTGGCAACCCCGAACAAGGCTTCTGCCGTTCTCCTGCCTGGAGCGCGATTCTGTACTTGCCTACCGACAACTATCGGATCGGTAGCTAGGGTGAGAACCAATCAAATTCGCTCCTGCCTAGCTACCGACACCGACAAGTGTCGGTAGGAGAGTACAAAATCGCGGCCCTGGCTTCTGGGCCGGATAATCTTATGCAATCCGCAGTACATTGATGTAGTAAAGGAATGCCTAAAACGTAACGTGTGAGAGTGGCTCTCGCGGCTCGCCTACCCTTGGCCCCAGAGGGTCTCAGTTAGAGGAGACTCGGAGAGGGCCCTGACCAAAACTTCCACGCCATGTGTTCGCGGAAACGGAATAAAATAAAACCTTATTTTTCATCGTATCGACTCTCGCTTCTACACTTGTCATGACGCAGTGTTCATTTCCATTTTTATTGTAAGAACCGAAAGCGTGCCTTCCTATTCCACCTTCAAAATGATTGGAGCCCCAGTGGACCCCGCCAGGCCTTCGTCAGATTTCTAGAGGCCTCTCCTCCCTTGTGTCTACATATTGAAGCGTTTCAAGCCCTACTGAGCCCGCTTGTATCTTCAAGTACCGTTTGGAGCCCTACTGAGCCCCTTTGTGTCTTCAATTATCGTTTGCAGACCAGGTGACCCCTTCTGAGTTCTCGAATCTTCTGCCATCTTAGAAAGCTCTTTTGTACCTTGGACCCCCGGTGTGAAGATAACTGTCCGCGCGAAGAATTGTCCTAGCACCTTTGATTAATTGTCTTGTCGTCGAGTTGTCTCGTCGCGGTGCGTTTTCTGGTCCGCGAGTTGTCCTGTCGGTGACGTGTCTCGTCGGTGAGTTGTCCTGTTAGTGACGAGTCTTGTCGGTGGGTTTTCTGGTCAGCGAGTTGTCCTGTCTTGAGTGATATGTTATCTGAAAGGGCTTTAAAAGTTCGGTAATTGTTGACGACGACTACTTCTCGACTAGCATTTTCTAAGAGTTAGGCAACCACTTGAACAGCTATATAGGACGTCTCCTTCTTGCATGTACTTACGTCGTAGGACAAGTAATGGAAAGAAGGGGCATTTTACAGTGGAAATAGTGGTTTCCCCAGGAAACCACGGTCGACGAACGTGATGTTGTGGTGGTGTCTACCTACCGTGAAAAGTTGGTGGCTGAAGTCGAGAAGTAGTGGTCGTCAACAATTACCAAAAGTTCCATGGACAAGTGCAAAAAGTTCAAAAAAAATGTTCTGCGGTTTTCATTTTTCATTTTATGATGAAAACCAAAACCTGGAAAGTCATTTTGGTACGAGGTACTTGGTACTTGGTTATATGCCTTAGCTACTCAAATACCTACTTAGTGAGAAGAGACTCACCTATTTTGCTGAAAAATCTTGGGTTATTGGGCTCATAATTTCCCTCATTCCGCAAAGCCCTCTCCGCAATTCGCAAAAGAACAAAGGCTGCTTCAGTTTTTACCGTTGACGAACTGTTGACAGAGCGCTGTGTCACTGTCATACATCTGTCTTACCACTGATTGTCGATTGCCATACTGCCAACCTCACAACATCTACAACACGGTTGTCATGTTGCTTATCGCACAAGAATTAAATTATAACAGCTAATTAAGAAATCAAATCAAATCAAATCACTTTTATTGGCCATTTAAATTATTACAAAGGTAAAGATAGGCAAGTCAAGAATAATAGACTACAAAATATTGACAATCAAATGACTAGGAGTAGGACAAGACAGTACAAGACAATCAAGACATGTTGAAGAAATCATTTAAACTGTAGAAACAGTTTCCAATCAGAAACGCAATAGATTTCATTGTAGTTTTACTAGTTTTCCAATGAATGGCTTCCGTAATTCATAACATGGTAACTGATCAAAGTGACAACAATAATTATTTAAATAGAAAAAAGACGACCGCCAATGCCGATGCGAAACATTGGTTGCCTGTCAGCTCGGCGTTGATGTCCTCGGTTTTGCTTGAATCCAGGTATAACTATAACTTCATGCATGAAAAAATGCTGCTTCATTGTCCGATACTAAGAAAAAGGACTGTTATAATGAAGAAAGTTATTCTGAATTAAAAACAAAACGTAAACAATGTTTGGACTTGAAAAGTCGAAATGTAATTTAAATTAAGCGCGCCAGCATCTCGCGGTTCTCCTATCAACATCAGTGACAGTGACAGCTGACATCGCTTTTGAGTACTTTTGACAATCGCACGGCCTACTACGTCTTCAAATATGCATCAATGACAGACGCGAAGCATTTCCAACAATGGATTTACTGCATGAAGCTGTGAAAATGTAAGTATCCTACCAAGTTGTTATTAAGGATACATAAATATACCTATGCAATTTTAGGTTAGAACCGTCCAACACGGAAGTATCACATCGTTGTGCGCAATGTTCGCATCAAGCAGCTTGGCAGTTTCAACTGGACCATCACAATCAAAGGAGCCATGGAAATGTGCATACGAACGAATTGCCCGTTTTCATAGCGGAACCGGAAATGTATCTTTGCGCTTACTGTGATTACAAGACTTGTAACAAACTCGTCAGATATGAACATTGCTTGAAAAAGCATGTTGACAGAAATATTGGTGATGAAGACATGAAAAGCGATGAAGAATTTGGAATGTACACTTGTAAATCATGCAAGTTGAGAGGACATTCAAGCTTAGCTCTTGTTAAACATGAAGATTCATGTAAAATTATACACAAGGGAGATGCCAGCGGTTCGACTGTTTCAACAATAGATCCTGAGAATGACTTCAAGCCTGACAATTCGATTTTTGTGGTTTCATCTGGCGATTTACATCACGATCAGCTTTCATACAAAGACAAGCCTCAATTAATCTCGACCAGATACTTGGCGAAGCATGTGACAGCCGAAAATGGCCACCGGTACCGTTGCCCAAAGTGTCCTAAACGTTACAAAATCAAAGGTCACTTCAAGAGGCACCTTGGCAAATGCGATGAAATCAAGTGGTTCGGTTGTGAAAAATGCTCGTATCGAACCAAGATCAAACAATACTTAATGGGGCACATGCTTGTACACGCGACGCCTGAACAAATCACCTGGTTCAATTGTACCCATTGTTCGTATCGCAGCAAGCGCAAGCAGGATTTGAAGTCGCACATGGTCAGCCACGACGGAACGAACTTGTTCAGCTGTTCGCAATGTACGTTCCAAAGCAAGAACAAGAAAAGCTTCAAGCATCACTTGCGGATGCACGGAACGAACGTGTTCCATTGCCCGAAGTGTTCGTACGGAACCAAGAGAAAGGGCGACCTGAAAACGCACATGATCACGCACGCCACCTCCGACGAAATCAAGTGGAAGCCCTGCACGAAATGCACGTACCGGGCCAAAAATCAGGGACACCTGAACAGGCACATGCTGACGCACGCCGCCGACCACGAGATCGACTGGTTCGACTGTCCGAAGTGTTCGTACCGATCCAAGCGCAAGGGAGAGATCACCGAGCACATGGTGACGCACGCCGGGCCCGACGAGATCCGCTGGTTCGACTGCGCCCAGTGTTCGTTTCGAACGAAACAGCGGTCGAGCTTGAGGAGACACGTGCAGTCGCTGCACGCCCCGCAGAGGGAGATCCGCTGGCTGAGCTGCGCCGAATGTCCGTATCAGGCGAAGCGGAACACGCATTTGAAGTTGCACATGAAGACGCACGCGGCGGCCGAAGACATCGACTGGTTCAGGTGTGCCGAGTGTCCGTATCGCGGCAAACGGCGGACGGACTTGAAACTGCACGTGCTGGCGAGGCACACCGACCCGGACGAGATCGACTGGTTCAACTGCACAAAATGCGCCTACCGCGCTAAGGTCAACAAGTGCTTGAAAGTGCACATGTCAAAATATCACGCGGAAGAAGCTGAAGATGATGCGATTGCACAGTAATACCGCTAGAGCTGCATTCTTTTTGCCACAGAACTCAGATATTCTCATCTCACTTGATGGTGGTGTCTCACTCGTTCCTCAGTAATTCGTCGCTTCTTCTCTCTCCAACTGGAATGAGAGAATGAGGCCAAGTGAGATTGTGGTAAAGAAGCGCCTATTGTTGTGCACTGTTCTTAAAAAGCATGAACGTGAGCCATACAGCCATACGTGAACCAGGAGAAGCAATAATTGCTAATGTCAAAATATAACACGATTGTGAATATCTATCAAGCTATCCATACTTTTGTATAATATTTTACTTGTACCTTTTGCAAGAAGGGAGAGGGGCATCATGAGAAGGAAAAAGTTTTCAGTAATACTGTGGTGCAAATGTATTTGTACTGATAACTGATACTAAATAGACAAGAAAATGGAACAAATTGTACCTTTTTTTGTGTTGCCAATGTTTCATGATGGCCCACCCTATCCTACCCAAAAGGTTTAGCCACATCTAGATGTAGGTAATGGGCAATAAAGTTGAGCATGTAAATAGGTACTTGTTAAGCTACAAAATCAAGAACCAAATTAATAAACTGCTTTAAAATTGAAGTGGACCACTCGGAAATATTGTATCGGTTGGAATCAAGGTTACAATGATAACTTATTAAAGAAAAAAAACACCAAAAGTGAAAGGGGTGACGACAAAAATAAAGAAAAAAGATGAAGTAAAAAAAATCAAAGGAATAATAATATTATATGTTTATTGAACGTTGAGATACCCAAATGTACAAAACTGCAACACTGCATAAAATAACTGTAAGTACCTATCGAGGTACCTATGCAAAAACACAATAAACACAAATATACCCACAGGAGACTAGCTCGTTCGTGAGGAAATAACGTAGTACCTAATTAATAATAATAACAATAAAAAGCATACATTACATCACTATGCACTCATACTTCAAAAATTCTTCCGGTCGATGATCTGGTGAACCTCTTCTCTGCCCATTCCCTGAGTCATAAGAGTCTTTAGGGCTTTCCTAAACGAGGATCTCGAACGTGTCATAGCCAGGATGTGTGCAATTCGACTGTAAACGAATGGGACAACGTAAACGTAGGAACGCTGACCAATTGTTTTATTAGCTCTACAGTGCACAACATTGAGTTCTCTGTGTCTAGTGCACGGATTTCTGAATATAGAGCTGGATAGCTAATCACAATATACCCCCACCACAATTTTTGTCAAACGCGTGTTCGCCGCCATACTGTGCTAATTTTTAGTTACTTTAATGCTTGTGGGTTGGCAAAGTTGCGAATAATTGTCATCCCTGAGTGTCACTTTGATTGCCAAATGTCACCCAAATGTCAATCTATTGTCATTTTTTGACGTTTTTCTTGTTTATCCGTTTCTTTGTGCGAAGTTTTCTCGACGTTTTTCAGTGATTTGTTGAAGAAAAAGACTTGATGTCGTCCTGTTTTGTGCCTAGTTGCAAAAATAGCGACAAACAAAACAAAACCGGCATAACCTATCATGTGTAAGTTCGATGTTTTTATCCGATTTTTCATTTATTACAAAAGAATTATTTCAGGTTTCCGAAACGATCAAAGTGGAGTGGCTCCAGGCCATCAGTAGGGATCAACAAACATTTACTCAGCAGCGTAACAATGAGAGCGTGTTTGTTCAGATCATTTCTTGATGAAGCCTTCGAGCGAATTGGATTGCTCAAGAAACTGAAACCCAATGTAATTCCTTCACTTGATTTGCCTACCCTGAGACCACGGTATACCTGAGACCCATTCCAGTAGCTTCAGAAAGCAGTCAAGCTATCCAGGAAGCTCCAACAACCACAAGCCAAGTTATGCCGGAATCATGACCAGATCAAGCTATGCCGAAAGCATCAACAAGCCAAGCTATGTCGGAATTATGATTAGGCACAAATAAACAATTATGTTATACTTCAATAATTGTTTTCATTTTATTTTTGTGATATAAATCAGGTTCGTGTTTGTGTTGTTTTGCTGCGTTTTAAAATCACTAGAACCGATCCAGTTCGGCTCTAAAATCAGGGGATCCGATATAGGTTCTCGAAAATCCTTGCCCAATCAGTGATAGCGATTTTCGAGCTGAACTGGCTCCGTTCTGGCCAGTCAAAGACGCCATTAGTTTTTTGCTTGAGTTTCTACGTTTTGTCTTCGAAACAATTCATCAAATACCTTACGTTTCCAACATGTATGTAGTTAACTATTCCGAAATAAAATGAGTTGCAATTTGTAATGAACAACATTAATGAAATCATAACCACTAACCAATAATTAAAAAATGAATAATAGGAAGATTCAAGAACCAATAAGAATCATTCTACGAAACAAAAGTACAAGCATCTTAGCTTTCTCCCTGTAGGACTCGTCCAGTTTCAGGTAATTATTATTTCACAATTAATATTTGAAACAAATGTAAACACCAATGCACAAAAGACGGCGGTTTATATTTTGAATCCGATTTGTTGCCCGTCAGCCAATAACATTTTAGCACAGTATGGCGGCCCAGAGATGTGGGTTAAAAAAAACGTGTTCGTTTTTTTTGTTTCTTATTACGTTTTTTTTGTATTAAAACAAAGCCCCTTGTTTTTTTTGTTTTAATTGTTTTTTTTTCCTTTTGTTTTGTGTGATATTCCAACAATTTCCAGCTTCCTCCTCTAACAACAACATTTCCATGCCACGATTGCAACGCTCGAAGCTTGGGGTATGTAAGTTATGTTACAAACAGCACAAACAAGAACAGCCGAGCTGTCAATTATGCCATGCATATGTCAGTTATGTCATGTGAGTGATATGTCATTCGCGGTTCAAGTGCAAAGTTGCGATTTATTACTATCTGTTTTATGCTAGGTATGTTATAAATACATGAAATAATATCATAAAAATAGTTCAATACGATTTGGGTACGTAGATCACCATTTAATGAGAAAAAAACAAAAAAAAACATTAAAAACAAAAAAAACCGGTTTTTATTTCTTAAAAAACGCCAATTAAAAAAAAACCGTTTTTTAACATCTCTGTGGCGGCCAGCTGGGTTCGGACAACACGCATGTGTTGTATTAGCTATCCAGCTCTATATTCAGAAATCCGTGGTCTAGTGTCATGTCCATGAGTTATCTTTTCTATCTTTTTCTTTCCCGCATGAAGTCGAATCGCGATCGTTTCAAAAACTAGTTGTCTAATGTCATATATTTTTGAATAAATTGAAAAAATTCTTCCATCCTTCTTTCAATGGGGTTGACGTTATAGGTACTTTTTATTTTGCTTTCAGTTACACCATAAATAATTATTAAGACTTCTTTGGCCAACCGGTTTCGCTGTTAAGCATCGTCAGGGTTGAGAAGTGACATTTTGTTATTCATATATTTTTGTTTCACTAAATAAAGATGTGGTAGGGTAGAAGCGACTCTTGTTGTAGGTAGGTATATGATTTTTATGATCCATTTTTTGAGGTTTTGTAGCCTGATTAAATGATTGTTGGTTACTCCACCCCACGCCTTTAGTCCATATCTCAAGTGCGATTGTATACCAGTGCATAATAGAGTCTTCTCATCTGGTTTTCGGTGCAGATGTCTCTGTATAGTTTGAAGCTTCTCAACATGCATCGAACTTTTCTGGCAACGAAGTCCACGTGGTGGTTCCAACGGAGATGTCTGTCCATTATCAAGCCCAGGTATTTGACTCGGTCACTCGACTTTATTGAAATGTTCCGCTGATAAATCCGGAAAGAAAGGGAGTCATATCCCGGCAGAGTATCCACGTAACATGCAAACGGCAGAAAAACTGTTTTCTCGAAGTTGATACTCAGTAGTTTACTATTGCACCAGTGTACTACTTTAGGTAAGTCATTGACGATGTTGCTCTTCAATTTCTCCCATGTTTCTGCCGTGTAAAAAATAGCCGTGTCATCAGCGAAACTTATGACCTCCCCCCCCCCAGACTGGAGCCTGAAGAGGTCATTCACATAATAGGATAAACAGGAGCGGCCCAAGAACCATTCCCTGGGGTATACCAAATTCAACCACACTGGTCCGACTCATTACACCGTTGATTTTTACAGCTTGTTTTCTGTCAAGCAAGTACCTAGGTCCTCATGAGTTCGAGAGGTAAACCCCTGAATCCGATATTTTCCAGTGACTTCAGTAGAAGAGGATGGCTGACGGTATGAAAAGCTTCCGCCAAATCAACAAACACACAAATCGATGGAGACCCTAGGTATATCCAGAGAATGATAGATTCTCGAGATGAGAATCGCCATCGCATCCTCCGTAGACCTGCAATCTCTGAAGCCATTCTGTTGGTCTGAGATAATGTGGAATTTATTCAAGTAGAACACAAATCTTGTTTTTAGAATTGTTTCAAAGATCTCACTGATATTGCTCAACAAAGAAATTGGCCTATAGTTTGAGCATTTAACTTTATCGCCCAATTTAAAAACGTGATTATAACGTAATTATTGCGGTTTTGAGAGGGTCTGGGAACATACCCGTCTGAATTGATCTGTTGATTAAAAAAGTGATTGGTTCGATTATTTTACGGTGCAATGTATTTCAGAAGCTCAGAGCTCAGGCCATCCACGCCGGGAGACTCTCCAGATTTTAGAGATAAAATGGTCTTCAATACCTCTTCAGTATCAGTTTCTCTAATGTATGTTGAGTCTGACATATATGTTTTTGGTAATTTTTTATCACAAGATTCCTAAATTTAGCTAGCTAAGTTTCTCCTTATTTTGCTGAAGAACTGATTGAAGGTATTCGCTATGTCCTCCTTATCAGTTATGGTTTCACCTGTTTCACTTTCAATCTGTTTTATATCAGAATTTTTCCTATTACTCTGCCCATTTAAATGCTTGACAGTTTTCCAGAGATCTTTTGGACAGTTCATAGTTTTTTCCAGTTGCTTTCTATAATCTAAAATCTTAGCAGTTTTAATACTTTCGGTCAGCTGTCTCCTATACATCCCATATTCACTTGCTATAGCTTCGTTGTTGGGATTTTTTCTCATTAAGTTATTATAAAGCTTATCCTTCACCTTGACCGACTTCACCAAACCATCAGTTATCCAATCTCTCCTTTTGATGTCCCTCCTGCTCCCAAGCTTTTTTTTCTGCGTGCAACACGCAACTTTTTTCTTTAACTCATCAATGAACCCACCGGTCGCGACACTCACATCACTTTGTGAATAAACATCACCCTCCTACTACTCTGTAAATCGGAGACTAGCTTCTGTCTATCGGGATAGGTTTCATATCTTTCCCTATTAAGTGGCATTCGATTATTTATACTGCAAAAGTCCAGGATACGCAGAACCATGGAGAAGTGATCAGTTATGCTTGTTTTTAGTACCTACCTGTAATAGGTCTGTACTTTAAATCGTGTATGCTCGTTTTCATGAACATATGATCAATGCAAGACTTAGACAAATTATATGCTCTCGTGTGTTTTCGTTGATTAGAGAATTATATCCCCATTCATTGAGGCAATCCAAATATTTGTCGACGTAATCTTTGTTCCTACACAGAACGTCAATATTCACGTCCCCGAGCATTATGTCTATGTCAAAGTTATTCCTGTTCTCCTCCTCCAAGAATCTGTGAAGACTTCTATTGAAAGTATACGGGCATGTTGATGGAGATCTATAAATTGATGTAACGTGTATAATATATACACTGTATATGTTTTGAGTAGTAGTTGAAGGACTTTTTGATATATAAACCATAACGCCATCATTTTGGTTTAGAAACCCCTCATTATATAGGTATTAATAAGTCATAATGTTCCAAACTCGGTTCCAAACTATACATTTGTGGATTATTCAATTTCCAAGTCTCTGATAGCACAATGCAATCAAAGTCCTCATTAAGTTGTGACAAGAGAATTTTTAACTTATCAAAGTTTGTATTAACACTTCGTATATTATTGTGGAACACTCTGAAATCTCTTATTGAAGAATGATTCACCGCTACCTCATTTCTATAGCTACTCGAACAAATCCTCACATATTATGGTGTTCATAGCATTCATTTCAAAATCCCGTATGTATGGGTCCATTTTTATTAGGCACTTATTACAAAAACGTATCTATCCACATCGAGAGAAATGCGTCAAAAAGAAGTTAACAAAAACATCAATGGCATTAATTTAATCACAATTCAGAATATTTCCATCGATCAATTTCTTGGAGGCTTTCCTGCTTTGCACTGAGCAGGGGGTGTAGAAACTGCACCTGCCGTTACGAGTTTCGCTTTAGACCTTGTTGTTGTTATCTCTGGATACGTCTTCAACGGTTTGGCGGTGGACTTGTTGGCACTCGCAGCGATGTTTATTGTTGCTCCCGGTTTTGGTCCTATTTTCTTTTCTTCCTTTTCGATGAAAAATGGATGAAAAATAGGATTGTTTTTCTGTATTTAGGATATCATATTCTCAATTTTACAGGGTTCTACAGGTGAAATACCACTCAGAAGGGGATGAAATGCACCCCTATGATCACTGACAACGATTTTATGGAGCTCTTCACCTTCTAAGTTGCTCTTTGCAGCAACTCCATGTGATCGAGGAAAACTACCCGATTCCCCTTCTGGGTGGCGAAAATTCGACCAGCCTGGCCGTTTTCATTTCGAGGGGGGGAAAGCTGTGTATATCCAGGGGAGTGACGAAGCAACAGCTTTCTGCGCCACCGCGGACATCTCAACAGGAAATGCAATACACTATTTCCGAGCAAACAGACACAGGTTCGCCTGCTGGGAAAATTTGGTTGACGGACTACGGTTCGCATTTCAGCCGTACGATTATGACAGAGCCGGCTCTGGAATGAAATTCGGAAACGCACACAGCATCCAGAGGAAGGCTTGGTTAATTTCATCTCGGCATTGGAAAATCTGTTAATGAGAATGTCCTCGCCTGTACCAGATTCATGTAACAAATTAAATAGGAAACTTTTCTACTTTCACGGAAACCAAGAAAGATATTTTCAGAAGAAGTGTTCAAATATGATTTTTTCAACACTCCAAGTGTGTCATCACATCTATAGGTCGCGGGAACAAAAATGGCGTCCCAAAGATGGGTATATAGTATACCTAATGTTATTTCCACTAGTACCTACTTGTTAATACAAACTTCTGTGGTTGTGAAGTTGTACCTAATAAATATACAGGGTGTTTCAGTGACCTTGCATAAAATTTCGGGAGGTGATTCCTCTCAAAAAAATAAGTCTAAAAGCAGAAGTAACATGTTTTCCTAAATTGCTTCCTAAGGGAGTTACAGCCCCTCAAAGGTACGAAGTGAAACAGAGTTTTTAATTATTTGCTCAAGAACCGTCAAGGTGGAGAACTTCAAATTTTGTGTAGAATGGTTACCTACTGAACATTGCACGTATTCACGCAAAATTTCAAACAAATCTGGCCAGTGGCGGCGGAGTTGGAGGGGGTTGGGGTAGGTTGAACTGTCAGGAAAAAAATGTCCACAATCTGTTTATATTTTTGTTTGCACATTTGGATAGACTTGTTCAAGACTAAACTTCTATGTCGTTTGCATTTTTTTTGTAGGATGCACCGTTCACAAGTACCTAAAAGTGAAAAAGCCAGAAACGTGCGACATGACATGCAGTTTTTATTTTTTTTTGTCAGAAAGTTATAAGTAGGTACCTATCTAATGTGTGAATGAAGGTAGAAACTATTTTAATGTGCAAACAAAAATACGACCGGAACATAGACTTTTTTCCAGCAATTCAACCTAACCCCTTATTTCGACCCTACTGGTCAGATTTGTTTGGTTTTTGGCTAATTTTTTTTGGCACAAGGAGATTTCTTCACAGGGCGAATAAAACACGTGTGAGATTTAGAACAAATTCAACCATCATCAGTGGAGTTGAGGACTGGGGTCGGTTAACCACCAGAAGAACATTATTCGACACGTTCCTGATTTTTCCACTTTTACTAGTGAACGGTGCATGTTACAGGAAAAATGTAACGGGAATAAAAGTTTAGTCTTGAACAAGTCCATCCAAATGTGTAAGCAAAAATACGAACGGATTGCAGACATTTTTTTTCTGACAGTTCAACTGTTGGGGTTGCAGGGTGCAGGGTGTTGTAGTTGCTCGAGAGAAGTGGGTTTTGGCTTGGCAGATAGCTTCGTTTATTCTAACAAAATAGTGCATAACATATAAAAGTGTAAAAGTGGACGTAACAATAAAATATGGTTGCTCTTCAGTCTTCTAATCTGCTCTCCTGGTCGAGTGTGCGTGTCAATCATACGCAGATGGAAGAAGCTTCTGAGCGCATGTGTACACTGTCGTGTATCCAACATCAACCTACCCTATAACCCCCTCTAACTTCGCTGCCACTGGCCAGGTTTGTTTGAAACTTTGCGTGTACATTTGCATTGTTGAGGAACCTTCCTACACCAAATTTGAAGTTGTGCGTTGAATTGACGGTTCTTGAGCAAATAATTGAAAACTCTGTTTCACTTCGTACCTTTGAGGGGCTGTAACTCCCTTAGGAAGAAATTTAGAGAAAAAAAGTTACTCCTACTTTTCGACTTATTTTTTCGAAAGGAATCACCTCCCGAAATTTCATGCAAGGTCAGTGAAACACCCTGTACATGGAGAATTATCGAACAATTATTGTAGCTTCATCAGAAAAGCCCAAGTATCTATTCATAGGTTTTGTACACCAAGTTATTTTTACTGGTATGAAAAGAAAAACCCGATGACAATCTTTGTTGCAGTTGTTATCGCAGCTGGTGAATCAGGTACCTATCGAGTTGCGTTAATATCAAATCGGTTTGGGTTTGTCATGTGACTTTTTTATTTCTGACAGTGGGTAGATGCCTACCTTCGCTCGAACAGCTAACTTTCAATCAATTCCGGCTTGTGTTGAAGCCAAACCTCTTTTCCAGAACGTAATATTTCGGTCATTGTGGTAATAACAGTGACTGTCAATTCCGTATATGTCATTTTTCGAAAGTTAGCCAACCGACACCTGTTCATTTTCTTTGCCTTTTGTAAATAAAATTTGTATTCGTAATCCAAACTTTGCTTCATCTCCAGTATTGTATTAGTCATTGCTTGATACTATAATTATTCTTGGGAATTCGACTCACAATACTGTGGTGCCCCCAACCATCTTAAAAACCCCGGCCTTCTCCCCTGATTAGCTGGCGGGCCGTTTTCCTGAATAAGACAGACCGATAGGTAAGTCGCACCGAAAAGCCACAAGGCCTTTTTAGCATGCAACAAATATACCTACGTCGTTTGCTAAGATTGTTTTTCTTTCTTCAATAGACCTATTTCTTATGGGGAACAGAGACGTTCAGACAAGGATGAACAATTTTAAGCCACACCCCTGGCCAATTAAAGGCCTTCAATTATTAAACGCGAAATTCGAGGAAGGCGATACTGTCACAATGAATTAGAATTGTCACTGTCACTTATGACTGCAACCTGTGTCGTGTCGCTACACTGATCAAATAATTCGAAAAATGCTCGTATATTGTGTGAAAAGTTGTCCGCACTAGTCCAAGGGAATATTTCCCTCAAATGTTTCGTTCTACGGTTTTCCTGCCGACGAAAATAAGCGAAATAAATGGATGGCCGCCACTGGAAGACACCGGCACCAGGGAGAATTTGAAGGCGAACGAAAAAATTTCAGCTGTTTTACAAGTTGCACAAAGCCAAAAGCGGGGTCACCCAAATTACCGTTCAAAGTGTTGGGAATGCTATCTCACCTTCCTATTTGGCGATTACCCACTACAACTTCACAACAAAACCTCAATATTTTGCTTCAGTTGTGGTGTGCTCACGGCACTTCAGAGTGGAAGATTTCTATTCATCCAGTGATAGGTACAAAGATGACGCTGAAAACAAATGCTGTTCCGGACATTTTCTTGAGAAGCTTGTTTCTTTTTCTGGCTCCTGTAGCACTCCGCTTTTACCTCCAGGTTATTCACAAGTACGTCTTCAAAATATCCTTTCACACTATACTTCATCCCCTTATCACGCTGGTTCCCCTTCATTTGATGCTTACACTACACTTTTGTAAAGAAGTAAAGCGTTGTCGAGTCTGTAGGTTGCAGGTTGCAGCGTGGCAAGACTTTTGGTTCTGTTCTACTGACAACTGATGACAAATTGTAACATATCGTTGTCGGGGGTAATGACAAGGAGAAAGTCAGTGGCACTGACTGAGTTGCTACGGGAGATTGTGAGGCAAATCTAGCCAATGAGCGGCGATAGGAGGCCTCGTAGGAGGCAAAAGGGGCGTGAAAAAGAAATAGGTCCATTCTAATATTGATAATTTAAAAACTATGATCTCCACTTGAATTTCCCGCTAGAAATGACAGTTCCGACAGTTGTCAAGGGTGGCGCTGTGGTGTCAAAGTTTCCGAGTTTTACTTCGGTTCCAGTCGTCTGAAGTAGGTAAGTTCCTAAGCTGCATTTGTGTTGTTCATTGTACCCGTTTCCTTAGTCACTACTTTCACTCACTATCTGCTGTAGTACCTACCTACCTATACGGGTACCTACTTTGAACCAGTTGAGGTATCTACCTACTGGTACTAGAAGTCAATCCCTGATTTGTTGTTGTACGTGCCTCTTCATCAACACAAAATGTAAGTTGCTAATAAGTATGCCTTCATAAGTTTATTTTGAGTACCATTTCAGGCTAGAACTACCAGATGTTATGGACACGTACAAATGTTCGCAACGTTCAGAATCCGTCTTTCAACTAGACCACCACGTCCAATGGAGTCATAAAAATGTTTATGCAGCAGAACTGTACCATGCCAATGTTCAACCGGACAAATTCTCGTGCATTTGCTGCGACTACAAGACCTACTATCAGTTTGAATTGTACGAACATTGCAAACAACCGCATAATCTGGAAGTGGCCGGAAACAAGGAAAATGGGACGTTTCCGGGAAAAATCGAGACATATCGGTGTCACTGCTGCAGATACGAATCGGACTCGAGTCTATTGCTTGTGAAACATCACGTTTTGTGTGAAAGAGAACCGACGACGGAGGAGCCACGAGAAACCGCAGAGCAGGCCGAATCGCCAGATTTTGACGGAACTGTTCCAAAGAGAACCATCAGAAAGTCGAATTTGAAAAGGCGTGTATTAAAACATGCTATGAATAAAGCAATCAACTGGTTTCACTGCAACCGTTGTTCGTTCCGAACTAAATATAACTCATCTTCAAAAATACATCATACGATGAAACATGCTACCAATCAAGAGATCAACTGGTTCCAGTGTAACCATTGTTCGTATCGAGCCAAACAAAAATCAAGTTTGAAAAAACACATGGTCAAACACGCTACAAATGACGAAATCGACTGGTTCCATTGTAACTGTTGTTCGTACCGATCCAAACAAAAATCAAACTTGAGAACACACTACATGTTGAAACATGCTCCGAATATAAATATCAACTGGTTCAATTGTGGCGAATGCTCATACCGAGCCAAACTGAAATCACACTTGAAAAGGCACATGTTGAAGCACGCTACGAATGATGAAATAAATTGGTTCCACTGCAATCATTGTTCGTACCGAGCTAGAGAAGAGTCAATTTTGAAACGACACCTGAAGTTACAACATGCCACGAACGGAGTAATCAACTGGTTTCATTGCCACGATTGTCCGTACCGATCCAAACTGAAAGCAAACTTGAACACTCACAACAAGTTGAAACATGCTACGAATATAAAAATCGAGTGGTTCAATTGCAGCGATTGCTCATACCAAGCCAAACTAAAGTCACATTTGAAAACGCACATGCTGAGGCACGCTGCGAATGAAGAAATCACTTGGTTCCAGTGCAACCATTGTTCGTACCGAGCCAAAGACAAGTCAATTTTGAAACAACACCTGAAGCTGCAACATGCCACCAATGAAGAAATCAACTGGTTCCGTTGCCGCGATTGTCCGTACCGATCCAAACTGAAAGCAAACTTGAAAACGCACCACATGCTGAAACATGCCACGAATGAAGAAATCAACTGGTTCCAGTGCGATCGTTGTTCGTATCGAGCCAAAAGAAAATCGTCTTTGAAAATGCACAGCATGTTGAAACATGCCACGAATGAAGAAATCGTCTGGTTCCAGTGCAACCATTGTTCGTACCGATCCAAAGACAAGTCTAATTTGAAGAAACACAACATGTCGAAACATGTCACGAATGAAGAGATCAACTGGTTCCAATGCAACCATTGTTCACACCGATCCAAAGACAAGTCTAATTTGAATAAACACGCTATGTCGAAACATGCTGCAAATGAAGAAATCAATTGAAGAGAGAAAGTGCAGATGTTTGAACACCTTAAAATCACTCTCCCTCTAATGGTAGGGAAAGTATTGTTATCGTGAGTGCGTGTATGGATATATCCTCATCTTACTTATTCACGTCTAGATCGGTTTTGTTACGGTGAACTGAGTAAGTCGATGTTGACTTACCGAAACAGCCACTTAGTAAATCTTTATTACTGAATAGATAGAGTGGATTTAATTCACTTTTGCACTCACTGTGTGCAGCCAGGGCACTATGTTAAAAAAAGAGATGTGTTTGTGAGAATGAAAGTTACCTTAGGCGGTGGAGGGTTTCATTTGTTCAAGACACACGACACCCTCGTCTCGTATGGAAGTTGGCTCCAAGTAGAGTGTCTGTCTTCTTCAACGCGATAGCGGACATTGGGAAGAACTTCAGTGATTTCGAAGGATCCCCTATACTTTGGCAGAAGCTCCTTACTTTCTCCTGTGGCTGGGTGGCTGAGAACTTTGGCCAGCACGAGATCTCCCACCTGAAAGGTTTGAGGTGCCGCCCCCGTGTTATGTTGAAGGCTTCGTGAGCTTTCGTAATACACCTGAAAAGGGAGATCCCGTCGTCAAGTAACGGGAAGTTGAAAGGTGGAGAAAATGACGACAGATGTCAGGAAGAAGACAAGAGATATTTGGTATCTCCACGCTCCAGATCCTAGCAAAGAGAAGATTTAAGTCTCTTCCAATGTTGGAGACTTCCGGAGACTTCCAGAGTATAGCTGCCGTACCTTCAGAACGCTCGAAGATAAGTGATTCAGTTGCTTTGTTTTCTGTCAGGTAGACGTCAATAGATATAACAATTAACAGGAGATTCATAATTGGAGCAAGGGAATACACATAGCGTCTGAGGTCACTGGTCACTGTCACTGTTGATGCTTGTGAGAGACGAAAGAGTAGAACAATGTCGCCACAAGATTTCCAGACGACCTGCGGCCGAGCTACCTTGAGAGCCAGGGTCTAGCGAGACAACAATGCGATGACCTGTAGAACAGGTAACGTGGTTTTGAGAGCTCCGAGATATGCTGTCATACTTGATGGACCTGGTCGGGCTATTCTCCTCAGTCTGAGTTGAATTGCTTCAATGATTTCTTCATACTTTCATTTACTATGATACATATTACACTGATCGACTGTCTTCTAAATTCATGCCTGAGTCCTGTGAGACAAATATATCTGACACAACGGATATTTTTACTTGCTGTCGTGTCTTGTAAAAAAAGGGTATCTCGTGAGAGAAGATTTCTTCCCTTACTTTGTTATCTGATGAAACAAAATGCGTTTTCAATTGTTAAGACCCGGTTTTTTCTTTGGTTGATTTACATCGAGTCATGTTGTGGTATTTATCATGATAAATAATTGTTGATGATTCCATTAACCATGTTTATTAGGTCTATTCTTGATATTTTATTGCCATGTTTTATTATCGTACAATTAAAAGACATCCGGATATGCATCTCTGTTCTCTTTTCTTCTTTCGGCAGCAGGGACCTGTACAAGAGAACCTATGCTTGGCCAAACTCGTCTCTATTCCCCTTTAGATCCCTCGTCAATTTAGGTCACCGCAGAACTTATTAATAATCTTTTGTCTTCCTCTTCTTTTCCTTCGCGCCAAGTGATGTACCGACGATACTCACACTTTGGTCTGCCGTTCTGTTTCCGCTATACAGGTTTCTCAACAATCTAGGTTCCTGGAACTAATATGATCTGTTCTAGCGAGAGCGACACTCTCTCTCGTCTTTTCTTGTTCACACTGCATCAGTGGCTTGCACACTGCATTTCAAATAGTGGGAGGGTGGGGTAATTGAATTGATATTGCATTCTTGAACATGAGTCGATATAATTGTCTTTGAAATAAAAATTGTTCTTTGTTGATTTTAAGTCTCTGCGTTTCATTTCCAAGCCTTCACTTACCTGTACTACCTTGGGTAATTACAACACAACTTAAGTCCTAACAAACACCACTAGACAATCACGATTGGCCAACCTATGTCTTCAACTTGAAGAGGATTCTTCTTCTTTGGGAAATATTCATTTTTATAAGAGGGGTGGGTTGGGAGATTACAAAAGAAACTTCATCAACTGTCGCGCAAGCTTCCACATATCGATCAACCTGTGTACTCTGACCTAAAAATCCCAACAACACTACGCTTTTCTCAAGGCTCTGGATATGTAACTGCAGTGCATCAACCAGATGAATAAAAAAATAAACAAAAATATAAGAAGTGTAGAACCAACAAAATTCCATAAACTAATGTGTGAAAAAGTAGGTAATTACAAGACAAATTACATAGTTCGAAAAACAAATTAGGAATGAATTTTGGATTTACTTTCGAGAATGTTCTGGAATGTTCCTGGATATTCCTAAACGTTCCAGACTATTTCCGAACATTCCAGAACATACCGGAATATTCTGGAATGTTGTGGAATTATCTCTAATACTCTCGAATGTTCCATCCAAATGTTCTGGACTCTGTTCTAGACATTCTAGGGGGCGAAATTTTCAGTTCTTATATCTTCAATAACACGTTCTTGTGGTGAAACCGGGAACCTTCTTCATGGATAAGGGAAAACTTTATAATGCAATCTGGAATGTTTCACAATGATCTGGAATGTTTCGGGATGTTTCCGAACGTTTCAAACTATTCGTGAATATTCCAGAACATACCGGAATATTCTGGAATGTTGTGGAATGATCTGGAATGTTACACAATTATCTGGAACGTTCCGGTATGTTTTCGAACGTTCCAGACTATTCCCGAACATTCCAGAATATACCGGAACATTCTGGAATGCTGTGGAATAATTTCGAACACTCTCGAATGTTCTGGACGAATGCTTAGACGAATTTCAAGAATTCATAAAGGACCTTCATTGTTTAGTGATAACAAATACTTATTAGTTTTGCTGATTGAATTTATTTATGACCCTTTTCACGACTTCAGAATATCTCGATATGTACTATAACTTCTTCATAAATGGAGGATAGAAGTCTACTACACCATATGACTCCCTTGATCGTACCGGGACGAGCTTCTGAGTTTTTTATTTTATTATAGAATAGATATTGACTATTGTCGATAGGTAGATTACCTTTCGTTACATACTTACATAAACAGGAGCAAACTAGTAGGCATACAACCAATTTGACACCACTCTATTTTAGTAGATCTCATACTTACCGGCTTCATTCACAACTGCACCAACAGATGGCGTTCGTGCATATAATCCTGTTCATGAAATGACCCCTCTTATGGATCAAAAACATAGACGTATCCACGTCAAAAACTACACACATCAAAAGAATCTAGGGGACAAGCAAATTCAGATGATTTCTAAAATCATCATAACTTTTGATTGCCATCAGCGATTTCATATCGGTTTTCAGTGTTCGATAGCCCAATCCTTCGTTTTCATGCCTTGATCACGTCGAATGCAAACAATGTTTTAGAAAGTTTCTACAGGTGATCAATGGAACAGTGTAAATTTGCCAAAAGTTCAGTACAAGCGCGATTTCCCAAAAACAATTTTTTATGCATTCTAATGACACAGTTATGAAGACTGGTGCTTTAGCTCCAGTAACGTTTTTGACTTTTGGAAATCGAAGGTGAATTGCCAAAGATATTGATCATTTTGTGCCGCCATGTTGAACTTCCAAGAAAGTGATCCGATTTCATTGAAACTTGGATCACATTCATGTTTGGTTTCAGTAATTGGAATTTCAAGGTCAAATGTCTTTCTCGGTCACTTCCAAGCCGCCATTTTAAACTTTTATGTAAATGATTCGATTTTAGTGTGTTTCAAGTTCCATTCAAATTGAATCATTTATGTAAACAGTTCGATATAGCGGCTCGAAAGTGATCGAAAGTGACATTTGACCTTGAAATTCCAATTACTTGAATCAGACATAAGTGTGTTCCAAGTTTCAATGAAATCGGATCACATTCTTCTTTCTTTGAAGTTCAATATGGCGGCACAAAATAATCGATATCTTTGGCTATTCACCTTCGATTTTCAAAATTCAAGAACGTTACTGAAGCTATTCAAGATCTCCAAAACTGTGCTATTCGAATGCATAAAATTATTTTTTTGGGAAATCGTGCTCGTACTGAACTTTCGGCAATTTTACACTGTTCCATTGATCACCCTGTAGCAGCCATATAAAAAATTGTTCGTATTTGACGTAATCAAGGCATGGAAACGAAAGATTGGGCTATCGAACACTGAAAACCGATATGAAATCGCTGACGGAAATCAAAAGTTATGATGATTTTAGAAATCGTCCAAATTTGCTTGTCTCCTAGATTCTTTTGATGTGTGTATGATGTTCACTTGAATTTCCCGCTGAAAATGATAGTTCCGCCAGTTGTCAAGGGTGGCGCTATGTTGCCAATGTTACCTGAGTTTCACTTCGGTTCCAAGCGTCTGTCTATGGGAAGATTCTCTGATGGGAAGTCATTTTATTTATCTATGGGGCAGTCTCTTGCCACAATTCCGAAGCTTCATTGTACCTACCAGTTTCTTTAGTCACTGCTTCCACTATCTGTCATGGTAACCCGGTACTTTGAACTATGTAGTTGAAGTAGGTACCTACCCACTGGTACTAGAAATCACTTCGTGATTTGTTGTATTCACTTCTTTATCAACACAAAATGTAAGTTGCTAGTGAGTACTTATTTGCCTTCAATAGTTAATTTTTTCAAGTTCATTTCAGGCTAGAACTACCAGATATGGACACGTACAAATGTTCGCATCGTACTGGATCCGTCTTTCAACTCGACCGCCACGTCCAGTGGAATCACATAAATGTTTATGCAGCTGAAGTGCATCATGCCAATGTCCAACTGGAACAATTCTCCTGCATTTGCTGCGACCACAAGACCTACTATCAGTTCAAATTGTACGAACATTGCAAACAAGTGCATGAACTGGGGATGGCCGGAAACAATGAAATTGGGACGTTTCGGGAAAAAATTCAGAGATATCGCTGTCATTGCTGCAGATACGAATCGGACTCGAGTCTATTCCTTGTACAACATCACGCTTTGTGTGAAATGGAACCGACGACGGAGGAGCCACAAGAAACCGCAGAGGGGGCTCATCAAAGAGAACAGAGGCAGCGAGTTCCAAAGATGGCCATCAAAAAGTCGAATTTGAAGAGGCATGTATCGAAACATGCTACGAATGAAGGAATCAATTGGTTCCATTGCAACGATTGTTCATACCGAGCTAAACGGAAACAATTCTTGGAAACGCACAAAATGACGAAACATGCTACCAATGAAGAAATCAACTGGTTCCAGTGTAACCATTGTTCGTACCGATCCAAACACAAATGTAACTTGAAAACGCACATGTTGAAACATGCTGCGAATATAAAAATCAACTGGTTCAATTGTGGCGAATGCTCATACCGATCCAAACTAAAATCTAACTTGAAAGCGCACATGTTGAGACATGCTACGAATAACTGGTTGAATTGTGGCGAATGCTCATACCGAGCCAAACTAAAATCACACTTGAGAAAGCACATGTTGGAACACGCTACGTATGACGAAATAGGTTGGTTGCAGTGCAATCAGTGTCCGTACCGAGCTAAAAATACGTCAATTTTGAACCGACACCTGAAGTTGCAACATGCCACGAATGAAGAAATCAACTGGTTCTATTGCAACGATTGTCCATACCGATCCAAACTAAGAGGAAACGTGAAAACGCACCACATGCTGACACATGCCACGAATGAAGAAATCAACTGGTTCCAGTGCGATCGTTGTTCGTATCGAGCCAAAAGAAGAGGATCATTAAAAATGCACAACTTATTGAAACATGCCAAGGATGAAGAAATAAACTGGTCTCAGTGCAACCATTGTCCGTACCGATCCAAAGACAAGTCCAATATGAAGAAACACACCATGGTGAAACATGCGGCAGACGAAGAAACCAACTGGTTCCAGTGCAACCATTGTTCGCACCGTTCCAGAGACAAGTCCAATTTGAATAAACACACCCTGTCGAAACATGCTGCGCCCGAAGAAATCAACTGGTTCCAGTGCAATCAGTGTTCGTATCGGGCTAAAAGGAAAGCGTGTTTGAAAAGGCACAACATGTTGAAACATGTCACGAATAAAGAAATCATCTGGTTCCAGTGCGACCATTGTCCGTACCGATCCCAAGACAAGTCCAATCTGAGGAAACACACCACGTCGAAACATGCTGCGAATGAAGAAACCAACTGGTTCCAGTGCGATCCAGACAAAAGTCTAATTTGATTAAACACACCATGTCGAAACATGCTACGAATGAAGAAATCAGCTGGAGAAAGAACATGTACATATGTTTGAACACCCTACAATCACTCGCCCACCAATGAAAGGGAAAGTATTGTGATTGTAAGTGCGTGTAATTATAGTATACCTAGGCCTCATTTTACTTATTCACGTTTGGATTGTTCGGTTATGCTGAACCTCGTGCTGAACTGAGCAAGTCAAGCCTCGATTTACTCGGAGTAAGCATATTTCGATCTACGAAGCGAGGTCTAGCATGAAATTAATGGTGTGTGGTGTTTTTTGAATAATTCGCAATTTGATAATTTCATTGTAGATATATAAAAAACTATATATACATATATCGAGGTTTAGGTATATGATTCGCAATTTTTCAGACAGCACATAAACATCTACAAAATGTTAGTGAAATGAAAGGTGAAATATTAAAAGCAAAATATTATAATATAACCTCGAATATAACTGAAATATTGGTGATTCAGTGGATTTTGTATAAATATTTATTGAATGTTTTGATGTCCCGGTTCTTAAATATCCGTACAATATTTGCAAAGAATATTTTCACAACATTTAGAACCGGATATTTCAGAAACGTTTTCAAATTCGTAGGAATTTTGAAAATACAAAAATTTGAAAAATTGTAAAAAAAAAACTTATTCTTCATCACCATTCAACTACAGTAATGAATATTCTGCCCAACACAAAAAGACTCGGGATGACGTCATTAAGTAGGTAAGTCTGGGATCTTCAGCGCTGAAGTCTGCAGAAGCGGTAAGCTGACAACATACTGCTGACAGCCGAGCCGACACAATGCTGAAAGACAAATCTTTCATTGCTTTTAACGCTTTAGTTTGATAATGCGGTAATAACTTACCAATTTGCATTTGCCTTGTCGAACACAAAACACCCAGTTCAAGCTCAGTCGTTATTCGATACCTAGGTACCTCAGGATGAACCAAAGATTCAAAGTATCAAAGTATTATTGGGTTTTTGGTTTAGGGGTTAGTTCAGGAACCATTTGTGAAGATGCATAAACAATGAAAACGGCAGCAGCGCTGGAAACAAAAAAAAATGGATCGCTGGCAATCAAATGTCACTTGTGACATGACATATTTGCCATTTTCAATGTTACTTAACACAACAATGACAATAACGAAAACAACAAAAAAGAACATCAAAACAAGCGGAACACCGCAAGCCGTCAGAGGGCTAGATAGACGGGGAGAGTGTGCAGCGTTGCCATTCAAATTGACAAGTGTACGAATTTTGGAAAATTTGGCGCCTGCAGACATGCGCACCTGTCAATGCGAAATAGCCCTATGGTTGTCCAGCCATCTCAACTCAATTCCGCATCGAGTCCTCTGACCTCGGCTCCGACAAAATATGAGCTAATAGGTGGTTCTTATAACGACAGCATGGGCTTTTATAAGTGTCGTTCTACCACCACGAATTTGTTATATTACGTCACATACTTGACTGATGAATTCGAGAATTCGAGAATGTGAGACCCACTCCATCTATTCTGACTTTGGTAAAGCGTTTGACAAGGTGGATCACGAGTTGTTGATCGGTAAATTGCATGCTTACGGCGTCCGTGATCCTCCGCTGTCCTGGATTCGCAGCTACTTAAGTGGTAGAACGCAGCAGGTCAAGATAATGAATGCTCTTTCTACTGTTCTTGACGTGACATCAGCTCGGGGTTCGCGGTTGGGACTTCTGTTGTTTGCCATCTTTATCAACGGCATTGTCGGTGTTGTGGTTTTCGATGACATGAAGTTGTTTAGACGGATTGTCAGCGATGACGACCTGAGGATTCTTCAGGCTGACCTTCGTGCGATTGCTGATTATGAGTAGGTACCTATCTCTACCTACTCACGGGTATTTGGTCATTTCATTCCATAATCAATTCCTGGAATTATCTTGAATACCTACTCTCGAATGTTCTGGACTGTTTTAGAAATACTGTTACGGTTTCAAAAATCGACTTGGCGATACAGAATAATAAAACCAGGGGAACCAAAAAACATAAGAGAGTTGATTGTTATTTTTGGAGGTTCCGGCTGATTCTGCAAAGAAAGATCCAATAACCATCGGCCGAGTAGCGATTCAGTGTTCCTCTGCGGTTCCTGTCGATGGCAAGCAGTACCACCAGTCATGTGATGTGCCTCGAGAACCAAAACCAGCGGCGCTGAACGCCACTCCTAGAACGCCTCGCCTCAGTAATCGCCAACTTCGTTGAAGTGACCATCTCGGTCCTATTTCTCTCGTTTGTCCAGATGCCAGAGCGTATGGTGAGCTTCTGGAATGTTCAAAGGTACCTACCAAATCAGTTCACTACCTTACCGTCCAATCGGCGTCTCCATCAACGTTGTCAGTTGGTCCAGATCATCAAGATCCTGCTAATCGTTGCGGTTGTCCCGAAGCTCATGCGTTCAAGACTCGTTGATGGGCAAACCAAGTGTTGCCTCTTATCTCGCCTCTTATCTTTTATTTTACTGTTTTAGAATTCACCTCACCAAAAAGTCACCTATTTGACATTTAGCGTGCTGTTGTTATATGTATTATTATTGTCTCTGCGTGAAGTAAGAGACGTTATAAGGGGGTAGCTATATCGGTTTACTACACCAATTTCCCTTGGGGTAGGACGGCATTATGTTGTTTTTCGTGTAGGTACTCTGTTTCAGTGTCGTCGCTGGAGCTTCGTTGGGCCCTTCGAGCTCTCGCAGCGTCATCGAAAAGGTAAGTACCTACCTACGTTATAGTTTGTAAGCCAACTCTCGCGGTATTGCTCACCCTTTCTATTGGCGTCCTCTGCGCAACGCCCTTTTAGTTTTGTTAACACGTCATGTCAAGTTGAACTGTAAATATTCTTGAACCTTTGCTTCCCGATCATAAATCTGATTTTTTGTAGTTTATTCTGTATTTCTAATTCTCCCAATCCCAATTATGTCCACCTCGGAATCAATCACTTTCAATTACGATTTCAACATTTTCAAGCCGTAGGTAATAATACCTAGGGGGCAAAACTTCCTGCCCTTACCTTTATCTTCAAAAGTATGTTCTTGAGGTAAAACCGGAAACCTTGTTCATGGATTGGGGGTAAACATAATGTAATCTGGAATGTTTATTGCGCAGATTACTATTACGCCAGTGTTTTTGCATAACGAGGAACTGAATTAACCTACTTTATTTCAAAAATCATTTCACATATGGCTCAAACTGTCTTTTATCTATCTATTATAAATTATAAGCTCGATTAGGTATAACTAATATGTCAAATAAGTGAATATAGGTATCTAGCTAAATAGCTCGGTACCGGTAAATAGTTGCAATAGAGGGCTCGGTGAAGAGTGCTTGTTTCGACATTACGAAGTGCTTATAGTTCTCGTATGACTCAAGCTCACGCTTTTCAAGAACCAACACCTGGTAGCTCGCCTGGTAGTGTGCAATCAATGTTCTTCAGCTTCTTCGGCGATTCGGCATGATGTCTCGACATGTGCATTATCAAGTTCTTGTTCACCTTGGCGCGGTAAGAACATTTCGTACAGTTGAGCCAGTCGATTTCATCGGGGTCGACGTGCGTCATCATGTGCGTTTTCAAATTTCCCGTGTGCTTGGCGCGGTACGCGCATTTCGGGCAGGCCTTCCACTTGATCTCATCAGAAGTGGCGTGAACGAGCATGTGCGATTTCAGGTCGCCCTTTCTCTTGGTTCCGTACGAACATTGCGAGCAGCAGAACACATTCGTTTCGTGCATGAGCGAGTGCTGCTTCAAGCTTTTTTTAAGTTTGCTTCGAAACGAACATTCCGAACAGCTGAACCAGCTGGTTCCGGTGTGGATGACCATGTGCGATTTCAAATCGTGCTTGCGCTTGCTGCGGTAACAACAGCCGGTACAACTGAACCAGTTGATTTGTTCGGGCCGTGCGTGCACCAGCATGTGCCTTTTCAAGGATTCCTTGAACTTGGCTCGATACGAGCATTTCGCACAATCGAACCACACGATGTCACGTTCGGCATGAGTGATGATGATGTGCTTTTGCAAGTAGTCTTTGCGCTTTGCTCGGTAGGAACATGTGCCGCAATCAAACCATTTGATTTCATCACATCCAACATGCACCCGGATGTTGTGCCGTCTCAAGTTCCTTTCCACTTTGCTGCAATACGAACATTTTGAACAGCAAAACCAGCGGTCACTATCAGCTGCAATATGTTCAACTGAACGTTTATCCAAGATTGATTCAGTCTTGCTTTTATACCAAAGTTGATCGGGCTGGCAACCATCAACAGAATTGATATAAATTGAACTGTGTCTATTGCCAATAGCATTCTTAGAATCTGCTGTGGAATCAGCCAGGAGATAGGCATTTGCTAGCGGATCCTTGCGTATAATTCCACACGAATCATCATGTTTAACGAAAGATAAGCTCGAATGACCTTCGTACTCGCAATGTCTACAAAAGTTCCTTTCAAAACCTCCAAACGCAGCTCGCTTGATGCCTCCGTCTTCATTGTTCCTGCTGTCATGCTCTGTCATGCAGTGTTCATATCTAACAAGTTTCAAGTAAGTCTTGAAATCGCAGTAAGCGCAAGGATACAGTTCCATTTCTGCCATGACATCAAACAGTTCGCTTGTATGACCGTATCCATGACTCTTTTGATTGTGATGGTCCAGTTGAAATGACCAAAGTGCTTGATACGAACATTGCGCACAACGATTTGACGTTTCCATTTCAGACGGTTCTAACCTAAAAACTCCAACATTCTTCATATCTTGGCTTGCAAACTTGCACTTCTTACATTTCAAACCTCGTTTCAAACCTTTCTGCAGATAATAAGTAATTGGCATTTCTCAAGAAACACTTGTACTGATCAACATCTTTGAGTAAATTTGAAATTATGAACGGTTTCAACTATCACAGTCCGAAATTCCCACGATTACCTACGCTCAATTAGTGATGACGTCAAAAGTTATGCTAGGTCAGGGTTTTGTATGAAAACAATCTTTGCTAGGTTGGCAGCACTTAATGTCACTCCTGATTCACCCCTTTCTCCTCTCTACCCCTTCCCACACCCATCCACTGCAGCTGTCAAATAATGTCAAACAAAATGTAAAATGTATTTAACCAGCATTCCCACTCCCGAAGGCCTTTTTTAAATCGAAATACCCTATACCTATGTTTGATTGCATACCTACCTACCAACCTACCTAATTAGTTATATATATTAGCATGAAAAATAGCAGCAGCTTATTTCTTGTTCATAATATTACTTGACAATTGCTCGTTTTCTAACAGCGATCTAACAGTGAAAGTTGTAATTTCAAAATGACAAGTAATTTTTGAATGGAATGCTCCCCACGGACGAAATCATAAGGGGATGGAAAGGGAGGCTAGGTACTGCCGACTAAATGCCGACAGTTGGCATTTCCAAGTTCGTAGTTCTGCAATGGGAAATGATCTCGAATGTTCTACAATGATCTGGAATGTTCCAGACTATTCCCGAACATTCAAGAACATACCGAAACAATCTGGAATGTTGTGGAGCGATCTAGAATGATCCACAATGGGTTGGAATGTACAGGAATGTTTCCGAACATTCCAGACTATTCCAGAACATACCGGAACATTCTGAATTGTTGTGGAATGATAACGAATCCTCCACAATGATCTGGAATGTTCAACGTTCCAGATCATTCCCGACCATTTTAGAACATACCGGAACCTTCTGGAATGTTGTGGAATGATCTCGAATGTTCCACAATGGGTTGGAATAATGTTCCGGAATATTTCCGAAACTCCCAGAGTTTTTCCGATAATACCGTTACATTTGAGAATGTTGTGGAATGATCACGAATGCTCCACAATGATCTGGAATATTTTGAGATACTTCCGAACGTTTCAAACTATCCTTGACCATTCTAGAACATACAGGAACATTCTGGAATGTTTTATAATTATCTCGAATAATCCACAATGATCTGGGATGTTACGGGATTTTCCGAACCTTAAGAAACATACCGGAGCATTCTGCAATGTTGTGGAACGATCTCGAACGTTCCACAATGATCTGGAATGTTCCGGGATGTTTTTGATCGTTTCAAATTATTCCCCAACATTCCAGAACATACTGGAACATACTGGTATGTGGTGAAATGATCTTGAATAATCTCGAGTTACGAGAACATTTCAGAACACACCGGAACATTCTGGAATGTTGTAGAGTGATCGCGGATACTCTCGATTTTCCTGAACATTCCAGAACATACTGAAACATTTTGGAATGTTACAGAATGATCTGGAATGTTCCGGGACCTCCCAAACATCACGGAACATACCAAAAACATCCTAGAATGTTGTAGAATGATCTCGAATGTTTCACAATGATCTGGAATGTTCCGGAATGTTCCTGAACGTTCCGGGATATTTGCGAACGTTCCAGATTATTCTTGAACATTCTAGAACATACCGGAACATTCTGGAATGTTGTGGAACGGTCTAGAATATTCCACAATGAATAGAATCCAGATTCTAGAACATACCTGAACATTCTGTAATGTTGTGAAATGATAACGAATGCTCCACAATGATCTAGAATGTTCCGGGATGTTTCTGAACGTTCTAGATCATTCACGACTATTCCAGAACATACCGGAACATTCTGCAATGTTGTGGAACGATCTAGAACGTTCCACAATGGATTGAAATGTTCTGGAATGTTCTGGAATGTTTCTGAACGTTTCAGACTATTCCCGAACATACTCGAGCATTCTGGAATGTTGTGGATTGATCACGAATGCTCCACAATGATCTGGAATGTTCCGGGGTTCCAGATTCTTCCGACCATTCCAGAACATACCAGAAAATCTTGGGATGTTATGGAATAATCTTGAATGTTCCACAATGATCTGGAGTGTTCCGCGATGTTTCCGAACGTTCCAGGCTATTCCCGAACATTCTTAAACATACCAGAACATTTTGGAATGTTGTAGAATTATCTAGAATACTTTTGAATGCTCTGGACTGTTCTAGACATTCTAGGGGGCGAAAGTTCCAGCCCTTATATCTTTGAAAAACACGCTCTTCAGCTAAACCCAGGTACCTTCTTCATGGATGGGGGATAGAGGGCTACCACACCATATAACTCCTTTGATCGTACCGGGACTCGTTTTTGAGTTTTGGTGCGCACACTGTACACTTACTCTCATTATCCGAACGCTCCAGACCATTCCCGAACATTCTAGAACATACCGGAACATTTTGGAATGTTGTGGAATGATCGCGAATACCCTCAAATGTTCTGGACTGTTCTCGACATTTCTAGAAGGCGAGCGAACACGTATACAATTTTATATGCTTTTTTATGCCAAATGCGGTACATTATATGCTTCTATATGTACCCTATAAGTAGAGAGCGGATTTATAATTTTTTACATGTTCTATTCGCTAAGTTGGATGCAACTGTCGACTTGCAGCTTGACGTTTCCATCTATAAGGAACCTAAATACCAAGTTTTATTTCGCATATAATTTATTATTTTGAGTTTTTACTGCATACAAACTGATAGTCCATATAATCGCATATAGCCGCATATTTGGTCCATATTTTTGCATATAACTGAATATTTGTCAATATTTTGGCCATTTTATCTAGATGTGCCAAAAAAATGCGATTTTTTCATTTTAAGAAAAAAATAATTGAAAATTTCCGGGAATTTTTTTTTTTACTTCGATAGTCAAAGTTGGTTGGTTGGTTTTACATGTGAATGTTGAAATTTCCAATATTTTTTCAGCTTACATCACATATTTACTCGCATATACTGCTTCATTTGAACATTTTTACCGTATATTTTGATACTTTTCAAGCGCATATAAACTACATATTCCGAACTTTTTTACCGCATATAAATCCGCTCCCTACCTATAAGCTATTTTGCCTAATCCTATAGTTTTTGCAGATAAAATTCTATATGTTTTCTATCTGCAAACTAGGTACTGTTTCAAAAACCGAATACAGAACATATAGAATCCACGTTTCCCGAAAGGCTTCTGCGCATACCTGTGAAAGTAGGACGTTGCCATATCTATATCACGACAACAAGTTGACAACACTGTAATACGGTGGGCGTGTGCAATGTCACGCAAATTTCAGCTGACAGCGCTTGACGTCGATTTGACGTTTCGACAGATCTAACCAAATAACGCTCTTGTTTCGTCGATCGCCTTGCAGCTCGTTGTGTTTCGTATCACCTGAATCTTTCCTGCGTCTTTCTGCCATACGGCACGTAACATTCCATTCTGAACAATATTAAATGTTGAATGGTAAGGAGGTTATATTTGTTGTTTGTTTACATTTCGATTATTGATTGACAGTTGCCATTGACAGTGACACTTCGTGCGTCAAAATTGAAATTACCGCGCTTTGCAGGTATGCGTTCTCATGTATGCGTTGAAGTGATGTACGTGATGGTAAACGTGGATTCTATATGATTTTTTTTATATGATTTTATCTGAAATTTCCGACAGGGATGGTCTATTAGTTTGGATGTACGTTAAAGCAATAATTAATTCAATATCAATATGATTGAAATCCATACACTAGATACCTACTTTTAGAGTTACTGAACGTCAAAGTTTTGGTTTTGACAGCTTTTACTTTTGACAAATAACATATTTTTAGTTTTCACATGTCATCATGTCTATCCGTCTGTTTGACAGTTAAATTTTCATTTGACAGATCGTGGTGTAAATCTTATTTCCCCCTCTCTGCCATAAACCCTATGTGCATACTAAATACATCACGTCTGTACAAGAACTCTTAAGAAACTTAGTCAGTTATTACCTGCATATCAAGGTTTTTAATGTAAGTACACTAAAAGCTTGTGAGCAAACATCATTGTTTTCTGAAAATTTTAGGTTAGAACCGTCCGAAACAGACGCGTCACATCGTTGTGCGCAATGTTCGTATCGAGCAGATTGGCCCTTTCAACTGCACTACCACAATCAAAAGAGCCATGGAGATGTTCATACAAGCGAACTGTTTGCTGTCATGGCGGAACCGGAACTGTATCGTTGCGCTGACTGCGATTTCAAGACTAGTTTGAAACTGGTCAGGTATGAACACTGCACGAGAGAGCATGACAACAGAAATAATGAAGATGGAGACATCAAGAGCGTTGCGTCTGAAGAAGGGTTTGAAGCATACTTTTGTAGATATTGCGAGTACAAAGGGCATTCAAGCTTAGTTTTGGTTAAACACGACGTTTCGTGTGAGATAACACACAAGGATTCACTAGCGAGTGCCAGTCTTGGGGCTAAGTTAACAGCTGATTTTGACAATGACGTTAAACCGCAAAATTTGATCTTCATTGATTGTGGTGATGGTCATCAACACAATCGGTATTCTTGCAAAGACAAGACCGAGTCAATCGTGGACAAGCCTTCGGTGGAACACGTTGCAACAGCTGACAGCGACGGCTGGTTCTGTTGTTCGAAATGTTCGTATCGTTGTAAAGTGAAACGCTACTTGACAAGGCACATGCGCGTGCATCTTGAATGTGACCAGATCAAATGGTTCAGTTGCAACACATGCACCTACCGAGCGAAGCGCAGACAATACTTGGAAAAGCACATCGCCAAGGCTCATTCCAAATCCGGCCAAAAATGTGACGAAACCGAGTTGTTGAATTGTGTGAAATGTTCGTATCGAACGAAGTCGAAGAGGTACTTGACAAGGCACATGCGGGTGCACGCCCGACCCGAACGAATCGAATGGTTCAGTTGTACTAACTGTTCCTATAGAACCAAATGGAAGAAGGACTTGAAATTGCACCTGCTCATCACGCACGGCGAAATCATTTGGTTCAGCTGTACCGAATGTTCGTTCCGAAGCAAATACGAAAATGGCCTGAAAGAGCACATGCGCATCGTTCACGAAACGAACGTGTTCTACTGCTCGAAGTGTTCGTACGGGACCAAGCGGAAGGGCGATCTGAAGAAGCACATGCTCAAGCACGCCACTTCCGACGACGCCGACGTTGAGTGGAAGCAGTGCCCGAAATGCGCCTACGGCGCCAAAGACACGGGACGCTTGAACGCGCACATGCGGACGCACGCCGCAGATGACGAAATCGAGTGGTTTGATTGCCCGAAATGCGAGTACCGGGCCAAGCGAAAAGAAGCCGTCCGGACCCACCTGGTGACGCACGCCCGGCCCGAAGAGATCCAGTGGATACAATGCAGCGCGTGTTCTTTCAAATCGAAACGGACGGAGTACTTGAGGAGGCACGTCGTGTTGATGCACGGTGCGCCGACCGAGAAAGTCGACTGGTACGATTGTGCGAAATGTCCGTATCGTGCCAAGCTGAGGGCAAATTTGACGAGGCACGTGAACAAAGTGCACCTTCATGACAAGCCGAACCCGAACGTCATCTTCATCAAAACCGAAAACGGAGGAAGACCTGAATAGGGTAGTTATCCCGGCCCTCTTCATGTGACGGAAGCATATGCGCCGGTTTTTTGACAGACGGCAGCCGCAGCTTGACAGTTGACGGCGAAATCCTCGGACAAAAACGTCAAACACATTGAACAAGAGAAAGTTAGGTTATTGGTTCAGCGATAAAGTGGCAAGAAAAGTTTGAGCATGTTAGAATGCAAGAAATCGAAGACTTGTGTGGGAGCAAACAAGCATTGTGCGTTCGGTGGTTGTTTTAGTGACTCGCGGTACGTTTTTGTAGACAAAAGCGCCATCTACTGAGAGATGCGCAAACTAAACTTCACTCTTGTCATTTGTCCGAGGACTTTTGACAGTCGGCGCATCCCAGATCGCCGGTCAGGTGGGTGATCTGAATATGCACCCTTGCATGCGACAGTGGATGGGGACATCCCTATAAGCACTCTCGCCGCACTTGAAAAAATGAACCAATCACCTGGCAAGTTGCGTTTCAAAAAAAATAATTCACGAGTGACACTTCAAAACGTTGCAAAATCGTCGAGACAAAGACCTGCGAATAAATAAATTAATGAATACTACAAAACTATTCCAAGATACAGCACTCTCCCCTACATACAAAAACCTTAACACGTTAGCTGCCGCCTGACAGCCGGCTGTCATTTGTGCCGTTTCCTGTTGCGCCGCCGTAGTAAAACCGCATAATTACCAACTCTGTCATGATAAAATTTGAAGTTCCCGATGTCAGAATTTTTTTTAAAAACACAGGTATGTACCATTTTTGAAGCCCAATCGAACCATGGCATCATTTTGGAATGGTCGCCGGCTGTCAGGCGGCGTATCACTGATACACGTATTACTAGAATGCCAAATGACCGCCGGCGGTACCTACACTGGGTATCTATGTATCTATCTTTTTTTTAATGTGTAATTAATGTTTGAGAAAAAATTTTCTGGCTTAAATTTGAAACAATAGGTATAGCTTTTTTCTACGAAAATACGCTAAAAATACCTACTATGTACTTGGAACTTGAATTTTTTTTTTCTGAAGTGAACTTGCTTGGAATACCGAACTACTTTAATTGGGGTTTCCTTGTATGCCGAAGAAACTAGCCTCATGCGGAGAACGATGAGATTTGAATCGCCGGCTACCAGACGACGTTTCTAGTGATGCGCGTTTTTGACAGCGGGCGGTCCAGAGGCGTACAAATGATCACACGTAATGACCGCCGGCTGTCAAGTGGCATTGCGGTAATACATCCTTTTCGTTTTAAGGCCATCTTAGCGCAAGCGTCAGCAGGGTGGTACAAATTCTGACAGACGACAGTTAACGGCGAAACAACAGAGAAATTTCAGCTGTGTTTTGACACATGTTTTTAAGCAGGCTATGCCATTTCAGAACGCGATTTGCTTAGAAAAGCAGCTTTCTTAATAATTCTGCACTGCAGAAGGACCTTACATAGTAATTTCATGCTCTAATCGTCCTAACAAGCCCAACTGGAAAACTAATGGTCAACACATCTACTGTTCCAAATGTTCGTATCAATATTTTTGTAAAACAGTAATCAAAGTTGAAGCTCGTAATAGAAAATATTGGCAATATTTTTGTACTTTTTAGGAGCGGCACATATCGGCATTTTGCTAGGTAATTGGCAGGTACCGCTAGAGACAACCAGATATACCCAGGGTAGTGCAATCCTTCCATTTACATCTCCCGAGTGTTGTAAGTGTTCATATCATATCGCAGAGAAGGTCATTCGTCATTTGCAAAATCATTGCCTATGTTTATACGTTTTGAGGTTTATATCGAATGTGAATAGTAAAATATGGTGGATGAATATAAATGAAACAAGAAATCGAGGAACTAGCTCTGGTGGTGGTGGGGATAATGTTGGAACAACATCATTATGACGAAATTACAAAATCACGCCAAAAGTATTATCTTGGACTAAATCCCTCGACTTTGTCTCGGGATTTTGGTCAGATAATATTGGGTCTACTTTTCCCTCGTGATTGACAGTTGCTTTCGGGTTAAAACGATTTAACTGAAAAAACACTAAGCACTTGTTATATTACTATCTATTGATTAAAGGCGATCCCATCAAAAAACGGCTTGGTTCAAATGAAAGGCCATCAAATTGTCCACAAAAAAGTTGCTCATCACTTTCACGTATCTGTCATAACTTTGAAGAAATTGGCCTGTGAGCGTCAGGTGAGAGTCGTGGAGGAGATATTCCATTCCTCACAGTGTTTTTGAAGAATCACGAAAATCTACAATGCAGTGTTTATAGTTAATCTTCGTTGATGAATAATGGAATTGAAAGAAACTTTTTGGCCTTCACATAAAAAAATATGGGGGGGTCAAAGGAAAAAAATTGAACCTCTAATATTTCGGCTATTCAAGAAAATTTTGAAAACATTTTCAAGAGGAATTATGAGTGATCTATTTATGATACAAGATGCAAAAGACAGGCCAATCATTGTATAGGATGAGTCTGTACCCCGGATTTTTTCAGACCGCGCGTAAATTTGCAAAGCCGCATCTATACATATGAAAATAATCGTAACCAACACTACCAAAATCAGAACAATGAGTGACAGACAAACCAGTTCAGGTTACCCATTGTTCTGATTCTCGTAGTGTTGGTTACGGACATTTTAAGGTGTTGAGATGCGCTTTGCAGGTTTACGCGCGGTCTGAAAAAATCCGGGGTACAGACTCACCCTGTACAAATATTAGTCTGTCTTTTGCACCTTTTAGCATAAAAGGACCACTCGTCATCTCCCCCAAACTTTTTTTTTCCAAATAACCGAAATATGAGAGGTTGAATTTTTTCCCTTTGACCCCCCCATATTTTTTGAAATGAATGCCAAATTTTTTTTAAATTTCATTATCCATCAACGAAAATGAACCTAACAGCACTGCATTGCAGTTTTGGGTGATTTTCCAAAAACACCGTGAGAAATGGAATATCTCTCGGAATATCTCCTCCACGACTCACACCTGACGCTCACAGGCCAATTTCTCTAAAGTCATAACAGATACGTGAAAGTGATACGCAACTTTTTTGCAGGCAATTTGATGGCCTTCCATTTGAACCCAGCTTTTTTTTTATAGGATCGCAATCTATCGAGATAACTGCAAAAAAAAAACTTGAAATGTACCAATAATCCATGATGGCGGCGATTTCACACCACCTATCGATGGGGACTTTTCACTTTTTACGTTAAAAAAGTGCAGGTCAGAATTCAGTGGTTTCACAAAAATCGTTGCGACTCCGGCCGTCCGCCAAAGGGTATATTCGCTTTATTCAAAGTAACATCACACTTGTACGCTAGTCTTATGGTTTTGCCATCGACATTCTTGTACTTCTCACTGGCGACTTTGTGAATGATGTAATTTTTATAGAACGAAAGGTCCCCATTCGACTTGGATAACTGTATTCAATTTTGCAAACAGGAAAATCTCAAATTTGAATTCATGGGTTTTGTACATAAAATTATTGTTACTGGTATAAAAACCCAGTAAGATTCTTTGTTGCGGTAGTTATCGCAGCTGGCGAAGTAGGGTAGGTATCTATCGAGTCGCGTTAATATCAAATCATTTTGAGTTTGTTATCTGACTTTCTTATTCTGACAGTAGGTACCTGCCTTCGTTCGAACAGATAACGTTCAAATTATTTCGGCTTGTGTTGAAGCCAAGCCTTCTTTTCAGAACGTAGTATTTCGCTCATTGTGGTAATAACAGCGACTGGCAATTTCGTATATTTCATTTTTGTATAACTAGCCAACCGGCACCTGTTCATTTTCTTTGTCGTTTGTAAATGAAATTTGTATTCGTAATCCAAACTTTGTTTTATTTTCAGTATTGTGTAAGTCATTGCCTGGTAAGTACTATAATTATTCTAGGGAACTTGGCTTACAATACTGTGACGTTCCCGACCATCTTAAGAACCCCGGCCTTCTCCACTGATTAGCTGGCGGGCCGCGTTCCTGAATAAGACAGACCGATAGGTAACTCACCGAAAAGGCACGAGGCCTTTTAGGCATGCAACAGTGTATCATTGTGTCAGAGTTTTGTCAAAGTATCTCAACCATGGTGCTCTCAGGACTGTGTATCATGCCAACTTTGCGTCTCTACTGAGATTTGGCGTTATCTTCTGGGACGGTAACAAGGAGGGATTGGAGCAGTACTCACCTTATTTGGGCGGAACGTGAGGGTCTTGCAGGGGTTCATTCAAAACTAACAGTATGGCAATTCATGTGTTCCGGTATAGTGGAGGAAAGCATTCACCGGCGTCGGTGTTGGGCCTCGTTGCGGAAATAGGCCGACGTTAAAAAACCGAATAAAAAAAACCTGATAATTGAAGATAAAAAAAACTGATAATTGAAGAATAATAATTATTGAACTGATTACAAATACATGTCTAAGTTGTTTACTTGGAGTGAATCTAATATACCTACGGTCCAGGACTGGATTTCTATTTGATAGTTGTTCGGCATTAGCAGAGACCCATTCCACCCTCAATCATTTCTGGCGCAGGACCTCTCATCGCGGGCATCTGTCTCTGCAAATTTTTGGAGCATGTTTCAAATAGGTAGATACTCGGGTAGATACACCAGGTGTCCTTTCAAAGATGGGTATAGTTGAGCTGGGAACGAAGAGTGATTGTACTGAAACCAATTGATTTCGTTATCCGCATCAGTTAATTTATTGCATACACTCAAATAAGTACCTACTTAATAAGTATGAATTTAGTTCGGTACGGAGTCTGGTTACACAAGAACCAATAGCTGCATCATTCTTAATTAGCAGCATGTTTCAACAAATGTTTTTCTAAAAACTTGATTTGTTTAGCTCGGTACGAACAAAAGTTGCACTGTAGGTAACCAATTTCTTTATTCGCATCGTGTTTCAGCAAGTGTCTTTTCAAAGACGAATTTCGTTTGGTTACGAACGAGCACTGGTCGCAATTGAACCATTTGATTTCTTCATTTGCAGCATGTCTCAGCAAGTGACTTTTCAGCTGCGAGTTTCTTTTGGCTCGGAACGAACAGTAGTCGCACTGGAACCAGTCGACTGCTTCATCCGCAGCATGTTTCAACATGTGCCTTTTCAAATGCGACTGTTGTTTGGCTCGATACGGACAATGGTTGCAATGAAGCCAGTTAACTTCGTCATCCGCGGCATGTTTCAACATGTGCTTTTTCAAATACGGTTTCAGTTTGGCTCGGTACGAACAATGGGGGCACTGAAACCAGTTGATTTCTTCATTCGGAGCATGTTGCAACATGTGACTTTTCAAATATGACTTTTGTTTGGCTTGGTACGGACAAAGTTTGCACCGAAACCAGGTGATTTCTTCATCCGCGGCATGTTCCGAAATGTGCGTTTTCGAGTGCGTTTTCAAATTCGACTTTTGTTTAGCGCGGTAGGAACAATGATCGCACTGAAACCAGGTGATTTCTTCGTTGGCAGCATGGTTCAACATGTGCGTTTTCAGAGATGACTTGTGTTTAGTTCGGAACGAACAGTGGCTGCACTGGAACCAGTTGATTTCTTCATTCGCGGCATGTTTCAACATGTGCTTCTTCAAACTGGACTTTTCTTTGGCTCGGTATGAACAATCCGTGCACTGGAACCAGTCGATTTCTTCATTCGCAGCATGTTTATATAGAATGTGCTCTCTCAAATGTGCCCTTCGCTTAGCTCGGTACGAACAATGGTTGCAATTGAACTCCTCGACTTTTTTACTCGAACCATGAATCAACATGCTCAATTTTTTTACTCGAATGCTTTTGCCGGTTCTTCTTGCACCAGCCCTATCCAAATCTGCCGATTCTATATCTTCGGCCCCTTCCGTGGTTTGTTGTGGCTTCTCTGCCACATCTGGATCATTTCCACATAAATCGTAATGTTTCACAAAAGATGAACTCAAAGCAGACTCCCCCAAATTATGTATCTGTTTGCAATGTTCGTACAATTCGAACTGATAGTAGCTCTTATAGTCGCAACAGGTGCAAGAGAACTGTTCTGGTTTGACGATGGCATGGTACAGTTCGGCGGCATACACATTTTTGTGATTCCGCTGGACGTGGTGGGCGAGTTGAAAGGCGGATTCAGTCCGATGCGAACATTGAGGACAGTCGTACGTGTCAATCGTTTCGGGTGATTCTAACCTAAAATAGCATAGAAATGGGACTTTGATAGGAATTATTCGAGACATTAACTAGCGACTTACATTTTGTGACGATGAAGAGGTACGACAAATCGGGAGGTGAGATTTCGGCAAAACGGGGAACCATACGTCTTCCTGAATGAATCACATCCGTATGACTGGGCGGAGCGGACTGAGTGCAGCAGAGAACCAGGCACTGACACTAGAAATTCTGTGACTAAAAGGTTGTGAACTTGACTCAGTTGTTAGCGACCAGCACAAAATAGGGCGGCTGGGAATTTAGCGGCGGAAATGATGAGAAATTACAATATTGTATCGATCTTATCAACAGGGTGAAATGCATCATGGGGAAATGTCTCTGAAAATATCGTACTTATACTACTGAGTAGATAAAGTGGGTAACTACTCTACCGTACGGACGGATAGGTATCACTGGGCAGGGGCGTAACTAGGTACCCGCAGCCCCCGCGGTTGCGGGGGGGCTCCAAACTTTTTGAGGTTTTATGGGGCCCCCAAGTAGTCTGTGTTTAAAGAAAAATTCAATCGGAAAGGTTTGTGGGTAGGGGAGACTGGGTAACAGTGAGACACGGGGAACAGTGAGACATTTGAAATATCTCTAGTTCCACTTGCATTTTAGAGATGTCACTAAGCATGTGATTTGGCATCACTTCGACCCCCCCACTAATCCAGTGTGTGCGCCGGAGATGCTTTCAGTGTTCGAGGTTCAATGGCCGGCTCATAAAAGTTGCAACAAAGTAATTATTTTGCTCCTAAATCGGTGGTGTATACACCACCTTGGCATACTGATATTTTATTGTTGTGTGTATGGCGGTGTAGCCAGCAGTATTGGCGAGTGTTAAGAGTCATTCAAGAACTTCGAATACAATTGGAGGTTAGTATGGAATCATGTTTCTGCTTTGAAATCATATGGGTAACAGTGAGACGATTTCAAGTGGGTAACAGTGAGACATGTCTCACTGTTACCCATGCGTCTCACTGTTACCCATATTACTTCAAATCTGAAACATGATTCCATACTAAACTTCAATTTTAAGTATTCGAAGTTCTTGAATAACTCTAAACACTCGCTAAAACTGTTGGCTACACCGCCTACTCACAACAACAAAATATCAGTATGGCAAGCCGCTGTATAAACTATAAACCATAATGTTGGCAATTATGTTGAACAAATTTTGCAGCTTTTAAATTTTGTTTTAGAAATCATTGAAGTCATTTTCAAAATCTTCATGTTGCTTTTGAAATTCATTGACCATCAAAATGCCTAGAAATCCACCAAGGAAAACTAACATTCGAATGTTTTCCGAGGAAACGATGCGGAGGGCAGTTGAAGCTGTTTTAACCGGGCGCAGCATCAGATCAGTAGCAAAAGCAGAATCTCTGAGTTTTCAAACCTTGGCAAGGTAAGATGATGACTACAAGGTAGGACCTGAATAGTTAGGTGGCACATTTTAATTATAGGTATGTAAAAAAAAAGAAAGCCGCCAACGAAAACGCTTCAATTCGATATACTCCCCATTATGACGTGAATCGAGTCTTTACTCAGGAGCAAGAGAATTCTTTTGCTGATTACATCATCAGATGTTCCCAGATGTTCTATGGTTTATCTCTTGTTGACTGCAGGAAATTGGCCTATGAAATGGCAACGACAAATAACATTAAAATACCTCCAAGTTGGCAAACCAATGAAACCGCAGGTGAAGAATGGATCCGGAATTTCATGAGGCGACATCCCAACATTTCGCTGAGAACTCCAGAGGGATGCAGTTTGGCCCGTGCTACATCCTTTAATCCACATAATGTGAACACTTTTTTAAATAATTTGCATGATGTGATAAATCGGCATGAGAGGTTTTGTGATGGCACGCGGATATATAACCTCGACGAAACTGCAACCGTTACAGTCCAAAAATCAGCCAAGGTGTTAGCTGTGAAAGGGGTCAAACAGGTCAACAAGGTTACCAGTGGTGAAAAAGGGACACTGGTGACAACCTGTGCGATCATCAGTGCGGCAGGGAATCACCTTCCTCCTGCGATGGTTTTCCCCCGAGTTCATTTTAAGGAGCACATGATCGCAGGAGCTCCCCCTGGTACGTTGGGATTAGCGGCACCATCTGGTTGGATGAATTCAGAATTGTTTTTGAAAGTTATTGAGCACTTTATCAAATACGCCTGCAGTTCAAACGAAACTCCTACTCTCTTGCTGTATGATAATCATGAAAGCCATCTATCAATCAACGTCTTGAATCTTGCAAAAGCCCACGGGGTTACAATCCTCACATTTCCTCCTCACTCCACTAACAAGTTACAGCCTCTGGATGTTGGACTGTTCAAGCCATTCAACCTGGCTTACAATGCTGCTGTAGATAGCTGGCTTATGCAGCATCCTGGGAAACCATTGTCAATATACGAAGTCGCTGCTTGTGTAGGAGAAGCCTATAACAAAGCAATGACACCTGCGAATATAACATCTGCCTTCAAGAAATGCGGAATATTTCCTTACGATCGCGATGTTTTCACAGAACTTGACTTTTTGCCAAGTTCTGTAACCGACCGACCTGCACCTGACTTGGTTTCGGGACACCAAACCCCTCCTCCTCTCCAAGATCTGATAGATGCGAGCACCTCGCAAAATGTTGCTGATGGTCGCTTCATAAGTCCAGAAGAGATGCGAGGTTATCCTAAGGCTGAAGCAAGAAAGCAAATGCGCCAAGGTCGAAGAAAAGGAAGAAGTATGATACCAACGGACACTCCTGAAAAAGATGAATTGGAAAGCAGGCAGAATAAAAAACAAACTTCGGTGGAAAAACAAAAAAAGAAAGCAGTCAAGCGAAAGATTCATGAAAGCGACGACGACGAAGGAAAAGAAGAAGCTGAGTGGAAGTCAGACGAATCTGACTACATGGTTGAGGTAGATCCGACGGCCTTCGAGGAGTTGGAGAGGACTCCTGAAGTGGGGGACTACGTCTTAACCGAATTCGAACCTGAAAACCCTAAATCGAAGACAGTTTACTTTATCGGACAATTGCTGACAGCGCTGACGGATGAAAATGAGTGTGAAATCACTTTCCTACGAAGAAGTAAGAAAGTTGATGGAAAGTTTTTTTTCCCAGACATTCCTGATACAGCAATTATCTCGCAATTTGATATAAAAATGATTTTGCCGCCGCCGACCAACTACGGTAAAACAAAGAGGCAGAATGCTTATTTTTCGTTTGAAATAAATTTCAATTCAATTAATCTTCGCTAAATTAGTATTACCTATTCTTTTCTCTATTTAAAGCAAGAAGTGCTGTTTTTTTGTTGATCTCTATTGTTTTTGTTTTAAATATTTTATTAGAGTCGTTTTTTAGTTTTTATTATATAATTTGAAATAAATGTTTATTTCCACCTTTTATGAAGTGTCTCATTGTTACCCGTAGCCCTGTCTCACTGTTCCCAAGGTATGGGTAACAGTGAGACATTGATCAAGAATGACATTGACAAAGCATATATGGAAAATGACAGTAAATATAAAAGAATCGCTTGGCGCGTTGGTTACTGAGATGTGTAGTGTTATGTAGCAATCGAAATTGAAACTTTATTTCAAATACAATTCGAGTAAAAAAATATATAAAAAAAAGTGTCTCACTGTTACCCAGTCTCCCCTACCTAATACAATTCATTTTGAAGCCCCCAAGCTCGGCTGTTTGTTTGAACTGCGAGCGGTCGCGAGCTACGAGTTCGCAGTTGGTAAGTGCCTTTGAAGTGGGAATTTACTGGTGGGTTTTTAATCTGACATAAGGTCGATATGGATCACTTTTCATTAGATCTATTTATTGGAAACTCACGAGGTGATTTTTTCCTTCACTCCGAAGATTGGCACACGGCATTTTTATACACCTGGACTTTCACCCAGCCGAAAATTCACGTAGAACTTGTGAAGCTGATTGGCGTCGATTTTATTCAATTGTTCTAGCAGAATGCGAAAAGCTCGTAGGTACCTAAGGCGTTATCAAAGTTCAGGTGGTATAAGAAATAGCGCTCTAATTCAATTTTTGCCGACGAACTACAGGACGAAAAATAAACCGTGACAACTCCCCCTTCGCTTCAGAAAAGAAAAAGTTTCTCAAGGAATTTTTTTCGATCACAGAAGGTTGGCCATCAACAAATCAGAAGAATGAGAAATGAAAGATGAAGAATTGAAAAAATCAGGACCAGAAATAGTGCCGCAGTAGAGAAGGACCAGTCGAAGTGCCTAAACGGTACAAGAAGACACAAAAGAAGACACCAAATATGTATCCTTCACTAGTTTGTCAGTTTGACATAGATACGATGTAACAAAACGCACCGGTTTGGTTGCCAAGGATATAAAATGGGCCAAAGTCGAGTGAACAGCCAAGCTTTTCTAATTGACAGATAACATCCAAAAACTAATGGACTCATTCCAAAGGAAAACCATATCAAATTTCAAGTTGATCGGATTGACGATTCAGCAGTTATCGTGAGAGAATAATAAAATGAGCAATAGAATCAGTCGACAGAGGATCCAAAAAATCAGTCACGGGAAATTTGGCACTTGAATATAGTGTCCTTCACTCGGTCTTTCCTATGTACTGTAACGGTACAACCCCCTTTTTTTAACCCGTCAGTTGATACCCCGGCGTGATCGTCTAACAAAAAGTGTACACCCATACTTAACTGCTGTCTGGCCTCTTACAGTAGATTCACAAACACTGAGGTGGGCTCCGCTAATAGAGCCACCCCTTTCTTTTCACTAACCCTTTCACTGGCTCTGTCGAGGAAAGTGACAGTACGAGGAGCTCCGCTGATGGAGTCCCATTTCCCTTTCCACTACGTTGTCAAATTAATTCATAACCGCTTGTTCTTTCATTGATAAGTGACACAAGAGAGCAGGTACTAAACAGAGAGACATAACGCGAAAGTTAACCACAATCCTGTTTATCAAAACAAAGTCATAACAGAGAGAAGACAATTGATACACAGGTCCCTACTCCTACCTTAGTCAGTGGGAGCTTTCTTTAAACATCCTATCTTAAATCGAATCACAGTTCTTTAACTAATTATTGTAATCGGAGTCATATTGACCTCCGCGTGGAAAATATAACCATGGCATTCGCCTATTGACCTGGTGGGGAAACCACGGAAAACCCACCAGGATGGTCTTGTGCTGTGATATCAGGTACTTGCTACAGTTTGTACGGCTCTGCCTACCCGCAGATTAAATACCTATCGTAAATGACCTAACTTATAACACGGTGGACGATGCCATGATCTCTGAAAGAAAACCCTATCCAAATTTAACAACAATTCAAAGGACCCCGCACGATTCTTATGGGAAATGGGTCTCGGTCAAATTCCCTAATTTTTCCATATGTTGTAGCCCAATTTAACACGAGCCAAAAACCATCGTCCGTTACCCAAAAAAATGGACAGTTTTTTTTTCTATAAGGGGTTGAAGATGGGTTATTTCAAGGTAAAAAAATATGTTCCAACGTGAGTGAAAACATTTCAACGTTCTTTTCAACACATATGGCTCATGACAATTTCCTTTTTCTTTTGTGAAAAAATCAACCCCCTCCCTCACTCCCAACCCCTACTTGTGAGTATCAAATTCGAAATTACGTTTGAAAGTCATGCAGATGGTTCTATTTTGTCGAATTACTAATTTTGGCACAAAATTTTTTTCCAACCCCCAAATAGGGGGTGGGGTTGAAAAAAAAACATCGGTCAATTCGGCTGACTTTCTGATATTGTGCTTTACCAGTTACGCTAAACAAGATTACCAAGGAAAAACTCATTCGTATGACCAGTTTCCACCCCACAGAGGGTTGAAGTTGACTATAATGCCTCATAAAACATTCTTCCATGTCATGAACAAAATGAATTGAAATAGTGGACTTTCATATCATCTTCTTTTGTAAAAAAGCCTATCCTTCAAAAATAATTTCAACATAAATTTTGTATACGAACTGGGGAAACTTACAGCAGATGCCACCGGAGAAGACAGATCGAGGTGCTATATAACCCAAAGGATCAGCCTAGCTATACAAAAGGGAAATGCAGCATGCGTAATGGGTACCATTCCACCTTCCCTACCCTCACATGAAATTTTTTACCTTTTATAACATATTTTATATACTTACCTATACAAAAAAAAGATTTATAGTTTTAAACATATGAAAAATGTAAAATGTTACCAAAATATACATATTTCAACCCCGTCTCTCATCCCCTATCCTTGTTTCTGAACATCATATTCGAAATAAATCTTGAAAATGAAGGAGAAGGTCTACGGTCGGATTCTCTGCATCTGATTGTGAATCCCTTCTCAAAATCCACTTTCACTATTATGCTTTTGTTAGCACCCTTACAGGAGGGTGGGACATACATTTGATTGAATGATTTTTTGCCTGGATTATTATTAAAAATATTCGTGTTCCTATAAAGTCTCAACTTTACAGCAGGTTAATTATGTTTACCTGTACCTACATAGTTCCTCACTTTTTTCTTTTGTACGGATACACCTCTACTTATAGTTTAGATTGAAGAATTTTATGTCATTTGGAGCGAAAGCTGCTCCTTCCAAAGCAAAATATTATGTCACACTCTTATTCTAGCTACTGCGACTATTTGAAGGATGAAATAAAAATTGATATAATTTCCAAGATTTGTTTCGAATATGATGTTCAATTGTTCAGAAACAGGGATAGGGGATGAAGGACGGGATTGAAAGTATTTTTGGAAAATAGACATTTTTACGAAACAAGATGATATGAAAGTCCACTATTTCCATTCATTTGGTTTATGACATGGAAGAAAGTTTTATGCGTCGTTAAAGTCAACTTCAACCCTCTGTGGGGTGGAAACTGGTCATACGAATGAGTTTTCCCTTGGTAATCTTGTTTAGCGTAACTGGTAGAGCACAATATCAGAAATTCAGTCGAATTGACCGATGGTTTTTTTTCAACCCCACCCCCTATTTGGGGGTTGGAAAAAAATTTGTGCCAAAATTGATAATTCGACATAATAGAACCATCTGCATGACTTTCAAACGTAATTTCGAATTTGATACTCACAAGAAGGGGTTGGGGGTGAGGGAGGGGGTTGATTTTTTCACAAAAGAAAAAGGGAATTGTCATGAGCTATATGTGTCAGAAAGGACGTTGAAATGTTCTCACTTACGTTGAAACATATTTTTTTAGCTTGAAATAATCCATCTTTAACCCCTTATAGAAAAAAAACTGGCCATTTTTTTGGGTAACGGACGATGGTTTTTGGCTCGTGTCAAATTGGGCTACAACATATAAGAAAATTAGGGAATTTGACCGAGACCCATTTTCCATAAGAATCGTGCGGGGTCCTTTGAGCTAAACCAAAGGGGAAGAAACTCTAACTAAACCACACCGCAAATCGAAACACTCGATTACTCGAAACGGAACGTAGCGACGTTTTACAAAATATGACGCCCAGAGTAACAACAATAAACACTGAATTCCATGTCCGTAACCACACTAATTTTATCACACAATTCTATCGCTTGACGCGGGCTTACAAATCACCTACGCCTTATCAGCAACCAGTCCTGGAAACCAACAGTTTGCCGTGCTTTGACTCGACTTTGATAAAAGTCGGAATTTTGATTATAATTTTTCACTCGTTGGCTTTGTACGATAGCTTCGGCTTTGATCGAATGCCTTCAAAACAATGAGATATGGGACATTTTCCCATCTCAATAATTTCATCATCTAACGGCACAATGATAGCCGGTTTTACACTTCAAATACCATTTTCATGGATCTCAAAAGAAACAGTAAAGGTTTCCTACACTACACCTAGCTGAAGGCATTGAAGGAAAAATGCAGGTATGGCTTTTCACCACAAGACGGCTCGAGTTCACCTGAAACCTAGATACTGCTAAGAGACTCACGGCGGCTTTCCTTGAATAATTTTACTTCGACGTGGCTGGAAGTTGCCGCCAGCAGAAAACAACAATCCTTGGACAGAATTTTGCAACAGATATTTGGAGGGGAGTAATTACGACGCTCTCGCTATTGGTTTCTTCAGGCGTCGCGCCTCAGCTCAAGTCTTTGATGACCCAACGGATTTTCGCGACGCGCCCCACACACGGAGTTATTTTGAGCCCTTGTTGATCACAACCCTTCGTTTTATCGAATCTCGCGCGAGACTTTCGCATTTTGGCGGTGTTTATAGGTGATGTCTTTATAGGTGGGCAATTTACAGCCGCCCTTTGGTGGACTAGAACTGTAAATTTTTCTTTTGCCATTGTGGTCGTCTGCTTGATCGAGAGAGAAGAAAAAAGGCTTGAAATTTCATTCACATGATGAGGCTTGGAGGTTCGCTTTGCTGATGGTGTCCGGCCGATTCTTTAGCCTGATACGGAAGTAATTTGTTGGTGCGAAATGGAACAATAAATGCGCTCACCTAGCGGCCAATCAGGGTGCCTTTAATTCATCTGATGAACTTTTACGCGCCCGGGCAGTAAGCCGGCTGAGCCATTGGCAGGAAGGCAAGATGGAATTCCTCGGCCTGGACCCTCGAATTACAACTTAGTTACAATTTTCTGTGGACTTCTATTTCTTATTTAATTTTCGGCAGCATTGGTTTCCACGGCCAGTGATTAATATCACTTTAACCTCAATCAGTGCAGAAAACGAGACCAATCTTTGTTTGACGAGCGGCGTATTAGCAGCGATGTTACTACTCCTTGGTCCCGATGTTCAGAATTTCGACTTTTGAAGCTTGCTGCCTGTTGCGATATTTCCACCGTACACACTCTAGCACCTCTTTCTAAGTGAATTTACACCAAACACACCACGAGAATTAACCCTGATTCAATTGAGCAATCTAAACACACGAAACTTTCACCAAAAACCCCCCTTTTTTACTTTTGTGGAAAATTTCCGACCACCGGACTGACTTCAATTTGTTCAATTGACTTGAATTTGAATTCTTTTAGGTACAAAAAGCGATCTAAAATCTAGTATTTAACTCGGTGAGTAAGTTGGTAAATTTTAGCTTCACGCTGGTACTTATCAAAAGCCGCCTTGATAGAATAAAACCTTAAATCCTCAGAGGACTTGGATTCACGTTTTTTTCAATGCAACTTGTCACGATGAAAGCTCAAGCAAAAAGCCTCGAGAGTCCGTTCACATCCTCCGAGCCACCCTCTGGTCACCCCTCCCTCATTTCCAGTTCCGAAACTTCTCTACATCTACCAATGGGGTTTGACCAACCCTAGTCTTGTCTAATAACACACATCTCCACCCCCCGATATCGATCGCGTATTGGATTCTGTCGACCACGTTCGATCCTGCGAATACCGCCCTTATGGCCGCACTCCTTCTAGCATTCACCGTCAGATGACGCTAGTCTTCTCTTTTTCCACACTAATTCGAGTAATTACAATACTATCGCTACCTCCACGCTCCCATCTGACTTCTGACATATCAAGATATTTTAGCTTACGTTTATAACTTCCGGGCTTACGTTTAAACATAGAAAAAATACCCTAATAGTGTAATTCAACCTGGCTGGACTGTGCAGAATCGCTTGAATGAAACCCTTTCTCGTTTGATGTCTACTTGACTCTCATTACGTACCCTAATCTGTGAAACTACTCTTTCCACCATATAATCATCTCTACGAGTTTTCAATTTGGAAACTTGTAATGAACCGCGTTTAATTTTCTCGCAGGATCGCTCCCTAAAATTTTTGAGGCGGCCGCGTGCTGTACACATGGTCTATGGCCTTTTTTCCGCTATACCCGGCATCCCAGTATGCCATAAAACCGGGGCTGTTTATGATCCCGCACATCTGGGCGTTTAGACCTTTCCCCGAATTTTCGAAACTTTACATAGACACTTCTTTGTTCATACTTGATTTATTACTTCTCACGGCCAAAACTGAGCAATTTCTTTACCACCCAAGGACTCCGCCGGGTTTTTTCAATAGTTCCCCGTTTTAACAGCCCGGCTCATATAACTCGATTCAACGTTGGATTTTTTCCAAACCAGGCCTATGACGTACCCAGCCAAGTTCAAATACATGCGTCCGGAAATTATAACTAACATACTCAATTATACTAGCAATTGCCACAGTACACTTTTGCACTTTTGCATTTTTCACTATTAATAATAAATTGTTAGTCACTTAAATCAAGGTGACCATTACTGAAAAAGTGCTAATTTCAGTAATGGACACGATGGTGTCCATTTCTAGGAAAAAGTTCTTTTTGTGGTTCAGTAATGGTCACCCCCTTTCAAAATATTATTGATCAATATTTTGTTTAGGTAATATTGAATTGAAAATCATAAGCTACATGCCTTTTGCCCATGCACCTTCTAAAAATGTTTCCTACATTTAAAACTTCCACTGGACAACTTTGGAGAGGAATTTTGTGAGGAGCGACATCAACTTCACGTTGCTTGATATTTGACTGATTTGTGGCGGGCTTTCACATTGAGTATGTATACACGCCGCTTTCAAGGTGCCTTTGTTTGACACACACCTTTTGACCACCTTTAACAAATGCACCTATAGCGCGATGTGACGGAGAAAAAGTGTCTGCCCTGACCGGGACTCGAACCCGGGTCTTCCATTTGCTGGATGGATATTCCGACCACTAAGCTATCGGGGGAGACAACAGTTCCTCCGTCACCTGCCCACATGAGAGCCGCCACAGTACTCCCCCTCCAGAGACGTCGTTCGTCTCGTATGTACCCATGCGTTCGCCGTACTTATGGACCGTTGACCGTTGTTCAGTACCCCCCACCTAGGGCGACGGATACGACGTGATGGGTGGACGTAGGACAGGGAAGTGACGGTGCTGTTTATTTGGTCGTTGCTTGCTTTGTACCTCTTTGCCTGAGTTGCATGTTGCGTGCGTGCTGCTTTTGTTCGGGGTCACTATTTATGGCGCGATGTGACGGAGAAAAAGTTTCTGCCCTGACCGGAACTCGAACCCGTGTTTTTCATTTGCCGGATGGATACTCTGACCACTAAGCTATCGGAGGAGACAACAGTTCCTCCGTCACATGCCCACATGAGAGCCGCCACACACCTTTAATAAAGGCTGAATGAAGTTAGGTCACTAGTATATTAACTTTCTGTTTCGTAGCTAGCTCCGTCTCCGTCTCCTCTACATCCCACGATTCCCTCGGCTTTTTCGTTGCCATTGCCATAACGTTTACTTTGGCTTTCAATCTTTTAATTTAAAGAAGAAAAACCGTCGACTCAAGAAGTGACAGGTGGCAGTAGGTACCAACTAACAGGTAACTAAACGTAACAGAACAAAAAGCACTAAATCGCATCATTAAAGGTGCTTTAACGAAAGTATACCCGTATACACGCAATTTTAAGGCACCTTTACTATAGCAAAGGCTGATGGTGAACCGCCTTTGCTTTAACAAAGGTGCCTTTATTAAAGGCAGTTGAGAGCCCATATACCTACACGAGTATCTAAGGCACCTTTGCTAGAGGTATACCTTTCATAAAGGCACCTTAAAAGCGTCGTGTATACATAGATACTCATTGACAGGCATACCAACAACGGAGACAGCTTTTCATACATACATTTATTGACTTAAGATCAAGGGTGGACTAGAGCATGACATATCACAAAATTGGCCTGAATGGTCATTTAGAAGCTAAATTATTCCCGTTTTTGTATGGAAGGTGACCATTACTAGATCTGTGTTCATTACTAGTGCTTCCACCCTAGTAGTTTCCCCAGTAGGTAAGTACCTACCTCGGTCTCGGTAAGTACCTAGATGTTTTCAGAGGCAGCATGTTTCAACATGTGCTTCTTCAAACCGATCTTGTGTTTGTATTTATGAGAACACTTTGCACACTGAAACCAAACGATGTCTTCAGCGGCAGCATGTTTCAACATGTGCCTTCTTAAATGCTCTTCCCGAATTGTTTTATATGGACAGTTCGTACAATGAACCCAAACGACGTCTTCAGCGGCGGCATGACTCAACATGTGCCTTTTAAAATGCTTCAACCGGATCGATTTATATGAACAGTTCGTACATTGAAACCAAACGATGTCTTCAGCGGCAGCATGTTTCAACATGTGCAATTTCAAGTACGATTTCTGTTTGGTTTTATACGGACACTTTGCACATTCAAACCAAGCGATGTCTTCAGCGGCGGCATGTTTCAACATGTGCAATTTCAAATACGATTTCTGTTTGGTTTTATACGGACACTCTGCACATTGAAGCCAAACAATGTCTTCAGCGGCAGCGTGTTTCAACATGTGCTTCTTCAAACTTACATAATACTTGGTTTTGAATGAACATTCATCACATTTAAACCAATCGACGTCTTCAACGGCAGCATGTTTCAACATGTGCTTCTTCAAATAGCTTTTTAGTTTGCATTTATATGAACACTTCGCACATTCAAACCAATCGATGTCTTCAACGGCAGCATGTCTCAACATGTGCTTCTTCAAATTGCTTCTCAGTTTGGATTTATATGAACACTTCGCACAATCAAACCAATCGATGTCTTCGGCGGCAGCATGTTTCAACATGTGCAATTTCAAATACGATTTCTGATTGGTTTTATATGAACACTCTGCACATTGAAGCCAAACAACGTCTTCAGCTGCGGCATGCTTGAACATGATGTGTTTCTTCAAATTCGCATTATACTTGGTTTTGAATGAACATTTATTACATTCAAACCAATCGATGTCTTCAGCGGCAGCATGTTTCACCTTGTGCAATTTCAAATGCGATTTCTTTTTGGTTTCGTATGAACACTCTGTACATTGAAACCATTTCATTTCTCTATGGGAAGCAGGATTTGGCACGTGCTCTTTCGAATCTTTCTTTCGCCTGAGTGTGGTCGAACAGTGGGTGCGCGGAAGGTCTCCAGCCAACCGATGGGAATCCGTGTGTTTCACCAGAAACAACGCGGAATCGGACCTGAACCGGCAATAATCGCATGAAAATTTATTTAAGTCTTCATTGCAAAATGAACTTTGTACGATGTTGTCGCTGTCGATCCTGCTGTGATGTTTGTGTTTGCAGTGTTCATACAAGTCCCAGTTGTAATAACCCTTGAATTTACAGCAAATGCACGAAAACTGCTCCGGCTCCACGATGGCATGGAACAGTTCTGCCGCATAAACATTTTTATGAGCCCTTTGAACGTGGTGTTTCAGTTGAAACTTGAGTTCAAACTCATATGAACATTGTTGACACCGATGTATTTCAGCCATGACAGATGATCTGTAATAGCCATTATTAGTAGGTACAAAGCAGGTACTCACCTACTAACAATATCTACAGTTCAGTACATCCCTACTCTCTGTTACAACTTAATTGAATTTCAAGACATTCATGAAAAAGTCCAGTTCTAACTAGCAGCTAGCAGCAGTCCTGATAAAGAGGTAGATATATTTAGTAGATGCTTACTCACCTGAATAAGATGTATCTAGATGTGGGTACTCAGTTGATTTTGATGTTTTCAATAGTGACTTTGGAATCAATAACTGTGAAACCACATTGTAGGTGTAGGTAAATAAGGTACCTACCTATACACGATTGAAATAGCACCATTTTGTAACAGCTAGTTCCTCAGAACCTTCGTACTGCGTCCTTTCTGCGCGCGCAGCGAAGGAGAAGCTAACGGGAGATCGAAAAACTCAGTTTTCCTGAACGTTGTAAAATAGGGTTCTTTTCTCACGATTTTTACTTCTCATCGAATTTTTCGAAAAATGAGAAGTAAGGTATGCGCGTATGCGCGAAAAGAAATTAAAACTTTTTATTCGTTTTTCGGACTCCCCGTATGCTAAAACGTCGAGATCTGTCGGAAAAAATTCCGTGTCGGTCGGTCTGTGCATGTGGATGGATGGATGAAGGTCAGGTATTTTTTGACCCCCCAATTTATTTCTAAACCGTTTGACCGACTTGGGCCAAATTTACTATGCACGTATGATTCATGATAGAAAAGAAAAAATATGATTTTCAACATGATCTGTCAACGAAAAATGTCAATGTCAATTAAAGAGTGGCAGGAAATTTTGATGCAACGATTTTGATTTTTGATGCTCATTTTGAAGCCCTTTGAAAACTCTGGATCAAACATGTAAAAGTTATGACATATCTGTCATCTATCAAAAGTTATAAGCTGTCAAAATGAAAAGTTTGAGATTGAATAACTCTAAACTCGAGAAGTACCGAACGGATTTCAACCAAATTTGGTATGTAGCAAGAGTACTCGCCAGAGGCTCGATGGAACCTGTGCAGCTCCGATTGAAATCAGGTGTGCAACTTCAATGGGAAAAAATCGATTTTCTTCCAGAAAACAGGTGAAAATGGGCTGGTTGCACGTTTTTTTTTTTTTACGAGGTTTCTGGATCGATTGCAATACCTACAACTTTGTGAACATGCGTCTGGTAGTGTGCAGACGTGAAAATAAGCTATTGGCTCTGGAACGTCAGTCAGGTGTACCACGATATAATTAAATAGGAACGTCGGTTTCTTTTTGCAATTTTTTTTAATCTTTGGAAAAATTTCACCGATTTTGATGAAACTTGGTACATAGCTAGTATCTGACAGGTGGAACGTTTGGCTGAAATTTTTTTGACAACAGGCAACATTTCTATTGAATGGCATGAAAATTTTAGGCCGCGGCGAGGTACCTACCAGAAATATTATGAAATTTTGTGTATACATGTGCAAGATCATAATTAGGAGACACTTTTAAAAAGTGTTTGAAATGAAAATCGGACGTTTCGTTTTTGAAATACGATTTTTTGAAAACTAACGGCGGATTTTCTATCGTAAATTTTTTGATAAATTTTCATTTTACCTACACAATTTCATCGGAAATATTTGACCAATGCTGATGTAACTCAGTATAAAAACGGATTATTTTCATGATTTTTTCTGTGAATCGCCAAAAATGTACTTAAGGTACAGTCTTCGAGTAGGTACTTGACTCGGGTGCTGCCCAGCTCTGGCTAGAGGGGATAATAACCCTTTCAGCCACGACACAGATTAGCCAGACATGAAAGGCTGAGCTATGCGCGACATGCCAAAGGACGCCGACCTTTCCGCCCTTTTATCGACAAAGGGAGAAGCCCACTTTCTTCTGCATGCAAACTAGTTCTGGGTCGGAAACCAGGGCGGAACCAGAGAACCAACTCCACTAGTGAATTTTTGTATCTTATTTTATTTTCATTTTCCCTGCTAGCGGTGTTTTTGTATACAGTAGTTATCCTATGCTATGGGTCTGTAGAGGTACCTCAGAAGTGTAATGAGAACTTGGAATTAAAGACATGCGTACAGAAAATTCCACTTTGTGAGATTTGTGGAGACCGAAAATCAACAGCTCAAAATTATTAAATATTATTGGAGTCTGCATTTTTCAGTTGCTCGAGTTTACAGTTTGAGATCGTCGTTGCTATCTGTCAAGATGGGAGTTGTCCTTGACCTTAGCTAGTCGGCCTCTTCGAGCTGTTTGTCGTTTGGGTCGCAGGTGGGTAGCCTTCTGAGCGGTGAATTTTAGGTCACTGTCAAATCACTTGACAGCCTTGAGTTGCTGATAAGTTGCTGGTTCATTTCATCTAGTGCTAGTCTTCAAGAAGAGTGCTTCTACAGGTTCGCTTCCGTTTTTTCTTTTCAATACCTAACAATTATTACAAATGTGCTATCGCCTCGGCATGACTTCCGCCAAGTGCGATTTCAATTCAATCTGCGGCTTGACGTATAGAAGCACTTGGTGCAATAATTGTGCACTGGGATTGGCCCACATAAGTCGCGGGAACAAAAATGGTGTCTTAAAGATGGGTATAGGTATATGGTATGTTATTTTCACTAGTACCTACTTCTACACAATTTTCATTAGTTGTAAAGTGTCATAAATATAATGTAGATAATAATTTATTGAGCAATTGTCGCTTTATCAAAAAAATTAATGTGCTTAACTCGAGATTTGACTGAGTAATGTCAAAAACAAGCGAATCTCTACAGCGGTATCTACCTTGGCACCCCATCATGCGCAAGCGCAGGCAAGAAGCTGGCAATAGGCGCTTTTGTTGTGTCGGCAGGAGCTGTTCAGTCTGGATCACTAGACAAAGGAAGTAGATCCAGCTCGGCCGTGATTGGCGTATGTATCTACTTTCTCTATCTAGTGATCCACCCGGACTAGCTCTTGACGCAAAACAAAAGCGGCTAAAGAGCGCGGAAATGCGCTGTTGCCACATCAGGTATATTTTCAACGTTGCCATAGCGGGTGTCAAGGTGACGTTATGTTCCCGCGACCTATAGAAATTGGGTCATTTCACAATTTCCCGTGGGACAAATGAACCGATTTCTATGGCAGCCAGTGTACCAATGTCTTAGCATCTTACGCTGGCGCGTGCTTCTTTTGCAGGTGCCTTCTGAGGTAATCCTTCTGTTTAAATTTAGAAGGACATATGCTGCAATATACCCATTGGATTTCATCGGGTTTGACGTGCTTCAGCGAGTGTTTCCGCAACACGTCTTTTCGCTTGGCACGGTACTCGCAATTCGGGCAATTGAACCACTCGATCTCGTCATCTGTGGCGTGCGTTCGCATGTGCGCCCTCAAGTGTCCCGTGTCCTTGGCGCGGTGGGCGCATTTCGTACACGGCTTCCAATCGATTTCATCAGAAGCGGCGTGCGTTCGCATGTGCGTTTTCAGATCGCCCTTTCTCTTGGTTCCGTACGAACACTGCGAGCAATAGAACACATTCGTTTCGTGCATCAGCGAGTGGTGTTTCAAGCTTTTTTCAAGTTTGCTTCGGAACGAACATTCGGCGCAGCTGAACCAGTTGGCTTTTTCGTCATGGTGGACAAGCACGTGCGTTTTCAATTCCCTGCTCCATTTGCTTCGATAAGAACAACTGGTACAACTGAACCAGTTGATTTGTTCGGGCTGTGCGTGTACCATCATGTGCGCCCTCAAGTCACGCTTTATCCTGGTTCGATACGAACATTCTACACAACTGAACCACTCGAATTCATCATGTTTGGTATGATTAATGAGGATGTGCCTTTTCAAGCTGTCCTTGCGCTGCGTTGTGTAGGTACATATGTCACAGTTGAACCATTTTTCACGTTTAACGTGCACCTGCATGTGCCTGGGCAAATATCTCTTTACTTTAGAACGGTAAGAACATTTCGAGCAACAGAACCAGCCGTCACTCTCAGCAGCATGCACCCGCATGTGTCTGGGCAAATATCTCTTCACTTTAGAACGGTAAGAACATTTTGAGCAACGGAACCAGCCGTCACTGTCAGCTGTGATATGTTTCGCAAAATGTTCATCTAAAATTGATTCAGTCTTGCTCTTATACGAAAGTTGATCATATTGACAACCATAATCAGAATCATTATGAAATAAACTGTGTATATTGCCGATGTCATTCTCATCAGAGTACGCTGTGGAATTAGCCAAACGACTGGCATTCGCTAGCAGAGCCTTGTGCATAATTTCACACGAGTTATCATGTTTAACAAAAGATAAGCTCGAATGCCCTTCGTACTCGCAATATTTACAAAAGTTCCTTTGGAAGTCGTCTTCAAACGCAGATCGCTTGATGCCTGCATCGTCGTTATTTCTGCTGTCATGCTTTTCGATGCAGTGTTCATATCTGACGAGCTTCAAGTAAGTCTTGAAATCGCAGTGAGAGGAGAGAGCGCAAGGATACCGTTCCAGTTCCGTCGTGACAGCAAACAATTCACTTGTATGAACATTTCCGTGGCTCCTTTCATAGTGGTGCTTCAACTGGAATGACCAGACCGCTTGATACGAACATTGCGCACAACGATTTGACGTTTCTGCTTCAGGCGGTTCTAACCTGAAAATTTCCGGAGTTATAACTTGGCTTACAAATTTGCAACGCAATTCTTACATCTTACACCTTTATGCCGGTAATAACTGACTAATATTGGTCAAGAAAACGTTAAACACTCGTACTTGTCGATATTCTATGCCTGAGCTGAACTGCTGAGCTCATCATAAGACTAAAAGCGACTTTCCGCGACTAACCTTACGATATCTCAGGTTGTCAGGTATGTCATCCCCACCCTCCAAGGTGATGTCACAACAGAGTAACTTTTTGCTGCGTTCGGCATGCTCACTCCTGTTCAGTTATTTTTCAACAAATCTAGTCATTCACCTATTGCCTACATAAAGGTGTAAAATGTAAGTAGTACACTACAAGTTAGTTAAGTCAAGACATGAATGTTGGAAATTCTAGGTTAGAACCGTCTGAAACGGAAGGAGCACATCGTTGTGCGCAATGTTCGTACCGAGCAATTTGGCCTTTTCAACTGTACCGTCACAACCAAAGGAGTCATGGAAATGTTCATAAAAGTAAACCGTTGGCTGTCGTGGCAGAACCGGAGCTGTATTTTTGCCCCTGTTGTGATTTCAAGAGTTGCTTTAAACTCGTCAGATATGAACATCATACGAGAAAGTGTGGCAGCGGAAACAACAAAGATGGAAACATCAAGATCGCCGGTGCGTTCGAAGAAGGGTTTCAAAGGTACTTTTGTAAATATTGCAAGTACAAGAGTTATTCAAGCCTATCTCTTGTTCAACATGATGATTCTTGCAAAATCATACAGAAAGATTCACTAGCGAAAGCTAGTCGTTTGGCTAATCTAGAAGACTCTGAGAATGACGTGGGCCATGTACACAATATAAAAAGCATTGATTTTGATGATAGTTGTCGATATGATCAACTTACGTTCAAATGCAAGACCGAACCAGTATTTGATGAATATTTAGCGAAACACGTTACAGCTGGCAGTGGTGGCCTGTTCTGTTGTTCGAAATGTTCTTATCGTTGTAAAGTGAAAGGATACTTGACGAGGCACATGCTGGTGCATGTTGAATCTGGCAAAATCAAATGGTTAAATTGCGACACATGTACCTACCGAGCGAAGCAAAAATTCGACTTGAAGCAGCACATCATCAATACTCATGGCCCAGCTCATGCCAAAAACAACGAAATCGAGTGGTTCCATTGTATGAAATGTTCGTATCGCACCAACATAAAGAAATATTTGAAACCGCACATGTTGGTACACGCTCGACCCGAACAAACTAGATGGTTCAAATGTGCCAGTTGTTCTTTCCGAAGCAAATGGAAGCAACATTTGAAGTTGCACCAGCTCCTCCACGATGAAAAAGCCAAGTGGTTCAGCTGCGCCGAATGTTCGTTTCAGAGTAAATCCGAAAAAAACCTGAAACAGCACATGTGCATACACGAAACGAACGTATACGATTGTCCGGTATGTCCCCACAAAAGCAAGAGAAAAGGCGACCTGAAAACGCACATGCTCACGCACGCCGCTCATTCGGATGAAACCAGCTGGTTCAGTTGTCAAAGTTGTTCTTATCGAAGCAAACGAAAGATGGATTTGATGAGGCACGTTCACACCCACGACGAAACCAACTCGTTCAGCTGCACCGCATGTTCGTTTCGAAGCAAAGACAAAAAAGGCCTGAGTAATCACATGCGCATCCACGGTACGAACATTCACAATTGTCCGAAGTGCTCTTTCGAAACCAAGAGAAAAGACTATCTGAAAATGCACATGGTCAAGCATGCTGCTCCGGACGAAATCGAGTGGAAGTGCTGTACGACATGCACATATCGTGCCAGAACTACATCACAATTGAACAGGCATATTCTGTCGCACGGGCCGGCCAGAAACATCGAGTGGTTCGATTGTGCGAAATGTTCGTATCGTACCAACAAGAGGACAAATTTGAATAGACACGTGCGAAATAAGCACTCATCAGTATAAGACACCCAACAACACTGAGTATTTTTACAGTAATGTCCTCAAAAAGCACCTCGAAACAACCGGTAGCAACCAAAAGTACGCAACCTAGGGCTCAAAGGCCCACAGAAAAAACTGGAAGAAACTGAAGACAACTGCCACTGCTCACCCTGACAGAATAAGTAAATGCCCCTTAACTGTGAGCATTGGCAACGATGCCAACCCAAATAAAATACGTATCCATAATAGACTATATTGAACAATGAAGAATTGCCGGCAGTACGGCATGGGTGGATATGCATACAAGCTACGATAACGAAATTTGAGTATCGCCAGCAGAAGCCAGAACCTGGATGGGTGACCGGTGGATGGCTGTGCGCCAACAGAGCGGACACAGCGCCAGCGTATAGTGGTTGTTATCCACAGCTAGTTACCCACGAAGGTAACCCGCAGGACACTACTGCATCTCAATGCAAAGTGGCGAGAAAGTGCGATTCCAGCATCATCGCGTCAGTTGGCTGGCGCTTCTTCGGCTGTCTTCGGTTTGGTTCTAAGGGCTAGATACCAAGTTGCAGGCGCAAAGTTTGGGACGGCGTAACTCGCCAGATACAGCGGTCTGATCGATTGATATCCATCGTTGCTATGGTAACTGCACATACGGCGGTCTCAGACTCAGCCCCAACTTGGTATCGACCCGTAACACTCTAGGTTCGATTACACTGGTCTACGAATTAGTCGGCCGCAGCCAGTCAATTTATTGACCACCGTCTGTGTACGCCCTAGGTGTTGGTGTTGCCTTGCCGATTGCGACTGCGTGTCTTGTTATGACTGATGCATTCTTGGTATACCTATCGTCTTCACAAAGACAAGTATACATGCGATCCAGTGGAATTGGATGCTCTAGTCGAACGCAACAACTCTATTCACGTTGGGTCGTTGGGCGCGATGCGGTGGCTTGGCCGCACGGCGTCCTCTCTTGGTCACCGTTGGGACCTCCCACTTGCCGCTGATGGGTGAGTGTGCGCTTGCTACCCATTTTCTTTTGCGCTACCTAGACGCTTCATCACAATCTTTGCATCTGAAAATATTTGACGAAACGAGTTGACCTGTTATTCTTTGATAAAGACTTATTTCAGTAAGCTTTGGTTGAAATTTGGATAATATAGATTGAACGGTTCGAAAGCTAATATATAAAAATATAGATGTGTAAGCTATCCTTTGGCCTCTTTTGTATACATCCAACATACCCTTTAACCTCATTGTTAACCTTTTGGCCTCAAGAGGCTGAAAGGTTGGATTACAACGACACATCCAAAACCTCCATTGGCTTCATTGGCGATTGCAGCGCCCTTTGACCATTTTGAGGCGTTTGAATGGGGGATTGGGGTGGATGGGCCAAGATGGGCACTTCGTCAGTCGGACAACAACAGAGCAGAGATGCGGCTGCTTGTCGGCCGGCACACACTGTGGTGGTGATCGTAGTGTGATTGTTGGTGGTGCGGTGACTGCGGTGGCAGTTAAACGCTGCAATGGTATTATTTGCAACACACGGTCACCACCTCAGTGTGTGAGAGCCTTGTTCCAGCGCTCAGTCCTGCACTGGAAATAAATGTTTAGCTGGATACCTGTGTTATGATTTCGTGTTTGCTCTTAGCAGGTGGGGAGAGTACGAGTGAAAAATAAATTGCCGTGTTTCAACCTAGGACGTTTGGTTCCGAGTCGGATACAAATGTTTTATTTCGGAATTGACATCGCTAGATGTCCATGAGCCTAATCCTGGAAATCTGTGGACATGACCCGTGGTGCTGATTTTTTTCCAATTCACCTACCTAGCTTGGGGAACAAGAGGGTTGAAAAATGCCTAGAATGCATTTTCGAATATACACCTACCCAATTTCTTTTGCAACAATTGCAAAATTGAGTGTTGTGCAGTTCAGTGATTGTCACTGATTCAAATTGGTTGTACTCATGCAGTTGATCGTTCGACCGGTTAGAATGTAAATGATCTTTTGGGCTCAGAATACACACGAAAACTGTCCATCGGCCTCTTTTTTTTTTCAGAATTTATCGAATAATATCGAGTTGCTGCATGTGAGAAAGCACAAGGGGACTTCTAGATATAGTCTCAATCAATCTCACGAAATGAAATAAGAAACAACATTTCGCAATACGGATTATATCGCCTTTTAGCCTGTCGGTAGGTTAACTGCATTTTTATGGTCAAATGTTGCAGCATTCTAGGTTCAGAAGCAATTTTTTTCAATATTCAATCAGTACCACAGTAGAAATATGGAGAAGACTTGAAAACAGATTTTTCTTACGAGAAACGGCCCAATTGGTTGGACACATGTAACGATCCATTCGGCCTCAACGGTAAGACTGTAAACGATCTTTTGAGCTCATAATACGCATTCAAACAATCCATTGGTCTCATTTTCTAAACATTGTGTCAAATCTATGATAATTTCTCGGAAATTTTTGGTGTACGTGTTCGTGCTGCGGTTGAAATATGTCAAAAAATATTAAAACTGATGTTTTTTGTGAGTCAACTTCTTTGTACACATGCAGAGATCTATCCGGCCCCACCGGTAAGAATGTAAACGATCTTTCGGGCTCATAATACACATCTAAACAATCTGTCGGCCTCATTTTCGGAACAAGTTCTTGTATTTGTGGAAATTTGATGGAAATTTTCGAGTTGCTTAAAGTGGAAGAGCACGAGGAGGCTTGAAGACATGATTTCAATCACTTGAGCGGAATGAATTGGGGAAAAAAACCTATCCAAGCACGGAGACATCGTCTTCCAGCCTGTCGGTAGACTCACTGCATTTTTTTGGTCAGAAATAGCAACATTTTTCGTTCAAAATAGTTTTCTTTTCTCAACATTCAATCAGAGGCGGCACCGCGGTTAACCTTTTGGCTAAAACAGCATTGAAAATTATTTTTCTATGAAAAACGGCCAACTTTATTGTACACATGCAGCGACCCATTCGGCCTCACCGGTAAGAGTGTAAACGATCATTCGGGCTCATAATACACATCTAAACAATCTATCGGCCTCATTTTCTGAACAAGTTATTGTATTTGTGTAAATTTGATGGAAATTTTCGAGTTGCTTGAAGAGGAAGAGCACGAGGAGGCTTGAAGACATTCCCTTTCAATCCCTTTAGCGGAATTAATTCGGAAAAAACATCTCCAAGCACGGAGATATCTTCTTTTAGCCTGTTGGTAGGCTCACTGCATTTTTTTGGTCAGAAATAGCAACATTTTCCGTTCAAAATCGTTTTTTTTTCTCAACATGCAATCAGAGGCGGCACCACGGTTAACCAATGGCTAAAACGACATAGAAAATGATTTTTTCATGAAAAACGGCCAACGTTGTTGTACACATGCAGTGATCCACTCGGCCCCACCGTTAAGAATGTAAACGATCTTTCGGGCTCATAATACACACTTGAACAATCCATCGGCCTCATTATTTTTCTTGAAATCACAAGCTCATTCTGGACTAGTTCTGCAAGTTTGAGACTTTTAAGAGTTTTCGCTACAAAATGTTTACTTTCAACCCACTGTGCGTCGGTCAATTAAATTCCCATAATGGGAAAAACTCTCAATTAGTGATGACGTCAAAAGTTGAGTTTTGTATGAAAACAATCTCTGCTAGGTTGGCAGCACTTATTGTCACTCCTGATTTCCATCCTTCCCCCTTTCCACATCCTCCACTGCAGCTGTCAGATAAAATGTAAAATGTATTTAACCAGCATTATATCCCACCCTCAAAGGCCTTTTTCGTTACGGAACACCGTACAGGAAGGCCGTTGAATCTAGTGATCCGCAAATATTCCATTGGCTGCCACTTTGACAAGAAGTGTTGCCAACTTACGTGTGCGTTGTTTTCATACAAAACCCACGTTTTGATGTCACACTAATTGAGCGTGCTATCAATCACAGCGCAAAAAATTGAAATAAAAATTAGCAAAATTATGTCTAAAACACATAAAACATACGTCCAACCAAATATTATGAGATTTTGCTCATATCAATATTTGATGTTGTGGTATGAGGTATGAGTAGTGATGGGACTTTTCATGAAAAGTAATGTTGCGGAAAAGTGTCCGGAAATTTCAGCGGACTTTTCAGGAAAAGTTTGAAAAGTGTGAAAAGTACCTACTGCGTGACGATTTATGGAATTTATTCAAAGTTTTCATTGCGGACAGTGCAGAGACCAATTACCTGACCTAGCTGACAGGTTTAAAAGCAAAAACACTTCCACTCCATACAGGGACAGGGGTGGTGAATTTTTTGATAGGTACTCACCATTTGTATCTTGAAAACAGTAAAAGATACGGAATCAGTTTAATAATGCTCATTGTTTAATGTACTTATATGGTCAAATATTGATTTTATTTAACATTATTCACCAATATTAATAAATTACCAATAAGTAAATTATTTGTTTCCGTAAAGTTGAAAATGATTTTTCTCGATTTAACAACAATAATAAAATAATTTGCATGAAATGAACTTCATTAAAAAAAAAACTGAAAAAACTTGAAAACAAATAAAATAACAATACAGGTACTACAATGACGCTACATACACATCAATTACAGCATAAATACACCACTTTTAAGCCGCGGTCGAGCCGGCCAGTGTAAAACAACACAACAACACTTGATTTTGGTTTTTGAGCACACGAACACGATGCCCATCGTCCAATAGCATCAGACGCGTAAACGGCGCTTGCGCGAACACTTTTCACACTTTTCCGCCTCGCCTCTCGGACATTTCAACTTTTCCGACATTTCACTCGGACATTTCCAATGGAAATGTCCGACCTCCCATCACTAGGTATGAGATCTTGTTGAAATAATGAAATTTATAAACCTCATACCAAAGATATAAGACCTGGCAACCCAAAAATAAAATTGCTACACTTGCAACACTGCTCTTGAGTTTTTGACACTTGACAGTTCATAATTGCATAGCCCTCAGCGATCGGTCAATATCAGGGCCTGTGCACTCTATACCAGCATGAAGGGACACGGTTGTGCAATGACGTTAGATGGCGCAAATTCAAATTGTGCCGGTAAAACACTCCCTGCATTACCGCTGTCCTGTCTGTGTGTTTTCGACCTTCGCTGAGGCTATTTCAGCGGCCATGTTCGTTCTTGCTTTAATTGTGTCGATACTCATATCCTTATCCTGTTGTGTTTTCGGAAAATGTTGCGTTCATCTCGATCATTCAAGATGCCAAGAAAAAGACCGTGTGTGTTTTTGGTTGCGGGGACAAAACTGCGGTCAGGTAAGTTGAAAAATTGAAACAAATTATAAATTACATAAACATAACCCCAAAGGACCTGTTGCTTCTTTCATGCTTTCCAAGTTTATATGATAACTTGTTTGTTTTTTTTACCCAGAGAGAAGCGGGTGCGCGACATTTGGTCTGAAAGGACTGGAAATCCTAAACTACCAGCTTTGGACGATCGACATAGCTACCCTTTTACATGGTTTGTGAAAAACATTTTCGACACGACATCGACACGCCTCTTCAATAACAAATCACAATAAAGCATCTCTTTTGTTCAAGTAAATTACATGTTCTGCAGTTTCTCGCAGTTTTCATCATTTATGTCCTGATTTGATTAGCCAGCAGTTGGTAATATTTGTACAGAAAAAAAGCCTGTCCAATTTTTTTTTCTATAGATCTCTTACAATCGAATTCATTTTATGCTTCAATGAATCGTTTTGTGTAACTTCTTCAGTATTAAAAACTCCTTTTGCCATTATCTGAAAACCTAGTAAAAGTGACTTAGTCCTTTCAATAATAAGCGATTTAATTGTAAAATGATAGTTGCATTCTGTTGAATGTTGTCGTAGGCTAAGAATTTTAAAATGTAACATAATTATATAATCTATATAAATAATCCAAATTAGTATGTACATAACGTGTATCTATGTGTATTTGTTTGTGTGATAGTACCTACATAAATATATTGGTATTAAAACCTGAAAAGTGTTTGTTACTGATCCTTTTCCTTAAAGACTGGAAGTCCTCTCAAATATTGGATACGACTAATATATATTTCAAATTTCGCGCTACATTCGTGCCGTCCCAAATTACAGGAATCTACTTTTTTTGGTTTAGGTTATGTGCAGTGTCCAGAGGTGGCGCTTTGAAACGCGTGTCCGGCTGATTGCCTACAGAGTGGGCTATCTCTACCTTACCCATCCCAGGTCAATATAGGTACCTCTGAATCAGAGGCTCTGACACGAAGCAAATGAATTCGAAGAAGTTATCTCCTGAAAAAAGTGAAAAATGTAAAAAGTGCACTACAACTTTGTAAGTCAATATATGAATGTTGAAAATTCTAGGTCAGAACCGCATCAAACGGTAGCGTCACGTCGTTGTCCACAATGTTCATATCAAGCAGTTTGGCCATTTCAACTGGACCGTCACAATCGAAGAAGCCATGGAAATGTTCGTATGTCCGAAATTCCCACTGCCGTAGCAGAACCAGAGCTGTATCCTTGCGCTTTCTGCGATTACAAGACTCACTATGAGCTCGCTAGATATGAACACTGGTCGAGAAAGCACGTCGGCAGATATAATGAAGGTGAAAACGTCAAGCGTGCTGCTTTCGGAAAAGAGTTCGAAAGGTACTTTTGCAAGTATTGCGAGTACAGAGGCCATTCGATTTTATCTTTTGTAAATCATGATCATTCGTGTGGAATTAATCACAAGAATGCGTTAGCGAACGCCGGTCTTATGGCTACTTCAAGTGAGGATTCCAAGACTGATGTGAACTATGTACGAAATTCAATCTACATTGATTCTCATAATGGTCGTCAATACGATGAACCAAGTGATGAACCTTCGTACAAAGGCAAGACCGGAACAATATTGGATGAACCGGCAGTGAAACGTGTTACAGCCGACAGTGACGGCTGGTTCTGTTGTTCGAAATGTTCTCATCGTTATAAACGGAAAAGCCACTTGGTAAGGCACTACATGATGAAGCATGTTGAATGTGACAGAGTCGTATGGTTTAATTGCGACGCATGTGACTACCGAGCAAAACGCAAAGATCATTTGAAAAGGCACATCCTCGTTACTCATGCCGAACGTGACAAAATCGAGTGGTTCCGTTGTGCGAGATGTTCATATAGGACCAAGCTGAAGCAACGTTTGATACCACACATGCTGGTACACGCCCGGCCCGAAGAAATTAACTGGTTCAGTTGTACCAGTTGTTCTTTTCGGACCAAAAGAAAGGATGATTTGAAAACGCACATGCTCGCCCTCCACGACGAAGAAGACAACTGGTTCAGCTGCGCCGCATGTTCGTTTCGAACTAAGTACAAAAGAAACCTAAGACAGCACATGTGCATACACGAAAATACGATCACGATCCATTGTCCGAAATGTTCCTACGAAACCAAGAGAAAGAGCGATCTGAAACGTCATATGCTCAGGCACGCCACTTCTGATAGCATCAAGTGGAAACCGTGCTCGCAGTGCGCCTACCGCTCCAAGACCGCCAAAGGCTTGAAGGCTCACATGCTGACGCACGCTGATTTTGACGAAATCAAGTGGATGTTTTGCACTGATTGCACGTATCGGTCTAAGAGCAAGAGACCCTTGAAGAGGCACATGTTGACGCACGCTCCGTCCGAAGACATTGACTGGTTCAGTTGCAAAAAATGCTCGTACCGTGCCAACAGAAAGTCAAATTTGAATAGGCACGTTCAAAGAAAGCACACGCCAGAATAAGACCCAATATGTACAATGCATCGAGTGTTCCGATACCTCGTCCGATACTTTGAAGGACGGTTTGGAATTGGACATGGCGAAACGACTCCACACTCAACATCTTGTTGCGAAAACGGAGGCAAACCTAGAGAAGCGCTCTTACGGTATTACTGTTGGTATTGGTAACATATTTGGCACAGTTAACAAAGCAACTGCACTTGGAGAAATAACCCCTATAACAAACTGTTTACAATACCTAATCTTTCAAAATTCATTGGATGCATCATGCACCTGATATTGACCGCTCAGAAGGTACCTACCTATACGAGAACCAACAGCTTTCAGCAAAAACGATGTGGGTGCAGCTATGGAGCCCGCCAAAAAAAAAGCTCAGGACAGTTTCCACCGCCCAGACAGCGGACAGCCCACAACTTCAAACACGGCAACGATGCCAATAACCCAACGAATCTGTTGTGCATGCTCTATCAGTATTTTTGAATATCGCGCCCATTTTGTTAAGGTATTTTAGTGAGCTGTGGATGTAGAAAATGTCAGTAATGTCACTTGGAAAAAATGTAGGTCGTGACCCTGAGAAGCAAAAATAAAAAGTACGCAACGTCCCAAGAAAGTTGTTTTAATCATCAAGAAGCCTCCCCGTCCCGTCCAGTCCATACACAAATGAGTAGAAAACATAACAACTGGCGACGAGTCGGCCGAGTTCATGAGGGAAATGGCGCTGATTGGAAGTATTGAGCAGTTAAATCCTAAAACGGATATGCACAATTACTTGGAACGAATGCAACAATTGTTTATTGTGAATAAAGTCCCTGACGATAGGAAAGTACCGATGTTGATCACGCTGATGGGGCCAACGGCATATGGAGTATTAAAAAACAACCACACCGGAGCAGTCTACGAGTAAAACATACGACGAGCTGAAGAAAAGCCTGGAGGATTACTACAGCCCGAAAAAGCTGACAATAACAGAAAGGGTTCAGGTTCGATAAAGTCAGGCAAGAGTCAAGTGAAACGATAAGTAATTTCACCGACAGGACATTTCATCGACACGCCATTTCACCGACAGGACATTCCACCGATTCACCGACAGGACATTTCACCGACAAGACAACTCACCGACTAGCCCAGGCGCCAGGGAAAACAATAAGGAAATAATTGTTTCCTGGCTGGAAACTAGCTTACAACGATCTGTGTAGCTTAGGTTTTGACATACTAGTTTCCCCCCTTTCGGAAATGTCGGCGTCATGTCGCCATCATCAACAAGAAGTGCACCAGCGTGATTTTTGCCGAATATCTCAATTTTGGGTCATCTGACAGTAAAAGATGTGAGGAGTCATTTTGAAGCCTATAAAATTTCCTACAGTTTGGTTTTTGAATTAATTTTCTGCGACCTATGGTCTTTGAGATAGAGCTTCTGGAAGCGAGAGTCATTGTCGTGAAAGCTCCATGGCCACTTGACTCAAAAAACTAAAATGTCGATGTGACAAAAAAAAATTCAAAATGAGATTACTCGAGATATCTTCATGCTATAGTTGCGGTGACGGTCTTAAACTCTTCCTCTTGAACCGTAGATTACGAATATTGAAAAGTCAAAAACGTCACATTGTACATATACAGGATGTACTACGGAAATCAAATCAGAACAGAGAAATTTGATATATTTCTTCGATTTAGCCTATGCGAAACTCTTAGCACTTATCACGAGTCCAATATGAATATGCATTGCTCTGTGAGCTTCACTTGATACACTCAAGAAGTGGTCAGCTCACAGCCTTCCTGTAAAATGTTTTGAAGGCCCTCTGAAATCATCAAAATTTACAGTAGCAAGAAATGTATGTAACAGTATATTATATACCAAGGAACAAAAGTGAATTTTTGATCCCTTGGGTGAAGTTTGTTGCTTGAGGGCCCTTTGGGTCCAAATCCCCAAATTAAAAATTCACTTTGGTCCCTTGGCATATAATATACTGTTATATACATTTCTTGGTACTGTAAATTTTGAATATTTCGATGATTTCAGAGGGCCTTCAAAACATTTTACAGTAAAGCTGTGAGCTGACCACTTCTTTAGTGTATTAAGTGAAGCTTCTAGAGCAAATCCATATTGATATTGGAGTCGTCTCAGGTGCTTAGAGTGTCGCATATAGGCTAAATTGAAGAAATATGTAAAATTTCTCTGATCTGATTTGATTCCCTCAGTACACCCTGTATATGTACAATGTGACGTTTTTGTCTTTTCTATATTCGTAATCAATGGTTCAAGAGAAAGAGTTTAAGACCATCACCGCAACTATAGCATGAAGGATTCTCGAGAAATCTCATTTTGAAATTTTTTTGTCACATCGACATTTTAGTTTTTCGGATCAAGTGACTATGGAGCTTTTACGACAATGCCTCTCGCTTCCAGAAGCTCTATCTCAAAAACCATAGGTCGCAGAAAGGTCATTTGAAGACTATTTCGTAGGGAATTTCATTGGTTTCAAATTGACTCCTCACATCTTTTGCTGTCAGATGGCCCAAAATCAAGATATTCGGCAAAAACTACGCTAATGCACTTCTTGTTGATGATGGCGACATGACGCCGACATTTCCGAAAGGGGGGAAATTAGTATGTTAAAACCTAAGCCACACAGATCGTTTTAAGCTAGTTTCCAGCCAGGAAACAATTATTTCCTTATTGAGCTGATTTTTGCTCCCTGGCGCCTGGACTAGATAGTCCGGATGCTAGTTGCATAAAATGGAATGAACCTTGCATTTTTTGATGAGAAGATGCTACTTGGTGGAAATGTTCTTTGCATCATACTCTTCCGATCCAGTAAGGTAGCCATCAGCGCCATCCATGCCGGCAGCGTATACAGGGTGAAACAAAAAAATAAAGTTGGAAAATTATATTTAAATAACTGAAGCATGTGGAGACGTGTAATTTACCACATACATTAACTGTTTTATGCTCATGAAGTCACAGCAAACCGTTCTTGATTACCTTGAACCATTTTTGAAATGTAGGGGAAAAACAGAAAAAAAAACAAAAACACTCATTTTTCCATAAATAAGTGATTCTTAGAGATATTGACACAATACTTGGTATTTCTACAAAAAGTAATGTTAGAAATGATATTGTCACGTGCAGTGCAACGTAAGTAGGTCGAGCAGAGTTGTAGGTATAAGTGGACGGAGGAGAACCCCGACGAGGTAGAGAGTAGCAGTCGAGTATTCGAGAGACAGTGAGTGGTCATCACCGAGTGTGGAGTGAGGGGCTAAGGCCCAGGGCCTAGCCCTGGCCTAGCACCCTATAGTACGAATGTCAGACCATGTGTATGTGTAAGTATAGAACTAGTGTTAAGGAAGTGTACATATTATGTTAATAAACCATGTGATATAGATCTTTGCCTCTTCATCTAGAGCTACATACGCCCCCAACCTTGTAGATCTTCAACCCCGCGATAAGGGCAAACCCTTATCGTGACAATATGAGCTGGGTAGCCAATTCCTGAGCCAACTATTTCCAGAAATACGATTGTCAACTTTTTTTTCCTCTTGAGCACCATCTTGAGTCTGCCCTGTGAGGCATCGTTGAAAAAATGATCGGTTATCATAATAATGGTAATATGTAGTCATTGCATCGTAAAAACAACCTCGTCATCATAATTTAGTGACCTCTTCGGCGGGAAAGAATTGCCATTCACGTATTTTCTGGCTCTTCAAAGCTTTAATGCCCTTGATGGCATTTGCAACATCTGGAATGGTAAAATATGTTACGTATTATGAACCTTGATCTACTTTGAGGTAGCCTACCAAGTTTTGCAATCATCAATTGAGAGGTTTGTTCTTAAAAGCTGTTTGAACAAAATTTGTTTAATTTTTCTATGGAACATGCAAAATATTGGATCTTTTACCCTTATTTGATCCCTTGTTGAGGAAAGCCTGAAACCGGAAGTCTCCAAAATTTTTATGCTAATGGTTCACTGAGAACTGCTCTTCAATGTGTGGTTGTCAAAATCTGCATAGTTGCGTTCAGATTCCAGACAGAGAGCGGGCAAAGAAGTTCATGCAGTGAAAAAAGACACATCTTTCAATGCAACGGAGAAATCCCAGAACTGTCCTTTTTAGATATGCTTCCCGCAATACACAGGCTCTGTAAGACTCTCAAGTGTGGGTGAAAGGCTTGAAACATTACTAACTTAAGGCTCTAACAGTGTACCAAATTGCACATTCATGTTATAAAAAGCAAGGTCTCCAGACAGCTTTCAGTCTAGATCTGGACTAGTTCTTTCTAGACTATAATAATGTATGTTTTTTTTTACTGCATCAACTTCTTTGTCGCTCTCTGTCTGGAATCTGAACGCAACTATGCAATTTTTGACAACTAGACATTGAAGAGCACTTCCCACTGAACCATTATCATAAAAAAATTCGGAGACTTTCGATTTCAGGCTATTCTCAGTGAGGGATCAACTAAGGGTGTGAGACCCAATATTTTGTATTTTTCATAAAAAAACGACACAAATTTTGTTCAAACAGCTTTTAAGAACAAACCTCTTGATTGATGATAGTGGAACTTGATAGGCTACCTCAAAGTACATAAAGGTTCATAATGCGTAACATATTTCACCATTCCAGATGTTGCAAATGTCATCATGGGCACTAAAGCTTTGAGAGCCGAAAAATACGTGAATGGCAATTCTTTTCCGCCGAAGAGGTCACTAAATTATGATGAGGAGATTGTTTTTACGATGCAACGATTACATGATACCATTATCATGATTACCGATCACTTTTTCAACGATGCCTCACAGGGCAGATTCAAGATGGTGCTCAAGAGGAAAAAAAGTTGACAATCGTAATTCTGAAAATAGTTGGCTTAGAAATTGGCTACCCAGCTCATATTATTTCTAACATTACTTTTTGTAGAAATACCAAGTATTGTGTCAATATCTCGAAGAATTACTTATCTATGGAAAAAAAGAGTGTTCTTGTTTTTTTCTGGTTTTCCCCTACATTTCAAAGACGGCTCAAGGTAATCAAGAACAGTTTGCTGTGACTTCATAAGCATGAAATAGTGAACGTATGTGGTGAGTTACACGTCTCCATATGTTTCGGTTAATGAAATATAATTTTTCAACTTTTTTTTTCGGTATCACCCTGTATACGCCGCCGGCATGGATGGCGCTGATGGCTACCTTCCTAGATCGGAAGAGTACGATGCAAAGAACATTTCCACCAAGTGGCATCTTCTCATCAAAAAATGCAAGGTACTTTCAACTAGCATCCGGGCTAAGACAGGAAATTTGACTAACTCGCCGAATCAGCAAATTTTGCTTGAAAATGAGTTCCCGGAAAGTCGTGCTGCAAAATGTAACCATATCGTGTTTGGTATTGGCGAATGCGAAAAAAAACTTTTTTTGTGTAGGTTTCATGTTTCCACATTGACCCTGTACATTGCTAAAAGCTCAAACGTGGAAAATTGATTGTTTGTCCGAAAAAAATGATACTTGAGTTGAGAATACACTTCTCATTTTGTGGGTTCGAAAAAAAGGAGGATGCTGGAGTCAATAATTCAGGAATTGACTGTGTTTCTGGTGGTAATTAGGTACCACCTAATTACTAGACTTGAGTCAAAAAAGAAGGACGATACTCTAGTCAAAAATAAACTCCTCAACTGGCGGGTCCAAAAAAAAAGGAGATGAGCAAAAAAACATTTCCTCATCAGGTGGGTCTGAAAAGAAGGAAGATACTCAAGTGAATATTAGATTCTTATCTGGTTATCGAATAGGTACACTTTTGGCGCTGAACACCAACCATGCTCGGAATCGCACCGGTACGGAATCGAGCAAATCAATCTTTCAAATGTAGGTACCTATGGTCCAAAACTCAAAACGCTGCAGTCCTGTCGGTGAATCGGCGATTCGGTTAATTGTCCTGTCGGTGAAATGTCCTGTCGGTGAAATGGCGTGTCGGTGAATCGGCGATTCGGTGAAGTGTCTTGTCGGTGAAGTGTCTTGTCGGTGAATCGGCGTGTCGGTTAAATGTCCAGTCGGCGAAACGGCGAGTCGGTGAAATGTCCTGTTGGCGAATCGGCGAATTGGTGAGTTGGTTGTCGATGAAATGTCCGTATTCCGGTAAAACATCTGTCACTCTAAACGTCCAACCGAACGATTTTAGAGTGGAGTGGAGTGAAGAGAGTACCTAGAAGGAGAAAATACAGTGGGCATGCCGAACGCAGCAAAAAGTTGCTCTGTTGTGACGTTACCTTGGAGGGTGGGGATGACATACCTGACATATCGTAATGTCTATGATCGTAATGCGTGATTTCCACCTAGCCTCAAGTTCGGTACACCTGCCATTTACGCATGTGCGGGTTCCAAACGGTGCTTTCCATCTACGTGTTTCTACTCGGTTCTGCGCCGTTCATTGGATCACGTAAAATTTTGTGCCACACCATGGAACATGTGCCGTCTGGTGGTATTTGCACCGTCTAGGTGGAAAGCACCCAATGTTATTAGTCGCGGAAAGTCGCTTTTAGTCCTATGAGCTCAGCAGTTCAGCTCAGGCATAGAATATCTGCAAGTACGTACGAGTGTTCAACAACGGTTCAACGTTTTCTTGATAAATATTAGTCAGTTACCACCGGCATAAAGGTGTAAAATGTGAGAATTGCGTTGCAAATTTGTAAGTCAAGTTGTAAATCTGGAAATTTTTAGGTTAGAACCGCCTGAAGCAGAAACGTCAAATCGTTGTGCGCAATGTTCGTATCAAGCGACTTGGTCATTCCAGCTGAAGCACCACTATGAAAGGAGCCACGGAAATGTTCATACAAATGAACTGGTTGCTGTCACGACGGAACTGGAACGGTATCCTTGCGCTCTCTCCACTCACTGCGATTTCAAGACTTACTTGAAGCTCGTCAGATATGAACACTGCATCGAAAAGCATGGCAGCAGAAATAACGACGATGCAGGCATCAAGCGAGCTGCGTTTGAAGAATACTTTCAAAGGAACTTTTGTAAATATTGCGAGTACGAAGGGCATTCGAGCTTATCTTTTGTCAAACATGATAACTCGTGTGAAATTATGCACAAGGCTCTGCTAGCGAATGCCAGTCGTTTGGGTAATTCCACAGCGTACCTTGATGAGAATGACAGCGGCAATATTCACAATAATTCTGATTATGATTGTCAATATGGTCAACTTTTGTATAAGGGCAAGACTGAATCAATCTTAGATGGACATTCTGCGAAACATTTCACAGCTGACGGTGACGGCTGGTTCTGTTGCTCAAAATGTTCTTACCGTTCTAAAGTAAAGAGATATTTGCCCAGGCACATGCAGGTGCATGTTAAACGTGATAAATGGTTCGAGTGGTTCAGTTGTGCGAAATGTTCGTATCGAACCAGGATAAAGCGCAACTTGAAGGCGCACATGATGGTACACGCACAGCCCGAACAAATCAACTGGTTCAGTTGTAGCAGTTGTTCTCATCGGACCAAATGGAAGAGGGAACTGAAAACGCACGTGCTCGTCCACCACGACGAAAAAGCCAACTGGTTCAGCTGCGCCGCATGTTCGTTTCGAAGCAAAGTTGAAAAAAGATTGAAACACCACTCGCTGATGCACAAAACGAATGTGCTCTGTTGCTCGCAGTGTTCGTATGGAACCAAGAGAAAGGGCGATCTGAAAACGCACATGCGAACGCACGCCGCTTCTGATGAAATCGATTGGAAGCCGTGTACGAAATGCGCCTACCGCGCCAAGGACACGGGACACTTGAGAGTGCACATGCGGACACACGCCGCAGATCACGAGATCGAGTGGTTCAATTGCCCGAATTGCGAGTACCGTGCCAAGCGAAAAGACGCCTTGCAGGAACACTCGCTCAAGCACCTCAAACCCGATGAAATCCAATGGATACATTGCAGCCTATGTCCTTCTAAATATAAACGTAAGAAACACCTCAGAAGGCACTTGCAAAAGAAGCACGCGCCAGAGTAAGATGCTAAGACATAGGTACACTGGCTGCCATAGAAATCGGTTCATTTGTCCCACGGGAAATTGTGAGATGACCCAATTTCTATAGGTCGCGGGAACATGACGTCACCTTGGCACCCGCTATGGCAACGTTGCAAATATACCTGATGTGGCAACAGTGCATTTCCGCGCTTCTTAGCCGCTTTTGTTTTGCGCCAGGAGCTAGTCCGGGTGGATCACTAGATAGAGAAAGTAGGTACATACGCCAATCACGGCCGAGCTGGATCTACTTCTTTTGTCTAGTGATCCAGCCTGAACAATTCCTGCCGACACAACGAAAGCGCCTATTGCCAGCTTCTTGCCTGCGCTTGCGCATGATGGGGTGCCAAGGTAGATACCGCTGTAGAGATTCGCTTGTTTTTGACATTACTCAGTCAAATCTTGAGTTGAGTACAATAATTTTTTTGATGAAGCGACAATTGCTCAATGAATTATCTATATACATATATTTATTACACTTTACAACTGATGAAAATTGTGTAGAAGTAGGTACTAGTGAAAATAACATCATACCATATAGCCATCTTAAAGACGCCATTTTTGTTCCCGCGACTTATGTGGGCCAATCCCAGTGCACAATTATTGCGCCAAGTGCTTCTATACGTCAAGCGGCAGATTGAATTGAAATCGCACTTGGCGGAAACCATGCCGAAGCGATAGCACATTTGTAATTATTGTTAGATATTGAAAAGCGAAAACGGAAGCGACCCTGTAGAAGCACTCTTCTTGAAGACTAGCACTAGATGAAATGGCTGTCAAGTGATTTGACAGTGACCTTAAATTCACCGCTCAGAAGGCTACCCACCTGCGACCCAAACGACAAACGGCTTGGAGAGGCCCACTAGCTAAGGTCAAGGACAACTCCCATCTTGACAGATAGCAACGACGATATCAAACTGTAAACTCGAGCAACTGAAAAATGCAGGCTCTAATAATATTTAACCGTTTTGAGCTGTTGATTTTAGGTCTTCACAAATCTCACAAAGGGTAATTTTCTGTACGCATGTCTTTAATTTCAAGCTCTCATTACACTTCTGAGGTACCTTTACAGATCCATGGCATAGGATAACTACTGTATACAAAAACACCGCTAGCAGAGAAAATGAAAATAAAATGAGATGAAAAATTCACTAGTGGAGTTTGTTCTTTGGTTTTGCCCTGGTTTCCGACCCAGAACTAATCTGCATACAGAAGAAAGAGGTGGGCTTCTTTCTTTGTCGATAAAAAAGACGGAAAGGTCGTCGTCCTTCGGCATGTCGCGCGTAGCTCAGCCCTTTTTGGCTGGCTAATCTGTGTCGTGGCTGAAAACGTTATTGTCCCCTCTAGCTAGGGGTAATGGGGGCTCAGATGGTAAAAGCCACAGGCTGTGATGCAGAATCCTTTTCGTACTTTATTGCTGTATGTGTTTCTTATTTGTATTATATTGTTAGTCTTGTTTTACTTCCCCGACCGTGCGGAAAAAAGTTTCGAGATTTCGACGGGTATGTCCATTTTGAGGTCCCCCAAGACAATTAAGACCATTCTCAAAATGATGTCTGTCTGTGTGTCTGTAATCTCCCACGATAACTGCCCGATCAACCGATCAACTTGAAATTTGGTATGCTGATATGGTTTTCCTCTGGAAAGAGCCCACTAGTTTTTCGCTGTCATATTTCAAACAAAAGTGTCACTACCAACACATGTCAAAAGCTATATCTCACGGAGCTTGACTTGCAGTGTCATTTGAAAGCCCTTGGAAAACTGTATCCAGAACAGTTGGAGGTATTGCCCCATCTGTCATTTGTCAAAATGGAAAATAATGTTGTAATGTAACCCACTTTTCGACGTTTGGTCTTGATCGTCATTACCCCCTCCCCCTTCCGCCGTTGTCTACCTTTTCCCTACATCGTGTAATTTTTACTCTAGATGAGAACGTGGATTTGGGGATGGTGCTGAAAGTTCTTGATGAAACGCGAATGAACGCAAGCAAAATGAATTTTTTATTTGAATCGTTAGCAAAGTTCTTTATGAATCTGTTTCTTCCCTCAAAACACCTCACAACAATAAACTGATAGTGACAAAATGACGTGACATGGATCAAAACAAAAAAAACAAAACACAAACACAAATGAAACAAGAAAGTCGTTACAAATCATTTGACAATGCAGGAATTGACAACAACAAAATAAAAACATAAATTAGATTAACAAGACACAACAAGAAATTATTAAACGCGTCAAACTGTCAGTACACGCAAAAGAATAGTGATGTATTCGCTGACAGGCACACATGGGAAGAACACGTCAAAGAAACTTCTGCGTATTGCCTGATTGAGTGCTGAAAATCCCTTCCCAAATGATACAGGATCTTTTTTCAGCAATGTCACTATTCCGGAAGTTTCTGGTGGACAAAGTACGCAACTTTTTGACCAGGGTATGGCAGCATCTTGTAGTTTACAGTTTTAAGTTTTGTTTGACACTACAACCATGGTTGGCAGTCATCAACTTCGTGTACACGGTTATGGCGGTTATTGTTATGGTGGGAGAACAAATTGCGGCGGCAACAGATTTGAATTTGAAAGAAGCAGCGGTCCAGAATAGGGTGATTGCATGAAATTCGTTCACCTGATCACCGGCAGGCAGCGCAAGGATCTAGTTATGTTTTGACGTTTGTCAGGGAATTGCATTGGGGCCATAGACAAGGATTGGGGCACATAACAGGTGTAAAAGGCATTGTAAGAATGATTAGAAATCACCATCTCGATCTCGTAAACGCCGAACAAACCAGTATGTGAACAAAACACGTAAACATGACAGTATTTAGTGAGGTTAGTGCGGTGGACGAGTCCGCATGAATGAAACTTGACAGATGACAATGACACCATTGACATTTTGCCATAAACTCCCTCTACATGCATGCAATCACTCTATTCCCAAACGTCAGACGTACTTAACCTAACCTCAAAAACTTGACTTGGCGACGACGACGAGGCAAGAAGAATCGAAGACGATGGACTCTTCTGCGATGGACCCACAAGAACATCGGGTAATCGAGATGTCCGATGGCCGCCTATGGTTAACCCCTATGATTCAAGTTTTGAACGGATTATACAGGGTGTTTCCAAGCTGGTGTTACAAACTTCAAGGGGGATTCCCCTTGCGTAAAAGGGCCATTTACGCCGTTTTTTGAATTGAAGCTCCGCATTACCGAGATATCACCCTTCAAACTTGGAGTTTTTAAATTGTTTTTTTAGCCGTAACTTTTGAACCAAAGTTAACTGAAATAAGTCCTCATCGACCAATAGTGAAATGTTTTGTGGTATTTTCCCTTTGTTTTGTTAGTACGTTGGTACCTGAAGTAGGTATGGTCATTGAAGTTCGTAGCGTTTGCCGATGGAAGAGGGAGATGGCGCTGCGCTGGGCGAGCGACAGCCGCGGGCAGACAGAGAGAAGAGAATCAGCTGTGGCGAGGAACACGTGATTTTAAGTGCAACGAATGTGCGTCGTTTTCATGAATGTAAGGTTAGTTTTCCACTGATTATTGTATCGTAATTTTGGCTCCCATCCACCCACCAAATCATGCATTTCGATACCTATTTTGTCCGCAAAACTATTGTACATAAATTTAAAGTTGTTCCAGTCACAACACGTATTTGTTGTTTTTTAAAAAAGGTTTAATTGACAATTGTTTCGAGGAAGACCCTCATCATCAGAAACTGTTAAATAAAAAAAATATTAGATACAGAAATAAGAAAGAACAATGGTACAGGCTTACCTATTGAAAAAGTGTATAAATTGCTTGTTTGTAAAAGATTTTTGATAAAAATTGGCAGTAAATTGACAGTAAATAAAAAGATGGCATGAGAACCTGTACTATTGTTGACTATAAAGGTGATTATAAAGGTCAAGAGGTATAAACAATATTAGATAACAATACTTGTTTTTGTGGGTATTAAAAGAAGCACTTTGAAAGAACAGCTTTGAAAGAACAGGAACAACTATTTTGATGTGTATTTTTGAATTGCTTTTACTAAAATTGAGAATGTATCTTTACCTAAAAGACATTCTGTTGGTTCATTCAAACTGTTTCTTCTAGTGTTACATAAAGATTTAGTTATTTCTAGTGATTCTAAAAGAAGTCTTCTTCTGTATTTATATTCTGTTTGTAAAATTTTGAAATTTCTGTCTAAATTGAAGTTATGGTGTGATATGATTATATGTGAACTGAAATGTGATTTTGCGTCAAAGAAACCAATTCTATTTGCTTTATCAATTTCACTAACATGCTCCTTAATTCTTGTCTCAAACTTTCTACCTGATTGGCCAATATAAACACTTTCACTGTTTTGGCAGTTCAATTCATAGACACCAGATTTGAAAAGATCTGGTAGTCTATCTTTTGTATTAATGAGTTTACTTAGTTTTTGTGTCGAGTAAAAAGAAATAGTGATGTCAGGATTATTTTGTTTGAAAATACGAGAAATTTTGATTGATGTATGTCCAATATATGGTAGACTTTTGAAAATTCTATTTTGTTGAATTGAACATTGATTGAAAGAAAATTTGTAAATAAATCTGTTGAACAGTTTATTGATAAAACTCTTCTTGTATCCATTACTTTTGGCTATTTGACAAATGATGTATTCTTTTTTGAAATTAGGTTCAGAAAGAGGTATTTTGAATAACCTAGTAAAGTAGCAATTGAAAGATGCAATTTTTGCAGATGGAGCATGATTAGATGAAAGTGGAATTACTGTATCAGTGGATGTTGGTTTCCTATAAATCTCAAAGTCTTTTGAACTTTTGTTCCTATATAATAAGAGGTCAAGAAAAGCTAGTTTTCTATTATTTTCAATTTCGAAAGTGAATTTGATGTTACAATGAAGGTTGTTTATGAAATTGATAAATTCATTTAATTCATCATTTGAAAATTCAACAATTGCTAATATGTCATCAACATATCTAGACCAAAAAATGATTTTATCTCTCCATAGATTAGTATTGTTCATTATGAAATTATTCTCAAGATTATCCATAAAGATATCAGCTAAAAGTGGACTTAGATTTGAACCCATAGAGAGACCTGTGTTTTGTTGATAAAATATATTATCAAACTGGAAGTAGTTTTGGTCTAATGTAAGTCCTAATAAAGTGCATAAATCTAATACATGATGTGTTGGGATTCCGGAATCGAATAACAGAGATCTTATAATTTCAATGCATTCTTCAGATGGAATGGATGGGAATAAGTTTGTTACATCTATCGACATTAAGAATGCATTTTCAGGGATTACTATGTGATTAAGTTTTCTAACTAGATCTACTGAGTTCTTGATGGTGAATTTTCCAGAAAAGTTAGTGTTGTCTCTTAGTGTGCGATTCAACCAAGATGACAGTTTTGAACATGGGGTGTTGATGTATGACAGAACAGGTCTTATTGGAATATCTAGCTTGTGTATTTTGGGAAGGCCATATAGTTTTGGAATAAACTGGTTTTGTGGTAGTAAAGTTCTGATTTGTTTGAAATTGAAATCATGTAACGTGCTTTCACATGCTTTGGTAACTGGTTTCAAATGTTTTATAAATTTATCATGAAGGTTCTTGTTGAGAACTTTGAAATCACCAGATGTTAGAAAATTTTTAACTTTATTGATATAAAGTTGTAGTAAATAAGTCTTCTCCACTTGTTTTTTATATTGTTTACTCGAGTTTCGGCTAGTTAAATGTATAAAGCCATTTTCAAAACTAATGTGACATAGCATAGAACTTTATGTCTAAGTAATGATGTAACAATGAAGAATAGACGTAACAGGTAAAACAACAAAAGAAAATGAAGGAGAGGATTATAAAATTGGGATTATAAAATTGGGAGTAGAGCTGGTATAATGTAGATGTTGTCAAAATCGGTTTGTTCGTTGAGGAGGCTATCTGGATCAAGATTGTATTGTTTTTTTATTTGCAAAATTTCAGAAAATTCAATTAGGTGTCTGTTGTCAAGTTTTTGGACTGGTTTTAAACAATTAAAAGCAAAATCATGACCTCCGGCAACTACATGTCTTGTAAAGTTTGATTTGATATCGAACGCAGGTAGTTCCCTGCGGTGCTCATTTAGTCTAATTTTGAAAGATCTTATAAATAAATAAATAAATAAATAATTTTTTTATTAACCCACTAGTACATAATAACAAAAAAGAAAATAAAACTAAACTTACTAATAAGGGTTAATCACAAGGGAACCATTCAATTCCTCCCTCTGAAGCTCACAGCCCAGAGAGAGGTCTGATCTTCCATGATTCCCTTGAAAAAACGAAAGTATCAATTATAGCATCGCGCAATTATTGTGCGTCCTATATATATTTTGCCGCAAGAACAAGTTAATTTGTAGACTCCACTAGAATTTAGAGGGTCAATGGGGTCTTTGGTTTTTACTAAATGGGAGCTTAAAGTGAAAGGTGTTTTGAAACTAATATTGATGTTAAATTGTTTAAAGAAACGTGAAATTGAAGTAGAGATGTTGCCAAAATAAGATAAAGAAAAATAAAGACCAAAGACCCCATTGACCCTCTAAATTCTAGTGGAGTCTACAAATTAACTTGTTCTTGCGGCAAAATATATATAGGACGCACAATAAGATCTTTCAAAATTAGACTAAATGAGCACCGCAGGGAACTACCTGCGTTCGATATAAAATCAAACTTTACAAGACAAGTAGTTGCCGAAGGTCATGATTTTGCTTTTAATTGTTTAAAACCAGTCCAAAAACTTGACAACAGACACCTTATTGAATTTTCTGAAATTTTGCAAATAAAAAAACAATACAATCTTGATCCAGATAGCCTCCTCAACGAACAAACCGATTTTGACAACATCTACATTATACCAGCTCTACTCCCAATTTTATAATCCCAATTTTATAATCCTCTCCTTTATTTTCTTTTGTTGTTTTACCTGTTACGTCTATTCTTCATTGTTACATCATTACTTAGACATAAAGTTCTATGCTATGTCACATTAGTTTTGAAAATGGCTTTATACATTTAACTAGCCGAAACTCGAGTTAACAATATAAAAAACAAGTGGAGAAGACTTATTTACTACAACTTTATACTATACAACTCCATTTTGAGCACCATGGATCCCTTTATCAATTTTATTGATATAGTCATTTTTCTTCAAAATGACAATGCAGTTACCTTTATCTGCTTTTGATATTATAAGATTATCAGTTTATATTTTTGATTGCAAACTTTTCAATGTTTTGTATTCCTTGGATGTTGTTTTGATTTTAAATTTTGAAAGTTCATCATGAAGGTGGATTTGAATTTTGGATTTTGTCAACTCCTTATTTTCAAAGGTGGTTGTTTGTAAGATAAATTCAGAATCGACGGCTAACTGTTCAAATTGGTTGACTATATATATATATATATATATATTATTTATATATATTTATATATTTTTTTTTTGTTTTTTTTTTGTTTTTTTTTTGTTGGGTGCAAAAAATCTGATCGTCGATTCTGAATTTATCCTACAAACAACCACCTTTGAAAATGAGGAGTTGACAAAATCCAAAATTCAAATCAACCTTCATGATGAACTTTCAAAATTTAAAATCAAAACAACATCCAAGGAATACAAAACATTGAAAAGTTTGCAATCAAAAATATAAACTGATAATCTTATAATATCAAAAACAGATAAAGGTAATTATCTTTCTAGAGGCCATCACATTACACATGTCGCGAAAAAACATATTTTACCGCGACTTTAATGGCATTATAAAGCGTGTCGCGTCTCGCTAAAATCGTCTTGAAAAGGTCCCTTGTCGCGCTATTTCACCTACTTTTCGCGACACCGGTTGCTATTTTCAAATCACTACAGATGTCGCTGGTTGTGTTATTTTCAAAATTGACTTTCTTCAAAAGCTTCGCCGATAAACCACGGTACGCTGTGGCGCCTATCACAATCTCCGTGTGGCGTGCGATATTTTACTTAGTGCACTTCGCCATTACACGCAGTTTGCATGTTTTCGGAAACTAAATTGTGTAAAATTTCTACGGGAGCAGGGAAACATGAAGTTTACTTTTTAAACCTATAGCGTTTTCGACTTACTCAACTAGTGCAGCAATAGGTACCTGCTTACATTTTTCTTCATACCTACCTATTTGGAAAGATGCGATATGCGCGCTTAGATCAAAGAGAATTACACGAGAACTCCGGGGAGTCCTCAGAATTTACCCGATATTTCCTTCATCCTGTTCCAAAAAGAAAATTAGTCAACATTATAAAAATTACTTTTTTCGCAAAATCAGCTCGAGTTTTCATGAAACTCAGGGGCAGAGTGTCCAGCAGTCCAGTAGCTGTGATATTTTCTACTATTTGGCGAGACGTGTCTCGTTTCTGACTCTTTATTACAAGACAGTCAATAAGGACCAAGATGAAAATTTCATTTTTTAACGCAAATCCGATCTAATTTTCTTGAAATTCAGAGGCAGGGTGTCAGAAAAGGCCGCTATCAATCTTTTCTGACATGATTTCTGATAATCCTTGAAAAAATCGACACGAAATAGCAATTCAAAGTCCAGTTCGATTACGGAATGACGACCTGGTGTTGAAGTTTGATATTTTCACAAAAAAATTGAGATTGAACACCTGATGACCTCACATTTGATCTGTCTGACCTTGAACAAGTATTATTTTATTCAAAATTGTTGGCGTTGAAGTGGCGCAGCTGTGATATTTTTCAATACTTGGCGAGACTTGTCTCGTTTCTGACTCAACATTACGTGACAGTCAATAAAGGTCAAAATTAAAAATTCCATTTTTATCGCAAATCAGACCCTATTTCCAAGAAATTTAGAAATAGGGTTTCATAAAAAGCCGCTATCAATCTTTTCTGACATGATTTCTGGCAATCCTTGAAAAAACCGACACGAAATAGCAATTCAAAGTCCAGTTCGATTACGAAATGACGACCTGGTGTTGAAGTTTGATATTTTCACAAAAAAATTGAGATTGAACACCTGAGGACCTCACATTTGATCTGTCTGACCTTGAACAAGTATTATTTTATTCAAAATTGTTGGCGTTGAAGTGGCACAGCTGTGATATTTCTCAATACTTGGCGAGACTTGTCTCGTTTCTGACTCAACATTACGTGACAGTCAATAAGGGTCAAAATTAAAAATTCCATTTTTATCGCAAATCAGACCCTATTTCCAAGAAATTCAGAAATAGGGTTTCATAAAAAGCCGCTATCAATCTTTTCTGACATGATTTCTGGCAATCCTTGAAAAAACCGACACGAAATAGCAATTCAAAGTCCAGTTCGATTACGGAATGACGACCTGGTGTTGAAGTTTGATATTTTCACAAAAAAATTGAGATTGAACAACTGATGACCTCACATTTGATCTGTCTGACCTTGAACAAGTATTATTTTATTCAAAATTGTTGGCGTTGAAGTGGCACAGCTGTGATATTTTTCAATACTTGGCGAGACTTGTCTCGTTTCTGACTCAACATTACGTGACAGTCAATAAAGGTCAAAATTAAAAATTCCATTTTTATCGCAAATCAGACCCTATTTCCAAGAAATTCAGAAATAGGGTTTCATAAAAAGCCGCTATCAATCTTTTCTGACATGATTTCTGGCAATCCTTGAAAAAACCGACACGAAATAGCAATTCAAAGTCCAGTTCGATTACGGAATGACGACCTGGTGTTGAAGTTTGATATTTTCACAAAAAAATTGAGATTGAACACCTGAGGACCTCACATTTGATCTGTCTGACCTTGAACAAGTATTATTTTATTCAAAATTGTTGGCGTTGAAGTGGCACAGCTGTGATATTTTTCAATACTTGGCGAGACTTGTCTCGTTTCTGACTCAACATTACGTGACAGTCAATAAGGGTCAAAATTAAAAATTCCATTTTTATCGCAAATCAGACCCTATTTCCAAGCAATTCAGAGGTAGGGTTTCAAAAAAAGCCGCTATCAATCTTTTCTGACATGATTTCTGGCAATCCTTGAAAAAACCGACACGAAATAGCAATTCAAAGTCCAGTTCGATTACGGAATGACGACCTGGTGTTGAAGTTTGATATTTTCACAAAAAAATTGAGATTGAACACCTGAGGACCTCACATTTGATCTGTCTGACCTTGAACAAGTATTATTTTATTCAAAATTGTTGGCGTTGAAGTGGCACAGCTGTGATATTTCTCAATACTTGACGAGACTTGTCTCGTTTCTGACTCAACATTACGTGACAGTCAATGAGGGTCAAAATTAAAAATTCCATTTTTATCGCAAATCAGACCCTATTTCCAAGAAATTCAGAAATAGGGTTTCATAAAAAGCCGCTATCAATCTTTTCTGACATGATTTCTGGCAATCCTTGGAAAAACCGACACGAAATAGCAATTCAAAATCCAGTTCGATTACGGAATGACGACCTGGTGTTGAAGTTTGATATTTTCACAAAAAAATTGAGATTGAACAACTGATGACCTCACATTTGATCTGTCTGACCTTGAACAAGTATTATTTTATTCAAAATTGTTGGCGTTGAAGTGGCACAGCTGTGATATTTTTCAATACTTGGCGAGACTTGTCTCGTTTCTGACTCAACATTACGTGACAGTCAATAAGGGTCAAAATTAAAAATTCCATTTTTATCGCAAATCAGACCCTATTTCCAAGAAATTTAGAAATAGGGTTTCATAAAAAGCCGCTATCAATCTTTTCTGACATGATTTCTGGCAATCCTTGAAAAAACCGACACGAAATAGCAATTCAAAGTCCAGTTCGATTACGGAATGACGACCTGGTGTTGAAGTTTGATATTTTCACAAAAAAATTGAGATTGAACACCTGAGGACCTCACATTTGATCTGTCTGACCTTGAACAAGTATTATTTTATTCAAAATTGTTGGCGTTGAAGTGGCACAGCTGTGATATTTCTCAATACTTGACGAGACTTGTCTCGTTTCTGACTCAACATTACGTGACAGTCAATGAGGGTCAAAATTAAAAATTCCATTTTTATCGCAAATCAGACCCTATTTCCAAGAAATTCAGAAATAGGGTTTCATAAAAAGCCGCTATCAATCTTTTCTGACATGATTTCTGGCAATCCTTGAAAAAACCGACACGAAATAGCAATTCAAAATCCAGTTCGATTACGGAATGACGACCTGGTGTTGAAGTTTGATATTTTCACAAAAAAATTGAGATTGAACAACTGATGACCTCACATTTGATCTGTCTGACCTTGAACAAGTATTATTTTATTCAAAATTGTTGGCGTTGAAGTGGCACAGCTGTGATATTTTTCAATACTTGGCGAGACTTGTCTCGTTTCTGACTCAACATTACGTGACAGTCAATAAGGGTCAAAATTAAAAATTCCATTTTTATCGCAAATCAGACCCTATTTCCAAGAAATTCAGAAATAGGGTTTCATAAAAAGCCGCTATCAATCTTTTCTGACATGATTTCTGGCAATCCTTGAAAAAACCGACACGAAATAGCAATTCAAAGTCCAGTTCGATTACGGAATGACGACCTAGTGTTGAAGTTTGATATTTTCACAAAAAAATTGAGATTGAACACCTGAGGACCTCACATTTGATCTGTCTGACCTTGAACAAGTATTATTTTATTCAAAATTGTTGGCGTTGAAGTGGCACAGCTGTGATCTTTTTCAATACTTGGCGAGACTTGTCTCGTTTCTGACTCAACATTACGTGACAGTCAATAACTTGTTCAAGGTCAGACAGATCAAATGTAAGGTCCTCAGGTGTTCAATCTCAATTTTTTTGTGAAAATATCAAACTTCAACACCAGGTCGTCATTCCGTAATCGAACTGGACTTTGAATTGCTATTTCGTGTCGATTTTTTCAAGGATTGCCAGAAATCATGTCAGAAAAGATTGATAGCGGCTTTTTTTGAAACCCTACCTCTGAATTGCTTGGAAATAGGGTATGATTTGTGATAAAAATGTAATTTTTAATTTTGACCCTTATTGACTGTCCCGTAATGTTGAGTCAGAAACGAGACAAGTCTCGTCAAGTATTGGAAAATATCACAGCTGTGTCACTTCAACGCCAACAATTTTGAATAAAATAATACTTGTTCAAGGTCAGACAGATCAAATGTAAGGTCCTCAGGTGTTCAATCTCAATTTTTTTTGGGAAAACATCAAACTTCAACACCAGGTCGTCATTCCGTAATCGAACTGGACTTTGAATTGCTATTTCGTGTCGATTTTTTCAAGGATTGCCAGAAATAATGTCAGAAAAGATTGATTGCGGCTTTTTCTGACACCCTGCCTCTGAATTTCATGGAACTTGGATCTTATTTGCAGTAAAAAGTGAATTTCATAATTTTGACCCTTATTGACTGTCCCGTAATAATGAGTCAGATACGAGACACGTCTCGCCAAGTAGTGGACTTGAAGCCAGCTGCTGGACTTAAACGCCAATAATTTTGAAAAAAATAATACTTCTGGAAGGTCAGACAGATGAAATGTAAGGTCTTCAGGTGTTCAATCTCATTTTTTTTTGGGAAAGTATCGAACTTCAACACCAGACCGTCATTGTGTAATCCAACTTGGCCATTAATGGATATTTAGTGCAGATTTGTCTGAGGATTGCCGGAAATTATGTCGGAAAATTTTGATTGCGGCTTTTTCTGACACTCTGCCTCTGAATTTGATGGACCTTCCTTAAACAGCAGAGAACGGTAACAACAAACAAGCATGCACGAGAAATGTCTAACGTCAGAGCCACGTCAAAGCTGTCAAAGAATCCAGCAAAGGATTTCTTTTTTTTTTTTCTCCACGATGAGCTCTATATGTATATCCTACGCCTTGACAGCTAAAGGGCCTGCAAATAGCCGATTCATTTTGTAGATACCTCTGCCAAAACATTGGTCGATACACAACGAGATACACAACGAGATACACACGCTTTATAGTCTCCTGATACAAAATTCAGCACTTCGGCCACAAAATGGCAATACCCAAAGCTATAAAGGTTGTCGCGTAATAATAGACCCATACCGCGACACCTGCCCACCCCATCTCATGTTCTCCTGATATAAAATTTGGCATTTCGACCTAAAATCAGCCAAAAGGGTCGGCTTGAATGCTTTGCAAAACAGCGCCACTATGGCCAAACCGGTTGAACTAAAATTGGGGAGGGAAACAACCACCTGAGCTTTAAATTTCAAAAATGTGTCCAAGTGACTTAGTTCGGTCAAAAACCAAACATTATCGGACACGGAGCCCGTATTTCTGTATGTTTCTCTGACAGATCCCGGTACAACAGTTACCGACAGAGCAATAGATCGAGGATTATAACGCGACACAAGTTTGTCTCGATTTAGACGCTTGAATTTTGTCTCGCCATACCCTCAAAACACGTGATTTGTACTGCATTGTCATTTTGAAGAAAAATGACTATATCAATAAAGTTAAAAATTTTCTAACATCTGGTGATTTCAAAGTTCTCAACAAGAACCCTCATGATAAATTTATAAAACATTTTAAATCAGTTACCAAAGCATGTGAAAGCACGTTACATGATTTCAATTTCAAACAAATCAGAACTTTACTACCACAAAACCAGTTTATTCCAAAACTATATGGCCTTCCCAAAATACACAAGCTAGAATATATTCCAATAAGACCTGTTCTGTCATACATCAACACCCCATGTTCAAAACTGTCATCTTGGTTGAATCGCACACTAAGAGACAACACTAACTTTTCTGGCAACTTCACCATCAAGAACTCAGTAGATCTAGTTAGAAAACTTAATCACATAGTAATCCCTGAAAATGCATTCTTAATGTCGATAGATGTAACAAACTTATTCCCATCCATTCCATCTGAAGAATGCATTGAAATTATAAGATCTCTGTTATTCGATTCCGGAATCCCAACACATCATGTATTAGATTTATGCACTTTATTAGGACTTACATTAGACCAAAACTACTTCCAGTTTGATAATATATTTTATCAACAAAACACCGGTCTCTCTATGGGTTCAAATCTAAGTCCACTTTTAGCTGATATCTTTATGGATAACCTTGAGAATAATTTCATAATGAACAATACTAATCTATGGAGAGATAAAATCATTTTTTGGTCTAGATATGTTGATGACATATTAGCAATTGTTGAATTTTCAAATGATGAATTAAATGAATTTATCAATTTCATAAACAACCTTCATTGTAACATCAAATTCACTTTCGAAATTGAAAATAATAGAAAACTAGCTTTTCTTGACCTCTTATTATATAGGAACAAAAGTTCAATAGACTTTGAGAATTATAGGAAACCAACATCCACTGATACAGTAATTCCATTTTCATCTAATCATGCTCCATCTGCAAAAATTGCATCTTTCAATTGCTACTTTACTAGGTTATTCAAAATACCTCTTTCTGAACCTAATTTCAAAAAAGAATATAACATCATTTGTCAAATAGCCAAAAGTAATGGATACAAGAAGAGTTTTATCAATAAACTGTTCAACAGATTTATTTACAAATTTTCTTTCAATCAATGTTCAATTCAACAAAATAGAATTTTCAAAAGTCTACCATATACAGGGTGTTTCAAAAAGTATGTGCCATACGTGAATGGCAGATGGAGGATGTCAAGGCGAGTTGAGATCAAGAAGAGAAAATTTTTTTTGGCGATCGGTCTCGAAGATACAGGGTGTTTTGTTCTTTGGTCACAATTTACAATAAGCGATATCTCTGGAGTGGTTTGATATAAACAAATGAAATTCAGCTGTCACATTCCTCTGCTGGTACTTGATCAAATGCCATAGCAGCTAGAAAAAAAATCAGGTCCGGACTTGAAAAAAAAAGTTTTTGAGTTTGCCTGTCAAAAAGTACATTTTTTGAGCGGATTTCGGAAAGAACACTACCATATCTGGAAAGCTCAGGAAAAATGCTACAAGAGTGACTATTCAATTTTCACGGCACACTTGAAATCATCCGGCAAAGAAATTGAGAAACAACTGATACCAGTGTTATTATTCAGAGTGAAACCTTTATTAGGCGCAATAATGGCTACAATTCGATACGGTCACTGCAGATTCTTCAGTTCTACCATATCTTTCACTAAGACTTGACATGTCTCACAGGGGAAGACATTTCCAAAAAAAAAAATTGAGAAAACCAGAGCTCTCGCCAGAGTTGGACTGTTACAATTTCGTTCTTTTATTTCATTTGAATTTATTTGGATATGCGGAGTTCACGGGTTTTTGTTTACAACCTAAAAAAAAATGTTTTTGAGTTTGCCTGTCAAAAAGTACAGTTTTTGAGCGAATTTTGAAAAGGAAACTACCATATCTGTGAAGTTTAGGAAACATTCTACAAAAATGACTCCAACTTTCACGGCACACTTCAAATCCTCTGGCAAAAAAATTGAGAAACAATTTTTATCTTTGCTACTATCCCGAGTGAAGATTTTTATCAGGTGTAACAATGAATACAATTCGGTACGATCAATGATTCAGGAGCTGATAAACTCTGAAATAAACCGAAAAGTAGAAAAACAAAACGTTTATTCGATAAATCAAACAATAATGTCCCGGTGTACGTCCCATCGGGATCGGCGAACTGCTACAACGACTAATGGCCAAAGCGATGGCGCTTGTGACAGGAGAGGATGTTGAGCTACAATGCGGTGCAGATCAGATATGTGCGGGAACGAAAGCCGGGATAGAGGGGGCTGTGCATGGTATCGTGGAATTATTTGAGGCGGGCGATAGTGAAATATTGCTGCTGGTTGATGCTAAAAACGCTTTCAATGTTTTGAGTAGACCAGTAGCACTATGGAATGCTTGGGTGCTGTGGGCAAGATGTGCCAGATTTTTATTCAATTCATACAGAGGATATGCTGTAATTGTGATTCGTGAAGCGAGTAACTTCATCTTAAGTCGGGAGGGTACTACACAGGGAGATCCGCTGGCCATGATGATGTACGCCATTGGAGTTCTTCCACTTATTCGCTCTTTGAAGGATCCCTCAAAATGGATTCAAAGTTGGTATGCTGATGATTCAGCTTGCTTTGGTTCCATTGGAAGAGTGAAAGAATGGTTTGAAACACTCATTGCCAGGGGACCTTCCTGTGGATACCATCCAGAACCAACCAAAAGTGTTCTGCTTGTGAAGAATGAGATGCGTGAAGAGGCGGAAGCGACGTTTAGAGATTTGAATGTGAAAGTAGTTGAGAGCAACAAATTTTTAGGAGGAATGATTGGAAATGCGGACAATAAAAGAGAGTATGTTCGAAATAAGGTAACTGACTGGGTGGAATGTGTGAAGAAGTTGGCAAAGGCTGGCGAAAAGAGTCCACAAGCTGCATATACGGCCTTTGTTAAATCGTTGCAAAACGAATGGGCTTATCTCCAACGAGTAGTTGACGGTTGCGAGAACGAATACTTGCCTCTGTCCCAAGCAATTCAGACCTACTTTGTGCCGGCTATTGTTGGAAGAGAGGTGTCTCCTTTGGAGCATGAGCTCTTCACTTTGCCTGCCAAGTTTGGAGGTTTAGACTTGAAGAACCCAGTCAGAAAGGCCGCGAAAGCTCATGCTACATCTCGGGAGGCAACCTCTGTTCTGACGGAGTCGGTCACATTGGGTGTGGCTCTGAATGTCTTGGATCACAGCAGGCAAGTCAAGAATGTTCTGGATAGAGAGCGAAAGAGAAGGATGAACGAAGCTAAAGTAACTCTAGACGAATTAGTACCTCGACTTCCTCCCTCACGGCAGAGAACGATTTCGCGAATGGTAAAAGCTGGCACATCACAATGGCTCACGGTAATTCCGACGGCGGCCGATGGCTTTGACCTGTCTCCGAATGAGTTCAGGGATGCCCTAGCTCTAAGATATGGAAGAGAACCGCTAGGTCTGCCGAGCACTTGTGATGGATGTGGGGCCGCATTCCATTTGCATCATGGCTTAACGTGCAAGAAGGGTGGGTTAGTGAAGGCCGGTCACGACTCTCTCAGGGACGAGTGTGCTCGATTAGCAGAGCTCGTATGGGAAGCTGCTGTACGTGAACCAGTAATGAGAATGGCTGATCCTGGCAGTAGTCAACCGGCTCTTATCGGGGATGTGATGGTAAGGGGGGTTTGGGAGGCGGGACGGGTGGCGTTCTTCGATAACCGCATCGTTGATGCTGACGCTCCCAGTTACCGCCTTCGAAATCTATCCTGGACAACTATATCCAACCAGCATGCCAGAGAGAAGCACACCAAATACGATAGAGCTGCGGAAGATGTTAGGGGATCCTTCACACCCCTAGTTTGTTCCTGCGAGGGAGCAATGCACAAGGAGTTTGAAGCTTTTTTGAAGCGGATAGCATGCACCTTAGCTGAGCGTTGGGAGAGGCCATACTCTTCCATCTTATTTTAAATATTCTTTATTTGTCTCTCCACAAATTATTAAAAAGGTTTGACCGGTTTCGGCTAAACAGCCATTTTCAAAAACCTAAAACTACACAATTACAAAAACAAAGTATTGAATAAGAAAGTTATTCTACTCACAACAATCTAAAGCGGGAAAAGCGTCCGCTGTGTTTTAATTGAATAAACTAAAGCTATTGTAGCATATTTATCAAACCAGATAAGGCGTTGTGAAAAATAAAGATAAAAACTTAGATGCTAAACAAAAACATTATGAATATCTAATCAATAGGTAAACACACCAGTCAAAATTAGTGTACTATAATATATCGACCACCGAGGGGGTAACATAGATATCGTCAAAAACTGTTTGTTCATTTAACAAAACATCCCTATCCTTGTGTAACTGTTTGTAAATTTCTACAATTTCAGAAATTTCAATATACTTACGACCCTCTACAATACATATCGGAATTTGACCCTCCGATGTGTAAGAATGATTATTTTCGACGATGTGCCTAGCATACGTAGAATTAATGTCATAAATAGGAGATTGAAGCTGTTTATTGTGTTCCTTGAAACGAATCTTAAACGATCTTATGGTCCGGCCAATATAAGCCTTTCCACAATCACAAAACAGCTTATATATGCCACACCGATCGAGGGGGTCAATAGGATCCTTAGATTTTACTAATAAAGACCTAAGGGTCAAAGGGGCTTTGAAACAAATGTTGATGTTACTTTTCTTAAACAATCTTGCAATGGACGTGGAAACAGATCCAAAATACGGAATTGAGATGAACGGTTCAGAAGGTGTCAACGTTAAAGATAAAGGGAAATTAATTTTGAGATTGTATTGAGATAACTTCTTCCTATAAAAGGAGTCAAAAACGGAAATCGGAAAACCATTGTTGATGGCTATTTGCTTAATAATATTCAATTCGGCGTGAAAGTCAGATGACGACAAAGGAACGGCAAACAAACGTCCAATCAAAGAACTCAAAGCAGCAAACTTGTGGGAAGGAGCATGTAGCGAATCAAAAGGAATGATCATGTCGGTGGCGGAAGGCTTCCTGTAGATAGAGAAATGGTGGGAAGAATGACGTACAGAGACCAACAAATCGAGAAACGGAATGGCTCCGTCAACACTGGACTCAACCGTAAACTTTATGTTATTATGTAAACCATTCAAAAAAGATAAAAAGTCGTCCAATTCCGCCTGATTCCCCCGGAAAAGACAAAGGATATCATCCACATATCTGTACCAATAAACCACATTACAGAAAAAAGAACTGACAGAAATATGAGACTTTTCTAAATTAGACATAAATACCTCGGCTAAGAAAGGTGAGAGGGGGGAACCCATGCTCAAACCTGAAGACTGAAGGTAAATCAAATCATTGAACTTAAAATAGTTCTGCTTTGCACAAACTGACAACAAAATATGCAAATTGTCAGCATGTACGTCACTCAAATGAGAATTAAAAAGAAGCGACTTAACCAAATCCAAAGTCTCCGCCAAAGGCACCGACGGAAACAAATTCACAACATCAAACGATATCAAGAAACTACCCTCCGGAACCACGATTCCCGACAATTTTGAGATCAGATCGGTGGAGTTTTTTATAGAAAAAGGAGAGGTATAATCAAGGTTATGTGTCAAAATGGAACTGACACGCTTAGATAATAAGTAAGTCGGTGAGCTTAGAAATGACACAATAGGTCTCACCGGACGGTCGGTCTTATGTATTTTTGGCAAGCTATATAAACGAGGAATACGTGGACTCGAAGTGATCACGGAATAAGGCTGAATCCCGAAATGTGATAAAGTGATTTCCGTGGATTTCAAAACAGCCTTAAAATTCTTCTGATAAGACGAAGTAGGGTCTCTCTTCAGGATCTGCGGGGAAGTGCCTCTGATGAAGTTCTCCGTCTTCTCAACATACTCGGCTCTGTCTAAAACCACCACGCAGTTGCCCTTATCGGCCTTGGAAACAATTAAATCATTCTCAGATAAAAACTTGCGCAGGCCCGGAACGTCAGCCTTAACAAAAGATCTTCCAACCGGGGTCCTGCCACGTTTCTCAAAACTACCCCTTATAGTGGAAGCAATGTTGCTTCCTAGAATATTTATGTCCTGGATGCGCTGCCTGTGGGACCTCAAAACGACCTCCGATCCAACTGTCAATTCATGTACACGCTCCCGGTTACGGACGACATCCGGGGGAGCATATTTTAATCCCTTGTTCAATAACTTCACGTGCTCTTCGGGAATAGGGACACTAGAAACATTAAGAACTCTAGAATGAAAGGAGAAAGTCGAGCCATGCCTTGTTTCGCTGCCATGAAGTCGTGAAGTTCCTCTGGAATATAGGTACCGATTCTGCGCCACCAAAATATCAATCTTCTCATTAAGTCTTCTAAAGTTCGACGAAGCAAACACTTCAACACGTTGACGCACTCCGCAATCCATGACGTCCCAGATGACAGGATGCAATCTTGAAACCAGGTCCATGTGAACATAAGCCAAATGTGTGCCAATGGAATCTCTCATTCTGAACCCGGAATGTAGCTCAGACTTCAACCAAGCCAGCTGCCCAAAGGAAACGGCAATCCTGGAGTGCTCCGTGACCAATGTCGATTTCAAAGAGATGAATTTGGGGATCAATCTCATCCTTATGCAGGTCCTCAAGAACCAAATCTTCAAAGAAGCCTTCTTAAATTGAATGTGCAGTTTGTTGTAGTAATGGATCAATAAGCTCTGACTAGCGCTCTTATACTTTGCAAAGAAATCCATTCTCATAGTGGAGTTGTTCAATTTTAAATATTCTTTATTTGTCTCTCCACAAATTATTAAAAAGGTTTGACCGGTTTCGGCTAAACAGCCATTTTCAAAAACCTAAAACTACACAATTACAAAAACAAAGTATTGAATAAGAAAGTTATTCTACTCACAACATTAGCTGTGAACTCTGCATAATCCAAATAAATTTGAATGAAACAAAAGAACGAAATTGTAACAGTCCAACTCTGGCGAGAACTCTGGTTTTCTCGTGATTTTTTTTTTAATGTCTTCCCTTGTGAGACATGTCGAGTCTTAGTAAAACTGAAAGATATGATAGAACTGAAAAATCTGCAGTGATCGTACCGAATTGTATCCATTATTGCGCCTAATAAAAATTTCACTCTGAATAGTAATACTGGTATGAGTTGTTTCTCAATTTCTTTGCCGGATGATTTCAAGTGTGCCGTGAAAATTGGATAGTCACTCTTGTAGCATTTTTCCTGAGCTTTCCAGATATGGTAGTGTTTTTTCCGAAATCCGCTCAAAAAATGTACTTTTTGACAGGCAAACTCAAAAACTTTTTTTTTTCAAGTCCGGACCTGATTTTTTTTCTAGCTGCTATGGCATTTGATCAAGTACCAGCAGAGGAATGTGACAGGTGAATTTCATTTGTTTATATCAAACCACTCCAGAGATATCGCTTATTGTAAATTGTGACCAAAGAACAAAACACCCTGTATCTTCGAGACCGATCGCCAAAAAAAATTTTCTCTTCTTGATCTCAACTCGCCTTGACATCCTCCATCTGCCATTCACGTATGGCACATACTTTTTGAAACACCCTGTATTGGACATACATCAATCAAAATTTCTCGTATTTTCAAACAAAATAATCCTGACATCACTATTTCTTTTTACTCAACACAAAAACTAAGTAAACTCATTAATACAAAAGATAGACTACCAGATCTTTTCAAATCTGGTGTCTATGAATTGAACTGCCAAAACTGTGAAAGTGTTTATATTGGCCAATCAGGCAGAAAGTTTGAGACAAGAATTAAGGAGCATGTTAGTGAAATTAATAAAGCAAATAGAATTGGTTTCTTTGACGCAAAATCACATTTCAGTTCACATATAATCATATCACACCATAACTTCAATTTAGACAGAAATTTCAAAATTTTACAAACAATATAAATACAGAAGAAGACTTCTTTTAGAATCACTAGAAATAACTAAATCTTTATGTAACACTAGAAGAAACAGTTTGAATGAACCAACAGAATGTCTTTTAGGTAAAGATACATTCTCAATTTTGGTAAAAGCAATTCAAAAATACACATCAAAATAGTTGTTCCTGTTCTTTCAAAGCTGTTCTTTCAAAGTGCTTCTTTTAATACCCACAAAAACAAGTATTGTTATCTAATATTGTTTATACCTCTTTACCTTTATAATCACCTTTATAGTCAACAATAGTACAGGTTCTCATGCCATCTTTTTATTTACTGTCAATTTACTGCCAATTTTTATCAAAAATCTTTTACAAACAAGCAATTTATACACTTTTTTAATAGGTAAGCCTGTACCATTGTTCTTTCTTATTTCTGTATCTAATATTTTCTTTATTTAACAGTTTCTGATGATGAGGGTCTTCCTCGAAACAATTGTCAATTAAACCTTTTTTAAAAAACAACAAATACGTGGTGTGACTGGAACAACTTTAAATTTATACTGACAAAGCCACAGATGGACCAATTCTACATTAATATTGTACATAACACGAAATTCTTTGTTTTGGTTTTGTTCTCAACGGGCTTGCATAACCCGCAGTTTTTCCCCTTTGAAATCAAGGTGCTTTGCACTGCTTTGAATTTTGTGTAACTTATCTACTCCCAAATGATCTCAGTGTTAATGGCATGATCTATACTCTATACACTGATAGAAAGGACCACCAGATTCCTGGGCTTGAAAAGTAGTCTCCGAGCGTTACCAGCGAAATTCAAAATTCCAGTTAGAAGGGGTGCTTATTCCCGCTAATCACAGCTAAGTGCTATGGTAATTGTAAATGACACACTTTAATACCAATTTTAATGAATGTGAAAAGAATTTTTTTGAATGAAGCTGATTTTATTACACAACACTCACAACAGCTGAGCCGACTAAAAATAACAAACATCATAGAGAAATGGAGGTTAGAAATCGTACGTGTCAAACTCGCTTAATGTAATGCCATTGGCTTGGCGTAGGAATAATTTGCCCGGGTAAGACTACCAACCAAACAAAACCAATATTAGTTCCAAACGCACCGATGTTGTTACAGTCTTTGGTGCTTTTGTTTCCTATAGGTTACATTACTGAAATTCAAAAAAGTCCGTTCTATCGGTGAACAGACTATAGTGGGTGTGCAATTTGCGCACTTATGACGTGGCCTCAAGATTGCGCTGTTGCGCGTATTTCGAGGTCTTATAATTTCTTTCTTTCCCACAAGTAACGTCACAAACAGTAAGACGACAAAAAAATCTCTACTACGCCAAAAGCAGCCGCTAAGTAGAGAATAGTACTTTTTCTGATTTATTCACATTTCATTGTTCATTGTCGGGTTATACATGAAAGTAAGGGAAGAAAAGAAGACTTGCACGCTTCTGCATGTCCGGGGGGGGGGGTCCATCTGCTCGTATGAATCTGCCTTGTTGAGTCTACTAACCTTTTCTTATTTGGGGGCAAATTATGTAAGACGACGAAGAGAGGGCCACAGGTTGACCCGAGTCGATTTTCTTGTATGTGATTACTGTTTACTAGCCATTGTTCTGTTTTGTATGTAAGAATGTATCTGTGGGGTTTGTGATGGATAGGTAACTGCTGGGGAATTTCGGGCGAATGCGTTATAGATACTTCTTCCTTCCAATTGCTTACAAAAAGTATGACCAACTTCAACTTCTCTACTTGTTTACCTCTCATATGTTTCTTGTTTATCCATCTACCTCTTATCTCGCATTTGTTTCTTGTTTATTTACCTACACCATCAATTATCATTTGTTTTCTTGATCATTCATCTACACAATTACCTGTCATTCTTTTCTTGCTGATTTATCAACTTGTTCACCGATCTTTTCTTAATTGTTTACCTATCTATCAATTCGACTTAGTTTGTTTGTAAAGTGAAAAAAAAATTGCTGAGCGTGAAGTTTTCTTCAAACCGTAAGTGAGCGAGTTTTCTCTTGTTGTTATGTAAATAACTTGTAAACTGAGCAAACGTTTCAAAGAGGTTCAAGCACCGATTCACGCTGACTTGATCAATGCATTACTGGAGTGACTTCTCTGTCATTTCATCAAGACTCATTCACACTTGACTTTTAATCAGATCATTTGGGAAGGGATTTTTCAGCAATCAACCAGGCAATACGCAGGGGTTTCTTTGACGTGTTCTTCTCATGTGTGCCTGTCAGCAAATACGTCACTTTTCTTTTGCGAATAAATTGACAGTTCAACATGTTTCATGATTTATTGTTTTGTTAATCTGATTTTATGTTCATGTTATTGTTGTAAATTCCTGTAATAATGTGTAATGACTCTTCTTCTTTCATTTGTTTGTGTTTTGTTGTTCTTTATTCATGTGGTGTCATTTTATCACTGTCAATTTCTTGTTTTGAGGTGTTTTGAGAAAAGAAACATATTCATTTTAAACTTTACAATTGATTTTCAATAAACATCAATCTTGCTTGTGAATCATCCCCGTTTCATTCAATACCTCATCCCCAAGGACACGTTCTCATCTAGAGTAAGCACTCACACAACGTAGGTGAAAGGTGAACAACGTTGAAAAGGGGTTACACTACAGTTTTATCAAAAATTTTCAGGGGCGTATAGATAATAGGAATAAGTGCTACCATATTCTCTCCCCCACTTTTCACCTCTTCAATTTTTTTTTTTGGAAAATTGTTCATATTTGGAATCCGCATTCAATTTAGAAGAAGTTATTCTTGCAAAATTTTGATTGGAGGTTTATGCTGGCCTTACATTGAGCATCAAATGTTGCAGCTTTCTTTGCAGCAGAATTCTGATTGGATGGGCAAAATTCAAAAGTTTTGCCGCCATGCTGCTAAAGGCCACCATTAGTTTTCGAGATATTTGCATTTGAATTCTTGAGAAATATGTCGAAAATACCATGCATTTTCTAGAGAATAAAAATTAAAATCCAAAAAGGATCATGATTTCCCTATTGAAATAGATTTATCAGGGGTTTTAAATTAGGATACCAATATTTCAGATAAAAAACAAATAGTTTTCAGGAAATTAAATTTTCATTCCCTTGCGCTGATAACCAAAGTTATAACCGCAACGTTTTAGCGAGAAATGTCAGATGTCAAAAAAATGACAGTATCTGTTAATCTAATGTCAACCGCTGGGGACATACCCAACACCCAACATACCGTACCGTAATGTTGGTCGCGGAAAGTCGCTCTTAGTGTTATGAGTTATGAGTTTAGCTCAGGCATAGAATATCGGCAATTACCTACAAGTGTTGAAGTCTTCTTGACAAATATTAGTCAGTTATTATCGTTGTGAAGGTGTAAAATGTAAGAAATGCATTGCAAGTTTGTAAGCCAAGGTATAAATTGTGAAATTTTTAGGTTAGAACCGCCTGAAGCAGAAACGCCAAATCGTTGTGCGAAATGTTCGTATCAAGCAGTTTGGTCATTTCAACTGGAGCATCACAATGAAAGGAACCATGGAAATATTCATACAAGCGAACTGTTTGCCGCCATACCGGAAGTGGAACTGTATCCTTGCGCTCACTGCGATTTCAAGACTTACTTGAAGCTCGTCAGATATGAACACTGCATCGAAAAGCATGACAGCAGAAATAACGACGATGCAGGTATCAAGCGAGCTGCGTTTGAAGACGACTTCCAAAGGAACTTTTGTAAATATTGCGAGTACGAAGGACATTCGAGCTTATCTTTTGTTAAACATGATAACTCGTGTGAAATTATGCACAAGGCTCTTCTAGCGAATGCCAGTCGTTTGGCTAATTCCACAGCGTACTCTGATGAGAATGACATCGGCAATATACACAGTTTATCACCCAATAATTCTGATTATGGTTGTCAATATGATCAACTTCCGTATGAGGGCAAGACTAAATCAATCTTAGATGAACATTCTGCGAAACATGTCACAGCTGACAGTGACGGCTGGTTCTGTTGCTCGAAATGTTCTTACCGTGGTAAAGTGAAAAGATACTTGACCAAGCACATACGGGTGCATGTTGGATGTGATAGATGGTTCAACTGTGTCGTATGTTCATACAAAACACAGCTCAAGGACAGCTTGAGAAAGCACATCCTCGTTACTCATGCCAAACATGACGAAATCGAGTGGTTCAATTGTGCGAAATGTTCATATCGAACCAAGCTGAAGCAACGTTTGATCGCACACATGCGGGTACACGCACGGCCCGAACAAATCAACTGGTTCACTTGTACCAGCTGTTCTTATAGAACCAAATGGAAGCCGGATTTGAAATCGCACGTGCTCGCCCACCACGACGAAAAAGCCAACTGGTTCAGCTGCGCCGCATGTTCTTTTCGAAGCAAACTTGAAAAAAGCTTGAAACGACACTCGCTGATGCACGGAACGAATGTGTTCTGTTGTTCGCAGTGTTCGTACGGAACCAAGAGAAAGGGCGATCTGAAAACGCACATGCGAACGCACGCCGCTTCCGATGAAATCGATTGGAAGCCGTGTACAAAATGCGCCTACCGCGCCAAGGACACGGGACACTTGAGAGTGCACATGCGGAAACACGCCGCAGATCACGAGATCGAGTGGTTCAACTGTCCGAATTGCGAGTACCGGGCCAAGCATAAAGACGTGTTGCGGAGATACTCGCTGAGGCACGTCAAACCCGATGAAATCCAATGGGTATATTGCAGCATATGTCCTTCTAAATTTAAACTCAAGGATTACCTCAGAAGGCACCTGCAAAAGAAGCACGCGCCAGCGTAGGATACTAGGACATAAGTACACTGGCTGCCATAGAAATCGGTTCATTTGTTTCACGTGAAATAGTGAAATGACCCAATTTCTATAGGTCGCGGGAACATAACGTTAACTTGGCACTCGCTATGGCAACGTTGCAAATATACCTGACGTGGCAACAGCGCATTTCCGCGCTTCTCAGCCGCTTTTGTTTTGCGCCAGGATGTACTCCGGGTAGATCACTAGATAGAAAAAGTAGATACCTACATACGCCAATCACGGCCCAGCCGGATCTACTTTCTTTGTCTAGCGATCCAGCCTGGACAGCTTCTGCCGGAACAACGAAAGCGTCTCTTGCCAGCTTCTTGCCTGCGCTTGCGTATGGTGGGGTGCCAAGGTACATACCGCTGTAGAGATTCGCTTGTTTCTGACATTACTCAGACAAATCTCGAGTTTAGCACATTGATTTTTTTTGATAAAGTGACAATTGTTCAATAAATCATCTATATATTCTTTACAACTAAAGAAAATTGTGTTAGAAAGTAGGTACTGTCAACGAATTAAATAAACACTGAATATAACTTGCGTAATTTGTACGCCGATGCGCTTTATTTTTCTCCTCTTTACAAGCTCTCGATTATTGACATCTTCCTTCCCGTCCAGTGAGTCGGAAGCTGCCTCCGCCTTCCCTCTGTCACCCCACGTCAGTGTTGCCAATCTCCCCTCAACGGCGGGCTATTTGAATTCGAGCGCCAACACGGCCATTCCTGACACAGCCGGCGTCCTCGATCGGCAACTGGCGTTGTCATAGGCATAATCGGGGTAAGGCTGGATGTCAGCAACGGACCCATTTTATCGGAGACGGGGAAAACTCCAAAGTTCAACTTCGTCTCTGTAAACTCAACTAATCAGTCACACAAGTTATGAGAAATATTCACAAAAATCGCTTTAAATCCGCCAAGAATCTAACACCCGATCGCGGTCTCGATTTGGCCAAATCGTGTTCGAATGTCAACACAACAATGATGAAATATAACGGAACGCAACTTATTCAATAACTATAATAAAGTTAATCATAAACAAACAATTAAAGAAAATGGTTACACTACGTCTAGTGCAACCCCGAGAGAGGCCACCACAGGAAAGACTCGACCTGATCTCGCCGTATATTCCAGACTCGCTTCGGCCTCCAGGCGCTTTGACAACAATTCCCAAGTCAACTCAAATATACGGCTCACAGACATCCTGTCTTCCTGTGTCTCACTACTAAAACCTTCCAGCAAACAACTGCCTTGCCTCACTCCTCTCCATACTTTACCCACGGCCTCATATTATCAGCCACGGCCACCCCTCGATAAGTGATCCTGGAGCGACTCATTCCTGGAATGTCCGCTACTAGTGGGAGCGGTACGCAAAAGCATACCGCATTTTGGAGTGCAGTAACGATATTTTGCATGGGCGTACTTTATACCAAGACAAGCGATTTGACCCGCAGCACTCGATATTTCGTCCCTTAGGGGGCCAATGGGGGCCCTCCAAATTTTCAAGATGCAAGAACTTTCACAAAATGATCATTGAGTATCGTCATGTATGTCATAAGTGAAGCTTACGGGTCTATTGAAAATGTTTTCATCAAATGTCGTCGTGTCCGATTCATTCTTCACATTTGAAAAAAAAATTCTTTCGCAGAGGTCAAAAAAACTGTTTTTATTTTTTCTGTTGTGCAAAGAAACGATAAATTCATATGTTTTGTTGCGTTCCCAACTAAATCGCGTTCCGTAAGTCCAAATATAAAGACAATTTTTTCGCAATATCATTTTCCCAAGAAGAGGTGACCTCTTCAGTACACTTTTTTCAACAGCATTTTTTTCAATGTTCCTAGTGGATAAGACTGTCAATTTTCGCTGATATGAGAAGCTTGAACTCTCTTCTTAGTAATTTCCATGCAACATGGCTTCAAAACATACAAGAGAGCCCTAAAACTTTTTTTTTCTGCTGGGCCGTCAAATTTTTGGTATGTTGATTTTGTAGTAGGGGAGACGCGCAAATAAATAAGATCTAGTCTAGGCGAATAAGTTCTACCGGAAAATATACCTACTTACACCTAACGACTCTGCGTTTAGTTGTACTGCAATAAAACACGGCATGGAAGAATATTTTCTGTTGAAACCATATCGCCTGTGCCGGCAGCCTGGATTGAATACTGGTCCGCGTCTCTCCTACTATAAAATCAAAATATCGTAAGTTGGACGGCCCAGCAGAAAACATTTTTTCTTTGGCTCCCTTGGGCGTTTTAGAGTCATGTTGCTTCGCAACCACCAGGAAAAGAGTTCGAGGTCTCCATTCCTGCAAAAATTACGAGTGATATCCAGTGGGGACATAGAAAGAAATGCTCTTGGAAAAGAGGTACTAAAGAGGTCACCAAATCTTTGAAAAATACCATTACAAGAAAAATTTCTTCATAATTAGGTTCAGGGAATGCGATTTAGTTGGGAACGCAACAGATCATATGAATTTATCGTCTCCTTGCATAGAAGAAAAAATAAAAACAGTTTTTTTGACCTCTGCCAAAGAATTTTTTTTTCAAGTGTGAAGAATGAATCGGACACAACGACAATTGATGAAGATATTTTCAATAGATCCGTAAGCTTCACTTATGACATACATGACGATACTCAATGATCGTCATGTGAAAGTTCTTGCATCTTGAAAATTTGGAGGGCCCCCATTGGCCCCCTAAGGGACAAAATATCGAGTGCTGCGGGTCAAATCGCTTGTCTTGGTATAAAGTATGCCCATACCAAATCTCGTTACTGCACTCCAAAATGCAGTATCGATGTGTTTTTAGGTGTGTACCGCTTGCACTATACCTGATAGCTGTCGTTATCCATCACACGATCGACCCTGTAGGGTCCCCTCCACTTTGGTAGTAGTTTCTGGCTGGAGCCCGTCGCCGGTTGACTGGTGATTCGCAAAAGGACTAAATCACCTTCATGGTAGGAGTCAGCCGGACGACGACCTTCGTCGAACCTTCGTTTTTGAGCCTCCTGATACTGTTCCGTGAAACGCACGATCTTTTCACGAATAGCCGTCACATCGACAGACTCTTCTCCACCGAGATTCATGAGACCCTGCGAACATACTTTGAAACCCATTAGTGCCTCGCTTGGTGAAGTGCCTATCGCTTTGTTAATAGTCCCATTTAGCGCTACTTGGATATTGCTGATGTTTTTATCCCACTCGTCATCATTCGAGTTGGCACCCGTAGCAGCCAAAGAATGCAATATGGTGCCATTATACCTTTCTACTTGTCCGTTGGCACGGGGTACGGCGATAGCGTTAAGATGGTGAATAGCTCCTATTTCCTGACAAAATCTTTTAAATTCTCTACTAGTGAAGGATTTACCTTGATCGCTGATGATTCTGTGGGGAACTCCGAAAACTTTGATCAAGTCGCGTAAGGACGACACTACATATTTAGTCTTTGTATTTCTGAGAGGGTAGATAAGGACAAATTTTGTAAACGCGTCGACGACTACAAGGATTTGCGTTTTGTCGCTTTTAGTTTTTATAAACGGGCCTGAATGATCGACATGGATCGTATGAAACGGTATGGGTGTCTTTGGAATTGGATGGAGCTGTCCCTGTCTTGTCCCCCCAGGTAGTTTGAAGTAGATACAATTCAAACAGTTCTTTACATACTTGGAGACGAAACGCTTCATGTGCTTGAACCAAAACTTAGCCGCCACCGCATCATAGGTTTTATCAAACGCAAAGTGACCTGATTCGTCATGGGCCATGCGAAGGATTTGAAATCTTACTGAATCCGGGACTACGGCTCGGTACCCTCTGTTCGTGACTTTGTAGACTTTTTCCCCTTTTAATGCATATTCTCGAAAAATGGTCTTGTTGCCTTCGGCATCACCTGATTCTAAGGTCCGCTTGATTTTCTTGGTTTCTCGGTCCTGTTGCTGAACGGTCAGAAGCCAGTCGTCTTCTGAGAGGCCGACAGAGTGAACACCTCGAATCAACACAGGAGGGTTACGGCTGAGGGCGTCTACGTGTCGCATTTGTGACCCGCTTCGATGCACCATACAATAGCAAAACTCATTTAACTCCATCACCCACCTCCCTATACGCGCGTTAACCTCATTTTTCGCAAACGCATTCTTTACAGCTGCGCAGTCGGTTACAATGGTGAAGGGCCTTCCTAGGAGATATTGTCGGAATCGCTTAACAGATGCCACGACGGCTAATGCTTCTAGCTCATAAGAATGAAAATTTTGCTCATTTGCAAGAGTATGTCTACTGAAGTAAGAGATGACTTTTTCTACCTTACCGTCGACTTGGATGAGGATGCCCGCGATACCCAGGCGGCTTGCGTCTGTGTACAACTTTGTTTCTAGGTTAGGGTCGAACGCACAGAGGACTGGTTCCGAAACCAAATGTTTTTTTAGACACAGAAACGCTTCTTCTTGGGCTTCTCCCCACTCCCACGGAGCGTCATGGCACAACAGACGGCTAAGGGGTCTAGATTTTGCGGCGTAGTCAGGGATGAACTTCCGAAAGTACCCTGTCAACCCTAAATATTGTCGAACGTGATGGATATTTGCAGGAGTAGGAAAGTCAGAAATCGCATTAACTTTTGCTTGGGACGGGCGGATGGTGTTGAAGGATATCTGGTTCCCAAGATATTCAATGGTTGTCTTCAAAAAACAACATTTTTTTAATTTGAGAGTAAACCCTTTTTCCCGAAAAATTTCTAGAACTTGGCGTAACGTGTCTAACGATTCTTCGATACTCTGAGCCGGGATTAGTATGTCGTCTAGGTATACCAGAACTTTTGTGAACCTTAACTGACCAAGTGTCGTGTTGATGGCCCGTTGGAACACAGCTCCAGCATTTGTCAATCCGAAGGGTACCCTTAAAAACTCGTAATGTCCATCCTGCGTGACGAACGCCGCCAGAGGTACCGATTTTGGGTCCATTTCGATCCGGTGATACCCAGCAAAGAGATCTAGACTTGTATAGAACTTGAACCCCGCTAAACCAGCACCACTTGACTAGCGTATGGCGACGACGATTCGCGAATGATACCGTTGCGCAAGAGGTTATCGACGATTACACGAATTTCCGCGCGCTCGCTGCCTGAGAACTGTCGTGGCCTGCGAACCAACGGCTGAGTGGAAGTCAACTCTATCGACATCTTGACATCGGTGGCCCTACCAATCTCCGCCATGTTGTTCGTCCAACACTCGAAGAACTCGTTGAGCAACTTCACCAAGTCTGCAGTGGCCGTGGGGTCATCCACACCAACATTTACAACAGCGTCTGTCCCTATCACTAAACCGCGCACGTTGAGAGATGTGAACTTGAGTTCATGGCCCTTTTTTGTGTATAGAACATCATCTAGTTCGGTGAAGTTTTGTCCTATCAAGACGTCTGTACCTTTTACACATTTGTCTACGATAAAAAGTTGTAAAGTCTTGGTGATTTCGCCGACATTGACTTCCGCGCGAACGAAATGTGTAGGTTTAATTTGGCATCCGCCAATCGTAGACAAGACGATGATAGTGGTGACTGGAAGTTGACGTAGACATAAGGAATTCGCCGATACGGCAGACAGCAGCGAGCACTCGCTTCCGAAATCAATATAGGCTTTCAAGGGTTTACCTGAAAGCTCTATGTTTTTAAAGAATTTGCTGTCGGGAGAGGGGTTAGTTTCGTCGGTGATCAAATTTACTTCAGTTAGTCAAGGTCGTGAGAAACTCTTCTTGGGGCAAAGTCTTTTGAAATGCCCCTTTTCTCCGCATCCAAAACACGTGGCAGCACCAAAATTTTTTTCACTCACCTTTTTATCTGCCTTCTTCTCATTCAAAACAGTGCTTTTATTCGGACAGAACACCTTAACGTGGCCCTTTTTTCCGCATTCGAAACACACTCGTGTCTGTTTGTCACCGAAATTTCCATCCGAAGACCGGACATCAGCAGAACTAGCAGAAGAACGGACAATGGCCGAATTACCTGTTTTTTTTGGGAGTGGCAGATTCAGAAGTTAGAGATTTATTATTAACAAACGATTTTAGATGACAAGCCAGGGTACTAGGGTCGCTGATTTTTGCCGTTTCGACTGCGAAACGGATCTGTTCGTCTGTAATCGCCCCCATTATGAGATTAACTTTATCGGCACCTGTGAGAGGAATTTTGAGTTTATGAATCAACGCTAGTTTTCGAAAAGTATATTCGTACAAAGATTCGTTTCTATCGGGGACACAAGCCATCATATTATACTAGCTTGCTACTCGACAATTCCGGTGAATTGTGACCGAATAACAAAGAGCACCCGGTCAGCTCGATGTTACGTGTAGAGCGGGGTTATGGGATCCGAAATAGGTTCTGGGGCGCCAAGTAATTCGATATTCAAAATTTAGAAAAGAGAGTTGTCTGAATCACTAAAGACAACAACAAAAATAAAATAAAGATGAAAGAAATAAATGGGGATAACAGTGTTTATTGTTCAATCAAACCAAGAGAGAAATTATCGTAATGAATTCAGATCAGCCTACAAATTTTAACAAATGTTCTTTTAGAAATAGTGAAATAATGCCAGTACCGAACGTAATAGAAAATGACGATATACCTTTGTGTTTCTTTCGCCGAGTGCACTCCGTAAGATATAGCTTTAGGTATCTTTGTAAAAGCTTTGAACCCGTTCGATAATAGATATAGAACACCGTAACAATTGGTAATTGACAGTAGGTAAATAGACAAAAATAAAGGAAATAGGTAAAAATGTAAAAAGGTAAAATCTGGCCTTATGACGTGTTCCGTCAAATCTTTCAAATCGCAGTGTCGAGAATGTCTACGAGATTCACAAATCCTCGTTGGATGAATCGGAAGGCCTACTGCGTCTGCACCACGAATGTCTGCGTCCTCTGTGTCCGAAGAAGAGCAACCACAACGAAGTTAAACTTCCACTCTTGACTCCCCAGACACCGGAAAGAAAACACGTCGGTGCTGGGAGAAATGGTCTTCTTACTTATTATGCGTTCGGCACTCGATACGGAGAATAACTCTTGTTGGGTTGATTCGGCAAAAAGACGAGACGTGTGACAACGACGACTGCACCAAGATAAAGCCTCGGGAAAAAACCCTGGGTGGAGAAAATTGGTCTTAGTTTTGATTTCTCTTCAAAGATTTGAACTTACCTTCGCACTATCGGCGGAAGGGTTATTGTAGGTAACGATAAACGGTAGTTTTTTCGATATTTCAGAGACTTTCTTTTTGACGGCCCTTTTTTTTTGCTTTTCGTCTGACCTTCTTTTTTTTTTCGCTACCTCTGATTTTATTTTGAATTTTCATTTCAATGAAAATTTTGAACGCTACACATTACCCCCTTTCGTAAGCAAAAGAAAAAGAATTTTTCTTTGATCAAGTCTATTCCTGACACTATCTAACAAAAAATCACTATTTACAAAAATGTAGGTACTTTTTTTGTATTTTTACAAACTGTTTCAAACAGAACGAGACATGATGAGTAACTACGCGTACTAAACGTCCTGAAATAGAGGAGACAAAAACGCTTGAGCGTTGCATGAGGATGTAAAGTCAAAATCGGGAATGTATTGGCATGGTTTTTTTTTATAAATCTGCGTCTCGTTATGCGTCTTTTTTTTTGTATCCTACCCTTTAAAACTAACTAATACTAACTAATCTATTTACAAACTATTTGACAGTTTCTTGATAGTTGAATACTATCTAAATTTCTGAAATGTCAAATCAAAAAAATTGTTTTTATGACTTTGTGAAATGCGGTTTCAAGTCTTTGATATGCCATTTTCCGGCCTCTGATCCGTCTTCATAAGTTAAGTCATAAATCAATTTTGAAATCTTTTTTCGAACTGTACAAAGCACATAGCGAGGAGCTAATTTTTTGCTGAAGTCTTTGCTTGCGTCTGATAAGACAATATGCCGTTTCCACACGCAATCACCTTCAAAAAATTCAACATCGCGTTTTCTGAGATTATAAGCTCTTTCACCTTTTATATGCGCTGCTTTCAACTTTTCAACTATAACATCTTTCAAACGTGATAGTTTCTGGATTTCAGCGGCATATGCTTCTCGATTTTCACAATCAAAGTTACTGGTTAGTTGATACTGCTTCGAGTAATAATCACCAGTACATGGAATGACTCTCCCAAAATTCAAAAACGCAGGACTATAACCAGTGACTTCATTGACTGCTGTTCTAATTGCATATCCGATTTTAGAAATCTCCGCGTCCCAGTCTTTATGATCGTTTTTAATGTAGTGACGAATCGCTGTGCAAATCGTTCTGTTATATCTTTCAACTGGATTGGCCTGAGGGTGGTATTTGGCAGTGAACCATATATTTTGAATTTTGTAATTCTGACACAATTTCTTAAATTCCCTACTAATGAACTGACTTCCGTTATCGCACAAAACACACTGTGGTACTCCGTATACCATAAAGACTTCATTTTCGAGAAATTTGTTTATGGTAGCGGCGTTAGCCTTACGCATAGGTGACATCAGAGCATATTTCGAGAATAGATCAGAAATTACCAAAAGATAGCTGAATCCTTTTTTAGATCTAGGCAGAGGTCCCATAATATCGATCGAAATGACTTGCCATGGAAATTTCACTTTCCGTTCCTTTCCCATCAATCCCATCTGAGCTTGATTAGTCGACTTTTGTTCATTACAACTTTTACACGTACGTACATAATTCAAAATATCATTGCGCATCTTGGGCCAATAGTACTGCATTGACACTCGAGAAAATGTTTTCAAAAAACCGAAATGAGCGGCAGTCGGTGTGTCATGGCATTCTTGTAAAACAACGTGTCGTTGACTTTTCGGGACTAAGCATTTCCACTCGGTGGCGTTAGTAGAAAAAGGTAATTTAGATGAAACAAACTTTAAAACACGATTGTTTTGTACTTTCCACTGTGGGTAATCTTCAGGATTTTCTAGAATTTTTGTTCGCATTTGGATGTAAAAGGGATCTAAGTTTTCGAGATTTAAAACTGAAGGAACTTCAACTAAATTGACTTCCGGATTTTCCGCACAACTACGAGACAACGCGTCTGGAACTACGTGTAATTTACCTTTTCGGTGCTCGAGATCAAAATCGAAAGCTTGCAACTTAACACTCCAACGAGCTAATCTTCCCGTCGGATCTTTCATGTTTTTCAGCCACAATAATGAATAATGATCTGTTATTACTTTAAACCGTGTACCTTCAACGTACGGACGAAATTTAAAAATCGAGAACAACACCGAAAGACATTCGCGCTCAGTAGTGCTGTAGTTTCTCTCCGTTTTTGTCAATGCTCGACTCGCATATGCTATTACCTTCTCTTCTCCATCTATCGTTTGTGTTAATACACCGCCTAATCCAGTACCTGACGCATCACATTGAATAACAAAAGACTTAGAAAAATTTGGACCTGATAATATTGGAGTAGATATTAATGCTTCTTTTATCCGAACAAAAGCACTCTCAGCATCTTGGGACCAAATAATTTTTTGACCCTTTTTTGACCCTTTCGTTAAATCATTAATAGGGGAGATCAATGATGAAAAATGAGGTATGAAACGTCTATACCAGGAACACATTCCTTGAAATCTTTTCACCTCGGTCACGTTCTTTGGTCTTGGATAATTAATCATAGCCTGGATTTTTTCTGGGTTTGTTCGTAATCCTTGGTTATCTACTACGAAACCTAAATAATTTAATGATTGTCTGAAGAATTGACATTTTTCTATGTTGACAGTTAAGTTGGCTTCTTTTAATCTACTAGCGACTTCTTTTAGTAATTCCACATGTTCTTCAAAACTAGACGATGTGATAATAATATCATCTAAGTAAACAAAAATTTTTGGTTCCAATTCTGGACCAAAAACTGCATCCATTAATCTTTGTTGAGCTTGCGCCGCATTAACTAGACCGAACGGAAGGACTTTGAAGTGAAAAAGACCTCGTCCCGTTAAAGCAAAAGCAGTTTTTTCTTTTGAAACTGGATCTAAAGGGATTTGCCAAAAAGCACTTCTAAGATCAACGGATGACAAAAATTTTGCATCGTTCAACATACTTAGAATTCTGTCGACGCTAGAAAGTGGATAACAATCTCGTTTTGTTACAGAGTTCAGTTTACGACCATCGAAACAGAACCTGAATTCGCCGGTTTTCTTCTTTACTCCAAGCACAGGACTCGACCATGGACTATTACTAGCTTCTACCACTCCTAAACTTATCATTTTGTCAAGTTCTTTGTTGAGATGATTAAGGACGTAGGGTGACATTAAATACTGCCTTTGCCTGATTGGCTTGGCATCCCCGGTATCGATGTAGTACACCAGCTTATTCGTTTGAGGAAGCCTTCCTTCGTTGTTCAATATTCGAAATAATTGTGTCACTTTTTCAACTTCTAAACGCTGATTTATGGTAAAACTATCTGTACTTTCTAAACAACAGTCTACGGCGTTTAAATTATGTGGAAAATCATCGTAAGAACTCAGTAACTTTGCATTCTTATCACTTGCTCTCCAAGAGTTATTTTCAAAATCTACTGTCAAATTGAACGCTATGCAGAAATCACTGCCGAAAATGAAGGGTTGTGTGATTTGAGGAACGACTAATGTTTTGATAACTTTACAAACTCCATCGACACATAAAGGAAAATCTATAAATCCAATTACTTCTTGTTTCGAGCCATCAGCTGTTATTATATTTTTAATTTTTTCTCGTACTACTCTGAGTTCAAATCCTTTTAGTTGTTCCAAACCTTTTGAACTAACTACCGAACAATTTGCGCCTGAATCTAGCAATCCAGTTATCGTTGTGTCAAAAATGTTGACGGCAATATAAGGACGGTTATCACCTTTTCTATCCAAAAACAAAGGGGTTAATTGTTGTTCCGAACAAGACAATTGTTTGTAATTTTTATAAAAATTTCTAACGTGCGACAACCAAACTTTCCAATCTTTGACTATAGTTTTTGTTTGAACAAAGTTTTTGACCGCATTATTTTTCGGAAACGTGCGCGGGCCTATTCCGTACATTCCCGTCTTCCGTTTCCCTGACACTTCGGACAAGACGCAACGGTTACCTCTTTGCGACCACACTTAAAACAAAACTTAGATCGTTTTAAAGCACAACTTGAATATGTATGGTTGGGTTGGTTACAGTTCCAACACACCACAGCAGATATTCCCTTATTTGCACCTTGAAATTTCTTTTGTTTCTTGTTGTCAAAATTATTAGCCTTGAAAAATTTTCCACCTTTGTCATTGTTTTTCTGAAAATTCGAACTCTTCAACAACACGTCATCGCTTTTGGTTAGATAGGCCAGTTCGGGTTCAAGTAATGTCAATTTTTGATTGGAATTGAACGACTTTGTTATTTCGTTGACTTCTTCTAATTTTTTGCAGAGAATCGTTAATTCTGTTACCGAGCCGACGTCAGACAAAGCTAGTTGAGTAAAATATTGTGGCAATAAATTTTTTCGGATGTTTTTGACTTTCGTGACTTCACAAGGGGGTCGACTTAAACGACTGAAGAGAGTTTGCATCATGGCTGTATACATCGTTATAGTTTCATTATTTCCTTGTTTTCTGTTTTTGATTTCTTCCCATAGCTGGTCATCATAATTGGGAGGCAGAAATTCACGTTTTAAAAGTGCAACCAAAGAACACCAATCTTGAACTTGAGATTTAACTGAACGATACCAAATTAATGCTTTGCCGGAAAATAAATCGATAGCGGATGCATAGAGAGCCTCTTTAGGAACATGTCGTGCCTCAGCCAGTTCCTCAACACGTACTATAAATGAATTGACGCTGCATTCTCTAGTTTCGCCGTCAAATTTGATTCCCAACTTGTACACTGGAACACCTTTTGGAGTAACGGTCATCAAGCTTTGTGTAGGAATTGTCTGGATGTGCGCGACAGAACTATTTGAATGAGAAGACAGATTTAGTTCTGGTATCGGATTTAACTCTTTCGCTTTATCGTACAAGTCAGCCTCAAGCATGAAAATCGTAGCCCTTGATTCATTTTTAAAATTTGAAATATTCGTTCTGACTTCTACGTCGTCTGTATCCTCTGCAGGAATTACAATGCGCTCTACACGTCCTAAAACATGCAGTAACCTAGCTTTGGCTCGTTTGAACGTCGAATCATCTTCTGAACCTTCGAATTCCTTAATTACCGATCGTAAGGAAATTAATTTGTTGCCGATGACGTCTTGCTCTTGTTCAACATTGTACTCTGGGTCGACCAACGCCAAAGTTCGTCCTCGTGACCTGTCCTGTAACCGTCTGAAAATCTTACGTTTTTCCGTTACATCTCTCGTAGTTATACAACCTCTTATCTTCAACTCATAGTCTAGTTCATCTACTAGAAGATAGTTTGGATAGATTTGTTCCATCTTTGTAAGAGAAATCAAAAGTAAAACGAATTTTGACCAAAATGTCATATTGACTTTTAACCAGACTTTCAGACTTCAAATCCAATTTGGTTGTTTACCAACAGGTAGACACCTCTCAATAACAGTAGATATAGGTAGAATTTTGATAGAACAGTTTACGAGACAGTTTACCTTTTTTATTCTTCTGGTTTGATTGAATTTAAACAACTCTATTTCGGGCCTCACGTTGCTGTGCCACTTTACTACCTTGCTACTCGACAATTCCGGTGAATTGTGACCGAATAACAAAGAGCACCCGGTCAGCTCGATGTTACGTGTAGAGCGGGGTTATGGGATCCGAAATAGGTTCTGGGGCGCCAAGTAATTCGATATTCAAAATTTAGAAAAGAGAGTTGTCTGAATCACTAAAGACAACAACAAAAATAAAATAAAGATGAAAGAAATAAATGGGGATAACAGTGTTTATTGTTCAATCAAACCAAGAGAGAAATTATCGTAATGAATTCAGATCAGCCTACAAATTTTAACAAATGTTCTTTTAGAAAAAGTGAAATAATGCCAGTACCGAACGTAATAGAAAATGACGATATACCTTTGTGTTTCTTTCGCCGAGTGCACTCCGTAAGATATAGCTTTAGGTATCTTTGTAAAAGCTTTGAACCCGTTCGATAATAGATATAGAACACCGTAACAATTGGTAATTGACAGTAGGTAAATAGACAAAAATAAAGGAAATAGGTGAAAATGTAAAAAGGTAAAATCTGGCCTTATGACGTGTTCCGTCAAATCTTTCAAATCGCAGTGTCGAGAATGTCTACGAGATTCACAAATCCTCGTTGGATGAATCGGAAGGCCTACTGCGTCTGCACCACGAATGTCTGCGTCCTCTGTGTCCGAAGAAGAGCAACCACAACGAAGTTAAACTTCCACTCTTGACTCCCCAGACACCGGAAAGAAAACACGTCGGTGCTGGGAGAAATGGTCTTCTTACTTATTATGCGTTCGGCACTCGATACGGAGAATAACTCTTGTTGGGTTGATTTGGCAAAAAGACGAGACGTGTGACAACGACGACTGCACCAAGATAAAGCCTCGGGAAAAAACCCTGGGTGGAGAAAATTGGTCTTAGTTTTGATTTCTCTTCAAAGATTTGAACTTACCTTCGCACTATCGGCGGAAGGGTTATTGTAGGTAACGATAAACGGTAGTTTTTTCGATATTTCAGAGACTTTCTTTTTGACGGCCCTTTTTTTTTGCTTTTCGTCTGACCTTCTTTTTTTTTTTCGCTACCTCTGATTTTATTTTGAATTTTCATTTCAATGAAAATTTTGAACGCTACAATTACTTAAAGCAAAGTGCAATTCTCTTTTAGGTTGGAAGTTCTCTAACAACATTGCGCTCCATTCGGACCAAGAAAACAATTTGGTCGGTAGCCCACGATACCACTCAAGAGCTGGACCTCTAAGCTTGTTTACATACTCGTCTATTGCGGCCAACCATTCGTCCACCGAGTCATGTAAAGGATTAAATTCAGAGATTATATTAGAGGCCAGACTGGGCGGCAGGCTCATTTGCACATGCTGCGCGCTTCTGTCATACCAAGCCATTACCTTGTCGATTCCAGACGCCACGGCGTCGCTAACCTGTGACAGAACTTCAACCGCCGCCACTGGTCCTGGTCCAGACGACTGAGACAAAGCCGCCGCTGCGCCGCCACTGCTATGGCCGGCCGGGGAAGGAACGCTGATGGAACGGGCACCGGAGCGGTGGTGGTGGCGTCTGCCTGCGTGCTCGTCCAGGAGGCGCTCTCGCTTGCTCACCTGGCCACGACCATGGCTACGGCGACGTCGGACTGCCCTTTCCTTCACGTCTCGGTCCCGGTGCTTGGCACGGTGACGCTGCCTGCTGCGGCTGCGACGTTCTTGCTTGTCGTGCTCGTCTCGTGGTATCTTGACGAGGCCGTGAATACGTGAATCCCACTTCTGATGTCAACGAATTAAATAAACACTGAATATAACTTGCGTAATTTGTACGCCGATGCGCTTCATTTTTCTCCTCTTTACAAGCTCTCGATTATTGACATCTTCCTTCCCGTCCAGTGAGTCGGAAGTTGCCTCCGCCTTCCCTCTGTCACCCCACGTCAGTGTTGCCAATCTTCCCTCAACGGCGGGCTATTTGAATTCGAGCGCCAACAGTACTGATGAAAATTACATTATTACCATATACTCATCATAAGGACGCCATTTTTGTTCCCGCGACCTATGTTAGGCCAATCCAGTGCACAATTATTGCACCAAGTGCTTCTATACGTCAAGCGGCAGATTGAATTGAAATCACACTTGGCGAGAAGTCATGCCGAAGCGATAGCAGCCGAAGCGAACCTGTAGAAGCACTCTTCTTGAAGACTGGCACTAGATGAAATGAACCAGCTACTTATCAGCAACTCAAGACTGTCAAGTGATTTGATAGTGATAGTTCTGAGCTCACCTCTCAGAAGGCTACTCACCTGCGATTCAAACGACAAACGGCTCGGAGAGACCCACCAGCTAAGGCTAAGGACAACTCCCATCGTGACAGATAGCAGCGACGGTCTGATACTGTTAACTCGAGCAACCATGCATGATGAAAAATGCAGACTGTAGTAATATTGAACCATTTTGAGCTGTTGATTTTAGGTCTTCACAAATCTCACAAAGTGTAATTTTCTATGCGCATGCTTTTAATTTCAAGTTCTCATTACACTACTGAGGTGCCTTTACAGACCCATAGCATAGGATAACTACTGTTAAGGGAAACTGGAAATAAAATAAGATAAAAAAATTCACTGGTGGAATTTGTTTCCTGGTTCCGCCCTGGTTTTCGACTCAAAACCAACCTGCTTGCAAAAAGAAGAGGTGGGCTCCTTCCTTTGTCTATAAAAAGAGCGGCAAAGGTCGGCGTCCTCCAGCATGTCGCGCATAGCTCAGCCCTTTTTGGCTGGCTAAGCTATGTCGTGGCTAGAAGGATTATTATCCCCTCTGGCTAGGAGTAATGGGGGCTCAAATGGTAATAGCCTTAGGCTATGATGCAGAATTCTTCACTTACTTTATTGCCGCATGTGTTTGTTATTCATCTTGTTAGTCTTGTTTTACTTTCCCAATCGTGCGGGAAAAAAGTTCCGAGATTTTGACGGGTATATCCATTCTAAGGTCGCCCAAGACGACTGAGACCATTTTCAGAATGATGCCTGTCTATGTGTCTAATCTTCCACGATAACTTTGTTATTCTAGTTGTTTTTTTATCCTTATCAATGGAAATTACATTGTACAGTTGGGAGCGAAATTATTTATACGGCACCGCCAGGAAGTCGGCTGGATTTCAGAAATGCTAGCTGCTAAGATTGTCCTTGAATGCCAGTTTTGTTAACAGATTGATCGTAAACAAAACTGGCATTCAAGAACGATCCAAGCAGCTAACATTTCTGAAATCCAGCCGACTTCCTATAGCGGTGCCGTATGAATTATTTCGCTCCCAACTGTACCTGTAGGTACTGTGTAGCAATGCGGATATTATATCGCTCAAATTTTAACCATGTGTACCCTCTTTGCTTTATTTCATGCATGGCAATTTCAAGTACATAGTCCTAAAATGCCTTTACACGTAACGTAAAATATCTTGACCCAATCAGTGATTCATTATTCTACTGAGAAAGAAGTGATTATAGCATAGACAAACCAGCCTCACACCTATTATATGGAATTACGTTCGATAATTTTCTTTTTGTTACATATTCAAATAACTCTAAACACGCCTACGTGAAGAGTGCGTGTGAGCACTCGCAGAGTGTAACAAAAGGGGCCATTTAGCTCTCTGATAACATGGTACCTATATCGGTAACCGTTTAGACGGATACCATTGAACAAGATTACAAGTTCAAAGTGACGAAGTATAATTCCCACAAAATATCGTGGACCGCAATTGGTTCATTCGAACTCACGCGAACACTGCGTAAGTAAAATGGAAAGAAAAAAGCAACTCAGGCAGTCAGAGGGTGGTCAATCCGGCAGCCAAGAGCTAAGAAAATTAAATTGAATGAAATAATTCTTGGTGGCGAGCATCGGTAGCTCGCCCCGTACGTGGTATTCCAAAACCTCGGGTAATACCCAATTTTTCTGAGTGTTAAATGTGTGAGGTCAGCCTTGAACGACCTGGCAAAAAACACAGTGTGATGGAAGGCATTTTTAGCTAATTTTTAAATCTTACTTCAACACTCCCGCGTGAGAAATCTATGACTATATTTAGATCTATCAATGCGGATACGTGACAGGAATTTGGGGTTCTTGGGGGGTCAAAGGGGACTTGGTGTTTGTGTGTCGATGCAGCTGGAAGTACGAAACGCGGGCTACATGATTCTCATATTACAGGCTGGTCGTTATTCACGTTACCTATTTCCTAAAATCATAGTCCAACCAAATTGCTTCTGGTTTGTCTGCATTCATTTCTAAATTCTTATACGCATGTATGGATGGCCTAACTATGAATTTAAACTTGCGTCAAGCGTTACTTTGCTTGTTTGCTGGAATTAGGAACAAAGAAACGGTCTGTAAAAGAAAACTCTTCGCAGGTTTCGGCCTTAGTTTGATATTACGCGCAGAATTTGTAGCATTTTATCTAAGCTGGTAACCAGCTGTGATGACAAACAGCCTGACGGAAGATTACAAGAAATGTTAACGGGGTTCAAATGCAAGTTAGGTACCTACTTGGCGTTAGTATCGCGGATCGTGACATCATTGAACCTGTGAACCTGCCTCGCGCGAAAAACAGATTAGAGGTTCAAAAAATACACGTATGGGATTCTCTGTTTGAGGTCCGAGCTTAAGTGCCTATACAGGAATTGTTTTATGCTTCAGGTCGGGGCTCAAGTTCCAAAAATTTAGTTTTCCTGTTTGAGTCTGTTTTACGTTCTGATTTTTGATGTCACTTTTTGTTGTCTCAAGGCTTCTGCGAACATACTGAATTTTATACTTGTATTTTGTTTACTAATTATGTTTGTAATTAGTGGTGATCCTGTATGAAACTTGTTCAAATTTAAAGGCCGTTGAAAAAAATTCAGCCAATCGCGAAGCCGATCTCTGATCGTTCCTGACCAGCGACTTCAAAAAATTTACTGGCCCATTAAAACGTTACAGAATAGACCCTATTGTGTGACAAAAATGTCTTATTGGCCATTTATTCATTATTCCACATACGTTGCCTTGACAGTGTTTAATGGTACTCCAAATCATGCAAGCCGCAAGCGAAGTCTGTTCGAGCTTTGTTGAATCTTGACGTGAACCAGCTCGTCGTGTAAAGGCTAGCAATCCCGCCTGGCTGCTTTAGGGTTGTCCCAATTTCGATAATGTGTGTTTGTGTCTCTTGTGTGAATGCGGGTGTTTTTGGGATTTGACTAAGTCCTGTGAAGACGAGATTCAGGAGGGTCGAGAAAACTGGGGAGAAGCAGTTTTAGGTTTAATAACAGCTGGTTGCAACTTCGTAAGAGGACAATGTCAGTGCTGTGGGGTATAGGCTCTTTAAAGTGTCCTCTGGCCTTTACACACGCCAACTACTCTGTGAGAACCCAGATCCTTGATTTATTTGCATGTGTCTACTAACTGTTCTTCAGTTTTGATAGATGATGTGTTTGCTTTTGAGAGAATTGAAGTGTTTGTAAATAAGTGAACTCGTGAGGGTTTGGATACCAATTTACACTGTTCTGATGGCTCATTCTCACATGTTTTTGTTGAGATACTTTTTAACATATTTCAGCGTAAAATCAGGCAATACGCAGGGGTTTCTTAGGCGTGCTCTTCCCATGTGTGCCTGTTAGCAAACACGTCACTCGAGGGTGAAGCTTTGTAGCTCGTCGAGTCTTGTTAATGTCTTGGGCTCCACCGCCGCGGTCGTTGAACTCTTCCATCATCGTGGCGCGTCCAAGTCAGACCTGGTGTCTACCCACCTCGACGGAAGTTGCGGGTACCCCAGGCGTAAACATCGCAACTGATGCCTCCCTCTAGAACACAAGTTTATTTCAATATTTGTTATTTTTATTGGTTCTACCTATCACACTACCTCGTTGTCGTTTGTTTACTTTTAGCTGGAAACGTTGATTGACGAAGTTACCTAGGTACCTACTGTTCAAAAGTGTTATGTACCTATGGCTGTAGGTATCCCACATCCCTCCTGTCCCATTGTTGTGGGAATAATGTATTCCTAAATAAACAGTAGGTACTTAAACGAATAATAATACTATCTAATAAAATTCAACTGAAGTTGACATTTCCCTGATACACAAAATGCACAAGTATTTATGTGAAAATACACGTCACATTGGAGAGTGAGGATGACATACCCGACATAGCGACATACCGTAAACCGTAATGTTGGTCGCGGAAAGTCGCTTTACTGTTACCTATGAGTTCACCTCAGGCATAGAATATCGCGAATTTCGTACAAGTATTGAACTTTGAACAGTACCTTTTCTTGACAAATATTAGTCAGTTATTATCGCTATGAAGGTGTAAAATGTAAGAAGTGCATTGCAAGTTTATAAGCCAAGTTATATACGGTGGAAATTTTAGGTTAGAACCGCCTGAAGCTGAAACGCCAAATCGTTGTGCGCAATGTTCGTATCAAGCAGTTTGGTCATTTCAACTGGATCACCACAATGAAAGGAACCACGGAAATGTTCATACAAGCGAACTGTTTGCCGCCATGGCGGAACTGGAACTGTATCCTTGCGCTTACTGCGATTTCAAGACTTGCTTGAAGCTCGTCACATATGAACATTGCTTGGAAAAGCATGGCAGCAGAAATAACGAGGATGCAGGCATCAAGCGAGCTGCGTTTGAAGAAGGCTTTGAACGGAACTTTTGTAAATATTGCGAGTACGAAGGACATTCGAGCTTGTCTTTTGTTAAACATGATAATTCGTGTGAAATTATACGCAAGGATCCGCTAGCGAATGCCACTCTTTTGGCTGATTCCACAGCATATTCTGGGGATGACACGAACAATGTACACAGTCTAATTCACAGTAATTCTAATGATGGTTGTCAATACGATCAACTTTCGTGTAAGGGCAAGACCAAACCAATCTTGGATGAACATTTTGCGAAAGAAGTCACAGCTGATGGTGACGACTGGTTCTGTTGCTCGCAATGCTCTTATCGTTGTAAAGTAAAAGGAAACTTGAGAAGGCACACGCAGGTGCATGATGAACGTGACAAAATCAAATGGTTCAATTGCGACTCATGTCCCTACCGAGCGAAGCGCAAAGAAAGATTGAAAAAACACATCGTCATTACTCATGCCAAATCTGATGAAATCGCGTGGTTGAATTGTGCGAAATGTTCGTATCGAGCCAGGATGAAGCGATACTTGAGGACGCACATGCTGGTTCACGCACGGCCCGAACAAATCAACTGGTTCAGTTGTACCAGCTGTTCTTTTCAGACCAAGAGGAAGAAGGATCTGAAAACGCACGTTCTCATCCACCACGACGAGAAAGCCGACTGGTTCAGCTGCGCCGCATGTTCGTTTCGAAGCAAATTGGAAAAAAGCTTGAAGCAGCACTCGCTGATGCACGAAACGAATGTGTTGTGTTGCTCGCAATGTTCGTACGGAACCAAGAGAAAGGGCGACCTGAAAACGCACATGCGTACGCACGCCGCTTCCGATGAAATCGTGTGGAAGCCGTGCACGAAATGCGCCTACCGCGCCAAGGACACGGGACACTTGAGGGCGCACATGCGAACGCACGCCGCAGATGACGAGATCGAGTGGTTCAATTGCCTGAAGTGCAAGTACCGTGCCAAGCGAAGGGACATGGTGCGGATACACTCGCTGAGGCACGCCAAACCCGATGAAATCCAGTGGATATATTGCAGCCTATGTCCTTCTAAATTCAAGCGAAAGGAATACCTCAGAAGGCACGTGCTAAAGACTCACGCGCCAGCGTAAGATACTAGGACGTAGGCCCATTGGCTGCCATAAAAATTGGTCCATTTGTCCTATGTGGAAGTGTGAGAAATTGTAAAGAGCCACAATCGTAATTGTTATTGAAAATGAAAACGGAAGCCAAGCTGTAGAAGCACTCTTGTAGAAGACAAAGAGGCTGCACTTGATGAAATAAATCAGCTATCAAGGCTGTCAAATGATTTGATACGTGATCTGAAATTCATCGCTCAGAAGACTTCTCAGCAGAACCAACTACTTACCACTCAAACGACAAACGGCTCCAGGGGCCGGCCCACTACCTAAGGTCAAGGACAACTCTCACCTCGACAAACAGCAGCAACCGTCGACTTTGTATTTCAATGTGAAATAATATATATATATATAAGGCCTTCTTATCGGTGTTTGCAAATTCGTCGTGTTTCCATTCAAAGTATTTCATTTGATGCACCTGGTCCATCTTTTGCCTGTACAGTCTTCCAAGAAGTGTCCGCCCGCAGAGCATGCACTGCGATGCGGCATCATCATCGCTGACATCCCATCCATGCATCATTTTTCAAAACTTCCTTTGAATTTTGAAAATGTCGATATAGGCTCAAACCACAGTACGTCCTTGTAACTTTCCAAAAGACCCGAGAGGTAAATTTTTGGCAAGAAATGAGCCCACTGGGATTGATTTGGCAACGCCTTATTTTCTCAATTTAACTCTATCCTTAACGTTTGTTTTAGGTGCCTGTATTGGTCTGACCCTGATCTGGTGTTGTGGTTATTATAAAATAGTTGTAAATATCATTACTGATGTCTTGGTCTTGGAGAATAAAAGAAGCTCTTATCCGAATCTGTATTCTAATATCAGGAAACATCCCTTAAGTAGTGACTCCGACGTGATGGCTAAGGCACAACAACCACCAGACGCAGCTGGCGATTATGCAATCAACAGAGTGGTTGTTGAACCACCCAGATTTTGGCGTGAGGATCCGTCGCCCTCGTTCAAGCAAATAGAAGCACAGTTTCCTATAGCTGGCGGCACCTCGGAAATTTCCGTATACAGCTACGTTATCGGCTCCACCGACACATCGATCCTCACACAGATCTTCGATATAATTCACAATGTACTTGCAGATCCGTACAACGCTCTCGAGCCAGAGTCGGTTTGCAAGACTTCTACAAGGCATGCCCTGAAGTGACAAGCGTCCCTCATAGTCCGGACGCTAACCACCATATTTGGGTCCAACCTTGCAAATCGTGACGCCGGGATGCCACTTGGCAGAAATGTTGCACATACCCTAGTGTTCATTTTAAGAAATGGAGCCCACCTGCCACCCCTGGCAGATCCTTGGTATTGGTGATCGAAGGTACAAGAAGTTACCATTTTTGGAATCTTTGCTTTTTCGTACTTTTTTTACTAAACTATATTTTTTCAAGGTGAAGAAACATAATGCGATAAGTTTCCAGTAAGTGTAATGCACCAGTGGCATACCAGACGGCTGCGAAGAAGCCGGGGTACGATTTTTCACGAAGTCCTATATTAAACTGTGACTAACACCTTTTTTAACATGTTTGGCATCATTTCTAACCGAATCGCACATTTTGAATCTAAAAATAAGTGTAAGATGTCGATAGAGACGTGTTTGACCCGGTTTTATTAGGAAAAAACGATTTTTCGATTTTTTGAAATCAGAGCCGTATTTTTGTCTTGACATCGTTTTTCTTCCGACAATGCGGAATAAATTTTGTGAAAAAACGCGAAGTTTCGACCTATGCATTCGTAGTTTCCATTATGGTCCAAAACACTCACGATCACAATTTCAAAATAGATTGCTCAACTGAACTGTTTTATAGAAGGATTTCACACACTAGAAGTTTATATTGCTGCTACAGAGTCACACGGTTGTTTTGTTCCAAAAGATGCATCATGCAGGAATTTCATTTCAAAAATTTGCATTATCGGAAGAAAAATGCTGTCATATGACTGAAATACGGCTCTGATTTCAGTTCTCTTTGCTTTGTTTAATAGAAAAAACTATTCTTGTGCATTAAAATGAGTAAAGTACCAAATCAAAGCTACATTTTAACAACCCTAGCATATTTTTTCCTGTGAAATAGCACTTTCCATCAAATCAAGCTTTGACATGAGACATATTCTCAAGAAACAAGATTACTCCGTGACTTTATTGAAACAAGGAAAAAACTTCAGCAAATGATATTTGTGTCTAAAATAACCCAATCCAACTGTCCAACTGAAAATCATAGTTATTTTCATAGTCATACATTGGACAATGATGGAATTAGAATTACAAAATATCAAATTTGAGGATAAAAAAAATCATGTTTTCGTCACATAAAACCGGTTGAATACAACACGTCTCTATCAACATTCCACACTAATTTTTGGAATCAAAATGTACGATTTGGTTACAAATGACGCCAAGCATGTCACGAAAGCTGTTAGTCACGGCTTATATGTAAGACTTTGAGAAAATCGCACCTCGGCTACTTCCTCGGCTACTTCGCAAAACGTTTGGTACGCAACTGGTGCATTACACTTTCTGGAAACTTATTCCATATTGCATTGTGTTCCTCGACCTTGGAAAAATATACCTAATGTGTGGTTAGCCATCGAATTCTAAGCGATCCTTAAATTTTCAGCTTTTCTCAATTCATTCTAGGTTGGATTGAAATTTTGCATTTCTATCCTGGGTTATATATCAGACAACAGCAAAAAGCTACCAATGTCACATCAAGGTGAAATATTTTACCCAATCCCGTTGTAAAGCCTACTTTGATGATCAGAAATGAAATTGAAAAAGCCATTATTCCTCAAATCCAAATTCCGGATTTCTTCTCCTCTGAAATATAGGCAACCCGCAAAACGTCACCTTGAGTCGTTATGACATAGTGGACATCACGTGTGATCATGATTTATGCCTACCTACCAAAAATCAGCTAGATTTTCGATCAAATAAGCAAAAAAACGTAGATTTAATAAATCTGCCCCTGGGAGATATGTAACCCACAATATCAAGGATCTGCCGGAGGTGGCAGGTGGGCTCCATCTCTTAAAATGAACCATAGGGTATGTACAACAAGGTTGGAGCCATTAACGTCCGGATTATCACAGTTACTGCGGCGGTTGAGAAATTTGGCAGGTGTAAATGTCAACGACGAGGTCCTCCATATTCATCAAAGCTTTACCCCTAAAGACTCAGTCAATCCTGGCCGTTTCACAAGGCAGCCTGACGACATCGGCTTCATCGCGGACAAAATACATGAAGTTCTCAATCAGGAGATATTTTCTTTTCAAGAACCGAACACCTCAGTCCTGCAGTCGCAAGTGCACGATCTGATACAGACGCAGACGGTCGCCCGCCTGGAATCAAGACTGTCTCAACACTATCGATCGATCGTTCATGACCGGCTTACACGGATGTCCTTCCTCATTGACACTGGTGCTGATGTCTCTGTCATTCCTACATCTCAACGCAACCTGACCATCAACCCATATCTCTATGCCGCGAATGGATTGACGATAAAGACTTTAGGCCGGAAGTCTTTGCAGGTTGATTTGAGTTCAAGTAGAATATTCACTTGAACTTTCTAGCAGATGTATCCAAACCTGTAAAGGAGCTGATTTCTTGGAAAATTTCGGTTTTCTAGTCGATATTGAGGATCAGCGCCTGGTAGATCGTCTGACTGATAGAAGTTTATTATGTCAGATCGAACCCAGCAAGTCAACAGCATTCGACGACATTCTTTGCCAGTTCCCTGCAGTAACAAACCCATTCGAAATTATCCCCAGAACAGTCACGCATTTAACCGAACACTACATAATTACCAAAGGACCACCAGTTTTCGATAGACCTCGACGTCTTTCTCCAGAAGAGCTTGCAGATGCACAAAAATTATGTAAATTCTGGAGTAAAGAAGAAAGGCGGTTCTTTTTACTACTCTGGATCCAAATAGAGCCTATCACCAGATTCCGATCAACGAAAAAGACATTTCTAAAACCGCCATACCTAATTACACCATTTGATCTTTTTGGATTCAGGAAAATGACTTCCGGTCCAAGAAACGCAGGCCAAACCTTTTACCTTCGTATACATAGATGAAGCACTTGTACATTCTCGAAACGAAGATGGACACCGGAAGCATCTGTTGCAAGTTTCCAGACGCTTGAACCATTTCGGCATGACGATCAAAATGAAGAAATGTCACCTTTACCATGTCACCCAAATCTTTACTGCGACACTTCTCGGCATCCCACTAAATACCTACTGTCAAAACAAAGGTGTATTGAACAACAGCGCTGCAGTTTTGGATCATTGCCGCTAAACTGGAAACGCTCTCATTAGCTGCCGCTTCTCGAAAGGTGATCTCAACAGTTCGTTTCGCTAACATTCAGCAGATTGGGTGAATGACTCGACGGTGTGAGATGTGAGAAAGCTACTGATTTATTAGAAGGTTGTGTTTTAAGTTATAACCATCGAAAATTTTAGGTTAGAACCGGCCAAAACAGACGCGTCACATCGCTGTGTGCATTGTTCGCATCTAGTAGTTTGGCAGTTTCAACTCGACGGGCACAATCAAAGGATGCATGTTCGAGCAAGCGAACTCTTCGCTGACATAGCGGAACCGGAACTGTATCCTTGCGCTTACTGCGATTTCAAAACACTTTATAAACTTGCCAGTTACGAACATTTCTTGAGAGAGCACGGCGGCGGGAGAAATGGGGTCACCATCACCAATAATTTGAAAGAGCTAGGAACGTACTCCTGTCAAGATTGCGAATACAAAGGGCATGCAATCTTGTCTCTTGTTCAACATGATGTTTCATGTGAAATAATGCCCAACGATCCACTGGCAGATCCCAGTCATTTGGCCGCTTCAACAGTAGATGAGAATGATTTTGTCAACTCACAGCATTTTATTTCCATTGATTCTGCCGACGGCTTTGAACACAAGTTGAAATCAATCTTGTGTAGGCACCCTGAAAGTCACGTTACAGCTGATCGCGACGGCTGGCTACGTTGTTCACAGTGTTCGTATCGTACCAAGTTTAATCGAGATTTTGCTAGGCACATGGTTAGGCATATGGAACCTGACAAAATCACATGGTACAACTGCGACACGTGTTCCTACCGCGGCAAGACAAAAGACAACTTGAAACAGCACATCTTCCGGATTCACGAAATCAAGCGTCTCAGTTGTCCGCATTGTTCGTACCGGACCAACATCAGGCAGCACTTGACCGGCCACATGCTGACGCACGCCCCGCCCGAGCAAATCACCTGGTTCGATTGTACCAGTTGTTCTTACCGAAGCAAGTACAGGAACGACTTGAAATCGCACGAGCTCGGTCACGACGAGGCCAACTGGCTCAGCTGTCCCAGGTGTTCGTTTCGGGGTCAGAACAAAACGACGCTGAGACACCACGTCGTGCAGGTCCACGATAACGTGCCGTTCAAGTGCGCCAAGTGTTCGTACGGATCCCGGCGAAGGCACAATTTGAAACAGCACGTGCTGCGCATGCACGCCGCGCCCAGTGAAATTCAGTGGTTTAGTTGTACGGAATGTTCGTTTCGGGATAAGTGCAAAGGCAACTTGAACAGGCACGTGGCGAAAAACCATGTCGTAGCTAGAGCCGTGCACCAAGTGTTCTTGATAAGTGAATTTGACGAAGCATTTGTTGAATACGAAGGCGAAGCTGATTAATGAGTACCTACCTACCTACTTTTGCTAAACTAGTACCTAGGTATAGTGCAATAGTGTTGTGTCGTGATTCACGGCCAAGATCAACCACAGCCAAGGGACTGCGTGTGCGTCGGGAAGTGGAGAGGGACAGCCCGGTGACATCCAGCCGCGCGAGCCGAGCCGCAGAGAGACGCGCACCCACCACCAACTGAATATCACCTGCAACAACACACGCGTACATATGATCATATATTGTAGTTACATCTAGTAATAAACCGCATCTCATACACCATTGCTTTGCACTCGACACACCTCAAACATCAACCAGAAAACACTCGCGACAGAACAGTAAGCGATACAACATTGGCGACGAAGATTAAAGCGAAAATTTGATCGAAGCATCTCAAGACAGAACAGTGGTCGACAAGATGGCGGCTCTAGCGGCAACACCCGTGGAACCGTTTAGCTTCGAATAAGAACCAACCATCATGGGTGTGATATGGTAAAGATGGTTGAACAGATTCGAAAATTACATAACGGCCCTAAACATAAAAGATGAAAACATAAAGAAAGCCATTCTTCTACATTATGGTGGTGAGAAGATTTATGACCTTTATGATTCGCTTCCAGAATTACCAGCAGCCTCGCCAGCAGCAGACCCGACAATTTCCGTTTACGAAACTGCCAAATTAAAGCTCCAGCAATATTTCAAAGCTCGCACGTACAAAAATTTCAGAGTATACAACTTCGGGAAGAAGGCAGGAAGAAGGCGAGGCTACCAAGACGTTTTATCATGGACTGCTAAAGCTGAGTGAAAATTGCGAACTTGTGGACCGAAATGAGGAGGTAAAATGGCAAATAATTCAATTTACAGCAGATTTAGCGTTGAGGAGATACGGCTTATCACAAAATCCATCATTAGAAGACTTATTGCAAAACGCAAAAACGCTCGAAGAAACGTATTATCATCAAAAGAAAATGGGCGAAAAAGAGCAAACGTACAAAATGTCCAGAGCGCAAGAAACATCTAGGTACGATCCGTATAAAACATCCCGTTTGGCAACTTGATTTGGCATCAAGTTGAAAAACAGAGTCCTGAAAGAAATTATCAGAAGAACATGGATTTCAAGAAGAATTTTCATAACAATTGTGGAAGTCCCTAGCACCAAAGAGGAAGAGATAGCTGCCCGACAGAGGGTGCAAGCTGTCATTCGTGTGGGAAATGAAATCATTTCTCAAAAATGTGCATATCGAAGAAGAACAGTAGTTTCTCAAACAAACAAACGTATCGAAGACAGGTGAACACAAATATGAATCAAGGAGAGCGAGAAAGCCCTCAAAGAAGTCCGGCGTTTCCCGAAGCATCCTTCCAACTGGTAACAAACAGTATTGCTAAGCTTCCAAGAGTAGGTAACATTATTTCTTGGTAACAACTGCAAACAAAGCGCAATTATAGATACAGGCAGCTCAGTAAACCTCATCAGCGAGACAACGTACTGAGCATTGCACAATCCACTTTTGCTTAAACGAGACCCCATATAAGCCGACGTTTACCTGATTTCCCCGATCCCTCGGATCCCCCCAGTCGCTAGCAGTCCTGAGCCGACACACATCGCCGCATCGACTACGCACCGCACGTCCGCAGACGACCTTCGCCCTGATGTTCCCCATCCACGACCATCTTCAAGAAACCATTGGCCCTTTTCAGGGCCAAAGCATCGGCCCCTCTAGGGGCCACCTTTCCGAACCAACCGCCGAGCGGAAATCGTTCGCAAGCGAGGCCTCGGGTCTCACCACCACCATCAAGAGTGCGCTTCCGCCAGAGGCCGAAGGCTCCGCCCTTCCGCCTGGCCGCGCCTCGTTCGCCCTTGGTATCACTACCTACGGAAAAAGTTGTTCGAGAAAAGTTTTTTCCTTTTCAAATCATATCAAAGGGGAAACCTCTAGCACAGGGGAGGGGGTGATTCTCGCGTAATCACTAATCACCCTGTAGGTACACTGACCGCCATAGCAATCGGGTATATTCATTGTGTAAATTATTATATGGCGAATTCACTTGGCTGCTCCAGTGCTGCTAGGCCGCACTCGTGGTCAAAGAACAGCTCATCCTATTGGAGTTTCCTTGACAACGAGTGCGATCGAGCAGCACTGGGGCAGCCAAGTGAACTCGCCAATAGGCGCATTGACCCGATTTCTATGGCGGCCAGTGTATTATACTATGGCGACTTAGCAACACAACAACACAGTCGAGATCGTCGCCTGTTATATTCATGGCACACTGCATTCTTACAAAGACTGGCAATAGATATCTGAAAACTTTCAGTGAATTGAGTGCAAATTAACGGTTGAAATGTAAGAGAGCCGTAAATTTGAATCAAGATTCATCGTTATTCTCGTTCTTATGGTAAATTTTAGGTTAGAATCGTCGGAAGCGGACGCGTCATATTGCTGTGCGCAATGTTCGTATCAAGCAGTCTGGCATTTTCAACTCGACCATCACAATCAAAGCAGCCATGGAAATCTCAATACAACCGACATGGGCTCTGTCATGTTGGAAATAGAAATGTATCCTTGCGCATACTGCCCCTTCACAACTTCCCTGAAGATCGCCCAGTATGAACACTGCAAGAGCCAGCATTTCGCCAGAAATAGTAACGATGGGGCCATTGAAACGGTCCGGTTCCACCACGATTCTGGCAGGTACCGTTGTGCGTGTTGCACGTACAAAGGCCATTCTAGTTTATCGTTTACAAAGCATCGAAGTTCGTGCAAAGTGACCCCCGAAGATCCATTGTGCACTTCAACTCTTGGCCCCAAGAAGCCTATCAAATCGCGAATGCGGCGTTCAGTGGGTGCGATAAAACCGGTTTATCTCTGCGAACGGTGTCCGTACAAGAGCAAGTGCAAAAAGCACTTGAAAGCGCACATGGTGCGGCACGTGGCAGTCGAATGGTTCGAATGCACCGAGTGTTCGTACAGGGCCAAGCGCAAGCCGGAGCTGCGGAGCCACGCGCTGCTTCACGCGGCGCCCGACGAAATCGAATGGGCCTGCTGTGCCCAGTGTTCGTATCGCACGAAGCACAAGTCCAGTCTGAAGCGGCACATGGTGATGCACGTCTCCAGCGCCGACATCAACTGGCTGGAGTGCGCGAAGTGCCCGTACCGTGCCAAGCGGAAGTCGAACTTGACGCTGCACATGCTTCAACACGTCCCGGACGACGAACTGACGTGGTTCAACTGCACGGTGTGCCCGTACCGGACCAAGTTCAAGTCGAACCTGAAGCATCACATGAAGAAGCACGCTCCGCCCGACGAGATCGACTGGTTCAGGTGCGCCAAGTGTTCGTACAAGGCGAAATCGAAAAGGTACTTGAAGAGGCACTTGTTGGAGACTAAACATGCCGCTCCAGATGGAACAAAGTCATAGCCGTGATGTCTGGCTCTTTTTTTCAATTCTACATATTGGAAAATGTATCATTTTTCGACCTATTTTTAATTTTTGTTAATGAACAAATAAATCAAAGCAGCTTTGATTTTTGACAAGTGTCAAAAATAATTCTAACCTCTCGAAGCAGGTTCAACTTCACGATGATCCAAACTAAAAATATACTAGCCCTTCGTCCAAAAAAAGGGGTCCCATGTGTGGCGACCTGCATCCGGAACGGGACGCCACTGGTGAGATGGAGAATGACAGATGCAGTTGACAGGCGGAGATTATTATTTGAATGTCAGAATGATATTGTCAGTAAAAGGATGTTACGTTACTTATGTTAGTTATCGTTGTTGCTGAATAAATATATTATTGTAAAGCCAACTAAGGTTATCCACTATCGACGGCTGCAACGGAGTAGCACAACTGACGACGAGGTAAATACTTACCGGATCATATTTTGAGGTTATGGTAACAGGAAAAATGTGTTATAAATTGCCACGGGGTAAAAAGTAAAACAAATCGTGATAAACTTGTTTTGTTACATGTAGTTGCCACACGTTGGTATAGCGTGAGGGCCAAGGACAAGCTCCAAGTCCACGTTGGTATAACGTGACGGCCAAAGGCCAGAGGACAAGCTCCAAGTCCACGTTGGTATAACGTGAGGGCCATCGGCTAGAGGACAAGCTCCAACATCACGTTGGTATAACATGAGGGCCAACGGCCAGAGGACAAGCTCCAAGTCCACGTTGGTATAACGTGGGTGACAACGGACTCGTAAAGTCTACGTCTGAAACGTATATGGAGTAGCACATCAACATACACGAAGAGTGTGTTCATGGCAAATAACGGCACGAATCATGACAGACAGTGCAGGCAACATATCAGGAGTGAGACACTTCGTGTGCGAGACCATTGGTAAAGCAGTATTATGTAACGAGTGGGAGAAATGGCTTCGAGCTCTGAAATTCTACCTAGACGCAGAGGAAAATAGTGACCCCGGCCGGAAAAAAAGCAAATTGATACACCTAGGAGGTCCACAACTGCAGGAGGTGTCTCTTAACATACCAGGGGCTTTGGTTGAAGTGAACACTGAACAGGGCAATGATGTCTTCAAAATATTGGTCGACAAACTGACAGAGTATTTTTCACCTCAACGTAATTCCACATTTGAGCGACACTCATTCCGCAATATGAAACCCATGGAGGACGAGGGACTGAACAAATTTCTATTACGCACTCGTCAACAAGCCACCAAGTGCACGTTCGGGGAAACAGCTCAACAAGCCATGGAGATCGGGCTGAAAGACAAGTTGATTGACACCTGGGCACCACCGGACTTGTAAAAGAGACTGCTGGAGAAGGAACACACTTTAACAGAAGTTATTGACTTATGCCGAGTTCATGAGGAAATCACAAGCCAGTCGAAGGTGATGCAGCAACCGGAGCGACCAAATGCGGAAGCAGGTACACCGGTCAGTCAAGTCAACAAAGTCACAAGCCACCAGGAACGTAAGAGATACACCGGAAATAGTTACACCGGAAATAGTTACGCCGGGAATAGTAGATGTATCCGTTGCGGACGGACGGACCACCGGCCGTTCGAAGAAAGCTGTCCAGCACGGAAAGTGACGTGTCATGCATGTGGCACAGTAGGACATTTCGCCGCGAGATGCAGGAAGAAACAAGCCAACCGATCACTTGGAAGCAAACACCAGACACTAACACGGGCAGAGCCACAGGCAAAGAAGAGAAAGCTGAGATCTACGGTGAATCACATTAGTACCAACACCACGAGTGAGGGAGAGTCAGACACAAACGACGGCATCGCCGAGTTCGATTGTTTCCAAATGTCAGCAGAGCATGCTCGAAAGGGCCAAATAACCGGTGATGACGACAACAGCGAGCTAATCGAGTGTACAATTGGTGGGTCAATCATCACTATGCTTATAGATTCAGGGTCGAAAGCTAATGTGCTGAGTGGGCAGGACTGGAACACACTACAGCGCCAACGCGCCGCGGTATGGAATTTCAGCACGAATACAGGAAACAGACTAACCCCTTACGGGTCGAAAAAACCGTTAGATGCTAAATGCCACTCTATGGCCGGAATCAGTGTCAAGACAGGAGATGAGCTTATTGCATCATTCTACGTTATCGAAGAGGGCACCATCTCACTCCTGGAAAAAGTTACAGCAATTCGGCTGGGTGTATCAAAACTGGGAATTAATACGTTACAGAAACACACAAAACCGTTCCCGAAAATGAAGGGGGTACAAGTCTGCCTTACGATCAACTAATCTGTTCAATCAGTACGCCAACCCGTGAGGCGGATACCCATTTCGGTCGAAAAAGCAGTTGAAAACAAGTTGAACGAGGCACTAGAAAAAGATATAATTGAACGGGTGGAAGAGCCAAGTTTGTGGATATCCCCAATGGTGGTGGTTTTCAAACCGGATGGTGACATTCGCATATGCATTGACATGCGGCCTGCGAACACAGCCATTGAGAGGGAAAATTACCCTCTCCCCACGTTCGACTCGTTCATGACCAAATTAAGAAACCGGGTATTTTTCCCGGCTGGATATGGAAAAGGCATACCCTCAGCTAGAATTAGAGGAGAGCAGTCGAGCCATCACCACCTTCATCACACACAAAGGTAGATTTCGTTACAAGCGGCTGATATTCGGTGTGAATTCAGCACCGGAGATTTTCCAACGTATTTTCGAAGAATTACTAGCGGAATGTGATGATTGCCTCAACTACCTTGATGACATCATTGTGTTTGGATCGTCGGAAGAAGAACATGACAAATGCTTGACCAAAGTGAAAGCCGTGTTGGAGGGAAATAACGTCCTATTGAACAAAGACAAATGCGTGATCAAAGCCAAGGAAAGCCAGTTCTTGGGCCACAAACTGACTACCAGCGGAATCAAGGCAGATGAAACAAAAATAATCACAGTACAGAAGTTCCGAGCTCCGGCTACAAAAGAAGAAACTCGTAGCTTTCTAGGGTTGGTCACATATCTGGGAAAATTTATACCTGACTTGGGAACGTTAACTGAGCCGCTTCGGCGCTTGACTCGCAAGGAAACTCCTTTCCAATGGACAAACGAACATCACGCAGTTTCGATCAATTGAAGAAAGCTCTAACTAAACCCCCAACTCTGGCTAATTTTGACCCAGCAAAAAGAACAAGGGTAGTTGCAGATGCCAGTTCGGTGGCGTTGGGAGCCGTTCTGATTCAATTTCACACAGGAGATACACCCAAGGTTATCTCGTTTGCCAGCAAAAGCCTCTTCGCAATTGAACATAGATACTCGCAAACGGAAAAAGAGAGCCTTGGGCTGGTCTGGGCAGTGAAGAGGTTCTATTACTACCTTGCAGGACTGGAATTTGATCTGGTCACAGACCATAAACCGCTAGAGGCAATTTTCAATCCAGGATCAAAACCGCCAGCACGAATAGAACGATGGCTTTCACGACTCCAAGCATTTGAATTCAAAACGAAGTATGAACTCGGAAAATCGAACATTGCAGATGCAGTTTCCCGGTTGTGCCGCTTGACGGACTCGAAGTCTTACGATGAAGATGGTGAAATCCATATCAACACACTTGTCGAGAAAGCCATACCGAAAGCAATGAGCGTGTCAGAAATTCTGAAAGCAAGCCAAGAAGACGCAACCCTAGCCTCGACCGTCGAACAAGTAAAGAACGAAACATGGGAACGAGCAGAAAGCAGCCCATTCTTCCCATTTCGAAATGAGCTAACAGTATTAGGACCCGTCTTGCTGCGAGCAAATAAAATTGTTATCCCAGAGTCGTTGCGCGAACGCACACTGCAACTGGCACACGAAGGCCACCCAGGTCAAACTGTGATGAAAAGGTGACTTCGAGCAAAAGTGTGGTGGCCATCAATAGATCGGCAGGCGGAAGACACTGTGAAAAATTGTAACAGTAACAGTAATTTATTGTCTGTGAGAATCTTACATGTATCAAACAGTAGCTCCATAGATATCGTCATAGAAAAATTATAAATACATATTCACAAATAAAAAAAATAGATAAAAGTAACTCACTCATTGAAAAGCTCCTCTAAGGAGTAATAGCTTTTAGACATAAGAAAATCTTTTAGCTCAACCTTAAATCTCCTGTTAGTCAGATCTTCGAAGCGTCCGTCGACCTGACACTGTTTGTTGTAACACTTGACTCCCATGTAGCTTGGGTTGTTTTGACCAACAGCTAGTCGCGAGAAATCCTGTTGGAGTTCTGTTTTGCGTCTCGTATCACGACAGTGAATGTCCTGCCGCCTGGTCAAATTTGGGCGGTCTCTTATGATCAGATGATGATCTGAAGTTGTTTGAAAAATTCGCGGCAAGACAAGCTATCGGAGCATGCCCCTGCCACCACCCTGACAATTTTCTTCTGCATTATGAATACTCGGCGGGCCCCATGTGCCATTCCCCAGAAAACCAACCCGTATGACAACACAGACTGCACCAGTCCAAAATATACGAGCTTTAGGATCTCGCAGGACACAGTTGCCTTGAGATTTTTCATTAAATATAGCTTAGAGCTTAGTTTGGCCGTAACGTAGTCCGTGTGTTTGGACCAAGTCAGTTTTTGGTCCATGCGAGCTCCCAAAAAACTCGTCGAAACCACCCCACGTAACGACCCGCCATCCAGCCCCCTCAGCAACAAGCTTGACTCTATTGATTTGTTCTTCACATGTCGTGACTGTTTGAGAGTTTCACTCCTCTCAAAGCCAGCCCTGACGAAACGTCAAGAATTTCCAACAGCACCGTGGCAGTTCCTCGCAACGGACCTTATGGGACCGCTCCCGAACCAAGAACAAGTGTTGGTCGTTATCGACTACTATTCGAGATATCAAGACATTAAATTCCTACGCTCAACCACGGCCACTGTCATCACCAATCACATGAAGGAACTGTTCGCTAAATTTGGGATTCCTATATCACTCAAAGCTGACAATGGGCCACAGTTTGCATGCGCAGAGTTCCAGAAATTCTGCGGCGATAAAAACATCCAGCTAGTCCACTCAGCCCCGTATTGGCCCCAAGCAAACGGGGAAGTTGAGAATGCAAACCGAGCAATACTACAAAAGACTGCAGATATGCCATGCAAATGGAAGTCGGAACTACAAAATGGACCCGCTAGACTATATCTTGATGTATAAAATACCACTCCACATGGAACAGCGGGAAAATCACCATCCGAGCTAATGCTTGGAAGAAACATCCGCGACAAGATACCGTCAAGTGCCGACTTCACCATGGAGCAAGGAGACGAAGAGGCCCGGGATATGGACTTGATCAATAAGGAAAAAGGGAAAAAGAAAGAAGACATGGCACGAGAGGCTCGAGGTCCTGACATCAACCTGGGAGACAAAGTACTAGTGAAAAATACGCTCAAGCCTCACAAGCTAACGCCAACGTTCAGTGACGTAGAGTATACAGTTGTTGAACGATCAGGGAATGACCTGGGGAAATGTTAGCCATGTGAAGAAACTTCCCTTGGCCACAGGTCTTCCCCTTTCAGAATCCACGACAGAAGACAACGAGAAGAACGGAATATGGCGTCCCGCTGGCGAGGCCGAGTCAACTGAACCTCAGTTATCCCAAGGTCTGGCATCGACAGTCTGGAAGGTGACACCACTCCGTTTGGAAAGAAAAGGAGGGATGTGGCCACTTGCATCCGATACGGGACGCCACTGGTGAGATGGAGAATGACAGATGCAGATGACAGGTGGAGATTATTATTTGGATGTCAGAATGATATTGTCAGTAAAAGGATGTTACGTTACTTATGTTAATTATCGTTGTTGCTGAATAAATATATTATTGTAAAGCCAACTAAGGTTATTCACTATCGACGGCTGCAACGGGGTAGCACACCATGGAGTCACCAATCCTCTCACCTATTCCAGTCGGAAAGACACTGCAAACCATGAAGAACTATTGGCAAGACAAAGAACATCCTAGCAGGCCTGCAGTTACAGCAGGATTTACGTGTAAACATTTTTATAAACCGAATTTCAAAAAACTTAGCCGCTTCAAGTTGCGTATTGGACCGAAATTCATGTAAGTCCCTCCAGTTTGCAATTTGCTTTCGTTTTGGAGCTTGGCGGAATGAGTTTTTGTCGGCCTTGAATGGCCACCGTCAAGATGGAAAGATTGAAAGCGGCCCCCTAGGGTTTTGGTGTCTTAGTGACACCAAGTCTAGTCACTCTAGTCACATTTTCACATATGACAAGGTCAGTTTTCCAAGATTTCAATATCAATTTGATAAGAAATATAACTTTACCTATTTCCAAAAAAATCATTTTCACACCAGGTAAAAAGGCGACAAGCCTACAATGCTAAAGAAGAAAATTTGCCCAGCCAACTAGAGACACAGTAGAAGTGAACTTACTATAGTACACAAACGAACACACCTAACAACTGTCAGCTGGTAATTTTTATGTGAGGTCGACAACGAACAGCTGTCTAGCGATTTTAGCATAGGTGCTCCAATATTCGCGGAAATTTAGAAATTATCAAATTGATTTTGTGATCAGAACGCAATCAGTAATGTAAGTGACATCCTTCTGCTTTGTTGTTGAAGTCAAGAAAATAATTTGCTAATTTTTAGGTTAGAACAGTACGAAAGTGACGCGTCATATTGTTGTACGCAATGTTCGCATCAAACAGTTTGGCAGTTTCAACTCGACCATCACAACCAAAGGAGCCATGGAAATGTCAATACCGCCAAACTATTTTCTGTCGTGGCGAAACCGGAATTGTATCCTTGCGCTTACTGCGATTTCAAGACATTTTATGAACTCGTCAGATATGAACATTGCGTGAGAATGCATTACGGCAGAAATCGAGGGGATGAAGACACTAAAAAGTTGGACGAGTTCAAAAGCTACTCTTGCAAACATTGCGGACACAGAGGGCATTCGAGCATATATCTCATCAAACATGATGAATCATGCAGGAGGATACGAAAGAATCCGCTGGCGGATCCCAATCTTCCGACTAGTTCTTTTTTGAAATCTGCCGTCGGATTTGATTGTGATCAGCCTCCAACTGAATCAACCTTGGAACAGTACGCCTTGTTGAAAGATGCTGGAACCGACAACGACGCATTCTGTTGTTTAAAGTGTCCTTACCGTGCCAAGTTGAAAAGGAACTTGACAAGGCACATGCAAGTCCACGTTGAAGACGACAAAATCAAATGGTTCAATTGCGATACGTGTTCGTACAAAACCAAACGCAAAGACAACTTGAAAAAGCACGTCGATGTGATCCATGCAAAACGAAATGCGATCAAGCGGTTCGGTTGTACGGAATGTTCGTATCGATCGCACACAAAGGCCCGCTTGGCTCTTCACATGATGAGGCACGCACCGCCCGAACAAATCAACTGGTACAATTGTACCAGTTGTTCTTACCGGAGCAAGCACAAAAAAGACCTGAGGTCGCACCAACTCAGTCACGACGAAGCCAACTGGCTCGACTGCGCCGAGTGTTCGTTTCGAACCCACCTGAAGATGATCATGAAACAGCACATGCTGGTTCACGATACGAAGGCGGCATTCAGTTGCGCCCAGTGTTCGTACGCGGGCAAACGGAAGTTCGATTTGAACGTGCACATGATGTTCACGCACGCCGCGGTCGACGAAACCAAATGGATCCACTGCCCGAAGTGCCCGTACCGATCCCCGATCAAGGGACACGTGAAACGACACATGCTCACGCACGACGCCGACAACGACGGGTGGTTTGATTGCACTGAGTGTTCGTTCCAGGCGAAATCGAGGGGGTCTTTGAAGTTGCACATGCGGGCTCACGCCTCGTCGATCGAACAAACGTCCCAAGAAGGAACGACGGTCAAGCCTCGGAAAAGAAATCCGAGACACACCAACTGGATCAGTTGCACCGAGTGTTCACACACGACCAAGCGCGAGTCGCTGATGAAAGCGCACATGCTCACGCGGCACGCCAATCCAGACGAAATCGAGTGGTTCAATTGTACGGAGTGTTCGTATCGGGGCAAGCAAAAGCTGAACGTGAAGAGACACATGGCGAAACATCACGCCGCAGCCGAAGATTCGCACGCGGTTTTCTTGAAGAGCGAACCCGGAGAAGCACTTGCCGAAGCCGAAATGTGCTGAATCAGTACCTAATTAGTTTACCTATCTAATATCGAAATAAATATTGTCACATAATGTCGGAAATGACAATTTGAATTCATGATTCAGCCGGTATGTCTCGGTGTAACCGACTTACGGCGCACCCGCTACAATAAATAAGTACATTGCACCTCTTACATCGCAATGAACCGGGAACGAAAAGTGCAGTTTTTGCAAATAGGGCAGAATCACATCCGGCACAGTCAAAGTACACCGTCCACCGACCTCCATGGAAAAATCCAAAGGAGGGGTGAAGAATGAACCGAGGTGATGGAACCTTTGGAGAAAAAGAGGAAGGCGCTCTTTTGATCGGGGCTGATCGCGTGGTTTGTTGTGCGGAACTGCCCGGGGCAAATTCGAGAAGGATCGTTGCGATGCGCGGGGTCGACGTGGTGTGTTGCATAGTGTAGGTAGGTACTTTTCTCTAGTTATTTAACCATTGTTATTGTTTATTTTCAATAATCTTTAATGTTCAATAAACGTCTAAAACGTCCCCCTTTCTGAATTATTCAACTTGCGGCACTCATTCATAGCCTGAAAAAGCCAAGCGAGTTCCATCCTAACGTCACCCAGTTAATGGCAACGATCGTCCAGTATTCGGGCATATATCAGAATGTTCCGAATAGAAGCCAGGAAGTGGTAAGGCGAGTCGGTGACCTTTGACAATATACCTACCTACCTAACCTGATTTGCCGATAGGAAACGACGCGACTCCTGTCACGAATTCTTACTTCTCAACGAATTCTTCGAAAAAACTTTTATTCATTTTTCGGACTCCCCGTAGGTACATAATGCTAAAACGTCGAGGTTCTGTCGAAAAAAAAATCATCTTTCGGTCGGTCTGTAAGTCGGTGACCGGAGAATTCTTCGCGCAGACAATTCTTCGCCGGAAACTTTGGAGCTCTACTGAGGCCCAGTGTGAGTGTGATATTCAGATCCCCATCCTCCACTGAGTTTTTACGTAGCGTTTCAAGCCTTGCTGAGCCCCCTTGTCTCTACAAGTGTCGTTTGGGATCTTGATGAAGCCCCTTGGGTATCCTCAAATTTTCTGAAGATTTGCTCCGCCCTTAGGTAGGTATGCCTTGAACGGTTTCCCAGAGCCCTATTAGGCCCCCTTGTCTTCATGTCGCATTTGTAGCGCTGCTGAGCTCCTTTGTATCTTGCATTAGTTTTCAAAGCTCCAGTTAGCTCCTGTGTGTCTTCTTGTGTTGGTCGAAATTCTACTGGCTCCCCTTGTGTCTCCAAGTGTCATTTGGAGCCCTAGTGAGCCCGGCAGGCCTTCTTGCGATTTTCAGAGCTCTATCCTGCTTTGTGTGTGCATTTGTAACGGGGGAAAATAGGTGTAGCCCGTTGTTTAGGTACCCACTGAAACACCCCTAACTCTTTAGCTCCTGCGCCTGGATGGATAGGCAACCCAACATACTCCAATTTAATTCAACTTATTTGAATTAAATCACTTTTCCCGCTCTTGGGACTGCTTTGGCCGGTGATCGTCTAGTATCAGGACACCATCCTGTTGTGCATCCTTCTTGTGGTTCGAGGATAGAGATCCTGGGCGTGTTGAGATCGAATTAACCTCTAGTTTGAACGCAGTAAGACACAGAAATTAGTTGTAACATAAAATCGTTATATTGTCTTCTATTTACATGGCAAAGTGTTTAAATAAAGGCTCGTTCCTATAACTGACCCTACCTCAACGCTGGTAACTAAGATAGCTAGTTTTCTAAGTGTTCCCTAAAGATGACTTTCCCCTAATAATTATTTCAAAGCCATCACACATCAATACTCCGATGAACACCTGATTCTACACCTTGACCAACATTTAAACTTTGTTTGGGTTGCGTGGTTCGAAGTTCTTATCGTGGATTCATCAGATTCAACATTTAAGTTAGTGTTATAGGTTATGTTAGGGTTAGGCCCAGCGTCTAGACACCGAAAAAGGGTTTGAGTGACTTTTGCGAGCGATGGGAACTAGCCCCTCTCTTTTCTGTTGTCCCCTGTTCCCTACAATCTAAGTTCGTGGGCCGGTGTGTGCGGGGCTCCTCCTATTATGAACTCTTTTCAAAGGCTGCGTCTCTTATTTTCTGGACTATTCTTTTTGCATGACTCTTTTTAGGCTATGGTAATCTTTTGCCCGTTTTGGAAGGGATTGGATATGGCCTGTGCCCTTGTGGAGAACTGGACCTATTTTCACCTTGAATTGCCCTTGAAGCTTAAAAGGATTTCACGACCGCGAGTGTCTATAGCCGGAAATGTAAAACCAAATTTCACCCTTCCAAAAACTTCGGAACCAATGGTGTACGCGAACAATTACTCAAGTCAAGGTACAAACTTTACCATGTGAAGACCCTTTGGATTGAACCCCGTTCTGTTTGTGTGAAGTGAACCCCATTGTTGCTAAAAACCTACAAAGGTGCTCACCGACGAACTAACGCGAGAAGGCTTCGAAACAACTATTTTTCCCTATAAAATAAATATCAGATCGCTAACCGTAACCTTTGAGCCGTAACAATTCATTATAGGTACAAATTTGTCGAAGCGTCGCGTCGTCGAATGTCCAGGGAATTATCAGAACCGCTCTCCATCTCACGATTAAACAATCTTCATTAACTTCATGGGAATACAGGTCTCGAACTTTCTGCGTGGACATTGAACGGCTAGCGACATCTTTTAACCATGTGGTGAACTTGCATCGCACGCTCAATTCCCAATACACTTATTGATTTTTCCTCCGCGTGTTTTCGACCCGTACAAGCGGTGCGTTTCACCACGAACGCCAGAGTAGCCTGGACACTCACCATTCACACTCCAACCCCAAATTACCCAGTCATATCCACAACAGGAACTTACTCCAAGACACGCACCATTCACACTCCAACCTTAAATTTACCCAGTCATATCCACGACTGAAACTTGCTCCAGGACACTGAGTATCCACGAACGCCAGTAGCCTGGACAGACTTGATTCACACAGTCATCCACGAGTCCACGACTAAACTTGCTTTAGGACACGGAGTATCCACGAACGCCAGTAGCCTGGACACGCCAACACATTCACACTTTTCCAGACAGGTGCACATCAGCGAATCTTGAAAATGACTCAGTGGACACCGTCACCGTGGACGTGGAATTGGTACCTAGGTACAACGTTTGGAGATGTAATTGTCATCTGGCTTCCCCACGACCTTTTGAGAGCGGTTATACTCGATGGAGGATATGGATCATGGTTGCTCTATGCTCTGCTGTGGGAGTGTTCGTCCAGGTGATAGTGATGGGTTGTTATTTAACTATCTGTTATTTTTCGACTGTTATTTGAAAATAACAATAACAACCTGTTATCTCGGTTGAAATATAACAGATACAAAATAACAGTTCACCCGGATTGTCGACGCCCGGCGCGATCAACTGATCAACAGTGAACGACTAAACAGATACAAAATAATATTTAGTTTACCCGGTTCTTCGACGCCCGGCGCGATCAACGGTGAACGACTAAACCACAAACTAAACCATATACTGACTAAACAGATACAAAATAACAGTTCACCCGGATCGTCGACGCCCGGTGCGATCAACGGTGAACGACTGAACCATAGACTGACTAAACAGATACAAAATAGCACCAATAACAGTTTACCCCGATCGTCGACGCCCGGCGTTAGTTGTTAGTTTTTTCTGTTACTTTTGCCTTGTGATATTGAGAATTCTGGGGCCCGTTTCATAAAACTACAAACGACAAATTACAAATGTATAACCTTGACGACCGATTGTTGCAACAATGGGTTACCAAGACTACACACACACTTGTAATTTGTCATTTTGTAGTTTTAAGAAACGGGCCCCTGGTTAATTTGTAAAATAACAGATTAACAGTATCTGTTATTTTTAACTGTTATTTGAAAATAACAGTAACAGGTTGTATCTGTTACGTAAAAGTAACAGTTTTGCCCATCACTACCAGGTGATTACAACAACACTCCAGCGAATCAGTAGAATGACTGGTACCTATTACCGGAATTGGCCGAAGCCATAGGAGAAGAAATGGGGAAGGTTATGTGAACGGTATGAATGGGAACTGTTAGAGATGCCACGCATCTAAAATGCCTTTACGCGTAACGGCGAGGCTCGTAGTTGTAAGCAAGAGTGCCAACGCCATCTGTGAATGATTCCTTGAACGGTACTCAACTTCTCTTACGCGGGGTTCGCCGTCGTAGGTTGGAGCGCGCGCGCCCATCTCGTGGCGGAGCGCGGAACTAGTCGCGCGCCTGCTCTAGGCTCTCTGTGGCGCGTTTTTATCGCCGCGCCGGGACGGTTCATCACACATTGAAGCATTTCAAGCCCTGTTAAGCCCCCTTTGTATCTACAAATATCGTTTGGAGTCCTAATGAGCCTCCTTGTGTCGTCAATTATTATCGTTGGCATTTTTGGTCACCCTCTTCTGATTCTTCTCAAGTTTCTGAAATTTCCGAAAGCTCTCTTGTGCCTTCTTAGGTTGCTCGGAGCCCTATGTGCTCCCCCCTGTGATCTCGTGTTTCATTTGTAGCCCTGCTGGGCCCCTTTTTTCATTGCTTTGGTTTTCAAAATTCTAGTTAGCTCCTGTGAGTCTTTATGTGTTGGTTGAAGTCCTACAGGGCCCCCTTTGTGTCTCTAAGTACCGTGTGATCCAAACCATTCCGAATTGGGCTAGGCTGTGACAAGGTCAAATTCCGAGATGTAAAGCCGCTTTTCGCCAGGGCACAGCCTACCCCAATTCGGAATGGTTTGGATCACAGGCGAGATCACAGAGGGTATCATTTGGAGCCATTGTGAGCCACGCCAGGTCTTCTTTCGAGTTTCAGAGCCCTATCCTCCCTTGTGTCTACATCAAAGCATTTCAAGCCCTGCTGAGCTCCCTTGCATCTTCAAGTATTGTTTATAGCCCTATTGAGCCCCCATTGCGTCTTCAATTATCGTTTGCAGCCCAGGTGACCCCCTTCTGATTTTTCGATGTTTCTGGAATCTTGGAAACCTCCTTTGTACCTTCTTAGGTTTCTCAGAGCCCTATGTGGCCCCCTGGTGTCTTCATTTGTATTTTCATTGCATTTGTAGCCCTGCTGAGCCCCTTTCAACCATGTGTTAGTTTTCCAATCTCTAGTTATGAAACAGGTCATGAAAAGACGACTTGCCCTTTTGAGAAATAAACCTGTTCGAGCGTTTTTCCCGAAAAAACATATGGTAGAAAATTATGAATTTTATTCCAGACTTTTGAATAACCCTGTACCTAGATATATCAAAACTGTTCACATTTAATATGCTACAAAAAAATCATCTATACAACTTTTTTATCAGAAAGCCAAAAATTGAGATATTCTATACAAACCAATTTCTTTCACTTGTTGATGGCGACATGAAGCCGTCATTTCCGCCAGCCGCCAGGCGCGGAAAAATCGATCATTTCAACTTATTGGGAAAATTAAAAAATTAAAATTAATTAATGAAATGAAATTATTGCTTCAATTCTTTGTCCCTGCCGCCTGTACTATTCCAGAATTCAGCGATGCACTAGAACGATGACGTTACATCAAATACGGTTCAAAAACATCCAATGAACTAGCCGCGTTCGGATATTACGTCGGATCGATCTGAGAGCTCGGAATCGTTCGAGTTCGAATATTGCAAACCGACGAGCTAGAGCATCAAGATCTGTACCGTTCGGATATTACCTCGCAGAGGCCTGCGAGCATACTCGGTTTCGTCGGAGGTTTTTGACCGATCTTCCAGACATTTTTTGGCGCATGTCACTTCACTTGTCACGCATGTTTATTTACTAAATGGACACTGACTCACTGAGAATTCAGGAATCGTACTTATTTGTAACATGTGTGACACGGTCACTAATAATCAAGAATCTAATCGTCCTAACAAGCCCGACTGCAAAACAAACTGTTAACACACACCTACTGTTCCAAATGTTCGTATCAATATTTGCGTAGGAGTCGAGGTAGGAGTCAAACGTAATCAAAGTTGAAGCTTGTGATAGAAAATATTGGCAATATTTTTGTACTTTTTAGGAGCGGCAATCATTGGCATTTTGCTAGGTAATTGGCAGTTACCGCTAGAGACAACCAGATATACCCAGCGTAGTGCAATCCTTCCATTTACAATTTACATCTCAGAGTGTTGTAAGTGTTCATATCATATTGCAGAGATGATCATTTGCAAAATCATCGTATATTATGTTTTCACATTTTGAAGTTATATCGAATGTGAATGGCAATATAATGGGAGCTAATGGGTGGGTGAATAGAAATGGAACAAAAAACCGAGCTTTGGCACAACAAGTATGAATGTCTATGGCGAATGTCGAATGTGATATGAACACATGGAGCAAAGATGCAGCACAACAGCAAATAGGGACAACAGACAACAAAAAGTGATGGGTGCACACCAGGGATGGCACGGAATAAAACCCACTCGAAAAACCCACATCGGATTTTCATCAAAAACCCACGCAAAAACCCACACAAAAACCCACACAAAAATCCTTATGGAATGTGTTTTTTCAGTTTTTAGTACCTACTCTATATTGTGTCGTCTCAAACGAGTTCTAGGCCTAAGAAGAGTTTTGAAGAGGGTGATCCAGGAAAGTTTCTGTGTAATAGTTATCAGCACTAACTTCGAAGAATACAGGTGAGCCGTGAAAGTGGCTGTCGTACAAACTCGCTTCCGATTTACAGAGGCCCTGTCGTTCATCGGTTGCAACTGTGCATTGATTTGACAGATAGGCAATTTTTACAACCAAATATAGATGGCGCCACATAAAAACCCTTCAATAACCCAAAAACCCACCAAAAACACACCCACTTTTTCTGAATATCTGGGTTTTTGCCAACACTGGTGCACACACCACTTCCAGCCCATTACCTCGAAAACCCACCATTGTCCCTTTACAGAATAAATACGCCCCAAACAACATTAGGTTTAGGTATGTTAGAGCCAGCACAACGGAGCTATGTAGTAAACATGATTAGGGTTGCACGATGTGAATTGACCGGTCAAATGAGCCGTCAATAGGCGAAATTCAGTGCCATTTTTGCGCTGGCGCAACCATGCTAGGGGATTTGAGAATAGTGCCGTATGCTAACACATGTAAAAAGCGTAATTTCAACATCGTCTATTATTGAAACGGCTGGAAATGAAACTTTCAAATAAGCTATGGAAAAAAGAGTGTTTCTTGATCTTTCATTGTGTTCAAGACCAGCAATGATGGATCAGTTCTAGATACACAATGAGCGAAAATATGGTAACGTGTTTATCAGTTGGTGTGTTTTTGAAAATACCGCCCTACTTCTAGTATTCTTCTCTGCCTTACGGTTGCCGTCCTGTCTGTCAATGGCATGAAACTGCATGTAAACAAATGGTAACTGAAATTTTATCGGGTTATATGTATAATATATCAGAGGTTTTGTGTTTTCAGTTTGTTTTTTTTTCAAAAATGACGGGCAGTTTGTTGAGTGCCTGGCTGCAAAAACCGTACGAAAAGAACATAACAGTTTTATTTCATGTGTGTTCCCAAAAAAAAACATCACCTTCTAGGCAACCAGTTATACACTGAAAACGGCTTTTTCGTTCTTTTCGGAACACTACGCGCGAATTAATATTTTTTCGACAGCAATGCTGTCTCTGGCAATGAACATGGACAACATCATTCCGCATAATCTAGCATGGAAATCAGGAGTTTCTTGTCATCCATTTTCCTTTGTTGAATCGATGGCTAAAAATCTGCAGGTTTTGACTTTTCCTAGCTCGCGCAGACGCATGAGTTCCATCCCCTAGCTTTGCGAACCTACAGCGCATGTCGTGCCTTTGAATATCGCATATTGACCGTGTCAAATACTCTGTTCAATTGACCGGTCAAATACGATCCCCCGGGCCTCGTTTGGCACGATTTACCTATAATAATTTAAATTTAATAAAGTCTAAAAATGAAACCAAATATTAGTTTAATTTTTGGAATATGTCACATATCATATACCTACCATATATTTGTATGAGTATCTTCCTGAACTGAGTTAGTGAAGGTGTTGCGTACCTACCTACACACATCAAAAGAATCTAGGGGACAAGCAATTTCAGACGATTTCCAAAATCATCATAACTTTTGACTGCCGTCAGCGATTTCATATCGGTTTTCAGTGTTCGATAGCCCAATCCTTCGTTCTCGTCCCTTGATCACGTCAAATACGAACAATGTTTCATAAAGTTTCTACAGGGTGATCAATGGAACAGTGTAAAATTGCCAAAAGTTCAGTACGAGCGCGATTTCCCAAAAAAAAAATTATGCATTCCAATAGCACAGTTATGAAGACTGGTGTTTCAGCTTCAGTAACTTTTTTAAATTTTGGAAATCGAAGGTGAATTGCCAAAGACATTCATCATTTTGTGCCGCCATGTTGAATTTCCAAGAAAGTGATCCGATTCCATTAAAACTTGGATCATACTCATGTCTGGTTTAAGTAATTGAAATTTCAAAGTCAAATGTCTTTTTCGGTCACTTTCAAGCCGCCACATTGAGCTTTTATGTGAATGATTCGATTCTAGTGTGTTTCAAAGTTTCATTCAAATCGAATCATTTATGTAAAAGAGTCAATATAGCGGCTCGGAAGTTATCGAAAGTGACATTTGACCTTGAAATGCCAATTACTTGAATCAGACATGAGTGTGTTCCAAGTTTCAATGAAATCGGATCACTTGCTTCTTTCTTGGAAGTTCAACATGCCGGCATAAAATGATCAATAACTTTGGCAATTCACCTTCGATTTTCAAAATTCAAAAACATCACTTAAGCTGAAACACTGATCTTCAAAATTGTGCTATTGGAATGGATGAATTTTCTTTTTTGGGAAATCGCGCTCGTACTGAACTTTCGGCAATTTCACACTGTTCCATTGATCACCCTGTAGCAACTTTATAAAACATTGTTTGTATTTGACGTGATCAAGGAATGGAAAAGAAAGATTGAGCTATCGAACACTGAAAACCGATATGAAATCGCCGATGGGAATCAAAAGTTATGATGATTTTAGAAATCATCTGAATTTGCTTGTCCCCTAGATTCTTTTGATGTGTGTATAATTAGTAGGGAGCGGATTTATATGCGGTAAAAAAGCTCGAAATATGTAGTTTGTATGCGCTTAAAATGTATCAAAATATGCGGTAAAAATGCTCAAATAAAGCAATATATGCGAGTAAATATGTGATATAAGCTGCAAAAATAGTGTAAATCCCAACATTAACATGTTAAACCAACCAACCAACTTCGACCTTCAAAGTAAAAAAAAAATTCCTCGAAAATTTTCAATTTTTTTCTTTTTTTGAAATGAAAAAACCGTGACTTTCTAGCACATATAGACAAAATGGCCAAAATATTGACAAATATTCAGTTATATGCAAAAATATGGACTAAATATGCGGCTATATGCGATTATACGGACTATCAATTTGTGTGCGGTAAAAAGTCAAAATAATAAATTATATGCGAAATAAAACTTGGTATTTAGGTTCCTTATAGATGGAAACGTCAAGCTGCAAGTGGACAGTTGCATCCAACTCAGCGAATAGAACATGTAAAAAATTATAAATCCGCTCTCTAATAATTAGGTACCAAAAATTGAAATTGAAATATATTTTCATTCAAATTTATTAGTTTTGAAATAAAATAAAAAATCGAGTAAAATATAGTACCGTATGACCAAAAACTTTCCTGCTCTAGGCAGGCTGTGGTCTGGTCATTGGAAGGCTCGTTGGCAGGCAAACAAGGCTTATTTTGGCCAGGCCACAGCCTGCCTAGAGGAGGGAAGTTTTTGATCATACGGTAGGTACTTACAGGCTTTGTACGCAGGGTATCAATATTTCTCTCTCAAAAATAAAGATGAAGAGATATAGAAATTTCGATAAAAAAGTTTCTGAAGGATTACTGGGTCATTTTTTGACAAAAAAAAATTATCAACTGTTTTATAATTTTGAGAGACGTAGAAAATTGAGTACAGAGCCGTTTTTTTAAAAAAGTTGTCAACAAAAATAAATAATTTTTCTCACGTTTTGGAAAAAACGCTCTGTACTCAATTTTGTAATACACTCAGTACACCGTATGGAACAAATTGAGGTTTTATCTCCATTTTTGAGGGAGAAATCCTTTAGATAGTTTTTACCTACTGAGAATACAGCCTCAACGAAATATTCAAATTGTTGTCTAATTTCAATAAATAATGTTGAATGATAGTAACACCTGTTTTTAGCGTATTTTTTTCAATATTTGACCGATTTGACCGTCAGTTGACCAAATCTTATTTGACCGGTCAAAATGCAACCCTAAACATAATAGTCTTTTTCGAGCAAGTAACCGTTCATGACCGGTTACATTTGGTTATAGAATTTGACGTTTGAGCGAGGATTGGTTATAAGCGGTAAAGGAATTGCCGTCATTTTGATATCATCACCGGTTATACATTTCATAACCTGGTCCTGAGGCTGGTTATTGTTATGGTGGGGGAACAAATTGTGGCGGCAACAGATTTGAATTTGAAACAAGCAGCGGTGCAGAATTTCCAAACGTGAAACGTACCTACCTAACCTCAAAAACTTGACAACTTGACTTGGCGACGAGAAGAATCGAAGACGATGGACTCATCTGCGATGGACCCACAAGAACATCGGGTAATCCAGATGTCCGATGGCCGCCTGATGGTGGTTTAATCCTGAAAGTAGGTACCTAGGTACTTGTCATACCTCCTATTTATACCTATAGTAGAAATATGAATAGTTGATTCCCAATTCAATTCAATATAACTATTTATTGTTCCTCCTATTACACCATGAACAAGAAAACAAATAGGATTTCATAGAAATTGTAGGTTTGTGTGATGTGATCACGATATCTACACGTGTGATTCGCAAAATTCGTAATCAGGCCAACCCGGGTGACTTCGGAAACGAAATGTTCATCGATTCAAGTGACTGGATTGACTGGATGACTGAATTTTTCACCTTCAAAGCTATCCTAGATTACGAATGGTTCAATAAGCAGGGCTGGGCAAAATACTTCTAAAAATGTATTTAAATACAAAATACAAAATACACGATCCAAGATAGTCGAAATACAAAATACAAACTACTTCTTGAAATGTCTTTGAAATACAAAATACAAAATACGTATTTTGGAAAGCTAAGAAATTCCGAAATACAAAATACAACCTAGAGTATTCTAAATACAAAATACAAAATACATTCTTATTGCGTATTTCAACCATTTTATTGGAAACACCGTAAAATGCAAGTATTTCAATGGAAAACACTTCATTCATTCAGTCGCAACAATAAGTAAATTATTATGAACTATGACAAGACAAATAAAATAAACATAAAGTGGAGAAAACTTTATATTCAAACCTATTCCTCACTTCATTCATCAATTCTTCAAAATAACAAATGTTGATTTCCTCTGGGGACAACCAACTTTTCGAAAATATTGTCCGACATCCGACATGGAACCTCTCGTGGCTGACAGTAGGATAGGATGCACTTATCAGTAAAATGTAAAACGTAAAAGATGCAATCGAACTCATTATCGATCCCAGATAGTGTTCAAAAGCAAGAAATGTCCAATGGGGTGAATATAGTATTACCAGAACAATTTCGGCCCAAACAGACTAAAGAGCATGGGAAACAAATGTATTTTGTATTTTGAAAATCAAAATACTTTCCCGAAAAATGTATTTAAAATACAAAATACGAAATACTAGCTGTCTGAACTATTCCAAAATACAAAATACAAATACTTCTCAATCAAATGTATTTAAATACAAAATACAAAATACTTAAATGAATTTCAATTACGTATTTCAAATACTTGTATTTGAAATACCGCCCAGCCCTGTCAATAAGTACACGGTATGTAACAGAGACAAGTACAGGTACGTAACTATTTGAAGCTATCAGTCCTTCTTTTTCCGCCAAATGCTCATAACCAAAGTTATAACCGCAACGTTTTAGCGAGAAATGTCAGATGTCAAAAAATGACAGTATCTATCTGTCAATCTAATGTCAACCGCTAATAACCAACCGGTTACAAAAAGTTCCTCGCTCGAAAAAGACTAATGTAATGTTATGACGAAATTACAGAATTAGGCGCGGGCAGCTAACTGTCAAAGATAGGCAACCAGTGTGTTTGGTGGACCAACAAATGAAATTTAGCATTGTGCAGCATAGCAAGCGAGTGCCTTTCTTGCGTTTTCTCACCAGAAGAGCGATGTCAGGACGAAAGGGCACTATTTTTGTATACTCTAGGATCTTACGCAGATAATTCCGAAAAAAGAAAACAGGCCAAAAGCATCCTTTTTACACTGAGAGAAAAGATTTCGAATATTTATTATGGAAAACACAGACTCGTTTATTGTTAACAAATGCCTTATTCAAATACGGCTCAATAAATATTTATTTGCATCCACCAAGCGGATTATTTTGATAGCGTTGGAATACCTTGTTTCCTGTTATTTAATATTTGGTTATAATTACAAAACATCAGTTTGATAATGTTTCATCTATACACTGAGAAAAAAATATGTTGAATATAAACCAAGTAGAGTAAGCCCTAACCAATCATAGTTTTAAAATCCGACCTAATAAATATTGAGTTATTATGAATCCATGATATATTCGGAAGAAATTAATATGTGGTGATTTGTAAAAACTCTAATTGATTGATTGTTAATAAATTGAGAGGATAGCAAGAACCTACATATATATTAACAATCAATATGCCTTGTCAAATCGTAGAATTATGGTTGATTAATAAGTAATCCGTGTTGATCGATAAAAAATGTGATTATTTATTAACTACTAATAATATTTTGTTATTTATTGATGAAGGCATAATCAATAAGCCTTATCAAATCGTAGAATTATGGTTGATTAATAATTAATTCGTGTTGATTAATAAAGAATGTGATTCTTCAATAACTACTAATAATATTTTGTTATTAATTAAGTTATCTAGCGCAAATTTGCCGAATTTGACAGGCCCCTAGAACTGAACCTCTCCATACCTTTGACTGTATAAATAGAGCTGTATACCATAGTACTGTAATGGCACTAATACAGCTATTATTACCCAGTCAAACGGTAATAGAAGAGGTCCGATTCTAAAGTTAATCGAATATCGGCGAATTGTGCCAGATTCAAATAAAACATCACTGAATGTTATATTAATGAATTTATTTAGAAAACATACCTACTTATAAAACGTATAAAACTATTAAACTAAAACTACGTATACCAGTCTTAATAAACATTAAGAAAGAGGATTGATCTCATATGGTCTATACAAATACATAGGTACTAAAGTTTCATTGTGTTAATATATCTTTGGCCATTTCCACTTAAATGAGAAGTAACAGGAAAAGAACAATCATCGACTTTTAAAAATAGATAAGGCATGTCGGCCTCTCTTACAACTAACAAGCTTGCAAAATGTTGAACAAATCCAGAGTCTACTGATTTGTTACAAATTAAAACTACGTTGTTGTCATCTTTGTAGGCGACAAACGTTCCGAAATCATCAATTCCATTTTCTGAAAAAAGGTTAACTCTAATAAATTGATTTAATATTTATCCACAGTAGTAGGTATACAATACTCATCCTGATTAACTATTAACATGGCGCGGTCGTGAGATTATAACAATGAATAGATATCTTTATAATAAATCAACTATCATAAAATTTATCATCAATAGCTTAATTCGTTTAATAAATACAGGCTGATTCAAAGTGTCGGGCCACCTTGGAAGTGCATGATATGCAGGTATAGTACAGTACTGGGAAGTTGTTTTAAAGATTCTAGGCTTTTCAATTTTGAAGTTATGGAGGTACAAAATTTGATTTCTCGATTTCTTCTATTTTCGATGTTTCAAAAGATTTTAGCAAAGACTCCATTACATAATAGTGAAATAATGGATTCAAAAAATCAACCTCTGGATCTGTATTGAATTTCTGTTTCTATACAGGTTGAGTCATAAACTACAAAAATTCAGTTTCCCTAAGAAACCAGAAGCAAAGAATTTTATAAAATTGAATTGTGTTTTATTGTGCTCTACATAGGATATGGGACTGTTTGCAGGTACTTTTAATAATTTCCAAGATTCATGACTCACCCTTTATACAAAAGAGAAATTCATCACAGATCTAGAGGTTGATGTCTGGCACTCATTGTTTTTCCATAAACAGTTTACCAAAATCTTTTGAAACAACAAAAATAGAAGCGATCGAAGAACCAACTTTTGTTTCTCCACAACTTCAAAACTGGAAGACATTAGAATCTTTTCAACAACTTTCCAGCACTCTACTTCACCTTTACATTACGCACCTTCAAGATGGTCCGACATTTTTGAGTCACCTGTATGAATAAATTTGTTTTTCTTTAACGAGATACTAGACAATGAATGACATGGGATGATACGACACAAATGACACCATGCACGAATAATGGCGCCGGGTGGAAATCTCTCACCCCACCAACGCATTACATTGGCAATAATAAATAATAATATCCGAAGATACTCTAATGATTAAATTCATTGAGGGTGACTTAGCGATTGTTTATGAATAATGCACAGTTATTATTGAGGAATGAATGGTGCCAAAGTGAAGTGAACATAAGTATATTGTTGGTTAAGAACAGGTGATTGTCCGCCAATATGTATTTGTTTATAGTTAATAAACCGGCTCAATCACAAACAAAATGTGCAATTTGGATGTAATAAATCATTTTGTGGGAAAGTTTGACTAATATTTGATACGGAATAATATATTCATTGAATCTTATGAACTCTTATGAACAACTGGCATAATAAGCCCCTTGATTATAATGAATAAGTGATTTTAAAATAATTATTTGATGTAAACGACATATGGTGACATATACTTTGTTATATGAAACTTTTCTCTCGGTGTACCTATTCCATTGAAAAAGACCACTGTGATGTCTACACTACCTCTAAATGTTACCCATGATTTTTGCAAAACCCATTTTATACTAAGGAGTCCGAAGTGAGTCCGTAAAGTTGGGTGTCTATACAGGCGTTCGATCCTTTGAAAACTGTATGGTACTCAAGCCCACAACTTCCAAGTTGGCTTGTAGTTTGCTTGACTTGCCTGAAAAAACAATAGCTTGAGATAGTTTCACAAAATGAGCTCGATAGATGATGAACCGAGCATTATGTCATTGATGTTCGATGCCACTCATAGCTCCCACATAAAATTTTTTATAAAATTTTCACCTACCTCGTGTGAAACTCCAAGGAAAGAGCTAACGTTGCTCACATTCCAACGCTCAGGTCCTTCTTGGGTTTTGCAAAAATCATGGGTAACATTTAGAGGTAGTGTAGACATCACAGTGGTCTTTTTCAATGGAATAGGTAAAAAGGATGCTTTCGGCCCGTTTTCTTTTTTCGGAATTATCTGCGTAAGATCCTAGAGTATACAAAAATAGTGCCCTTTCGTCCTGACATCGCTCTTCTGGTGAGAAAACGCAAGAAAGGCACTCGCTTGCTATGCTGCACAATGCTAAATTCCATTTGTTGGTCCACCAAACACACTGGTTGCCTATCTTTGACAGTTAGCTGCCCGCGCCTAATCACTCCATTAGGTTAGGTCAGCAATTTAGCAGCGTTGACAGGTGTCAGCTGTCATTTTTACATACGGAGTAATCTCGACCGTTCGTTTAATGAAATTTGCTCGGATCGCTCTGGCATCACGTGATCAAATATCTGTCTGCTCGCTCCGAGATAATATCCCAACGCGCCTGGCGTCTTGTGTCGCTGAAACTCGCCTTATTCCTCATGAGTCAATTTTTTGACAGTTGGTATTTGCATAGCCGTCGACATGGACGTCACCCTCTGACACGGAGCACATGTATTCGACATTTTTGAGAAAGTTAACCAGTTACTTCCTGCATACAGTGCATAAAAGTGTAAAATGTAAGAAGTGCACCATAAGTTTGTGAATCAAGATAATAATTGTTGGGAATTTTAGGTTAGAACCGTCTGAAAGTGGAGTGTCACATCGTTGTGCGCAATGTTCGTATGGAGCAGTTTGGCAGTTTCAACTGGACCGCCACAATCAAAGGAGACACGGAAATGGTCATACAAGCGAACTGTTTGCTGACGTGGCGGAACTGGAGCTGTATCCTTGCGCCGACTGCGATTACAAGAGTTACGACAAACTTGTCAGATATGAACATTACGTGAGAAAACACTGCAGCAGAAATAGTGAAGATGGAGATATCAAGCACGATACGTTCGAGGAAGGGTTTGAAAGATACTTTTGTAAATATTGCAGTGAGTACAGAGGGCATTCGAGCTTACTTTTTGTTAAACATGATATTTCGTGTAAGAATACACGCAAGGATCCACTGGCAAATGCCTGTCTTTCTGTTGGTTCAGTGAACATTAAGAACGAAGTGTTCGTTCATGTGAAACATTCATTTGGCGATAATTCTGGAAGTAATCAACTTCCGTACAAGGGCAAAGCCGAATCAGTTTTGGATGAACAATCAGTGAAACATGTTAAAGCCGACAGTGACGGCTGGTTCTCTTGTTCGAAATGCCCTTATCGCTATCAACAAAAAAAATCCTTGGTAAGGCACGATATGATGGAGCACGTTGAATTCGACCAAATCCAATGGTTCAATTGCAACATATGTTCCTACCGAGGGAAGTGCAAAGAATACTTGAAAAGGCACATCATCACTCATGCCAAATGTGACGAAATCAAGTGGTTCAATTGTGTGGAGTGTTCGTATCGAACCAAGCTGAAGCAGTACTTGTCCAGACATAAGCTGGTGCATGCGCGACCTGAACAAATCAACTGGTTCAGTTGTACCATTTGTTCTTACCGAACCAAATGGAAGAAAGATTTGAAATCGCACTTGCTCATCCACGGCGAAATCAAATGGTTCAGCTGCACCACGTGTTCGTTTCAAACTAAATACGAAAAAAGCCTGAAACAGCACGTGCGCCTGCACGAAACGAACGTGTTTGATTGTCCGAAATGTTCGTACAAAAGCAAGAGAAAAGGCGACCTGAAGATTCACATGCGGACGCACGCCGCTTCCGATGAAATCGACTGGAAGCCGTGTACGAAATGCGCCTACCGCGCCAAGGACACGGGACACTTGAGGGCGCACATGCGGACGCACGCCGCAGATCACGAGATCGAGTGGTTCAACTGCCCGGATTGCGAGTACCGGGCCAAGCGAAAAGACGTGTTGCAGAAACACTCGCTGAAGCACGCCAATCCCGACGAAATCCAGTGGATATATTGCAGCACGTGTCCTTCTAAATTCAAACAGAAGGAGTGCTTGAGGAGGCATTTTTCGCGAGTACACGCGCCGGCCGAAAACATCCGTTGGTTCAGTTGTGCCGAATGTTCGTATCGTGTCAAACAAAAGGCATGTTTGAACAGACACGTGAAGCGCTGGCACGCTCAAGATTGCTGATGTTGAAAATCGGAGACTGAGACAAACACGAAGAAGCACGTTTGCTGAAGTCGGCACACTCTCCTTTAGTAGATATGTAGTACTTCTATGTTTCATCGTAGGTACAATTTTATAATAATAAACTAATGTTCAGCCTAATAGGGGGTTGTTTCACTTTTTCCGCCCCATTTTGTACGGTGTACGCCACTGGATATTTTTGACTAAAGTTGTTTGCGTCATGTGATGGTAATCTATTTCATAAGTACTTGTGATAAATTTGGTCAAAATCGCTTTAATGACCTGAGAGTTATTACAAAACAAAAAATTTCAAAACTGAACTTTGAAGGGCTGTATCTCCGGTAGGAAGCGTTTTGGAGAAAAATAAAATCATGCAAATTGACTAATTTTTCCATCGACCAACACTGGTGGAGTCTTTTTTTTATGAACTGAAGTATTCATTTTTCGGCGTTGCTGGGATTTTTTTTCTTCTCGATATCATACCTAATAACTCAATTATCTCGTAAACGATGGCCTAAATCAAAATTTTACAGGGGTACCTAACTTTTTTTTTCAAAATTGAACAGGATTTTCTAATTTTTCAAAAATAACCAGTTGCGTAGAAAATGGGGCGGAAGAAGTGGAACAACCTCCCTGTATCTGTCACTGGGCAATTTTGACAAAAGTTGTCTATGTCATGTGATGGGTAAGTATCTATTTCATATTCTAAATTTTTCCATCAAAAATTCTGTCTTTCCCTCAGCATGGAAACATGCTCACATTTTACCATTGCCTAAGACCTCAAATCCATGTCATCTGAGTGATATACGTCCAATAAGTATCCTGCCAACTTTGTCCAAGATCTTTGAGAAAGTTTTGGAAAGACAGTTACGTAAACATATGGAACAGAACTCCGTGTTACCTGATAATCAATCTGGATTCAGAACTCGACACAGCTGCTGTACTGCCTTGCTTTCCGTGACTGACGACATACTTAGGGCTACAGACAAGGATCTACTGACAATTTTGGTGCTGCTGGATTACTCGAGGGCATTCGATACCATCAATCATCAAATTATGAAATCCATCTTACACTACATTGGTTTGTCGGTGCCTGCTGTAACTATTATCTTCGAGTATTTGACCGGTAGAACTCAAAGTGTTGTCTACGGGAGTTGTGTTTCTTCTCCCTTGAGGGTTTTGAGCGGCGTGCCGCAGGGATCAATTCTCGGCCCATTGTTGTTCATTATCTATATATCTAACTTTACTGCATCTTTTCTCTCCTGTCGACAACACTTCTACGCCGATGATACGCAAATATATATTTCGTTTCCTTTGGCTGAGTCACAGCAGGCTATAACCGCATTAAACTTCGACCTCTCCATCTTGCACGACATTTCTCAAAAACACTGTTTGCGACTCAATCCGAAAAAAACATCTGCAATCCTGTTCGGTAAGCGCGGCCAACGGGATGAGCTGGCACTGCTGGCAGGCTGTGGTGACATCATACTTGGAGGAGAAGTTGTTTCGTTCACTCAGGAGATCAAAAATCTTGGAGTTCATATTGATAATGACCTGAAATTCACTACACACGTTTCAAAATGCTTACAACGAGGTTACTATCACTTGAAAATGATTTATCAAAATAAATCTTTCTTAAAGCTAGGAGTTAAGAAGGTTCTGTGCGAGTCTCTGGTTTTGTCTCAGGTCAATCATTGTGATATTTTGTATGCTCCTTTCCTGAGGTGCTGTGACATCTATCGACTGCAGAAGCTTCAAAACTCGTGCTTGCGCTTGCTTTACGGAATTAAAAAATATCAGCATGTGAGTCACAAGCTTAAGGAGGTTGGTTGGTTGAATATGGCAAACCGAAGAACATTGCATTCTGCATGTCTCTTTCGCAAGATCTTTCAATATAGGGTGCCTGCCTATTTGTATGCAAGACTGAATTTCGGATCGGATGTACACAGCATCAATACTCGATTTAGGGATGCAATCGCCCCGCCGCTCCATTCTGCCGAACTGTTCAAGAAATCTTTCACTTATAACGTGTACAAAGTGCTTTCCAGCCTGTCGTTTGACTATGCCGGTCTAACTGGGAGGCAATTTAGAAAGCAGCTCTTTCTGACTTTGATGAGTACCCAGTAGCGTCTTATATTTTATTCTGGTTTAAGTCTATTCTCTTATTTAAGCTCGGTAATATATATTCACTTTTTTTTTTTTTTTTTTTTTCCTTTTCTTGTTATGAATATTTATTGTTGATTTTGTATATTATCTTGTTGTATCATTTATTTATATATTATAGTTTCACATGGAATGTATTTTCGGTTTGGTGTTGGATGGGTGGTTAGGTGGAAGAGCAGCTGGAAAGCTTCGACTTTCCAATAAGCTGAACCTCGCCATCCATTCAAAGTTCTCAATAAAGACATTTATTATTATTATTATTATTATTATTATAAGTATTTATACCTTTGGTCAAAGTCGCTTAAATGACCTGAGAGTTATTGCAAAAAGAAGATTTTGGAAACTGAATTTTGAGGAGCTATATCTTTCTTACGAAGCGTTTTGAAAAAAAAAATTATGCATGTCGACCTAGTGACTATCCTGTAGATACAGATGACAGAAAACGGACACCTCGAGGGACACCTGCGTTTCTACTCATTACAAACGAACGCAATCCACGTTTACCACCACGTACCTACATCACTTCAGCGCATACATGAGAACGCATACCTGCAGAGCGCGGTAATTTCAATTTTGACGCACGAAGTGTCACTGTCAATGGCATCTGTCAATCAATACCTAATCGAAATGTAAACGAACATAATAACCTTCTAACCAATCAACATTTAATATTGTTCAGAATGAAATGTTAGGCGCCGCATGGCAAAAAGACGCAGAAAAGATTCAGGTGATACGAAACACAACAAGCTGCAAGGCGATCACCGAAACAAGACCGTTATTAGGTTAGGTCTGTCGAAACGTCAAATCGACGTCAAGCGCTGTCAGCTGAAATTTGCGTGACATCACACACGCACACCGTATTACAGTGGGTGCTTTCCATTTAAAACATTTGTGTTGGTTTGTGTCAGCTTGTGTCGATGAGACAAAGGAACACAGATCAAATGGAACGCATTTGTGTCGATTTGTGTCGACACAAGTCGACTTGTGTCGGTAAATGGAAAACGCCCAGTGTTGTCAACTTGTTATCGTGATATGAAATATGGCAACGTCCTACTTTCACAGGTATGCGCAGAAGCCTTTCGGGATACGTGGATTTCCCACTCCGAACTACCTAAGTACTCCCAGTACGCAAACCATAAGTATCTGACAGTAATTTGACAGCTATCAACTAAAAGCACTTACGATTTTGTGACTTTTCGACATTGACGCCATGAATATTGATCACATTTCAACTTTTTGGAACAAGTTTTTTATTCAACTTTGGCGCGCTAGACAGCGTTCTCGATGACGTCTACCAGAATTTTTGACAGACTCGTAGCCTACTAGAAACGTTAGTTTTAAAACTAAACTGCTTTGTACGAAACTTGGAGAACCTCAAAGCTCAGTGAATGAGCCGGATGATAACAGTGTCGAATGACTAAAATGTGAGTAACTTGCGATTTTGCGTATAAAAGTATTAAAAATGGAAATTCTAGGTTAGATTTTCCTGAAGTGGACGGTCCACATCGTTGTGCGCAGTGTCCATACCGAGCAGTTTGGCCGTTTCAACTGTACCGTCACAATCAAAGGACCCATGAAAATGTTCATACAAGCGAACTGTTCGCTGTTGTAGCGGAACCGGAGCTGTATCCTTGCGCTCACTGCGATTTTGAGACTTTTTATAAACTCAGAAGATATGAACATTGCTCAAGAGAGCATCGCTCTGTGAATATTGATGAGAGGAATGGCAAGAGTGATGAACTTGCACGGTACTCTTGTAAATATTGCACATTTCAAGAACATTCTAGTTTGTTGCTTGTCAAACGTCATGGTTCATGTAAAATAGCACCCGTCAAAGATCCACTAGCAGGTGTTTCCGCTAGTTCAACAGCAGATTTTGAAAATGACTTCAAGCCAAAAAATGTGGTTTTCATCGATGCAGATGGCAGTTTTCAAGCCAGGTTTTTGTACAAAGACGAAACTGATTCCATCTTGGACAGAAGTTTTGCAGCTGACGGCACCAATCGCTACTGCTGTCCGTACTGTTCTCGTCGTTACAAACACAGAGGAGACTTGAAACGGCACGTCGTGGCCATGCACGCTGCTGGCGACGAAATCGAGTGGTTCCACTGTACGAAATGTTCGCATAGAACCAGACACAAGCGCTGCTTGACGCGGCACATGCTGACGCACGCCAAATGCGGAGATATCCCCGTTTTCGGCTGCAACAAGTGTTCGTATCGCGGCTTGCAAGAACAAGACTTGAACAAGCACGTCAAGCTCACGCACGGCAAATGCGACCTGATCAAGTGGTTCGATTGCACGTCGTGCACGTACCGAACGAAGCGGAGGCAGACCTTGGCGTGCCACGTCAAGTTCGTGCACACGGCGCCCGAGCACATCAAATGGTTCAGTTGCACCGAGTGTTCGTATCGCGGCAAACGCGGCGCGGATTTGAAAGCCCACGTGCTCGCCCGACACACCAGTCACGACGAAATCGCGTGGCTCGATTGCGCGGAATGTTCGTACCGAGCCAAGAACAAGGTGCGCTTACGGAGACACGTGACGAACAAACACACGCCAGGAGCCGTCAGCACGTTCAGTTGCACCGAGTGTTCGTTTTCGAGCAAGCAGAGGGAAGGTTTGAGATTGCACATGCTCAGGAAGCACGCCAGTGCCGACGAAATCGACTGGTTCAGTTGTACGCAGTGTTCGTACCGCGGTAAGCTCAAGGTTTGCTTGAAGTTGCACATGGCGAGACGGCATGCGGACGTGAAGAACTCCGTGGACGAGTCCAAACGTGCGACACTCCAACGAACTTGATTGAAGACTTTGTAACAAACCGAAACCTATAATAGCGCCTTTCGCTGCTGCAATATATGCCTCCTGTGCAACAAGATCACCTCCCCAATTTATGGCCTTAAACGCACGCCCATTATTGGGTCTTAGTTCCAAGTCAAGAGGGCACAGAAAGTAATATAATATACAGGAGCGGAAGGCAAATAAGTTAAGATGTAAAAGAGCCGCGAAAGCAGTTCTAATGCCTGGTGTTGATTTCGGTCTTGTCTTGACCAATTCCAATGTTTTTGAATGAGAAAAACTGACTAAACTCACAGAAAGGGGAGATTGAAAGGGAATAAGCAGGGATTGGAAAAGACAAGGAGATTTTGGGGAGACGTCGAGAGCCCGTGGTTGCGAACGGTATTTTCTTAGGGCTCTCGACGAAGTTTTTTTCATAAATATATCACACTGTGTCTTAATTCTAGTTAGTTATTATTTTTTCAATGTAATTAGTAGAGGATAGTAGTAGAAGCGGTGTCAAGTGTGTGACGTGCCCTCCGACCCCGCGCAGGCCGAGATAATCTAAGGTAATGTAATTTTTTTGTTGTTTGTTCTAATTTTTAGGTAGTGAGTACGTATAGTAATTAAGTCTCATTGTTGGCGGACCTCCCCATTATTTTAAATAGAAGGGTTCTGTACTTTCAACTTCGCCTTTTTGTTATATACATACCCGCGTCAATAGATAGGTAGAATAGACTGAAGTAGGAATAGGTACCTACTTACGGGTAAAGGAAATGACCCCAGGGTGGCGGATTCCACTGTCCTCGAATCTGACCGCTCGAGCCTTCGACGATACCCGCTACAGATACCTAAGTAGGTACCTACCGATATTTTTATTTATTTATTGCTTTCTTTTATTTCTTTTATTTACCGCGTAAGGTCAATCAAGTATTTTAGTATTTAGTAATAACGTTCTTGGGTACGTTTATTCCACTTTACCCAGGTGGTGGCAGCGCTAGTGATTAGGCTTTAACTGAGGTCCAACTCAGATCAATTCCCTTCGAGATTCAATTAAATACTTATACCTGGAAATTGAAACAAGAAGGGACCGCGAGGTGTTACAACTTCAAGAAGTGGTTGGAGATTCAGGAGATTATTGTAAGAAAAAAGCCTCGAAAAAAGCTAATAGATACGAACACTGGTCCAAGAATTGCTTCTCGAACTGTAGCCTTTAAAGGTCGGGACCCTGAAGATCGATCACTCATCTTTTAGAAGCGAGAAGCGATACAGCGGCGTTAGGAAGCATTTCTGGGTTCATGTAGTTGCCGATTTTTTGTTTATTGATGACAATTATATCCCAGTTTTCCTCCGGATTTAGCTTACATCGCTTATTATATATTATGCTTAGCTTAGCTTTCTTAACATTATATAAACTCCAGCGCCCTAGAGAACGAACATTCAATTGGCGCAGTCGGTAGGATCACTCTGTCAAAAACGTGTTCTAAAATAGTGCGTCCAAGTTCCAAAAAACGCGCTAAGGCACGGAGCATTTTGATGCCTTAAACCGACAGACGAACCTACATCTACAACCTACAAAGAAATAGTGACGAACTTTCGAGTGTGGATCCAATCGTAATAATTGAGGCCTTCCACACCAAAGTTCCAAACAACAAGTCCGAGAATTGATGAGTAACACGAACACGACTACAAACCAAATCGAACCGATGTCCACAGCAGCGATATACCTGATCACGCTGTAAGTACACTTTATGCCTCTAAGCGGCCGTAACTCCGGTTCAGATTCAGAGGAGAATTTGGACGCGAAGGTCGAAGACGCTATCTTGTCTCTCCGCTTGTTAGGATTAGGACAAGGCAGAAGGTTTAGATCGCGTTCGCCTCATAGAAGTTACAGAAGTAACGAGATAGAATTACGCACAGCCAAAATTCTAGCAAACATGGCAACAGGAGCAGCTCCCACGGTACAACAAGTAATGCAGCAAGTACCCCTTGGAAACCCTCCGAATGTAGTGCCACAAATTTTTAAAGATGCCTACCCTCTATGGTCCCTGAGTTTACAGGAGACCAGGCTTCATTAGGCGATTATTTACGCCTCGCAGAAGATATAATTGTGAATTTTTATAACAATCAAAATCCGGATGATTTTCAGAACAAATACATCCTAAATTGTTTCAAAAACAAAGTTACAGGTAAAGCGAAAAGCGATATCTCAACCTACACAATCGATTGTTGGCTGGATTTAAAATCCGCTTTGTTAGCAACTTATGCAGATAAGCGCGACCTGCAGTCTTTAACGTTGGAGTTATGTGAACTCAGACAGACCCGTATGTCGGCTATTGAATTCTTTAACGCTATACAAAAAAAACTTAAATTTACAAATAGCCTATTGCACAAATCATTTTCCAAACGAAAAGAAAGTTCACCTGATATAAAATGCCACAGATTTAGGGCTTAGGGTGTTCCTCAAACATTTAAATAAACTAGTCGGTGACTACATCACCACGCGCAATCCGGCGACGCCTCAAGAAGCGCTAAGGATTTCCACCAATGATTTTCAAATAAATCAAAAAACAAACCCCGTCGTGCCAGCGGCTCCATATCAAGCACGATACCCGCCAAGGTTCGTGAAAAATCCCCAATTTCAGTACCCAAATAAACAATTTGAAAATTATCAGGCAACGCAAAGGCAACAATACCAAAATCCGAAACCATATAACGCGTTTCAACCAAACCCAAATCACGTACCGACAAACAAACCGGTACCCATGTCAACCTCAACGATAAATAATAATAACTTTCAATCCTTTCAACCCATCACAATATAGAAGAAGGAAATCCTCCAGGAAATGTAATCGAACCCTCTGCCGAAAATACAGTGCAAGACGGACGAAACCATTTTATAGAGGAACAAGCCTCGAATCACCAATCGTTGAATCATTGACATTGGACCACGAAAAATCCTCATTACCCTATATCCTTATACCCTACAAAAATTTTACTTTGCGATGTCTAGTCGACACTGGGGCTACGAAGAGCTTCGTAAGCCCCGAAATTGCGGAAAAACACTTCCCCAGAAACATTAAAAATGACCCACTAAAAATAAAAACCGCCCATGGCACGACGCAGGAAAATTTAAGCATGATAATCAAAACTCCTCAAATTTTTAAATCGGACACAACCGTCAAATTTTATTTATTTAAATTTCATCAACATTTTGACTGTCTCCTAGGATGGGACATCCTCAAAGCATTAGGAGCAGTTATTGACGCGAGCAAAGGGGAGCTCACGACTCCCAAAACAAAAATTAAATTGCATCACAAAAATATTGTGAACGAGTGTAATAATTTTCATACGATTGAACCGCGTACACAGAAAATTGTTAAACTAAAAATCAAAAATATCTCCAATGGTATTGGAATTTTGCCCTACCAAAAATTTTCAAATCTAGGAATCCCTGAGGGCTTGGTTAAAATTAATAATTACGAAACCATCTGTTCCGTTTTGAATGCAACAGAAAGCGAAATTTCTTTCAACCAATCACAAGCTTTTGAAGCCATTGAGGTCTCGGAATCTGAGACCGATGATTTCGAAAATTTCAACAGCTTTGATTGCGGGAAGTTTAGCTTCGACTTGTCCAAAGTCAGAACAGAACATATGAATGAAGAAGAGAAAAGAGAGAAAACCAAACTCTTAGTGGAATATAAAGACATTTTTCATTTCCCAGATCAGAAATTGACTTTCACAAATCCCGCCAAGCATTCAATAAAACTGAAAGACGATAAACCCATATACACGAAGAGTTATCGCTACCCTTACGTGCACAAGGAGGAAGTTAATGAACAAATTTCAGACATGCTTGATCAAGAAATTATTGAACATTCAAATTCACCCTTCAATGCACCAATTTGGGTCGTTCCAAAAAAATTGGATGCAACAAACAAACGAAAATGGCGTTTAGTCATAGACTACAGGAAATTAAATGAAAATACTGTAGATGATCGGTACCCTTTGCCAAATATTTCTGATATATTGGACAAATTGGGCCGAAGTCAATATTTTTCATGTATCGATCTGGCTAGTGGATTCCACCAGCTCGAAATGGACCCTAGCGACGTCAAAAAAACTGCTTGTAGCGTGGACAATGGACATTACCAATTTAGACGCATGCCTTTCGGGTTAAAAAACGCGCCCTCAACGTTCCAGCGCGCTATGGACAACATTTTGAGAGGTATTCAGAATGAAACCTGCTTTGTTCATCTGGACGACATAATGATATTCAGTACTTCACTCCCAGAGCATATTGTCAGACTCCGGGAAGTCTTCGAAAGGCTCAGAAGGGCCCATTTGAAAATCCAGCTGAACAAATCAGAGTTTCTCAAAAAAGAGGTCCAATACCTAGGACATGTCGTCACTCCACAAGGTATTAAACCAAATCCAGAAAAAATTTCAGCAATTGAAAACTTTCCAATTCCAACAACCAAAAAACAACTAAAGGGATTTTTGGGACTAGTTGGATATTACCGGAAATTTATCGAGGGCTTTGCAAAAACTACAAAACCACTTACGTCACGATTAAAGAAAGATACAGAAATCAACGTCAAGGACGAAGATTACTCCAAATGTTTTAACCTATGTAAAACACTTTTGACAAATGAACCATTGCTCCAATACCCAAATTTTGAATCCCCATTCTTACTTTCCTGTGATGCAAGCAATTACGCTATAGGCGCAGTTTTATCCCAAGGACCAAATGGGTCGGACCTACCAGTTGCATATGCATCAAGAACCCTTAATGCCCACGAAATCAATTATTCCACCATAGAAAAAGAGCTACTTGCCGTAGTCTATGGAACCAAAATGTTCAGGCATTACTTATTTGGTCGAAAATTTAAGGTCATCAGCGACCACAAGCCCCTTCAGTGGATAATGTCCCTCAAATAGCCTAATTCAAAATTATTGCGTTGGCGACTGAAGCTGGAGGAATACGACTACGAAGTGGTCTATAAAAAAAGGAAAATGAATTCCAACGCTGATGCCCTTCCGCGAGTTCCCAACCTAAATCTGTTGACGGAAACAGAATTCGGCAACGTACACCGACTATACTAAATGCCGATTTATTTGAAGCCCCAGAGGACTTCTCTCTGGCGCACTGTGTCTCGGAAGACTTAATTATGAACGCTGGCATAGCCAGGACTTTTAAGGAAAAATTCGGCAACGTCTTAACACTTGTCAGTCAGCATAAAACAATAGGAGATGTGGCTTCCCTGAAATTATTGGACAGATACATCTACTATTTCATAACAAAGAAAAACTTTTATGACAAGCCCACTTACGAAGACCTAAAAAATTCCTTAATTGCTTTAAAACAAAGGACCCCGCACGATTCTTATGGAAAATGGCTCCCGGTTAAATTCTCTGAATTTTTGGTATGTTGTAGCTCATGAGATACTAATCGAATACCGTGAACCCCAAACTCAAATAATGGACAGTTTTTTACCCACAGGGGGTTGAAGTTGGAGGTTTTGACGGCTTCAAAATGATATTCTGACGTTAATAAAAGCTTTCTATTTGGTTGCTCTTCAAGTTGTGTTTCAAGCTAAATGTATTTATTTGACAGAAAAATATCAATCCCCTCCTCCATCCCCAACCTCTATTTACCATCATAAAATTCGAGATTACTCCCAAAAGCCATGCGGATGGCTTCTGTGATTTAAATTATGAATTTTGACATACAAATTATTTTCCACCCCTAATGTTGGGGTGCCGATTTTCCAATTTTCCTTGGTTAATTTGGCTGAATTTTTGGTATTGTGTACTTCTAGTTTTGCTGAACAAAAAGTTCTATTACCAAAACTTATTCCTATGAACAGTTTTTGTTCTGCAAGGGACTGAAGTTCAATATTTATGCTCTCAAATCTTCAACTTCAGTTCCCTGTAGAACAAAAACTGTCCATAGGAATAAGTTTTGGCATAAGAACTTTTTGTTCATCAGAATTAGAAGTACACAATACAAAAAATTCAGCCAAATTAACCAAGGAAAATTGGAAAAATCGGCACCCCAACATTAGGGGTGGAAAATAATTTTTATGTCAAAATTCATAATTTGAATCACAGAAGCCATCTGCATGGCTTTTGAGAGAAATCTCGAATTTTGTGATGGTATATAGGGGATGGGGGTGAAGGAGGGGGTTGATATTTTTCTGTCAAATAAATACATTTAGCATGAAACACAACTTGAAGAGAAACCAAATATAAAGCTTTTATTTACGTCAGAATATCATTTTTAAGCCGTCAAAACCTCCAACTTCAACCCCCTGTGGGTAAAAAACTGTCCGTTATTTGAGTTTGGGGTTCACGGTATTTGATAAGTATCTCATGAGCTACAACATATCAAAAATTCAGAGAATTTAACCGGGAGCCATTTTCCGTAAGAATCGTGCGGGGTCCTTTTTCTTCTTTCATTAATTTTCGACCATGATTCATTACTCATCCATTCTGCTTTCTTTTCTCTCGTATAGTGGTTGGTGATTGTTGACAGCATTCAGTGTACACTCTTTTGCAGCTCAACCATATTTCTTCAATGGGGAGATCGTAGTTGATAGTTTTGGATCCCTTCTCTAATTTTTTATCAGTTTTTCTTTTGCATCTTCGTCTAATTTTTTTGGGTCTAGTAGTTTCGGCCGTTGACTAGTTTTGTTGTTCTTGTTTCTTTTATTCACTCTCTTGCCATCTTTTAACCTGAGTTTAACCATTAGTAGATAGTGGTCTGATCCAATATCAGCGCCCCTTCTATTTCTCACGTCCAGGGGGGTTTCACTCAAGTTTCTAAAGCATAAATGATCAATCTGATTTTCTGTTTTTCCATCTGGTGTTTATAAACACAACCTACAACAATTATTGAAAATAGATACCCTATAAGAGACCCGATTTTTGGTAAATACCGGGTATTCACCCTTAAATATAAAAACCCGGGTATTTTACATCACTGTTCCTGAATGAAAATTTCTTTCGCGATTGAGATTTGAGTCGTATTTTCAAATTTCAATATTCGTCTTTCACCTCAAAAGTGCGGTGAAAATACATTTGATAAGTATGTTTGATATGATCTGGCAGGTTCTACAGAGTTTCCAGGGTAATAATACGATTATGCTATTGTTACCTCTTGGAGGTACCTCTTCGATCTGAAGGTGTCAGGTAGGTAGGTAGGTACTAATATGCGATGCTGCCAGATTGGACAGATTTGTTTTTGTTAATAACTTGCAAATCGCAGCCGATTAAATTTTCTTATTACTTTTCCCATGCTCCGTTAACGTCCACTATAACGTGTTCGAAAGAAAATCCGCCATTTTTTAATCACCCTGTTACCAGATGGAACCATATTTTATCACTCCTTCTCTTCATTCAATACAAATCATATTGATTATTACTTAGGTAATAAATAAGCACAACCGAAGTTTTTATTATGAATGTATTATTTTATTTAGAAAGCAAATCAACATGGAAGAATATATACAGTTTTAATCAAGCCAACTTTGATGATAGACTCTCTTACTTGTCTTGCTTCAGAAAAAAATATTATATGCTCCTATCCCTTCCCAAGAAAGATAGGTAGGTACAGGGTGTCCAAATTCACAGACTGAAGATCAATTTTCTGCAACAGCAACTAAGCCTATTTAGTACATGACCCGTACCAAGCAACTATAACATTTGTTTTAGTAATCCACGTTTCCCGAAAGGCTTCTGCGCATACCTGTGAAAGTAGGACGTTGCCATATCATATCACGACAACAAGTTGACAACATTGTAATACGGTGTGCGTGTGTAATGTCACGCAAATTTCAGCTGACAGCGCTTGACGTCGATTTGACGTTTCGACAGACCTAACCTAATAACGATCTTGTTTCGGTGATCGCCTTGCAGCTCGTTGTGTTTCGTATCACCTGAATCTTTTCTGCGTCTTTCTGCCATACAAGCCTGTAACATTTCATTCTGAGCAATATTAAATGTTGAATGGTTAGGAGGTTATGTTTGTTGTTTGTTTACATTTCAATTATTGATTAACAGTTGCCTTTGACAGTGACACTTCGTGCGTCAAAATTGAAATTCTCGCGCTCTGCAAGTATGCGTTCTCATGTATGCGCTGAAGTGATGGTAAACGAGGATTCTCTGGCTAATTTCAAAGAATGACAGGGGCATATCTACTTTTATTTCCTTTAAAATACCTAAATAAGATGTGATTAGAGAGGTTTATTAAAATCGTACCTAAGTTTTTAAATTCCGTGAACTTAAACACCCTGTATCTTTTTCACAAATCGAGATAATGCATAATTATTTCCCGAACCAGGACGACTAGGAGGGTTTACCATTGAAGTTTGCTCGATTGAAACTAAAACACCCTGCTATAGGTACCTATATGAAATAGTCACAAATATTTAGTTGATAAAATTAATTAAATCGGAAGCTTCTTTGAGTTCCAGTAACAATAAAGCGATGTCGTCTTGTTCCTGGCATTTTTTATGACAAAGCACGTTACAATCATGTCGTCAATCAATGTGACGATCGTCCTTTTGACATTCATCCTATAAGGATAGGTAGGTACAGAGGTAGAAAGAACTGTAACTACGAGTGTAACTATGACGTGGAGCAATAGGTAGGTACATGTAAAACTACTCTGCTACTTGAAATCGTCAGGTGCGGCGTGTTTCGTCTTCAACAAGTGCTTCCTCAGGTACGATCTTGCCTTCGTCTTGTACCAACACTCGGCGCACCTGAACCACCTGGTGTCTTCGGGCGCGGCGTGAGTCAGCTTGTGCTTCCGCAGATCGTGCTTCATCCTGCTGCGATAGCCGCACTCGTCGCAGCCGAACCACTCCACCTCGTCGACCGACTTGTGCGTCAGCATGTGGGTCCGCAAGCTGGCCTTCATCTTGCTCCGGTACGAACACGTCGTGCAGTTGAACCACCTGACCTCGTCGTCCGGAGCGTGTTTCAGCATGTGCGTCCGCAGATTCGACCTGCGCTTCGTGCGGTACGGACACTGGCCGCAGCACGTCCACACGACCTCGTCGTCGGCGGCGTGCGTCAGCATGTGCTTCCGGAAGTCCTGCTTCATCTTGCCGCGGTACGAACACTGCGTGCAGCAGAACCACGCGATTTCGGCGTCCGAAGCGTGCGTCAGCATGTGGTCCTTGAGACGCTGGTTGTGCTTGGCGCGGTACGGGCAGTGCGGGCACGTCAGCCAGTTGATCTCGTCGCTGGCGGCGTGCGTCAGCATGTGCCGCTTCAAGCTGGCCTTGTACTTGGTCCGGTACGAACACTCGGAGCAGCAAGTCCATTGGATTTTGTCGGGCGTCTTGTGGAGCAGCGCGTGGATCTGCAGCTGCTGCTTGCGCCTGGCGCGGTACGAACACTCGTCGCAATCGAACCATTCGACTGCCACGTGCCGCACCATGTGCAGTTTCAAGTACGACTTGTGCTTGCTCTTGTACGGACACCGTTCGCAACGGTAATAAACCGTCGAATCGTTTACAGGCGAATTACGAGCCAATTTCATTTTATTCTTGGGGCCGATAGTCAGAGGCCGTAGTGGATTTTTGGGTGCCATTTCACATAAACTTCGATGTTTGATGAACGATAAACTCGAATGGCCTTTGTACGTGCAGTAAGCACAATGGTACCTGTCAAAGTCGTCGTAAAACGGACCGGTTTTGACGCGTCCTAAACATTGCAACGCAAACGGTCCATTTGTGCTGCAATGCTTGCTCACGCAGTGTTCATATCGGCTGATGCTGAAGTTGGTCGTGAAATCGCAGTAAGCGCAAGGATACAGCTCCAGTTCCGACATAGCGGGGTTCAACTCAGTTGTATGAACATTTCCATGAGTCCTTTGATTGTGACGGTCCAGCTGAAACGGCCACGCTGCTCGATGCGAACATTGCGCACAAAGATGCGACGCCCCCGTTTCGGTAAATTCTGGCCTTGGTTCTGACCTAAAATGATCAATATCTTCGACTCGAACTTTGTGAAATTGTTGGTTACTCACATTTCAAGTTTTTATCATCGCTCAATTACTACAACTTCTTGACATTTTCACCGTCAAGTTCTCAGTATTTGTCGGTACCTATTTTAGTCTATATAAATGAATGATATGTAGGGCCCTAGATGCGAAAAGTCGACTGAAGATTGAAATAATGCGCCATCTGTCAACTTGTCTCTCATCTGGCCCAACGCCATCTTGGATGCATTTCTTTGACGTTTGATGTCGATCAATACGCAACGTTGGAGTGGAGCTGGGCGTGGCTTATTTATATGTTCTCTGTTTATATGTATCAAGGGATTAAAAGGGGCTTGGCTTTTATTGCGAGAGAAACACAACGAATAAAACTGTTTCTATGTAGGCAGGCAGATACGTTCTGTCAATGTAGACGGTAATGTGATTTCTGTTTAGTGAATACAGGCTGGTCGCTGGTCCAGGTTTTAGTGGAACAATATTCAGGGTCGATGCGAATCAAAAAAAAAAGACCTGTTCTTGAAATTATATGTCTGAAGCGCATAATAACGGAGCTATAAGCCTTCAAAGTTGAGCAAACAATTTCGTTTTTTCCGAATTAAGTTTCAACCATTAGCCCGATTGAGCCCAAACTTTGCACAGATATTCGTCGAATACATACCTACCAAACTAGTACTTGAAATGGATTTCTTGAAAATTCGTTCAGTGGCGTAAGTGAAAGGGGGTGAGCTCCTTTCTACCCAGGTATCTTCGACACCACTGGATATTTTAGAAAAATGATTAATTCTTTTGATTTCCCGGTCAATTTTCCTGACGATTTTCACAATGAGACTGGAGAAGGCTTCGAGTTTTTCCGAGAAATTCAAAAACATATTTTGACTAAATGTTCAGTTTCCTGAAAATTTTGCTTGAATCCATCCAAGTATCTCTTAAACTTTCAAGTGCCCACCCGAAGGAACGACTGAAACAAAATTCCTGTAGGTTCCAGATACCAGTCGAGAAAGTTTTGTGTCGCCCTCAACAGATTTTTTGATTTTCTTTCGACCCTGAATTTTTTTTCACTAAAACCTGGACCACCTACCTGTAGATTAGAGATAGGCAGGCAATTTAATTTGAATACGAGATAACTTGTTTCTTCTTTCTTGTTTTCAACTAATAGGTAGTAGTTTTCGGTATTGTTTTCAACTTGTTCCGAATTCAAATGGTTCTTCAGTTTACGCCGCCATCATCACCGCAGTGTGTTGTTTCAGCACGTGCTTTTTCAAATTCACCTTCAGCTTGGCACGATACGAACACTGCGCACAATAGAACCAGTCGATTTCGTCTGCACTTGCGTGTTTCGCCAGCACGTGCAACTTCAAATCCCCCTTGCGCTTGGCTCGATACGAACACTTGGTGCAGTTGTGCCATTTGATGTCGTCTCCAGTGGCGTGCGTCAGCATGTGCCTGTTCAGGTGCCCCTTGCTTTTCGCTTGGTACGTGCATTTTGTGCACGCGAACCAGTCGATTTCGTCCGATCTGGCGTGCGTGAGCATGTGCGGTTTCAGATCGCCCTTCCGCTTCGTGGCGTACGAACACTCGGTGCAGTTGAACGCGCTTGTTTCGTGCGTGCGCATGTGCTCCTTGAGACGCTTTTTCTTTCTTGTTTGAAACGAACACTTGGTGCAGGCGAACCAGATGTCCGAATCGTCGTGCGTGAGCATGTGCGATTTCAGATCCTCTTTGCGTTTGCCACGGTACGAACAATGCGTACAGTTGAACCAAGCGATTTCGTCGGGTGCAGCGTGTCTCAGCATGTGACTCTTCAAGTTTTGTTTGCGTTTGGTTCGGAACGAGCAAGTGTTGCAGTGGAAATACTTGATTTCGCTGCACTTGCCGTGCGTCTGCCTTATGTGCTTGATCAAGCCTTGTTCGCGTACGCCGCGGTAGGAGCACTTGGAGCAACGGAACACGCCGATTTCACCGGACTTGGCGTGCGTCAGCATGTGTCTGTCCAAGTAGCGCTTTTGTTTGGTGCGATGCGAACATATCGTGCAACTGAACCATTCAATTTCGTGATTTTTGGCGTGAGTCACGATGTGTCGTTTCAAGACGGCTTTCAGTTTAGTGCCATATGGACACTTTGGGCAACCGAACCACTCGGTATCGTCACCAGCAGTAAGGTTTGGCTTGGTTTTGACTTCATTACTAAGCTTATCATAATGAAAACCGCCGGCGGAATCAATGAAAATCATTTGTGGTGCTTTTGCATGATCATTCCCAAAAGCTGTTGATCGACTAGCCAGAAGACTGAGGGCAGTGGATCCTTGACGGGGTACAATTCCACATGAATGTTTGACGACAGATAAGCTCGAATATCCTTTGTAAACGCAATTTTCACAAGAATACTTTCTGAATTCTCTATCGAACGTACTAGTCTCGAAACTGTCATCTTGAATATCTCTTCTGCCGATATGCGTTCTTACGCAATGTTCATATCGAATGAGTTTATATGGAGTCTTGAAATTGCAGTGAGAGCAAATATACAGTTCCGGTTCCGATATGACCATAACTGAGGGCAGTTCGGCCCTACGAACATTTCCATGGCTTCTTTGATTGTGATGGTCGAGTTGAAACTGCCAAATCCCTTGATGCGAACACTGCGCACAACCATATAAGGCGTCCCCTTCGGACGGTTCTAACCTAGAATTGTAATGTTCAAGTTGGCATATTATCCAAGTTCATTAGTTGTCTTACATATCAAATCTGATATTGTCACCAAAGCACAAAACTCTATTACTAAAATTTTCAAAGAAATTGTTGGAATGGTTTGCAAAACGTTGATGAATTTGTGCGTGCGAAGAGGTCACACACAGCTGACAGCTATCAGTCACTGTCACTGCGCCAGTCGCCAGCCGTCAATTTCTGACAACCAACTGTCAATTGCCAGACAAAACTGCAATAATCGGTTAACAATCGTCAAAACTGTAGAAGCGGTTGAAATATCAGCGCTTGAACACTACTTATAATGTGAGTATTCTACTACCTTGTTGTTGTAGTCACAAAGTTCAGTGAAAAATAATGAAATTACATAAATTTTTAGGTTAGATCCTTCTGAAACAGACGCGTCATATCGTTGTGCGCAATGTTCGCATCGAGCAGTTTGGCAGTTTCAACTTGACCACCACAACCTAAAAAGCCATGAAGATGCTCATGCCGCCAAATTGTTCACTGCTACAGCGGAACCGGAACTAAATCGTTGCGCTTTTTGCGATTTCAAGACGTTGTATAATCTTGTCAGATATGAACACTTCATTAGAACGCATTACGGCAGAAATCGTGATAGAGAAGACACCAAGAGTTTGGAAAGTTTCGAAAGGTACTCTTGTAAATATTGCAAATTCAAAGGGCATTCCAGCTTGTTTCTAATAAGAAAACATGACAATTCGTGTGAAAAGATACACATACACAAGGATCCGCTGCCAGATGCCGAGGCTAGTGCACCAATAACTGAATCAGACAATTTGATTTCCATTGACTCTGCCGTCAGCTCTCATGATCTGCTCCCAAGCGGATCAGTCCTGGAACAATACTTGCTGGAAGAGGTTGATTCTGACGACAAATGGTTCTGTTGTTCAAACTGTTTTTATCGCAGTAAGACTAAAAGAAACTTGACGAAGCACATCATGTTGACGCACGTTGAAGATGACGAAATCAAATGGTTCAATTGCGAGGCGTGTTCTTTCAGAACAAAATGGAAAATGAGCTTGAAAGGGCACATCGACGTGATTCATGCAAAACCCAATGCTATCAAGCGGTTCAGTTGCGAAGAATGTTCGTATAAAGCGAACAGAAAGCATCACCTTGCGGCCCACATGCTGAGGCACGCACAGCCCGAACAGATCGACTGGTTCAGTTGCACCAGCTGTTCTTACAGGACCAAGCACAAAAAGCACTTGAAGTCGCACAAGCTCAGTCACGACGAAGCCAACTGGCTCGACTGCGCCGAGTGTTCGTTTCGAACCCACCTGAAGATGATCATGAAACAGCACATGCTGGTTCACGATACGAAGGCGGCGTTCAGTTGCGCCCAGTGTTCGTACGCGGGCAAACGGAAGTCCGATTTGAACGTGCACATGATGTTCACGCACGCCGCGGTCGACGAAACCAAATGGATCCACTGCCCGAAGTGCCCGTACCGATCCCCGATTAAGGGACACGTGAAACGACACATGCTTACGCACGACACGGACAAGGACGGGTGGCTTGATTGCACGAAGTGTTCGTTTCGGGCGAGATCGAGGAGGTCTTTGAAGTTGCACATGCGAATTCACAACGCGTCAACCGTACAAAGTTCCGAGGAACAAACAATCAAGCCTCGGATAGATAACCCGAAGCAAGTCAAGTGGATCAGTTGCACCGAGTGTTCGCATATTACCAAACGCAAGTCGGCGCTGAAGACGCACATGCTCACGCGGCACGCCAATCTAAACGAAATCGAGTGGTTCAATTGTACGGAGTGTTCGTATCGGGGCAAGCAAAAACTGAACGTTAAGAGACACATGGCGAAGCATCACGCCACGGCCAAAGATTCGCACGCGGTTTTCTTGAAGAATGAACCTAAAGAAGCACTTGCCGAAGCCGAAATGTGATGAATCAGTTCTTAATTAATTAGGTAGATATTTACCTGATATCTACCTGATAACGTTAATATGGAAATAATAATTATGTTGAATATTTTGCAGTCATTCTCATTTACCTGGGGTCCTCGGGGCGCAGGTTCACCTATACCTACTCATTGGCCGTCATTGGTCAAGTTCACATCACTTGCCCGATCAATAAGCGCTTCCATTTTCTTCACTTCTGAGTTTGTAGTAGCTCTTGAAATCGCAGCAAACGCAAGAATTTAGGTACCTACTGTGGTGGGACGTCTTAAAAATTATAAAATAAAAGGGAATTAAAGATTTAGGAATGAATTAGGATCACGGGCGAAACTTGAAAGTGACGAATTTGCTTGTGATTAATTGTAGTGTATCAGTTACGAGGAAAGGAGATATTGAGGCAAGTCTGATTTCTATTTGTTATCGAATGCGAATTGTTTAAATAAGGTTGAAGTAATTGTTTGGTTTAGAAAATGATGGTAGGTTTTGTTTGATGTTGAACAGCCATGAGAAGCGTCAAGCCGATTTCAATTCCCTGTAGTTGCTTTGAGCTTTTAAATGTGGTCCCTTGTTTCAGCTACCTTCAAAACGCCAGAAAATGGTTAAAACTTCATTTACACTTTCGAAAGATCTCGTTTCCGCCAGATTGACTTCCTAAGGTCAGTTCTGCTGAAAAGCCAGCGCTCTCGACATATATTTTAATCAAAATCTGGACGAAATCTCTCACGCGAAATTTTCCCCCATAGAATAAAAGATTTAACCCCTTTTCGCACGACAAGGAGTTTATGGACATTTAAGATAAGCTAGCGTTACAAACAAAGAGAACCTCTTAAGAACAATGCCAGAAAACTCAGTGTCGTTTCGAAAAACACTTCAACATAGGAATGAACAGAACATCAATTTGCAGGCTAATTAATTAGAGGCTCACCGCGACAATTATTGTACAACTAATTGCAGAGGTGTGTGAAGTAACTCAGCTCGAAATAGAGTTGTTGGATAAGTCTGTAAGTTTTAATAAACTACAGCCCCAGCCTGATATAAACAAATTTATGGAATGTCCACACGCAAGTTTTATGTAAAGTATTTGATCAATAATTGAAATAATGGCTATGATTTCGAAATATCAAAACAAAACTCAGTGAACAACAATCTCTCTCTAAGTACAATTAAATAGTAAAGATTTCTTTTCGTACCAATGAAAATGGGCGAGAAAGTAGAAGGGTTGAAATTAAAACTGGGCGAAGAAATAATAAATTAGGGCAGGGAATTAAAATTCTAGTACTATAGGAAAGGGGTTCGCCAATAGTTCGGCAAATTAGGGAGAATGAGAAGGGAATTAACTTGCAAGGGTTGAACAACTTCGTCGTAGGATTGCGCACGTAATTAGGGGGTGTAGGTACTTTTCTTTCAGAAACCGAATGTAAACTGAATTAAACAATTCCGAACGCTAGCTGAATGCCAGCACGTCTGGAAATTATGGAATGAATAATTAAGGTGAACCTGATTAAATTGGCGATGATCGATCAAATTGATGTAATAAAGATGGGGTGTGGTTAAAAAACTTTGTTTATTTTTCAACATTTATGCAATTCATCCTCTTTAAAAGAACGTGAGGTTACTATTGTAGTTTGATTGCGGTATTAGCACGACGTAAATTTGAGGTAGGTGGAATTGATTTGAATAACTTAGGTAAAAGTAAAATAAAATCTACGGCACAACGAAATATGACTTAGGGTAACTAGACGCATCACAGTTTAATTAATTTATTGTAGGGAAGGGGGGATATCACAGTACTTACTTGTGATTCTACCATGGCATGTGCCAGCATGCCTGGATGCACATTTCTGTGCCTCTTTCAGATGTGATGGTCGAGTTGAAAGGACCAATTTGCTCGATGAGAACATTGCGCACAACAGTTCAGTTATTTTCGACTTGTGAACAAATCAGTGACTTTATTGAAATCAGTAGGTACTTGAGGAAGTAGGTACTTGACCTGCTTACATTTCACCTCTTAGTTTCCACTCACTTCAGTGACAAATTGGGTACTGTGTGCCTGTTGAAAGTGTTCGTACCTGTTAAGTGACATCTCACAATTTGTTGTGACAAGTGACAGTTCTTTGACAGTAGTAGATAACGGCAGTAGGATTAGTAGGAACGTTGGGTACAACACATCAAATACAACCACAGCTAGGAAAAGCTAGCTCGACTACTTTGGTATTTTGATACATTTGATTAAAACATTGGAGACTGACGCAGGTGATGATAAAGGTGCTAAATGTAAGTAGGCTGCGAGTCGGTTTCTATGTCAAGACACGTTGATTTTAGGTTAGAGTCATCCAAAACTGTCACGTTACGTCGTTGTGTGCAATGTTCACATAAAGTAATCTGGCCATTCCAAATGAATTTTCATGATCAAAGGAGATAGAAGCAGATTCAATCAAATTGAAACACTCACGTTTTCTCCGACATGGAACCAGAACCGTACAAATGCCCTGCCTGCGATTTCAAGAGTTATTACAAAATCGGTAGATATGAACACTGCAAAAAGCATCAAAATATTGAAGACACAAACGTCAAAATCGACTTGTTTTTCGACGAATTTGACAAGTACCAGTGCGCTTATTGCGCGTACAACGGCCATTCGGGCTTGGCTTTCGTCAAACACGATGCTTCGTGCCGACTGGCACCCAAACAAGTCAGCTTTGGAAGCGACATGAAATTAGAAAATCTGTTTTCGATCGATCCCTTTTTACATTGCAACAAGTGTTCGTACAAGTGCAAGTACGCGGTGAGCTTGAAGCAGCACGCGTTGAAACACGCATCGGTCGACGAGATCGAATGGTTCGCTTGTACGAAGTGTTCGTATCGAACAAACCAGAAGCGGTACATGAGGCCGCACATGCTGACGCACGTCGCGGATGACGCGATCATCTGGTTCTATTGCACCGAGTGTCCGTACCGCGCCAAGCAGAAGGCGCACGTCAAGATACACATGCTCAAGCACGCCGCGGCCGACGAAATCAGGTGGTTCGAGTGCGTGCAGTGTCCGTACCGAGCCAAGCACAAGCAAAACCTGAAGAACCACATGCTGACACACGCCGCCGAAGACGAGATCGATTGGTTCTGCTGCACCGAATGCAGCTACAGGGCCAAACAGAAGCGGAACCTGAGGCAGCACATGCTGACGCACTCGGCGGCCGAGCAGATCAACTGGCTGACGTGCGTCCAGTGTCCGTATCGAGCGAAGCACAAGCGCCGACTCAAGGATCACATGCTGACGCACGCCGCCGACGAAGAAATCGCGTGGTTTTACTGCCCGAAGTGTCCGCACCGCGTCAAGGTGAAGCAGGACTTGAAGCAGCACATGGTGACGCACGCCGAGTCGGACGAAATCAACTGGTTCAGCTGTACGGAATGTTCGTTTCGGACCAAGCACAGGCGGTACATGAAGCCGCACATGCTGACGCACGCTCCGGACCACGAAATCGAGTGGTTCAGCTGCGATCAGTGCTTGTACCGCAGCAAAATCAAGCGCAACCTGAGGAGGCACATGAAGACGCATTCGGCGCCCGAACAAATCGAATAGCTAACAATAAAACATGTTTTGTTTATAAACTTAGGTATATACAATTTGTATTTTGGAATATCTAATGGGTACCTATATTTATTGTGATGGTGATGGAATAGAAGTGTTATCGGTAGGTAGGTAGGTATCAGTAATGAAAATAAAAATATAATAAATTGTTTTTTCTTGATTGTTTACTTCGATACGCCTGCCTCCTTCAGTATAGTGATTATTCGAGTTGGTAACTCTGTGTTCGCATGATCTTGTAATAAATTACTCAAACAACATTGAGCTTGTTTACGCGAGGCTTAGCAGAGATTTTAACAGTGGTTAGTTAGGAGTGTTTACGCGCGCCGACCAAAATGACAGCCGACAGCCCCTTAACCTGAGCCGCTATTCTTGAATCGTGTGAGAAAAGTCCGTGGGAGTAAAATACATTCCGCAGTACACTGATGTAGCGAATGTTGCCTAAAATCGTGGTTTTTAGGCAACTTTCGCTACAGAACTGTACTGCGAAATGAATTTTACTCCCATGGACTTTTCTCACACAATTCAAAGGATAGCGGCCCAGGGAGACATCTTTCAAAGAAGTGTCAAAACGAAATTTAACCATAACCACATTTTCTAGAGATCATAACAAAAGATGGTTAATCATCAATTATCAATTTTAATAAACTGGTGCTCACAGGTCATCCAACATCCAACTCGATCCAACTCAACCCATAAATCTGCTATAAATCCAACCAATTTCTGGTTTGCACATGCGTCGTAATGTGCATGGGCGTTTACGTGCGATTGCCAACACTTGTTTGCTTACTAAATGCAATTTAAAATCACATTTAGCTAAGCTTGACAGCTGTTGCGAAACTTGCGTTTAGAGGTGTTTATGCGGACGATAACATTGATGTTACGGACCTTAACACCAGTTTTAAACCTCGCGTAAACAAGGCCATTGTAAGTTACCTACGTAAATAACGTGAATTACATTCTTGAATGTCATTTTACAAAAAAATTGAATATCCCGCCAAAACCATTCGAATGCTGGATTTCCAGAATTTTTTTTAGAGATTTTCAACGGTCATTTCTAGGAATCACAAATAAAAGGCATCTATGAGATATTCAAGGATTTCTGAGAATTTTTAAGCAGTTCTAAAGATTCCAGAAAATATCTAGGGATTTATGGAATCTTTAGATATCTATAGACGAGTCTAGAGATTATTTCTAAGGATTTCCAAAAATGTCTACGATATTATTCTGTAGAAGTTTTTGAAGAATGTTGAGGATTTCCAAAAATTTCCATGGATTTTTTAATGGTCTCTACAGGATTTTCAGAAATTCATAAAAATTTGTATTACATTTCTAGGAACGCCCTAAGATTCCCACGAGATTTTTGAAGAGTTTCTAGAGATTTCTACAGGACTACTGCAGACAACAGATATTTACGAAATTTTTGAGAATCCTGCAGAATTCATTGGGATGTACATTTTCTACGAGATCTCGTCTAGGGATTCCTGAAGATTCGTTTTGTATTTCTAGGGATTTCTGAATTTTTTCCAACGGAATTTGTAGGAATTTCTGAACATTTCTACAAGATTTCTAGAGATTTCCAAAAAAATTTATGGGGTTGCTAGGAACTTAATGGTTTCTGAAGATGTGTAGGGAGTTCTGAGATTGAAAAATTGAAAATGTGGATGTAATTTCTATTGTGTTCAAGATTTTTGCGGGCAAAATTAAAATTTTTATGAAATTGCTAGGGTTTTCAAGATTTCTATGTAATTTTCAAGAATTTATAGAAATTTCTACGCGGTTTCTAAGGATTTCAGGGAGCTCTATAAATTTCTACAAGAGTCTTGGGGGTTTCTGAAGATTCTCACGTTTCAGTACATATTTCTGAATATTTCTACAAGATTCTTGAAAGTCTTTAGAGATGCCTACGAGATTTCTGAGGATTTTCTTCCAACTTCTAACTTTGTTTCCTTTTTTGACTGAGTTTATTTTCAAGAATTCAGGAGTTTCTGAAGATTTTTACAAGACTTTTTGAAGATCTCAAAACTATGTCTAAGCATTTTTGAACACTTTTGCGAAGTCTCTAGAAATTCCTAATGATTCGTTTGAGATTTCTGAGAACTGCTCGGTATTGACGCCAAAATATTCCCATCAATTTCTCAAGATTTCAACCAGATTTCTAGGAATTTATGGAGACTTGTATTGAATTTTCTAGGAATTTCTGAAGAATTCTACGAGATTTTCAAGGAATGTCCAGGCATTTTTGAAGAATTCTACATAATCCTCAAAGGTATTTACGAGATTTCTGAGTATTTCTGTGGAAACTTTCAAGGATTTCTAAAGATTTTTACGGGAAATCTAAGGACTTCTGAAAATTCACTTGAAATTTCTAGGAGTTTTTGAATATTTTTACGGAATTTCCAAGGATTTCTAGAGATTTCTACGAGACTTTTAAGCTTTTTTGAAGATCTTCACGTGGTTTCTAGGGATTTCCAAAAATCTTTGAGAATTTCTATGCAGTTCTGGGATTAAAGAATCCAATAGATCTATGGGCTGGAGTGGAGATTAGCGGAGAATTTGTAAAGTGTTTTCAAGATTTCCACGGTATTTTCAAAGATTTCTAGGGATTTTTGAGATATTTTGTTCAATTTACTAGGAATTTCTGAATATATCTACAAGATTTTCCAGGGATTTCGAGAAATTTCCAAGAAACTCGTATTGAAATTCTTCAAGATTCTACGAGATAGAATCTTGAAAATCAAAATTCTTCAAAATTTTCAAAATTCTTCAAAATTTTCAAAATTCTTCAAGATTTTACGAGATATCCACGATAATTCGAGAAAGTTCTACAGATTTTTGAAGATGTCTACAAGATTTCCAGGGATTCATGGAAATTTAAAGAGAGGAAATTCTAAAGATCAATTTGTATGGGATATCTAGGAAGGTATTTCTTGAACCTACGGGAATTCAAGGGATTCCTCAAGATTTCAACGGGTATTCAAGTGATTTCTTAAGGTCTCCATAGGATTACTTCAAGATTTCTAGGAGATTTTTGGGGATTTTTATTCAAATTCAAATTCATTTATTTTCTCAACCAACAAGGTTTTTCAATCGTCAACAATAATACAAGATAAAATAAGTAAAAGAATGCAACAAACAATGCAATTACACACAATTTAGTAAAAAACTGACAAAAAAGAGACAAAATACACATTATATACAATAAAATAATTAAAATCGACCTTGATGACCGAGCTCAAAATCATCTAAGGTGAAACCGTACTGGTCGTATTCCTGGATAGAGTAAAATGCTTTCTTCAGGAGCATGGACTTTACAACCGTTTTAAATTTAGGTAAGGACAAATGCACTATTTCTAGTGGTAACTTATTAATGAATGTTGGACAGAAGTAATTTTTGCTGTATCGGCTTTTTGCTAGTCTAATATGATTTACTACCAGTCGATCTCTATTTCGACTGTATATATGTATATGTATACGATATATGATATATGTATATATGTCTCGTGTATATCCTCGTGCTTCCTATAAATGTTAGGAGATTTATACGGGATTTTCAAGGATTCTCAAGAATTTTTAGGGATTTCTACAGAATTTGAGGATTTATTTGAGAATTTCTCGTGGTTTGAAATATAATGAGATTTTTGAAAAGTTTCTAGAGGTTTTTAAAGATTTCTGTGAGAGTACCTACTCAAAACTCGACTCAGAATTTCTGATTTCGAGTGATCCATAATTTCGACGCCATTTGTTACCTACATTCGAAGGAAATGTTTCATTGAAATTAAGCTCAATGATCATTTGTGTAAGTTCAGGAACAACGAAAATGGCAACAGCGCCAAGACATCGGCGCCAACTGTCACTTGTGACAATTATGATGACACTTCTCGTTTCTACCTGACCTACATTCCATTTGCTCATGTTTTGACGAAAGAACACAACTTGTTGAATATGGCTGTACCAAGAAGGAAGTTCAAAGAAGCTACGAAGAGATGCATTTACGGTGTGTGTAAAAGTGACAGCCAGGAACCAGTAGTTGGTCAGGCGGCTAGATAGGGCATGCAGCGTTGCCAAGTTTCCATATTCACACTGACAAGTGTACAAGTTTTCAAAATCTGGCGCTTTTACACATGCGCACCTACCCAAACGAAGTAGCCTATTTACCAGGCACATCAATAATTTGAAGCTGGTATAAGTAGGGCATAAATTCCATTAATTACATAAATGACAGCCAAATTTGTAAATTAACTGAAATTTTAAGTGGAATTTTACATTTTATGAATTACCGGTAATCTCACATCACTACGCATGATAGATGAATCGGATATCAAAAACATTCAAGCGTTTTCAATCTATTTTTTACTAGCTAGGTAGGTACCTATAATACATTACATTTACATCTATCACAAGATTACATCAATAAATAAAATACATTTTCATTTATTCTCCAACAATAGATAAAGAACTTTTGACTTACGATGCAAATTGATTTATGATCAATTTTTCTGTTTGCCTCGATATGAACATTCGGTACAGCAGAAGCGGCTCGAAGCGTGAGTCAACATGTGCCGCTTCATGTACCGCTCGTGCTTCGCTCGGTACAAACACTCATCGCAAGCGAACCAATCGACCTCTGCGTCGGCGACGTGCGTCTTCGCGTGCTCCCTTGACCATTGCTTGTGCTTGCCGCAGTACGAACACTTGTCTGCCTAGGTGCTATTCGGCAAGAATCATCGTGTTCAACGAAAGATAAGCTCGAGTGGCCGTTGTACGTACAATAAGCGCATTGGTACGCCTCAAATTCATCGTAAAACAACAAACCCGTTTTGACGTCTTCTTCGGTTTTTCCATGTTTCCTGTGGTGATGTTCGTGTACGCAATGTTCATATTGGCTGATTTTGTAGTAACTCTTGAAGCTGCAATAGCGGCAAGGATACAGTTCCAGTTCAAACGTGGCGGGGTACGGTTCAGTTGTACGAACAGTTCCATGAATTTTTTGATTATGATGGTCGAGGGGCAGAGCTGATTGATATGAACACTGTGTACAATGGTATGGCGCGACAGCTTTGGACGATTCTGACCTAAAAAAATGTTTGATTTTGTTTTTTTTTCTGTTGGTTGCTTACTAGGAATGAGTAAGCAGTATACTTACATTTCTGGGGCATTATTTGCACAAGTAGTAGTGGTTATCCTCTTTTGCCTCGTACTGATTATGTGCGCCTTGAAGCTGGAAAATTTGGAGGGGTATATTAATCTCTGATCAAATTCTACATAAGGTATCTATTTACTAGTCATCAGCCATAGGATTTGGAATTAGTTCGATACCAGAGTGATCCCTTGATCACAGTTTATCAAGACAATCATTTATAACAACAGCCAAGAGTTCAGTCTGGTAAGCACTGAAATAATCCTACGGTAGTAATCAAGGTAGTAATACACCCAGTCTTTACCGTTCTACTACAGCTTTTTCTTTGGCTAGAATGTCTGCACTTCTCCGATAAACGAAACTTGGCACGTGACTGGGACTTGAAGAAATATTGGACACTTCGTTTGCAAAAAAATGCATGCTGCAAATTCGTGACCATTTCGTCGGTTGCCAACCGTTCGAACTACAAATACATTAGTTTATTACATGAATCATTGAAAACACTAGAATAAAAAAAAAGGTTAAGTAACTTACTTTGCTTGCTTTATCCATTCTATCCACTTTTCACGTTGCACAGATTTATGTTCTGCTTTTGCACTAGGGATGATATGGAATTTAATTTCAGATGTGGTGTTTTTCACGGTGTTCTTGCACGCTTTTAATACACAGTTTACATTTCCTTTACGTGGCGGCTCCATAATCACAACCAACAAATGCACGCGAAATGAATGTCAACAACAAAGACGTCAAAACAAGTAACCATGCAACCCCGTCAGAGAGCTGTCTGTGTCTGCTGCCATGCTGCCAAAGAAGTCCAACAAGAACTTCTCATTTTCACCGCCATGGGCCATGGGCTATGACCTACGCGTTGACCGCTCAAGGTCATGCACATAGCCCAGCCTTTACCTACTCAAAGTGTTCACTTTTCCGAAAATTAAAAATCAAATGGGTACGTCTATGAATCCTATGATTAAAGATTGAACCTGTTAACTATCGTAGGAATAATAACGCAGAATAAAGTTGGTAACGATGTTTAATCCACGTTTACCATCACGTAGGACATCAATTCAGCGCATACCTACATGAGAACGCGCGCATGATATGTTTACGTACCGTATGGCAAAAAGACGCAGAAAAGATTCAGGTGATACGAAATAACGAGCTGCAAGGCGATCACCGAAACAAGAGCGTTATAAGGTTAGGTCTTAGGTCTGTCGAAACGACGTCAAATCGACGTCAAGCGCGCTGTCAGCTGCTATTTGCGTGACATTACACACGCACACCGTATTACAGTGTTGTCAACTTGTTGTCGTGATAGGTATGAGATATGGCAACGTCCTATTTTCACAGGTATGCGCAGAAGCCTTTCGGGAAACGTGGACTTCCAGCAGAAAGTACTTGAGTATTCGCTCCGTGCGAAGTACAGAGTGGGAGTAACGAAACCGATCACAGCGCTTTATGTGGACAAAAAGAGCAACATTGATGGCTCGGCGCTGCGTGATTGGGCTGTCAATTTCCTGATGTTTGAAGGAGTAGACCGTTTAGCGTCGAAAACTTTAGCGTCGAAAATACACAGCACCGAAAGTGACAGATAATGACAGTGGTCACTTGGTCAGGTCACACCTCTTTGATAAACCATCTTGGGAAGCCGGCAACATTGCCACAAAACCTGTACACACAGAAGTCACAGAACTTGTGTTGTTGAAAGTTGAAGGGGATGGGAAAACAATAATTTTAACCCCCAAATCTTGGCAGCAACCAGCAAATAAACTGCAGGGTATCATGATTGTGTATACCTATGTGTCGTGGAATTTTTAGAGGTGGTTTCTATCAAAAATCATATTAATCGTTTCGATCTTCAAGCACTAATACATCTTGTACAATTTTTGGAACAATTTCTCAGTCAAGCAAACAAGTTCGTTGTTTTTTGACACTATTTTGGCAGATTGTCCCAAAAATTGTGCAGTGTAATACAGTTTTTACAGAATTTTAGATACTTCCGAGGATACTTCAATATGTACATTTTTTATAAGCAAAAGAGAGGATTGAAAAAATTATCGTGCTCAAACTCGCTGGTTTGTTATGTGGATAGGTACGTATCTAATAATTGATACAGGGCAGTACTGTTGAATTTTGCGCATATAGATGATTCATAAATCGCAAATATGGGTTCCAGATGCTGTAGGCGAACTGTATTAGGAAAATTTCAAAATTCTTACTCTTACTTGAGGCCTATAGTTAGTTTCGATTAAAAAAAAAATCTCAAGTAAATACCCTCGTAAATACCCATCCCGAATGTACATTTGACATTTGCTATAAATTCAGGTCTATGATAAATTCTGATCTAAATTTGAAACAGCGGCACCGACTGCTGGTCAAAGCATTGCCTCTCTGCATGGCTTGTATTGTCGTGTCCTTGCACCTAGGATCTACGCACTGAGCCACTAAGCACTGTTGCTGGCTCGAAAAGCTTTTCTATCCGTTCGGGAAGGGACATGAAAAGGGCACGATTCCCGTCATTTCTGCATCGACGCTGTATATTTCGACGCTAAAGTTTTCGGCAGTAAGCGGTCTACCCATTTGGAGCACTTAACCACAATCCACAAAATAATGACAGTCCAGCCAGCGATCTGTCATTTATAACAGCTCAGCGATCTGTAATTTAGGACGTGAGTGACGTTTCGCGCCTACAAAGTTGCGTACGCTAGGTGACGCTGGCGTCTTGCCTGCCGTCCTGCCGACTGCCCAGTCGCGGTCGTGTCCCAATCATCCGGGCTCCACACGCGGGCTCAATGAGCTATTCAAAGCTAGATGTTCACACGGTATTTCCTGACATTCGGAGTGTCCTCACCAGTGATGTGAAATACCCGGGTTTTTATATTTAAGGGTAAATACCCAGGGTAAATACCCGGAATTTACCCAAATACGGGTCTCTAATAGGGTATCTATTTTCATCAATTGTTATTAACAATTGGAGAAACAACAGCAAACAATTATGATTCTTTGCTTACAGCAGCAAAATAATAATAAGTGCTTTGAAGGTTATGTTTATAAAGCCTTGGAACTTGGAAAAAGAAATCATTCAACCTTCAACCGTCAACACTGTCAACCGAGCTGTCAACAGTGTCAACTTTTCTGTCAAACTGGGTGGGGTGGGTAAATATCGCTTGGGAAAATACCGGGTAAATACCCGATTTGTATTTACCTACCTACCCGGTAAATACCCGACTCACATCACTGGTCCTCACTCTGGAGTATATAGGTAGAGTATGAATGAGGGCTGAGCTTAGCGAAGCAATACTCGTACAATGACTGATAGCCCAGGAAAGAAATGCGAAATTTCGATCAAACCCGGAATCAATTGAGGAAAATCTGAAAATTTGAGGATCCCTTAAGAATTTGATGGGGAACAACATACCTACTAAAAGTCCCCATCCGTCCGAGGCTTGGCATTTTTGCTGTGAGAGGTCAAAGGTACAAGAAGTTACCATTTTTGAAATCGTTGCTTTTTTATACTTTTTTCATTGGACCTCATATTTTCAAGGTCGAGGAACCCAATGCAATAAGTTCCCAGAAAGTGTAATGCACCAGTGGCGTACCAGACGACTGCGAAGGGGCGAGATGCGATTTTTCACCAAGTCGTATGGTAAACCGTGACCAACACCTTTTTTGACATGTTTGATATCATTTCTAATCAGTGATGTAAAATACCTGGGTTTTTATTTTGGGGGTAATACCCGGTATTTACCCAAAATCGGGTCTCTAATAGGGTATCTATTTTCATTAATAATAATAATATCAATAACAACAATAACAATGATGATTTTTGCTCACAGCAGCAAAATAATAATAAGTGCTTTGGAGGGTATGTTTATAAAGCCTTGGAACTTGAAAAAAGAAATCATTCAACCTTTAACCGTCAACACTGTCAACCGAGCTGTCAACAGTGTCAACTTTTCTGTCAAACTGGGTAGGGTGGGTAAATATCGCTCGGGAAATTACCGGGTAAATACCCGATTTTTATTTACCTACCTACCCGGTAAATACCCGACTCACATCACTTTTCTAATTGAATCGCACTCTCTTATTCCAAAAATTGGTATCAAATTTTGATATAGACGTGTTTAAACCGGTTCTATCAGAAAAACACTTTTTTTTACCCTTTTTGATGTTTTGGAGCTCTAATTCTATCAGTCTCCAATGTATTCCTAACTATGATTTTGATTGAGACAGTTAGTTTGAACTATTTCACACACAAATATAATTTTCTGATTTCTTTTCCCGTTTTTACAAAGTCACGGAGTGATTTCACGTGCTATTTCACAAGAAAAATCAGGCTACGATCAGAATGTAGCTTTGAATTGGTACTTTAATTATTTAAAGGCATGAAAATAGTTTTCTCTATCAAATAAAATCAAGGAAATTAAAATCGGAGCCGTATTTTAGTCATGACATCCTTTTTCTTCCGACAATGCGGAATAAATTTCGCAAAAAAACGCGAAGTTTCGATCTATAAAGTCGTTTTGTAGCTCCATTTCCATCATGGTTCAAATTCAAAACACCCATGATCACAATTTTGACATAAGTCTTTTTCGAGCGAATAACCGTTTGTAACCGGTTGGTTATTAGCGGTTGACATTAAATTGACAGATACTGTCATTTTTTTGACATCTGACATTTCTCGCTAAAACGTTGCGGTTATAACTTTGGTTATCAGCATTTGGCGGGAAAAGAGGGACTGGATAGCTTCAAATAGTTACGTCCTTGTACTTGTCTCTGTTACATACCGTGTACTTGAACCATTCGTAATCTAGGATAGCTTTGAAGGTGAAAAATTCAGTCATTCAGCCAATCCAATCACTTGAATCGATGAACATCTCGTTTCCGAAGTGACCCGGGTGGGCCCCAATCAGGGCCCTGATTACGAATTTTGTGGACCACACGTGTATCGTGATCACTGATCACATCACACATACAATTCCTATGAAATCCTGTTTTTTTTCTTGTTCATGCATAGTGTAATACCGAAGGAACAATAAATAGTTATATTGAATTGAAAATCAACTAGGGAGGTACGGACAAAACGATCCCGCGCGCAAAATGATCCTTTCCAAGTTTCCACGCTATTACATAGATGTCAGCATGAAGGATGAAATTACCTTAAAGAGCTTGATATTCCACGACGCTGATGTATGATTGGCAGTATTTTTCGTCTACTGGTTTTCTGCAATCAAGCAAAGTTCGTGTGGTGCGTTGCTGCTCTAAGAAGGATTCTGTGGGAATTTCATGTTTAGCACCCGGTAAATGCAAATTTGGAAAGTAGTTGCATCTTACGATAAAATACACCTCTTTATATACCCCCTACACCTACAGTACTTGTTTCTCTTTGGTTGGAATATTTACAGTTTTGAGGTTACAATATTTGTAATTATTCGCCTTTGGACAAAATGATCCCAAATCAAATTTACAAAATGATCCCGGGATCATTTTGCAAATAATTGAGGAGATCGTTTTGTGCTACTGCACTTTCCTATGCGCCCATTTTATTGAGTGAAAAACAGTTCCAGAATGTCGGAGTACAAGCGAAAAACTTAGACTTCGACAACTACTTGTTTTTTTTCAACTATTCCTTCTACGTTTATTGAAAATTCTCATATCAAGAATGGAATGTTCATGTTTTTTGCTTACTCCAGAATCTTATATTGATGTTGAATGTTTTGTGTTATTGTTTTTTGGAAAATTAAAAATTTTAAAAATAATTTGCTGGGAATAATATTCAGGGATCACTTTGCCGACACCACTGGGATCATTTTAGACATTCCTGTTGACAAAATGATCCTTTTCGGCAATTTCACGTTTTCCATTATATTTTGCTCATATTGAATTTTTAGTAATTCAGCTGTATGTATGTGATAAATAAGTATGTGAATAGTGACTTACACTCAAGAAACGGTGAAAAATGTCTACATTTGAGTTCAAAACCGGTGAGTTTGCTTAGGGGGATCATTTTGTCCGTACTTCCCCTACCTATTCATATTTCTACTACATAAATAGGAGGTATAACAAGTACTTTCAGGATTAAACCATCATCAGGCGGCCATCGGACATCTGGATTACCCGATGTTCTTGTGGGTCCATCGCAGATAAGTCCATCGTCTTCGATTCTTCTCGTCGCCAAGTCAAGTTGTCAAGTTTTTGAGGTTAGGTAGGTACGTTTCACGTTTGGAAATTCTGGACCGCTGCTTGTTTCAAATTCAAATCTGTTGCCGCCACAATTTGTTCCCCCACCATAACAATAACCAGCCTCAGGACCAGGTTATGAAATGTATAACCGGTAATGATATCAAAATGACGGCAATTCCTTTACCGCTTACCTATAACCAATCCTCGCTCAAACGTCAAATTCTATAACCAAGTGTAACCGGTCATGAACGGTTACTTGCTCGAAAAAGACTATAGATTGTTCTATTGAACTATTTAATAGATGAATTTCATAACTAGAAGATTCTATCGCTGTTATTGAGTCACACGGTAATTTTGTTCCCAAACGTGCATCGTGTAGAAATTTAATTTCAAAAGCTGAAATTGTCGGAGGAAAAATTATGTCATGAGTCATGACATGACTAAAATACGGCTCCGATTTTGGTCTCCTCAATTTTGTTTGATGGAGAAAACCATTTTCATGCCTTGAAACGATTAAAGTATCAATTCAAAGCTACATTCTGATAATAGCCTGATTTTTCTTGTGCAATAGCACGTGTCGTCAAATCCAGCTTTGACATGATACATCTCAACTCAAGAAACAAAATCACTCCGTGACTTTGTAAAAATAACAGGAAAAGAAATCAGAAAATGGTATTTGTGTGCGAAATAGCCCAAACTAACTATCTAAATCGAAATCATAGTTAGGAATACATTGGACACTGACAGAACTACAGCTACAGAACCTCAAATTTGAGGGAAAAAATCATGTTTTTCCTGATAAAACCGGTTTAAACACGTCTCTATCAAAATTTTATACTTATTTTTGGAATTAGAGAGTACGACTTAATAAGAAATGATATCAAACATGTCAAAAAAGGTGTTAGTCACGGTTGTATACACGGCTTTGTGAAAGTCGCACCTCAGCCCCTTCGCAGTCGTCTGGTAAGCTACTGGTGCATTCTCGGGTGCATTACACTTCCCGGGAACTTACCGCATTGTGTTCCTAGACCTTGAAAATATGAGGTCCAATGGGAAAAGTACAAAAAAAGCAACGATTGAAAAAATGGTAACTTCTTGTACCTTCGACCTCCCACAGAAAAAATGCCAAGCCTCGGACAGATGGGGACTTTTAGTATGTTGTTCCCCATCAAATTCTGAAGGGATCGTCAGATTTTCAGATTTTTCTTAATTTATTCCGGGTTAAAACCTGTTTTGCCTGGGCTATGACTCGGTTCGGCCACGCAGCTCATCATTTTTTTGATCGCCCCATGCAAATTGCGCTTGGCCATAAAATTCTGACGTCATCTCCTTCCATTCACTCCAGTCAAAAAAACGAGTAGGTACCTAAACCCTGTAGTCATACCTGTGCCGGACCTCGTAATTTACTTACACAATGCTTGATGATGGCAAATTGTTTGATTCTCCCAACCCACGTTTCCCGAAAGGCTTCTGCGCATACCTGTGAAAGTAGGACGTTGCCATATCTATATCACGACAACAAGTTGATAACACTGTAATACGGTGTGCTTGTGTAATGTCACGAAAATGGCAGCGCTTGACGTCGATTTGACGTTTCGACAGACCTAACCAAATAACGCTTTTGTTTCGTCGATCGCCTTGCAGCTCGTTGTGTTTCGTATCACCTGAATCTTTTCTGCGTCTTTCCGCCATACGCAGGTAACATTTCATTTTGAACAATATTAAATGTTGAATGGTTGGGAGCTTATGTCTGTTGTTTGTTCACATCTCGATTATTGATTGACAGTTGCCATTGACAGTGACACTTCGTGCGTCAAAATTGAAATTTCCGCGCTGTGCAGGTATGCGTTCCCATGTATGCGCTGAAGTGATGTACGTGATGGTAAACGTGGTCTTCCACCTTTCCCATACGAGAAATCCCTACGCGCATACCTGTGAGCGCAGATTCCCGCTAATGCAAACAGCTATATGCCGATCAGCTTTTAAATTCAGCACTAGAACGGTAATTTTTGCACGCCAAGTTGGCAATTCTGCGATATTTGGGGATGCTTAAATTTGTAATGTTGGATCAATATTTCCTCAGATGATCTTGAATTCGTATTGTCAATCGAGTACAGCGCTGTTGCAAGATTGTATGAACGCTCAAGACGTCTTGATTTTGGTAGACTTTCTCCAGTTTAAATGGGCGACTGGTGAACAGTTTTCTTTGAATAAAATAGTGAATCATAATATACCATCATATTATATACTAGGTTGAGAAAACTGTTGTATGGTCAGAAATGAAGGCCTAGTGTCTAAAACCTAGAACGGCTCGGCACTCTGTCACTTACCTGCCATTCTGACAAGATAACAGTCATAACAGCCAAGGCAACACTGTAGCGGAATATGATGCAAGGAGACGCCAGAATTGGCATTTCATGTCAAAATTTCCTAACCTCACTGGACTTCGCCACAAAAAGCCAGCATATCGGCATATACTTCAGACCGCTAGTCACGCTAGTTCCACGCTCACATCAGGTGAGATGTGATGCGTGAAACTGGTCATGAGAAAGGTGGATTATCAACATTTTTAGTAAGTGGGTGATGGATCGAACTCGTCAATAACACTTACAACGGAAATGGCACTGACCTTACTCGGGGTTTTAACCACCCCTATTCCTTTGACTAATAGTAGTTTTCATGACAATTTTGTGTCTCAGTGGGCATGCGCAAGATTTGACAGTTCGGGTCGGCTAGCACCAGAGGTGTAGAGTGGGGAGAATGATTACAGAGCTGTGCGAGTCTGGCGACTCTGGCAAGCACGCGAAGGTCGAACTTTTGCCGACCGGCAAGGAACGTGAGCGTGCGCTCTACACCTGATGAAAACTACTGTTGGTCTATGCCTTTGACGATGGCTTCGCCAAACTGGGCCAAAGACTCGCTGGGCGCCGGCGGACTCCTCACGTCCCGGCTCCAAGACTGTCGCGAATGCCGGACTTCGTGCTGGCCGCGACGACGATGCTGACTTGGTCCTCTATCACGCCATCACGACGACCAGCTGACGACGACAAGGAAGACCTTAACCTTGATCCATGCCGCTGCAGTTCTGCGTCTCGCCCATGGCGACGACTCTGGTGGTCCACAGCTACAGCTTGTTCTTGGGAAGTTCCTCGCAATAACCGACGGTGACGAGGCCGTTCAGCACGGTCGTCGTCATGATGCCGTGAACGAGCGCGCGGCATGTTTTCTTCGCAGAAAACTTTTTCCGCGTAGCGAACTTGGCAACGCAAATGAACAAAGCACGTGGTCGATCCCACTTCTGATGTTAACTATCGTAGGAATAGTAACGCAGAATAAAGTTGGTAACGAAGTTTAATTGTCGAAAGACATGGACATCCACAAGACGGACTACTTCCAGCAGAAAGTACTTGAGTATGAGCAATATCGGCGCCGTGTCCTCCGACGAGTGTTACGAGCTGCTGCCTGTCCACGTCTTGCCAGTCAAACATCCTTTGAATAGCTCATTGAGCCCGCGTGTGAAGCCCGGATGATTGGGACACGACCGTGACTGGGCAGTCGGCAAGCAAGACGTGGACAGGCAGCAGCTCGTAACACTCGAGGACACGGCGCCGATATTTGCTTATACTCAAGTACTTTCTGCTGGGAGTAGCTCGTCTTGTGAATGTCCATCTCTTTCGACAATTAAACATCATTACCAACTTTATTCTGCGTTATACCGACAGAAATAATATTTGTTAAATTGTCGCATTTCGTTCAATAAGCATCAGTGCGAGAAGAATCAAGAATTTCGGCGCCAGAATAATTAATCTCGACGCTGTGCGAAGGGGTGCGATTCCCTGGAAATGTATTTATATCTTGACGCAGTGTGAAGGAGCGCGATTACCTGGAAATGTAGCTAACATTCATAATAAAAATCCAAGAATCCAACGCTGCACCAGAGGGTGAGCCGCTCATAAAACAAATCGAGAAATATATGTACTGGATGGTGTTCGTTCCCTAAAAGCATTTGAAAGATGTATGGAAATGGTTCCTTTCAAGCACGAAAAAGTATAACACGATATATTGATTTTTCTATTCCACGAACTTTGTTGGTAGCAGCTCTTGGAATTCTCGCTTTCCTAAAAACCATAAAATGTTTCTGATTACTGCAACACCCCCGTGGGTGACCAAGGGGATTGGGTTAGCGATTATAAATACAAGAGCTCCCGGCTCACACAAAGGAGTCCAGTTTCATCTTTCATCAGTGATGTCAGCCTGCTGGTTGTGAAAAACGACTTCACGATCTCTAAGCAGGTCAATACCCACTAAACATGAAACATCATATGAACGTTTGTGAACGTTATATTTGTTGTTCAGAAAATAACGTTCTTGAAAACCGTTCAAGACACGTTAATGTGACGTGATTTGCCAAACGTTCTATTTATGAACATAAATGTAACGTTAATAAGGAGACGGCATTCTTCAGTTTTTAATGTAACGTTTCCAGGACGATTTTCGGCAAACGTTCGCAAGAAAACGTTATTTGAACGTTCCTTTTTGTAAGTAAATATGATGTTATATTTTGAACAGTTAAATAACGAGTTTGAACAAACGTTCGCTAGAAAACGTTATTTGAACGTTTCTTTTTATAAATGAATATGATGTTATATTTTGAACGGTTGAATAACGAGTTGGAGCAAACGTTCGAAAGTCAACGTTTTTAAATTGTTTTTGTTTCAAAGGTTTTTTGATGTTCAAAACTTGCACGTTAAAAATTCATAACTTGAATGAGTGTTTTCAGCAAAACGTACATGTGTTTTTCATTGTTTAAAATCAACATGACGTTTCGAAGAGAACGTTTCAGTAATTGTTTTTAAGAAACTTTTTTCAAAATTGCTTTGAAAACACTGTTTCCTATCTATCTCGCATTGTGTAAGTGTAAGTATACAACGCTTTCTATTCATATAAAGTACAAATGAATACTTTATTATTCAAGTTATTATTCCTACATTTTGTGCGTTTGTGGTTTGTGCGTTGTGCATTGATGAAAGACAATAAGAATGTACCTACCTACTAAAAATTTTGGGTTGAATAATCCTGCCTACATAAATTACCAGCATTCAGCAAAATCCATCATGTTTTTATAAATGTCCTGATGACGTTTGAACGAGAACGTTCAAAAAACGATTTGCCAAAAACGTTTATAAAACGTAAAAAGTATGAACAACGCTTAACGGCGTCTTTGAGCAAGCGTAGTATGAGTCCTCTCGCGAAAAATCTTGCGGCATTAGGCGACGGCAAGCACCACAGCTCGACCGCCATCGTTGTTGTCCACTAAGTACGTGTAAAAGTTTATTGTGCTTCGAAGAAGTTACGATTTTCGATTAGCTACCCTGACTGACGGTAAAGAGTGACGAAGAACGAACACTGCAAGTGCGATGTCGTCCGTCGTCGCCATATTCTGTAAGTATGAAATTTACAATTTTCTATAGTTGAAATTAATTTTGAGTCCACTCTGACTGACTAAAGTAGGGCTGAAGGTCATTTCTCAATGTGTTTCAGGTAGCTTCAGGGAGAAAGCCATTATTGAAGCGGTGCAAAACTTGAAGGAAAAAACTGCACCTGCGTCTTCTACACCAAATCACCCAGTGATATTTCCTTTTCCCTCTGACTTGCTGGACAGAGGTAAAGTACAGATAAATAATTGGAAAACATCGTCAAGCAATGGTTCCGTACCAGGAACCAACGCTGAAATACTCTATGAATGACCCTTTAGTAACACGTGACTTAAGTTACCTATACCGAATCTATCTTATCTTAAGTTTTGTTTAGAAAATAATTATATGTAGTTTTATTCATAAGTTTTTTTGTTCAAAAATGTTCCATTTTATACATTTTTTAGTTAGTATCTTTTGTAATAAAATCAGTATACATATGTAGCATTATTGTTACTATTATTCAACAGAAAGTATCTGGTTCTGAAATAGACTAATATTATTAAATTAACAAGTCTTTTACTTTAGAGTTTAGACACATTTCTAATTTCTATCATAGTGATATGTAGCTCCGGCTTGCATGGTTCACGATAATGATAATAATAATAATCGTTGAGGTTTAGGTTCACGCTACGAAAAAAAAAATCACTCAGGTATTAATAGGTAAGGAACTAAGGACTGAAATTAGGTAGCAGAAATCAACAATAGACTTTCATTTTCATTATGATGCATCCATCTGATTTGTTGCTACTTCATTGATGGCAACCAATTCTATGGTATTATCTTATAATGAAAATTGAGTCAATTGTTTATTTTTGCAACATTATTCCAGTTACGCCGGGTTGCTCACTTCGAGTTTAACTTTAAACTTGGTTTGGTTGCCATAGATTTAATTGTTGCAACAATTATTTCCATCGTAACCAAACCGGGTTTAAAGTTAAACTCGAAGTGAGCAACCCGGCGTTAGATACCTATTATTCGAACGTTTCATTGTTGAATAATTAAAAACATCTATTTAACATGAGGAAACATACATTAATAGAACGTTCATTCCATAACATTAAAAAGTAGTAAGAGTACAAAACGTTCACTGAACGTGATGCAATCAATGTCCAAACGTTGTTAATTTTTCAACGTTTAAAAACCATTCCAACGAAAACGTTCTTATGAGAACGTTTTTGTGAGAACGTTCAATAAGGCGAATATAGGACTTGTATAAAACGTTAATTTGACATCAAATGAACGTCAAATCCGAACGTTCTTGTTCAAGAGTGAACGTTATTTGAACAATAGTATGACGTTATTTTGTTTAGTGGGTAGCGGCCTACTTCACAGCTAGTAGTAAGAAAATGTATCATAGCCATGACGTATCAGAAAAGATTGTCGATTGTAGTAGTTACTTCAAACATTTTATGTACTCATTAATTGAAACTTGAGCATGATGTTGAATAGGTAAATAAAAAAATACCCAATCAAATTCCGGCTGGGTGCATAAACATTTTATTATATTAAAAATATATAGACGTTATATTATCACATATACCACTGGAATAAAAATATATAATGTATAAAATAACAAAAGCACACGTACTTTCAAAAAACAAATTACATAAAAAACAGCGTCTATGCACTGTTGCTTTCTTCAAACACGTAGATCTGTCCTTATTCTCCGTCTTAATTTTTTATGTTTTTGCTACATAGGTATTCATCGGAATTATGCAAATATGAAATAAGACACTTTTTTCATAGCAAAACTTCCAAGTCTCCAGATTCACCTGCTTGCTTTTGCGGGGTAAACTAATAGCTGATTAGGAGTCAGAGCATCAGAACACTATCTAATCTCAAGACTTACTGCCTTCATATAAGCAGTAAACCTAGCCTAATTCTTGAATGATGATGACAAATTTACGTGTGTGAATCGACAACAGCGCATGATGTATATCATCATCTTTTAAAGCGTCGTTTAAGTATTGCTAAAGCAGTTCTCTTCGATCTTCTCCCTCAACGAGGTGACCGAATTGGTTTTCTTCAACATTTTCCCGCGGCACCATTTTCTGTCTTCTTCTTCCGGCTCTTCCGCTTCGAGACCTTGCACGAGAACGCAGTCGCTCGAGTAACAGTCTTCTTCGATGAAAGGGGGCCGGGGGGTCGAAGCCGAATCGTCTAGATCCTCTCCCGATGGTGATCCGTCTGTCTCGGGGCTCTCCGCCTGGAAATGTCATCGAAACTGTAGCCCGACGTTCGTTTTAAGCGTTTCACCTTGTGTACGGATGGATTGTCGCAGCTCAGGATGCGGTTCAGGGACGTGCGGGGGCTCACGTCCAGCGACTGGGAGGTCAGCGGCGTGCTGGTGCAGCGCAGCGCCGGCGGCTTGAGCTTGACCTGTTTCAGCATGTCCTGCGATATGACCGGCTGGGAGGAGCGTCGGACCGGGCCGGGGCGTTCCTGGAAAGTTACAACGTCAAATTGCGCAAATCTCAATTAAAATCTATTTTAGACACAAAACCTGTCAGTCGTAGAAGGTGACAGACAGACAGACACACAAACACAGGAGGACAGCATTGACAACAATGACAGACGTCAGTTTGCTTTCGCTGCAAAAAAGTTGGCTAGACGTGAACTTCCTGAGCAGCATGGCGGCAAAACTTGTTGAATTTTGTCCATCCAATCGGAATTCTGCTCCAAAGAAAGCTACAGCATTTGATGCTCAATGTAAGGCTACATTGTAGCGTTTGCGGATGGGAGAAGGAGATGGCGCTGAGCGCGCGTGTTCAGTACCGTGAGCGGTCCTGTCCGGCATTCTCACCGGCAAGCAACTGGTACCTCATCGAAAATGGGCTTCTTGAGAATTCCTTGTCCATCCCATCTAGATTTCATGGAAGTACATCTGACTCCAAATTTACCGCTTCCGATTCAGGTTGTGGAGGTTCAATTTCAATTGAGACGACAAGAAAGGGCCGCTGAGTCGGACCTAGTCGCACTTTTCCCCGTACTGTTACAACGTTGGGAAGGGAAGGGGCAACAACGATCACTGCCAAACGTCGAAAAGTGGGTTACACTACAACCTTTTGTATCGTTCAGAAAAATATGAAATTCATCAACTCTCTTGATGACCTGACCTGAGTGGATTGAACTTTTGATCGTACATGGCTTCTACAAAACTCAAATATTTTGTCGCGTTTAAAAATGTAAAATCATCAAATATTTTGGTCAATTTTCTTCTCCATTTCATGTTGAAAATGAAAGGTGGCAAAAAGCACAATTTACTTCAAGTACCTAGGAAAATTCAGAATTTCGCGAGACCCAAAGCCGACCGCGATCAAGCGTTTCGACCCGAAACTCGCTTATTTTACGTTTTCAAGTGCTGATTGCTGGGTTTAGACAAAATATCTTGAATCGTTTAAAAATATAAAATCGATTAAAACTGTAGGTGACCTAACCTGATTGAATTAAGTCAAGTAAGGTTGACGCCCAAAATTTGAGCTTTGTTATATGGAAATCTTGCGTCTTGGGATCAACCAACCTGAAAACAAATTTATAAGTCGCTTTCAAATTTTCTTTTGCGCCATCACAATATTCTCCCTTCCATGCAAGGTAGAGAAAAGCGACCGAAACAGCGAAATTAATTTGAGATCCAAAAATATTTGGAATCTCGTTAGAAACCGGTCTTTCTAGGCACCGCATTCGACTAGTTCATTTTGAAGAATAACGGCGACAGATAGATTGCCCTTAAATCCAAAGCCGACCGCGGTCAAGCGGTTCAAGCCCAAAACTGGCTCAGTTTACGCATCCGAGTGTTGATTTTCTACTCGGCTTCGACAGAGCTTGCATCGTTTGAAAAATACAAAACTGGTCAAAACTCTTGGTGACCTGACCTGACCTGAAACACAAGTCAGTCGGCTTACTCACCGCAGTTTTCTTCAGCTTGACCTTGAGTATATCATCCAGCGATATTATCGGACGCATGTTCTCCTTGCCCGACTTTTTCCCGTCCTTGTTCTTGGAATTTTTCTTCATGAACGCCAACGGTGCGGCCGGGGTGACGGTCAAATCGGGCATCGGAGGCGGCGGCGGGGGCGGAGGCGGCGCCGGAGCCGAGGACGGCGCCAGCGGCATCGGAGGCGGTGCGGGCGGTGGCGGTACCGCCGCCGCTGTCACCGTCACCGGCGGTGCCAAAATCGCGCCGCAGCAACCGTCCGGAGGACCGAAGCACCGGTGGGCGGCCAGCAAGGGTCCCGAAGTCATCAGGTGTCCTTTCAAGAACTCGAGCTGCTTGAATATGTCGTCGATTTTCACCAATCCCGTCTTGATTTCCGTCAGTTCCGTCGCCATGCTGGCGATCTTGTTCGTGTTGCATTTCTGGCCCTCCAGTTCCGTTCGGACCCGGCCCAGTTCTCGGTTCAGCTCTTCGACTTTGGCGTTCAGTTCGTCGACTTCCAGTCTTTGTCCGTGACTGGAGCAATCGGACGAGCAGGTGCTGTTGTGCGGGTTCCACAGTGCGGTGCCGACTTGCTGGAATTTGTTTTTTTTTTTTTTTAGTGATCCCGTGTGTAATGTTTGCGGATTTGGAAACAAAAGCTCAAATGTCAAGTTTATTTTTTCAATTTAAATACAGGGTGTTACACTTTAGTTGTCAATATTTTAGGAGATGGTAGAGAATCGAAAAATTGTTACTTTTGGCAAAAAAAATCATTTAAAAATTGAAAAATATTTTTTTTACAAATGTAACACAAAAGTCAATGTGACCAGCTTGTAGGTATGCATCAACTTACTCTCTGTACCAAATTTGGTCAAAATCCAGTTATTAAATTTGGAATTATACCACAAAAACCATTTTTGAAACTCAACTTAAAAAGCCTCTACCTCTGTTAAAATGCGTTTCCGATATAAATTTTTTTGAGAAAGTCTACAAATTTTTCGATGCTTTACCATCTCCTGAAATATTGACAAAAGAAATGTAACACCCTGTATGCAGGTGCGGCGTTTCGGTGTTACAAATTTATATGGCGTCCTCTCGGTAAATCATGACAAACTTGAAAATAAGTAGACTTTTACGAAAAAAATGTATGTCAGAAATGAATGATGACGGAGATATAGGCGTTCAGAGTTGAACTTGGAAAATCGATTTTTCGTCGTAACTTTGGAAGTCCTCAACCGATTTTGTTTAAATTCGGACCAAAGCTTACTGAAATAAGTCAGTATCGAACAATGATAACGCGTCCTGACAAATTTTTTCAGGGGCGTGGATAATGAGGGCGCGCCCTTTTTTCCACCCCTATTTTTTACCCCCTTGAGTGATTCTACGTTCAATTTAGAAAAAAGTTACTCCGGCAAAATTTTGATTAGAGGCTTCGTTCTCGAGATATTTCAGGTTGAAACTTTGGAAAACATCTCCAAAACACCATTTTCGAAGGGCTAAAAATTAAAATCCCAGTAACCCATGATTTCTTTATTAAAATTTGTTATAGGTTTTCTAGGTGTTTTCAAGTTTATAAATCACCAGTTTTTCTGAGAAACGGGGAGATTTCAAGAAAAAAAATTTGGGCTCTTGAAAGTAGATATTTTGAAATGTTTTCCAGAGTTTCAAGCCCAAATATCTCGAAAACGAAAATTTTAATCAGAATTTCACAAGAGTAATTTTCTCTTTAAAATTAAACGTATAATTCAAAAATATGAGCAATTTACAAAATTACGGAGAGGTAAAAAATAGAAATAAACAAAAGCGGAGGCACCCCCCATTATCCAAGCCCCTGAAAATTTTTGATGAAACGCTGGTGTTAGATACCAATTTATTTCAATGAGCTTTGCTTCAAATTTGAACCAAATCGGTTGAAAGTTCCAAAGTTATTGTTTACGTATTTCGCGTTTAGGTTAGTTTATAATTGAGAGGATCGTTTTAAAACACACACTGTTTATAACTGGGTACTACAATAAATACACGCCAACAATTACTGCTTGGGAATATCGCTGGTTACAACTCGCTTTCCATCCGCTCGCTATCGCTTTGAATTCAATACTACTCTGTCGGCGATCCATCTTGCTTTTATATACCCCAGACTAGTGCTTTCGAATCTTACAACGGTCCTCCAGCAAATTCCACAATGCCCCGGCATACGGTTTCTAGGCTCGTTTCTAGGCGATTCCCGAAAATCGCATACCTTTCGCGTGAAATTCCAACGTGCTGTAAACCGGCACCTCCACCACATGAACAGATGTGTTCTACTCGGCTGTTGAAGTCGCTGTAAATTTCAACGGTCCAAACCTTCGTGTATTTTCTGGAAATGTGCAGAGCTTCGCACCTGCACACTGCAATCTCAAAGGCGGAACAGTCTAGAAAGATCTGGGGCCAAGACTGCACACTTGTAAATTTTCGTCTGTAGCTTTATGAAACGGGCCCCTGGTGTGCTCTAGAATGCACGAGAATCGCCGCTCGGAACATTATGAAGAAAAATCGATTTTATTAAAGTTCAACTTTGAACGTCTAAGTCTCCGTTACTCTTCGTTTCTGACATATTTTTTTGAGAAAGTCTACTTCTTTTGAAGTTTCCGATCATTTTCTGAAAGGATGCGATTTGAATTTGGAACATCCTGTATAGTACAACAGTCACAGCCGTGAAAACAGTCAAACACGAGATGAGATAGGCTTTAGAAAACTATTTCTGGTTCTACTATCGTTTTCTTGGTGCTTCTTATGTCCATAAAGCCAAGATGTCATACGCCTGGTTGGTGTGAATCTAGTTTTTAAGGTCTTCAAGAACGCTGCCTAGAGACAAGTAGTGTTGATTTTTGCAGTGTTCACAGTGTAAATCAAGCTTTAATTCACCAAGCTAGCGCTCTCAAGGCACTTCCTGCAAGCGACGCAAGGCTATAAAACCGCGTTTTCTTCGTGAATCGAACTTTATTCCGAAGTAAGGGGCCGCCTAGAAGCACTTAAGCTGGAACTGAAGTTAGCTTATTTTACAATAATTTAAATAAAGCTTCAGTCCAGCTCAAGTGGCTTTTACAATGTGAATTCGGCGCGAGTTTAGAGAGCTACTACTATTCAGGCAATCGTCAAAGGCGATCCAAGCCTTCAATGCTATCTTTCATAGGGTAAATCAAGGTTTACGTCGACAAACGGGCTGTGCAAAGGGGCTAAAGCCGGATTAGAGATAAGGCGGGTAGCTTCTACAATTTTCATCAAGCTCTAGTTTGATAAGATGCGACTCCCAAGGTAGCTTTTATAATGTAAATCAAGTTTCAGTTCAATAAGACAATTTCATCAAGGCATTCGCTGCAAGCAATTCAAAACTTTAATACTAGCCTCTGCAGCGTAAATAAACTCGTAAATAAAGCTTTAATTCAACAAACGGGTTGTGTAAAATGCTCATAAAATGAGTTTGGAATAGCTCTTGCAATGTAAACTTGACTTCAGTACCACAAGCTGGTACTCTCAAAGTAGCTTTAATCTCGGCTTTAATAATGTAAATGAGACTTCACTTCACCCAGTTAAGGCTCTCAAGAGAATCGCTGCAGGCGATACAAGACTTTAACGCTGGCATTTCAAGCGTAAATCAAGCTTTACTTCAACAAACGAACTGTGTAAAAACTCAGGCCAGTAAAAGGCCAGATAAAGGCCAGTATTGAAGTAGGTTTTAAAATGTAAGTGAAGCAACCTTCAATTCAACAAGCTGGCGCTTTCAAAACATCTTTTATGATGTAAGTCAAGCTCAAGTTCACCTAGCTGGTACTTTACGGCACTCTCTGCAGGCGATTCAGAGCTTTCGTTTTGTCAAGTTAGTCGTGAAAAAGCACTCGCTAGGAACGATCCAGAATCCAAACAGTTTACCAAGTAAATCGAGCTTTAGCGCCTCGAGGTAGTCGAGCAACTCGCCGCAAAAACGAGACAAGATTCGAGTAGATTTTACAGTTTCAATCAAGCTTGAAATTGCCGAGCTAGTAGCTTATAAGCACTCGGCAGAAACGGGGGAAAGTTGAAATATTTTTTACAACTTAGTACATCAAGCTTTAGTTCTTCGAGACAGTGGAATAATAAAAGCACTTGCCTCAAAAGAGACAAATTTGCAGTGTCTTCAAGGGCAATGAACTGGATTTTGACATACAATAGTTTCATTGTAAATCAGGCTTGAGTACGTACACTGTAAAAATTACAAGCGCTTGCTCTTGACAAGTGTAATATCAGACGAGTCGTTTTTTTATACTAAAGCTAGATTTACTGTGTTTACGATACTAAAAATGATCCCAGCTGTTCAAGTTCGTAAAATTCCTTTGGACAGCTTGCTCATGAATTAAAGTCCAATTTACACTGTTAAGCGACTAGTGCCTGCTTTTGAAGAGTCACATCAGAAGAGTCGTTTTTCAATAGTGAAACTTGATTTATTAGTGGTTAAAAAACTACCCTAGTATTTAGTTTTTCAAGTTAGGAAAATTCCTTTAGGCAGCTTGCTGATGAAAATTCGAGAAACAATTATTATCATCAATTTACACTGTAAAAATCACTAGCGCTTGCTCCTGACGAATGTAGTATCCGACGAGTAATTCTTCAATACTAAAGCTAGGTTTATAGTGTTTAGAATACTAAAAACGACCCCAGTTCGGTTGTTCAAAATTGGAAAATTCCTTTGGACAGCTTCATCAGGAAATAAAGTCCGATTTACACTGTTGGCTACTAGCTCCTGCTTTTGAAGTGTCATTTCAGACGAGTCTTTTTCAATAGTAAAGCTTGGTTTACAGGGTTTAGAATACTAAAAATGACCCCAGTATTACGTTTTTCAAGTCTGGAAAATTTCTTTAGACAGCTTTCTTATAAAAATAAATATCATTTTACACTGTCAAAATTACTGGTGCTTGCTCTTGACAAGTATAATATCAGATTAGTGGTTTTTCTATGTTAAAGCTAGATTTACAGTGTTAATAATACTGAAAATGATCCCAGTTGTTCAAATTTGAAAAATTCCTTTGGACAGCTTGCTCAGGAAATAAAGTCCAATTTACACAGTTAAGTGACTAGCCCCTGCTTTGAAAATGTCATATCAGACGAGTGGTTTTTCGATACTAAAGCTAGATTTACAGTGTTTAGAATACCGAATTATCAGTTTTTCACGTTTGGAAAATTCTTTTGGAAAGCTTGCTCACAAAATAAAGCCAAATTTACATTGTTAAGCTATTAGCGCCTGCTTTTGAAGTGTCATATGAAACGAGTTTTTTTTTAAATACTAAAGCTTGATTTACAGTGTTCAGAATACTAAAAATGACCCCAGTTGTTCAAGTTAAGAAAATTTCTTTCAAAGCTGGCTCATGAAATACAGTCCAATTTACACTGTTAAGCTACTAGCGCCTGCTTTTGAAGAGCCATATCAAACGAGCCGTTTTCAATAGTGAAGCTTGATTCACAGTGTTTAAAATACTAAAAATAACCCCAATAATAGGGTTTTCCAAATCTAGAAAATTCCTCTAGACAAAGAGCTTATGAAAAATAAACTCAATATACACTGTAAAAATTACAAGCGCTTGCTCTTGAAAAGTGTAATATCTGACGGGTCGTTTTTCTATCCTAAAGCTAAATTCACAGCGTTAATAATACTGAAAATGATCCCAGTTGTTCAAATTTGGGAAATTCCTTTGGACAGCTTGCTCAGAAAATAAAGTCCAATTTACACAGTACACAGTTAAGTGACTAGTCCCTGCTTTTGAAATGTCATATCAGACGAGTGGTTTTCCGATACTAAAGCTAAATTTACAGTGTTTAGAATACCTTATTTCCAGTTTTTCAAGTTTGGAAAATTCCTTTGGACAGCTTGCTCAGGAAATAAAGTCCGATTTTCACTGTTGGCTACTAGCTCCTGCTTTTGAAGTGTCATTTCAGACGAGTCTTTTTCAAAAGTGAAGCTTGGTTCACAGAGTTTAAAATACTAAAAATGACCCCAGTATTAGGTTTTTCAAGTCTGGAAAATTTCTTTAGACAGCTTTCTTATCAAAATAAATATCATTTTACACTGTGAAAATTACTGGTGCTTGCTCTTGACGAGCATAATATCAGATTAGTGTTTTTTCTATGTTAAAGCTGGGTTTACAGTGCTTAGAATACTAAATATGAGCCCAGTTGTTCAAGTGTAGAAAATTTCTTAAAAAAGCTTGCTCATGAAATGAAGTCCAATTTACACTGTTAAACGACTAGCGCCCACTTTTGAAGTGTCATATCGAAGAGACGTTTTTCAATAGTGAAGCTTGATTTACGGTGATTAAAAAATGACCTTGGTGATGAGTTTTTCAAGTCAGGAAAACTCCTTCAGGCAGGTTGTTGATAAAAATTCGAGTAAAAATCATTATCAAAAATTTTACACTGTAAAAATTACTAGCGCTTGCTCCTGACGAATGTAATATCCGACGAGTCATTGTTCAATACTAAAGCTAGGTTTATAGTGTTTAAAATACTGAAAATGACCCCAGTTGTTCACGTTTGGAAAATTCCTTTTGAAAGCTTGCTCACGAAATAAAGTCAAATTTACACTGTTAAGCTACTGGCGCCTGCTTTTGAAGTGTCATATAAAACGAGCCGTTTTCAATAGTGAAGCTTGATTTACAGTGTTTAAAATACTGAAAATAAACCCAATATTGGGGTTTTCCAAATCTAGAAAATTCCTCTAGACAAAAGGCTTATAAAAAATAATCTCAATATACACTGTAAAAATTACAAGCGCTTGCTCTTAAAGAGTGTAATATCAGACGGGTCGTTTTTCTATCCTAAAGCTAAATTTACAGCGTTAATAATACTGAAAATGATCCCAGTTGTTCAAATTTGGAAAATTCCTTTGGACAGCTTGCTCGGGAAATAAAGTCCAATTTACACAGTTAAGTGACTAGTCCCTGCTTTTGAAATGTCATATCAGACGAGTGGTTTTCCGATACTAAAGCTAAATTTATAGTGTTTAGAATACCGATTTTTTTTTGGAGAGCTTGGTTATGAAATAAAGTCCAATTTACACTGTTAAGCGACTAGTGCCTGCTTTTGAAGTGTCACATCAACAATTGTGAAGCCTGATTTACAGTGGTTGAAAAATTACCCTAGTATTAAGTTTTTCAAGTCAGGAAAATTCCTTTCGAGAGCTTCGAGGGCAGCTTGTTGATAAAAATTCGAGTGAAAATTATCAATTTACACTGTAAACATTACTAGCACTTGCTCCTGACGGTATGTAATATCTGACGAGTCATTCTTCAACACTAAAGCTAGGTCTATAGTTTTTAGAATACTAAAAATGACCCCAGTTGTTCAAGTTTAGAAAATTTCTTTGATAAGCTTGCTCATGAAATACAGTCCAATTTACACTGTTGAGCGACTTGCGCCTGCTTTTGAAGTGTCATATCAAAGGAGCCGTTTTCAATAGTGAAGCTTGATTTACAGTATTTAAAATACTTCAAATGACCCCAATATTAGGGTTTTTCAAATCTGGAAAATTCCTCTAGACAAAGGGCTTATAAAAAACAATCTCAATATACACTGTAAAATCACAAGCACTTGCTCTTGAAGTGTAATATCAGACGGGTCGTTTTTCTATCCTAAAGCTAAATTTACAGCGTTAATAATACTGAAAATGATCCCAGCTGTTCAAATTTGGAAAATTCCTTTGGACAGCTTGCTCAGGAAATAAATTCAAATTTACACAGTAAAGTGACTAGTCCTTGCTTTTGAAATGTCATATCAGACGAGTGGTTTTTCGATACTAAAGCTAGATTTACGGTGTTTAGAATACCAAATTTCCAGTTTTTCAAGTTTGGAAAATTCCTTCGGACAGCTTGCTCTTGAAAGTAAAGCTCATTTTACACTATGAAAGCTTTCAGCTATGCAATGCAATACTAAAGCTAAATTTACAGTGTTTGAAATACTTAATACCTGTAGGGTATAACGAAAGGTAATAAAAATGTATCTTATCTTAAAATGACCTTAAGTTCTTCAATTTTCTTTATTCTAAAAAAAATAAGAAAAACCTTTACCTTTCTCAAGAAATCAATGACAAGGCATGACCACTTGAAAGAGCTCTCTCCGCATCTCTTGATCTTCTCGATGACGTACTCGTACCCCCTTTGCTGCTCCCGGCACGCTGCAACTCCACCAAAGCCTAAAACACGTTCCTCTTGTTCAATGTTATTTTTTTTATCGACAAACAATTTGGGATCTAGCTCTTCGATTGGTTTATGTGTCTGTGGCAGTGTGGTGTTGTTGGTGTGGCTGTTGTTGCTCTTCATCTTGAGATCATTGCTGTTGAATATCGGCGAGTTTCTCAAGTCTGTCGCTGGTTTGTGTATCATTGGCGTGGACGATGAGTTCCAGTTGTACAAATGCGGAGCGAAAAACGACAGCTCCCCCAGCGACTTTTCCATGGATTTGTTTATGGAATTCTTGGCGTACTTCTTGATGGCCGAGTCCTTGACGTACGGGTTGATGTTTATCTGTGGCGTCTTGAGTTTCTTTTTGGACCAACCTTTGGGCGTTTCGTACGGCGCCTCCCGGCAGCTGTTGTTGTTGTTCTGCTGCACCGTCACCTGGTCCCTGGGCGAGAAGCCCTGGTTGATGTGGCTGGAATCGAACAGGATGTTGAGGTTGGTGACGTTGAGCGTGCGGTTGATCCGGAACGTGCCGCTGCGTCTCCGGGTCACCGGAGTGGACCGGATGGACGTGCCGGAGCTCCGCATTGTGGCCGGCGGCGTCGTCTCCATCGCCGCGGCCTGCTCGTCTTCGATCAGGGTCAAATCTTGCTCCTCCCCATCCGCCTCGGCCCTCGCCTCTGGTTGTCTATTATTGCAGTTCTTGAGCTTTCTGCGCGTCATGGTGTTGCATATTTGTAAAAATATAAAAACACGCACGGTACGGTCAAATTGGGGCGTTCTTACATGGTTTTTGGGGGGCGAATTTTGACTTATATTGCCTGAAATGTGAACGGAAGAGTTTTTGTTGTGTTTTTGTGACGTTTGACGTTTTAACCGAAAAGATTTGAAAAGTGCGGCGCTGCCAACTCTGCGGCGGTTTTGTCACTGTTCGATGTGATCCCTGAACCCTGATCCGAATTGCGCAGTTTCTGCAGGCGTGATCCACCAAAATCGATCAGACTTACTTGTAACCGGCACATTTAGTGTTTACGCAACGATTTTAGCTGATGAATCACCTCGAAATGAATGGAATCGTCAATTTGTCTAGTTACTTTCACGCGATAACGTTGCCTAATTTGAAATTACCAAGCGCGGGCGACTTTGTTCAAATCAAACTGAATCAAACGTGCTCCAAGCTCCGTGACTGCTACAATTTGAATTGCTTCATAGCATCAGTGGTTGTAACGAACGCCTGTAACGATGTGCTGTAACGTTGTCTTGTCTGACCTTGGGGTGGCCAGCGTCGTCCCAGGAAATGAAAGAATAAGCTGTTGCAGCGTTCGCCGCGTTCGGTTCTATTTTTTACTAATCGCCGACACTGGACTGCTCTTCGTGTTGTCGTACTGTTGGCCCGACAAGGATGGCTCTCGACTTGGCTTGAATAGATTCGAGCGGATGTGATTTATTATAGGGATAGGGAGGTATATTCAGGGCCGGGCTGCTACGTCCAAAGACGGCAGCACAAGAGATGGGAATTTGCCGCTATGCTCAGAAGGAGACGGATCGAGGGGATGATTAAGTTGAATTAAATTTACTCATACGTGGTATAAAACAAATTTAGAAAATATCGTATAATTTCAAAATAATTCCTGAAGGGTAGGGTATTGACAAAAATACAAATAGAATAACAATTGATTGAACAATGATGGCTCCACTGACTGGTTCGGTGCGTCTGGTAGGGTGACCACCAGTACAGGCACTACCGGATCCGTAGCCAGGCGACGAGTTCAGTCCGACAGGTGGGACAGACACGTCTGTCACGACTGTCAGAGCGGTAACGCTTTGCTGAGATTCCGGATTCAAACTATGTTCTAATGGGCCGACGGTGACCATTCGCAACCTACCTACCTACCGATGAGCTACCTCAGTGCACCGAAGTAGGGTCGTTTGGTGGCGGTCGAGGGGTTGACGAAGAAAAAAAAAAGAAAGGCCGCAATACTAGAACAATAGCAGATAACCCAGATACCTCAGCTCCCGCGCCGAAATGCTCTGGGGGCGTTGTCTGTCGACTGTCACGTAACTCGACGTCCGGGCTTGCAGGCTCGACGGGTTCCACGGGCGAATACTATCAACCACCAATGTTCCAATTTTTGCCCATAAGGGTAGGGAAAATGTACAGGGAACTATAGAACCATAGAAGGTTACTAGGATAAAAGGATGGAAGGATGGAACCCTAGAAAACGGATTAGATTACTGGTCTGTCGATTGCAAAATCTGAGCTTACCTTTTCGGGGAAAAGGGCTTGGAGAATAATTTTGATAAGTAAGGGTTCGGCAAAATCCCGGACCTGACCGGTTTGAGCTCGACTCTTCTCGTCGTCGACTGCTCTGCTTGCTAGTCGTTTGCTGCGTAAATCCTCCGCAAGGAGTTCGGTATTAAACCTCTGCAGCAATACAAACTGTTCGAACGTTTTTTTACTTGTCAGATTTTTTTTTGTGGTTAATCAAAACTTTTCTCGCCTGTTGTTTTGTTTTTGTTTTCCCGCGCCAACCCAGATAATGTCTCCCAGACCAGCAATCTTTCCCTAGGTTAAAAAAAACGTAACACTCCCTCCTTTCCTGGTACAGAAAATTTTCAGGAAATTTTCTGATCTAGGAAATCATCAAAGGGAATGATCAACAATCAACGATAATAACAACTAAGCAACCCAAATACAGCCACAACTAGTCATCCGAGTACTCGCAATTCGCCTTTAAGTCTTTCACGTGCCAATTACCTTTGATCCTTCCATCAAAATCCTCCAACTCGTAAACCAACTGACCGAGTTTCTTTCTGACTTTGTATGGTCCCGAGTAATGACCATCTAACTTTGCACTAAAGAATTTGCTTGCGTCGGATAAAACGTAATTGCGCTTCCAAACGGTATCACCGATGTTAAAAGTGACGGGTCTTCTTCTAAGATTATACCGATCTTTCGCCTTAGCATATGCTGTTTTCAGCCGTTTCGATACAAAATGTCGTAACTTCTGAAAAGCGTTCGCGCGTCGTTCGGGGTCTCGGTTGTCTGCATCGTCTTCATCGACTTCGTTGTCGGGCGCGACCTTATGGATGCGATATTCATCACCGTGAACACACATTTCACGTCCAAAATTGACAAAATAAGGAGTTTGTGTCGTAGCTTCGTGTTTAGCAGTACGCACAGCGCAGGCAAGAGCAGCTAAGTTTACGTCCCACAGTCGCTGATTTTCCTTCACGTACGCGGCCAACATCGATTTTAATGTTTTGTTCACGCGTTCCGTGGGGTTCACTTGCGCGTGATAAAAGGGATAATAGAGAATTTTTGAACCATATTTGTTAACCATTGCTTTAAACACATGAGAAATATACTGCGGCCCGTTGTCGCACCTAACGACCTCTGGTACACCAAAAACTAAGAAAACGTTCTCTTCGATAAGTTTGGTAACCATAGACGCGGTAGCTTTCCTCAGAGGGAAGAACAGACAAAATTTACTAAACGAGTCAGTCACGACTAAAACAAAAATATTGCCATGGGAACTACGTGGTAACGGTCCAAAAAGATCTGTACTAATGTTCTGCCAAGGCTTCTCAACACTGAGACGTTGACCCATCAGTCCCGCGGGTAGCTTTTGAACAGGTTTCGTGCGTAAACAAGTGCTACACGCCCTGACATATCTAGCAATGTCACTTTTCATGGCCGGCCAAAAATATAGACGATTTGCTCTATGGTACGTTTTATAGACCCCTAAATGTCCGGATATAGGAATATCGTGACACTTGACTAAAATCTGTTTGCGGAATTCTTTCGGAATCACTAGCTTCCAGTTCTCAGCGTCATCGCGCAATTCGGGAAAATCGACTTTGACATACTTGTACAGTCTTTCGTTTGTCACACGCCATTTCGCAAATTTTAGTGGCCTATCTTGAACATTCGTACACATGCGTTTATACCACGGATCTCTGACACTTGTAAAATCGAATTCTAACAAATTTGGTGTGTCAATAACATTGCATTCGGGCATTGACCGAGAAAGAGCATCCGGTAAAAGATGTTCTTTACCTTTTCTGTGGCGAATCTCGAAATCGAATTGTTGTAACCGTAACGCCCATCGTCCTAGTCGTCCTTGTGGATCTTTGAGATTATTTAGCCATACCAGTGAATAATGATCTGTTATGACATAAAACCTTGCACCATCTAAATAACATCTTAGGGTTTCTATTGACCACAACACTGCCAGGCATTCTAATTCCGTTGTAGAATACTTTCGTTCTGCAGGAGTTGCAGCTCGCGACAAATAGCAAATTACGTGCTCGCGTTCACCAATACACAATGCCAATACGTTGTGTTAGTGCCGCACCTAGCCCGTATGAAGAAGCATCGGTATGCAAATAAAACGGTTTCTCGAAATCGGGAGCTGTCAAAATAGGCGCAGAAATAAGAGCTTCTTTAAGCCGCATAAAGGCTTCTTCACAATCTTTATTCCAAGAAAACTTATGTCCTTTGCATAGTAACTTCCTCAGCGGTATTAGAATGTCTGAAAATGATGGTACAAAACATCGGAACCATGTTACCATGCCGATAATTCGTCTCACTTCCGTGACCGAAGTAGGCGGTTTCAGATTCACGATCGCTGAAACTTTGTCCGGATCAACATGTAACCCTTTGCTGTTGATGACATGTCCAAGAAATTTCAATTCGGACCGGCAAAACGTACATTTAGTTTTACTCAAAACCAAACCAGCACTTTTAAGTCGACTAAATACCTCTTTAAGCACCGAAATATGCGTTTCAAAGGAAGGTGTTGAAACAATAATGTCGTCCAAATAAGTGAACACGTATGGTTCCAATTCTGGACCAAAAATTGTATCGATTAAACGCTGAAAAGTGGCAGGAGCGTTGTGTAACCCAAAAGGCATCCTGGTAAATTGGAATAAACCTCGCCCCGGTATGGTAAAAGCAGTGTATGGCTTGCTAGAGTCCTCAAGGGCCACTTGCCAATAGGCACTCTTAATGTTCATCGTGGAGAGAAACTGTGCCCCACCCACTTTTGTCAAAATTGATGACATATACGGAAGCGGATAAGCGTCTTTGTTTGTGACACTATTCAGCTTTCGAAAGTCAACGCAAAATCTGAATTTACCGTTCATTTTGGGTATCATCAAAATAGGGGATGACCAACCACTTGTGGATTTCTCCACCACACCTTGTTTCAACATTTCCTCGAGCTCCGCATCTATTAATTTCTGCTTGTACGGTGAAACAGGGTAATATCGCTGTTTAATGGCTTCACAATTCGGATTCGTTAAAGTTATCTTGTGTCGGATGGCAGTCGTATGGCCTAGAACGTTTTCGTCAATGTTGTCAAAATAATCAGTAATAGTGTCATCAAGCATCGCCTGTTGCTCAGGTGTCAAATCACCTCGATCTTTGATACTGCTTAGATGAGGAGCATTCAACTCATGTGTCGAAAAGATCCATTCACCTTTACGGATGTCTGGTACAATTCCCATCCGCATCCAAAAGTTGATTCCCAAAACTACTTTATGACGCAACTCAGGCATGACGTGCATTTCGATTATTTTCACCACATTTCTCAAACGAACTGGGACCGCGACGCAACCTATGCACTCTGATGTTGCATTGTTCGCCACGACACATGATACCTTACAACTGTCATCCAAGACAAATCCTAAACTTTTCAAAATTAACCACGTAGCTGAATTTATGAATGTTTTGCTAGCTCCAGAATCTAATAAACCATAAAATTCTTGACCCAAAATACTAATTTTAAGGTAGGGACATTCATCACCACCTACTTGTGCTAAAATGTAATCTAAAACTACCTTATCTCTAAAATATATACAGCCAGATTCACTATCTTGGTAATTGTTAACACATTTGGTCGCAGTAGCCACTGAAACAGAAACACGACCTAGTTCTGTTTCAACTGTTCGTTTCCCGTGCCATTTGCCAACTTTAATTTATTGCAATCCGGGCAGGTTAACTTAGTGAAATTTGCTTTTCCACATGTGAAACATTTTAATGGTCTCTTACCAGATTTTCTTTCACTACAATTCCTGGAAATATGATTGGGCTTTCCACAAGTCCAACAACCTGCAGGCTTGCGATCTGAGTCTGAAATCGTACGCAGCACACTTTTAGTTGGATGATAATCTAGGTCTGGTTCTAATTCTAGGTTACCGGTTCTAGGTGGCTTAAAACTCTCAACATTGTATCGCGTATTTTCGATTTTTCGACAAAGCTGGATCAGTTCAAAAGGGGACTTGACTTCCACCAATGACAAGCGTTCTTGATAGAAAGGTAAAACATTTTTACACAAAATTTCTAGTCTTAGAGGGTCTGAAACCGAAGTAGGCATACGATCAAACAAAGCAGTCATTGCGGCCACATAAATCCCGATAGACTCATCACGACCTTGAGTACGTTCGAGGATTTGTTTCCAAAGCTTGTCTTTCGTATAGGCCGGCAGAAATTCATCTTTCATCAATACGACTAAGTCTTCCCAATTATCCACCTCTTTTCGAATAACCCTGTACCAAAGCAAAGCTTCATCCTCAAACAAATCGTTGGCAGATTCGAACAATTGCATTTTATCAACACAGCGCGATTTACAATACTCTTCAACTTGCTCGAGAAAAGCATTTAGACTGAGTCCCTTCCGTCCAGAAAATTTTATGTTCCACTTGTAAACGGGTACAGATTTATTCAGGCTCGACTTCATTACCGGAGCTGCGATATTGCTCAACGAAGAGACAGGAGTATTTAGAAAAGAACGGTTCGGCTGTACTCGGATATGACTAGGAGTTGAAGTAAATGGCTTGTCAACTTGATGTTCGAGAGTTACCCGTTGAAAATCAATCGAATCGACATTGGTCAGTTTCAAATTATAGTGAACACTAAGTTCCGCTAACCGCTTCAAAAGGTTGGTTCGTAGTTCGCACAACGTGGTCTCGTCTGGTTTCAACTGAATTTTATTGAGACGACCCAGTAGATGAGTGAATCGCGTTTCGATCTTTTTACTCTGATTGACAGCACCTGCTACAAACTGTTCAACAGCTTCGGAAAGTTCTTTCACTTTGACATCACAGACTTTCAATTCTTCATCCGCAACCAAGGATAAGGAAGAATTCAACATACTGGTACCTGATATCTTCTCCAAATTCAAAATTTGGCGTAAACTCTTCCGCAACTGTTCAACAGGAACATCATCCGACTCGACAATGCTTCGAACCATGAGTTCGTACCGAAGCTCATCTTTACGCAGTCTGTCAACATCAAATACAAAAGTCGACATTCTTGAAACTTTCAAAATAACAATAGAAAAAAAAAATTGAAATAGATACGAATATTTTCTATATGAGTAAATCAGTTCAACAAAAATCGGCCACACCAGTTGGGCGCCAATTATGCTACGTCCAAAAACGGCAGCACAAGAGATGGGAATTTGCCGCTATGCTCAGAAGGAGACGGATCGAGGGGATGATTAAGTTGAATTAAATTTACTCATACGTGGTATAAAACAAATTTAGAAAATATCGTATAATTTCAAAATGATTCCTGAAGGGTAGGGTATTGACAAAAATACAAATAGAATAACAATTGATTGAACAATGATGGCTCCACTGACTGGTTCGGTGCGTCTGGTAGGGTGACCACCAGTACAGGCACTACCGGATCCGTAGCCAGGCGACGAGTTCAGTCCGACAGGTGGGACAGACACGTCTGTCACGACTGTCAGAGCGGTAACGCTTTGCTGAGATTCCGGATTCAAACTATGTTCTAATGGGCCGACGGTGACCATTCGCAACCTACCTACCTACCGATGAGCTACCTCAGTGCACCGAAGTAGGGTCGTTTGGTGGCGGTCGAGGGGTTGACGAAGAAAAAAAAAAAGAAAGGCCGCAATACTAGAACAATAGCAGATAACCCAGATACCTCAGCTCCCGCGCCGAAATGCTCTGGGGGCGTTGTCTGTCGACTGTCACGTAACTCGACGTCCGGGCTTGCAGGCTCGACGGGTTCCACGGGCGAATACTATCAACCACCAATGTTCCAATTTTTGCCCATAAGGGTAGGGAAAATGTACAGGGAACTATAGAACCATAGAAGGTTAGTAGGATAAAAGGATGGAAAGATGGAACCCTAGAAAACGGATTAGATTACTGGTCTGTCGATTGCAAAATCTGAGCTTACCTTTTCGGGGAAAAGGGCTTGGAGAATAATTTTGATAAGTAAGGGTTCGGCAAAATCCCGGACCTGACCGGTTTGAGCTCGACTCTTCTCGTCGTCGACTGCTCTGCTTGCTAGTCGTTTGCTGCGTAAATCCTCCGCAAGGAGTTCGGTATTAAACCTCTGCAGCAATACAAACTGTTCGAACGTTTTTTTACTTGTCAGATTTTTTTTTTGTCGTTAATCAAAACTTTTCTCGCCTGTTGTTTTGTTTTTGTTTTCCCGCGCCAACCCAGATAATGTCTCCCAGACCAGCAATCTTTCCCTAGGTTAAAAAAAACGTAACAGGGCCTAGCAGGCGTGCAGTGCGTTCCGGCGCGCAGGCGAGTACGGCAGGCGGCAAGTCATAGGGGCGGTAATATAATAATTAATCTTTTCATTCCCGCATTTGGTGGGGCTCTCCACTGCCGGTGAGGGGGCGGCAATTTTTCGGTGGCACGCAAGCGTCAAATAGGCCAGGCCCGGCCTTGGATATATTCTTCAACGGACGTTTACAATTCAAAAATTAAAATTGATAAAGGGATTCATGATGCTCAAAATGGAGTTGTATAGTATAAAGTTGTAGTAAATAAGAAAAAAGTGGAGAAGACTTATTTACTACAACTTTATAATTCAAAAATTAAATCGAATGCCGCACACCCAAATGTGAACACAACTTTCAGGTACCTATGTACGTACCTATTAAGCAGAGAAGCAGGGGTGGATGATTAAAGCCCAGAGGGAAAAAATAATTTTCGACAATTGAGGCTGAAACAGTTGCTTAATGTTCTAGATGTCAGCTGATTGTATAGCGATGATATCATACTGGTTTGATAATCAAGTTTTTGTTTGGAAATTGATTTTTGACATTGAAACGACCCCAGCTATCGTCTTTTACCCCTGAATGGGTAGGCAACCCATTATACTGGCATTTAATTCAACTTATTTGAATTAAATCACTTTTCCCGCTTTTGGAACCGCTTGGCCGATGATCATCTAGTATCAGGACGACATCCCGTTGTGCCTCTCTTCTTGTTGTTCGATTATAGAGTTCTCGAGATTGTTGAGACAGGTCTGACTACAAGTTTGAACGCAATAAGACACAGTTGAAGTTTTGACATAACAGCAATCTATTGACCTCTATGTACAATTCAAAATGTTTAAATAATGGCTCGCTCCTATACCTAGTCCTACCATCACAGCGCAGGCTAAATTATCTGAAAGATCTAACCTATTCCCGAAGAGATAACTTTCCCCTAATTATTTCAGACGTCCCAATACCCCAACCCTCCGACGAACACCTGACTCTACACCTTGACCGACATTTAGTTCTGACTGGTTTTCGCGGTTCAAAGTTCTTTTTGTGATTAAATCAGATCCAACATTTATGTTAGCGTTAGAGGTTATGTTAGGGTTAGGCCCGGCTTCTAGACACTGAGAAGAGAGTGACTTCGACCACGAATGCTATCCAAGATTTGTGGGCCGGTGTGTGTATGGTAGCCCACCTAATTGTGGCATTCTTTTCAAAGGCTGTTGCTTCTTTTTGGGCCATGGTCTCTTTTGCCCGTTTGGAAAGGATTGGATATGGCTGCCTTTGTGGGGGCCTATTCCCTTTTTTCACCGTGAGTCGCCCCCAACGCTTAGAAAGATTCCCGCGGTCGCGCGTGTCTATAACCGGAAATGTTGAACCAAATTTCGCCCTTCCAAAAACTTTCAAACCGATGGTGAGCGCGAAACAATTACTCTAGTCAAGATACAAATTTAATTTGGAGAACGTTTTGAGCACGCCCCGTATACGCGCTAGTTTGTTGTTGTTTAGCAATTTGTGAGAGAAGGCCGCAGCCAGGAGTAACAAAACGCAGAGAAATGACTATACAGGGTGTTCGCCGAAAAGCCGATGCGGAGAGGCGTCGAAATAATCATTGCCCTAACGCGAAATAATCGCCGTCTACCCTATTCCTGATCGAGCCCTAATAACAATTCATTTTTACAAAGTCCCTATCTGAACGATGGCGTCGTTGGGTACCGGATTGAATTCATCAATTTCGAATAAGAACGTCTTCATTCCCGTAACAAGCTCTATATGGAAATATTAGTAACGGTCGTGGCGCTAAAACAAAATCATTAGTTTCAAGGAGGGGGGGGGGTGTCCATCAATCCGATCAACAATGGCGACTCTACGGCAGGGTCCGAACCCCGATACAAACACGATTCTATTTTTCCAATTACTTAATTTTTCACGTAGTTCTCAAAATTCACATTTTCCGAATAACTAGGAGCTTCAGAAACGCAGAGGAAGCTCACCCGCGAGTTTCCAGATCTAACCCACTAGGTCCGGTGCTCTGAGTACCGCAGTCACAAAGCCAAGTCCAGAGGGCCCAAGAGCGCGAATACCTTTCTATGAAGGTATCCAACAAAGGACGAGGCTTGAAAGTGGCTGTACCTGACGGCAGACAGTAGCGTAGACACCAGCACGTGCAGGCAGATTCAGAACGCACGCGTGAGCCCCATCATACATTTTTCACGACAAAGCCTAACCGTAAGCAACTATCCCAACTCACCAAGACTAACCTCCCGCTCGTCGAGGTCATCACTCCGCCACACGAGATACCGAAACGAGAGACCTCATTTCTATCGGGCCTGGTTCATTTAGGGGTTTCAACTCGACATCCTCGAGGTGGGAACGCGACTCAGCATCCTGGAGGGGGTTCGAAACACTTCGTCAACGGGTCCCAACTCTACGACTTGGAGAAGGGTCGAAACTCAACCCCGGAAGGGCCTTGGCACATCGACCTGGCAAAAGGGCTGGAACTCGTCGTCGGAGGGCTCTGACTCGACACCTGGAGGCGGATCAAGACTCAACGTCCAAGGGCTCTGACACGACATCCTAGAGACGGGTTGCAACTCAACGGGGGAAGCAACTCATCAGTCTCTCGGAGGGTCAAAACTCAACCTGGAGGGTTCTCGACTCAGCGTGCCCCCAAGGGGACCAAAACACGACTCCGAAGGGTTCCAACTCGACTTTCTCCAGAGGGCCTTTGAGACACATCAGCCGGGGGGAATCGACTCGTCATTTTCCAAGTGGGCTGGGGCTCATCATTGGGGCTTCGACGCTTCGGCCTCTAGGAGGGTCGCGACGCAACATAAACGGGTTCTAACTCAGCTTCCTCGAAGGGGACTAAAACTCTTCGCTAACAGGCCCGCAGAAGCACTCGGCAGCGGACGTGACAAGTCGGGAGCGGACGGCAGCCCAGGAGGATTGGTCCAGGTACCACGGTCAATCTCCGGCGATATCCTCCATTCCCAGCAATTCGGAATATTTTTTCGCATCCAAAACGATCGCGAACGGCGTATAGACAGCTCAGGTAATCCGAGAAGCCGCTGGAGAATGCGACCGGCGGTGCTAACACGTGTGAATCGGATGGTGACGGGCAGCGGGCGGAGGCACGGCGTGTCAACACAGCAGGAGTACGGCAGCAACTAGCTGGGTCAATGTGCGGGTGGTTTACTTCATATGCACCAATTCACCATTTCGTCGGACGTCAAGCAGGAGCGGTTATGGAATTGTCGATGAGAAGCAAATAAATTATGTTGTAGAGCTTTGCGGGATTTACACGAATGAATTAAATAACTAGCGACATCTTTTAATGATGCCTTGACTCTGAATATTCACATTCTCATACCTCGATTTCACGGCTTTGAATTATTTCCCTCCGGATTATTTTCGGCCCGCCAAATGCGGGTGGCTTCAACATTATTCTTTGTTAATTTTTTGAATGGTTTGATTTCACCTCAATTAAATGTGACATTCTAAATATAAGTACGGTGGCGAGCACATAACTGGAAATACTCATCAATTCTGTCAATATTCCAATTTAACCTATGACCTTATTTTGATTGGAGAAGATAATATTGTACGAACTCTAGAACCACGTAGTTACCTTAAATCACATTCACTAGGTACCTACCTACATACCTATGTAAATACCTATGTATTTTATATTTTTGCAATTAAAATCAATACCGGATCGAGTTTTCCAAACGACATTCTTATACTTTGTGGAGATTATTAGATTGCCATGCTGTGCCTGCCAGAACACAGTTTCCACCGTGCTGTAATATAACGGGGAAAATCGTACAGTAAGAAAATCCGTCACGATGTCACATTCGTATAATTATTTGTGGAGAATATTATTGATGAAAATAGATATTTATTGTATTAGGGGTATGAGTGAGATTTAATTTGACGGAGAATGGGAGTTTAAGCGCCGAGCGCAGCGAGAAAAGAAATAAAAGAAGTCTAATCGTAAAAAAATCATGTCGAAAGCAGTGGTGGATTTGGCAATAGGCAAAGTAGGCACGTGCCTAGGGCGGCAGATCCAAGGGGGCGGCATCGACATCGTCTTTCTGGAAAAAAATGCGTGGTTTCATTTTTATTCCACGAAAATCGCGTTCGCATAATTTTATTCTGTTCAATTTTTGTTAATTTGTGTCAACTATTGATGAAAAACCCTTTATGATCATTAACAGCCGTTAGTGTTCTAAGAATATAAACACAAACTAGTTCTCTGGAACACACCTCTCTAAGGGAAAGGGGCGGCCAATTCAGTCTTGCCTAGGGCGCCACGAAAGCCAAGTCCGCCCCTGGTCGAAAGTACTCTGCCCTTTGAGTGACTAATAATAATAATAATAATAAGATTGATAATAAGAAAAACAAGATGATACAAACCGTGAGGGAGCGGAGCGGGAGTACGAAAAGAACACCTCTTCGAACTTTGTTTGCTGATTGATTCATATCTATAGAAGTTTCACTTCTTCCGAGGGTGACTATGGTCACGCACTCACGTTTCTTATTAAAAAACGATTCCTAGCTCCGCGTTCGACGTTTAGTAGGTAGATAGTACCTATGAACGTCTTTCAATAAAAAAATCAATTGGTTGAGAGTTTCATTTGGAGCAATGGCGCAGCCAAGGGGGGGCTAGGGGCTATAGCCCTCCCCCAGACAGTCTCGCTTTTTCACCGAAGCAATGAAAAATTTTGAACAAAATAGAAGAACTATTGTGTTCGACTGTTACTTCCTTTATCATTTAGAAAATGGATCATTAGTCTCTCTGTGTAAGAGTTATTGCACTGCGATTGGATTGCGCGTTTTTTTTATTGGTGCGGAGAGAGAAACTCTTCCGATTCAAGGACGGAGTTGAATTGGTAAGATAAGCGTTGCGGAATCAATCCCTGTGGGTCTATTTCTTGACAGAATCTCACCATTTAAGTTTCTTCCGAAAGCTACAAGGATGCACTTTGGTTTGAGCCCATTTGGCATTTCTAAAATCCAAAAATCAATTATTCATTCAAAAATCCGAAAAAATAATTTTCGATTTTGGAAATGCCAATGGGCTCAAACCAAACTGCATCCTTGTAGCTTTCGAGAGAAACCTAAATGGTGAGATTCTGTCAAGGAATGAACCAACAACGCTTATTTCACCCATATAACTCCGTCCCTAAGCAAGTATACTCATCTACCTATCAGGCTTATTTTGTAACTTCTCGTTCACTAACGACTCGTTAGAGAACGATTATCGTTCAGACTGCCACTGTCGATAGATCTAACAAGAGCACGAAAAACCTTATTTCGTGAACAGCTGCGTTCGGCCGTTTCGTTTGTATGTGCCGAACAATCGTGTATGACGTTTCTACGTGCGCGCAGCGCAGCTGTCAGTTTGCAAGTGTCATTACTACCCTCGTTACTACCATTTATTACTGTCATTTTTCCCGCAAACCCGCAAACCGAATACTGAACTTGATACCTACTTCAATTTAAGGTGGGTAACATTGGTACCACAATAATTATACTCTAAAATAGGATGACCAAGGCCCTTTTTCGGGGGGGGGGATCCATCTTTAGCGCAGCTCGCTTCATTAGTGTTCATTACCCCCCCCCCCCATGGCTAAATCCTGGCTGCGCCACTGATTTGGAGTAATACTAAACGGAAACACTGACTGCTTGTGGATACCTACTCAGTCCGAATAATCTGCCAATGGAAAATTGGGCCTTATCAAGACTGGAGTAGGTATATATTTCCAATTGAAGTTTACTTGTACTACTCAGACTTGATTGCTCTGGGAAAAATAGACCTTTTTTGGGGAAGTTTCTGCACTTACGACCTTTGTGCTACAAAAAATAAAATTAGAATGTTAGTTAGTTAGGTACATTACAAAACCACGACAATCATTTTCAATCAATATTATTTTTATTAATAGCGTTCACAGGGTAGGTACCACCTACCTCTTAAGGCTAAAGGGGACGATAAAATAATGTGTTTCTGAGACGCAAGATGGCGCGGAAACTATTAACATTCTCAAAATTCACTTGATAGACCGATTTTGAAAATTCAAACGTTATTATTTCAAGAATATATAACTATTTGATGCTGTAGTCAAAAATTTCAATTTTTGTTTTTTTCGGAAATTTTTTTTTGATTTTCTCAAATTTTCGAAAAAAATTTAGAAAATCTAAGGTAGTCATTTTATTCTGTGGTGAATATTGTATATTGACCTTTTTTCAAAATTCAAATATCATGAATAGTATTGACCGAAATCAATGTTGAATATTTCCCTTTGAAGTTCACCGCGTGCCGCCGCCTGCAAGCTCGAGCGGTTCCCGTCCGGTATCATCATACAATATTTATCGTCCGCAAAAAATAAGACGTCTGTCGTAATTGCAGAGTTAATGCCTGGACTGTATCTTCAGTCCCGTAGAAAATCCCAACAGTGTAACAAGCAACTGGGCAATACCTAATCGGTTACTTTTCTAATTTCAATTATTAATGGCTTCGTCACTCGATATCAATGGAATATACTCCAGAAATAAATAAATAAGATGAGTGAAAAATTACTATAAAGAAAAAAAGTGCAGTAGGAGGCTTTATTTTGTTTTATGCACAAAATGTATACAGGGTGTCCCAGAAGAAGTGTTACAAAACTCACAGGGAGATAGAAAATTGAAAAATAAGGGGACTTTCTTTGATTAACATACCCCCGCAAACGCATAATAACGGAGATACAGGCCTTCGGAATTGTTTTTGAAAACCAGTTTTTCTTGCATAACTTGAAACGCACCGCTTGTACGGGTCGAAAACACGCGGAGGAAAAATCAATAAGTGTATTGGGAATTGAGCGTGCGATGCAAGTTCACCACATGGTTAAAAGATGTCGCTAGCCGTGTAATGTCCACGCAGAAAGTTCGAGACCTGGTATAAAACAATTTAGCTATAATTCTATGAGCACTCTCAACTCCACGCCCGAAGACCAGCTGATGTCCATGTGCTCCGCCGCACCTCGCAATTACGCGGCCTCCTCGTATGCCATTGCCCGCATATCGGCGTTCCCAAATTAAATGCGCGACAATATTTCCGACGTCTGATTACCAATACGCTCATTCCACACGCGCCACCGTGCATCTGCAATCTGCATAGTCCAGCCCGCCAGCGAAGAGATTTCCATCCGCGCCGTGGTAGGATTAGATGTGATTTGCCCCGTCTACATCAAGCTCTTCATCATCGGAGTTGCAGTCGTCGCACCACTCGCGCTTGATTGTTCATCCCATATTTCTAAATACCGGAATTGCACATTTGCTCGGGTTCGCGTGAAAATTAGTATCAAGCTTGTTGGGTTTTGCACCGGTACGCACCTCATTTCTCCTCCGTGATTAAATTGCGTTGTACGTTGGGAGACGTCTTTTACCAGGGAGTTTTTAAGCTAAAGCAAGAGCCCTTGGACCGTGTGGGTATCGCGAGTAACCGAGGTAAACCTGAGTGCGTCATTTGCTTTCGAAGAGATTGTATAATTTCATATCCATGGGGTTGTAACCCTTCACACAGAACGCTGCCTGTTGGAAGAGGAACCTGCATCGAACACTCGCATCTATCTCTGATAACAAGCTCCGCGGCGACGTGTCCTGATCTACCTTCGGGCTGTGTCTTGATCTTCCGGTGACATGTGTCCTGATCAGTTTCGGGCTGTGTCTTGATCTTCCGGTGTCATGTGTCCTGATCGACTTTCGAGTCGTGTCTTGATCTTCCACCGGACGTGTCCTGATCAGTTTCGGGCTGTGTCTTGATCTTCCACCGGACGTGTCCTGATCAGTTTCGGGGTCGGGTCTTGATCTTCTCCAGCTGGGCTGAGCTTCAGTGCTGGATGCCGGTGCTCGCAGAACGGTACCTCGCGGTGGAAAAGGAGCGATCTTGTGGGGTGGGGTAGACGACCTACGATTGAGATTTGCAATGTCCTAGAAGGCCACGATCGACACGGGGTAGACTTCAACCTCTCAGTGGGTGGTACCTGCAGTCCAGGGGTTGGGGCTGGAACTTCGACTGAGCTTTGGGCGACACTTCTGAATACGCGCTGCTGAGTTTAGGGAATCGCGAAACAAGGAACTGGAAAGAACTAAAATCGCGTTTGTTGAAACCAGGGTTCGGACCCTGTCCTAGAGTAGCAATTGTTAATAATAATCGGTTTAGGACAACGACCCCCCCCCCCCTCCGTGAGACTAATTTGACTTTGTTTTAGCGTGCAACTCTAGTTACTTAGATTTCCATGTTGGTTGGGTTATTAAGTACAAGAGAATTATTAATGAATGACGGATGTTATGGAGAGGAGTTTCACCTAGAGGGACGTCTGGTTTGGGGTCGCGTAACACTACTTAATTTGTTGCAGTATTCCCATGAAGTTAATGAAGATTGCTTAATCGTGAGATGGAGAGCGGTTCGGATAATTCCCTGGACGTTCGACGACGCGACGCTTCGATAAATTTGTACCTATAATGAATTGTTACGGCTCAATAGTTGGTCAGCGATCGGATATTTAATTTATAGGGAAAAATAGTTGTTTCGAAGCCTTCTTGCGTTAGTTCGTCGGCGAGCACCTTTGTAGGTTTTAGCAACAATGGGGTTCACTTCACACAAAACAGAACGGGGTTCAATCAAAGGGTCTTCACACGAGAGTTTGTACCTTGACTTGAGTAATTGTTCGCGCACACCATTGGTTCCGAAGTTTTTGGAAGGGTGAAATTTGGTTTTACATTTCCGGCTATAGACACTCGCGGTCGTGAAATCCTTCTAAGCTTCAAGGGCAATTCAAGGTGAAAATAGGTCCAGTTCTCCACAAGGGCACAGGCCATATCCAATCCCTTCCAAAACGGGCAAAAGATTACCATAGCCTAAAAAGAGTCATGCAAAAAGAATAGTCCAGAAAATAAGAGACGCAGCCTTTGAAAAGAGTTCATAATAGGAGGAGCCCCGCACACACCGGCCCACGAACTTAGATTGTAGGGAACAGGGGAACAACAGAAAAGAGAGGGGGGAGTTCCCATCGCTCGCAAAAGTCACTCAAACCCTTTTTCGGTGTCTAGACGCTGGGCCTAACCCTAACATAACCTATAACACTAACTTAAATGTTGAACCTGATGAATCCACGATAAGAATTTCGAACCACGCAACCCAAACAAAGTTTAAATGTTGGTCAAGGTGTAGAATCAGGTGTTCATCGGAGTATTGATGTGTGATGGCTTTGGAATAATTATTAGGGGAAAGTCATCTTTTAGGGAACACTTAGAAAACTTAGCTATCTTAGTTACCAGCGTTGAGGTAGGGTCAGGTATAGGAACGAGCCTTTATTTAAACACTTTGACATGTAAATAGAAGACAATATAACGATTTTATGTTACAACTAATTTTTGTGTCTTACTGCGTTCAAACTAGAGGTTAATTCGATCTCAACACGCCCAGGATCTCTATCCTCGAACCACAAGAAGGATGCACAACAGGATGGCGTCCTGATACTAGACGATCACCGGCCAAAGCAGTCCCAAGAGCGGGAAAAGTGATTTAATTCAAATAAGTTGAATTAAATTGGAGTATGTTGGGTTGCCTTTCCATCCAGGCGCAGGAGCTAAAGAGTTAGGGGTGTTTCAAACTTTTGAATCGTTCAACCGGTTTCACTCAACTTTGAACGAAAGTTCACCAAAACAGGTCTCTATTAAACTATAGTAACGCATTTCATAAAACATTTTCAGGGGCGAAGATAATAGCCCCTATTCCTCCTACAATAGCCCTCCCCCTTTTCCCTCTATTTTTGACTTCCCCAAATATTTTTGGGAATTGATTCAAGTTTTGAATTCTACGTTCAATTCAAACAAAGAAGTTACTCCCGCAATAGTTTGATTAGAGAAGTCTTATTTACTACAACTTTATACTATACAACTCCATTTTGAGCACCATGGATCCCTTTATCAATTTTGATTAGAGACTTCGTTTCGAGATATCTGGGAGATATCTGGGATTGAAACATTGGAAAACATCTCGAAATCGCAACTTTCCTGGGCCTAAAAATTAAAATTCAAAAAAACTCATGATTCGTCAGCTGGAATAAAATTTCTGGGTGTTTTAAGTTGATAAACCACCATTTTCGCTGAGAAACATGGAATTCTTCAGAAAAAAACAATTTGGGCCCTAGAAAGTGGCAATGTAGAGATGTTTTCCAATGTTTCAAACCCAAATATTTTGAAAATAAAGCATCAAATCAAAATTTTGCATAAGTAACTTTTTTCGTAAATGGAACGCAGAATTCAAAAATTTGAACCGTTGTCAAAAATATTCAGCGGGGGTTGAAAATAGGGAGGAAAATAGGGCTATTATCTTCGCCCCTGAAAATGTCGGATGAAATTCGGTATCATTGTTCAATAAACACTTGTCTTAGTAAACCTTGGTTTGAATTTGAATAAGATTGGATGAACGGTTCAAAAGTTATGCAAAAAAAACTGTTTTTAAAAAACAACTTTGAAGGCCTGTATCTCCGTTGATATGCGTTTGCAAGGGTATGTTTATTGACAAAAGTCCCCTTATTTCTCAATTTTCCCTGTGAGTTTTATAACACTAATTCCGGGACACCCTGTATAACGGAGATGGAAAACTATATCCGTCAAGTTGGCCTGTGAATCAAAAAGTAACAGTTACAGAGATGTATACTTTTCAAATGTTATAGAAAACTGCAGCCCACAAAATGACAAAAACTATTTTTTGTTGAAATCAAATTCTTGAAACATTCGAAAATATAAAAAAAAATCACCCATACACCAACGGTGCACCCTGGTGCAAGTACAAGCGCCTTATCTCAGCAGTCTGTCGCCCATAGGGAGCAGCCAATTTCAATCTTTGATTTTATACAGAGTGGTCGATCCTAGCGTAATTATCCCATGGCGGCCTTACCGTTCAAGATAGAAAAAAAGATAAAATAGTGCTATTCTGTAAAAAATAACATTTCATAAACGCTCTGTTATGAAAAAAATTGTGTCGGCAATGGGGTACTTCTACAACTTTTTTTCATTGGCTCCATGGATAGTATGGTAAAAATGATGTATCTGTATTTTTTTTCCAAAATTCCCAAAACTGTGGCCGTGATGCGTGTTTTGAAAATATATTTGTGACGTCACAAATATACAAAAAACTAAACAAACAGCATTGTTGGATTGAAAACTCAAAAAACTGTCAGAGTGGCATAACCATATTTGTAAAATACAGACATGAAAATCCCACTGAAGTTTCTCAACTGTCACCAACCAGATCTTTACTACTGCTATTTACATCGCCTATTTCTCAGAAAACATCATAACACCATGTGTGCAGAAAGTTATCACTACCTATATCGTAAATGACTCATCGCGGAGAACAGCTGCAGCGAGCGGCAAATAACAAAGAGAGATTTTCAAAATGTGTTTCGGAGGGCACCATTTGTGGTGAAGAAATTCTAAAAACGGATTAATGTTTGATATTTTTAGTACTTCCAAATGACTACCTGCGATTTTGAAAAAAATCAAAATTAATTTGTGGAATTGAAAAAAAAAATTGGAAAAATTTTTTGGATTTTTTTTTTGACTAGTGCATCAAATAGATTCAAAATCTGAGTATAACCCTTTTTTCAGATCTGGAATCGGACTGATAGTTCTCCCAAAAACATTTTATTACTTTTGATGTATTTTCTCTCTGTCGCACACTTGGTACTCAATTTCAGTCCCCTTTAGCCTTAAACATAATAGCATGAAACTTGAGAACTGAAGAAGGACGTACCTGATGCAAAAATCGGATAAAATTCAAGTAGGTAACAAATACAAAAAACTAATCAGAACATGGATCATCAGAGTCATCCTTGATGGATGCTGAAATTTTCACCTCGGGGATTCCCGTAATAAAGTCACTAGGTATACTCATCTGGAATTCTTCAAAAGATAAAGCATGTCCTTTTTTTGGGAAACAGCAAATCGTTCAATCTTTCTTTCAAGTGAACACCTTTTCGAAACAATCCCCAACAGTTCAAAGATAGAAGATATAATTCCATGCTTTTGAAGCCAAATGTGCCCGAGAGTCTGGTATTGTCACTTCCAGAAGACAATCATGATTGCAAATTGACGTCACGTTTTTTTCGTCAGGCAGAAACTTAGCAGCACAATGGTCGTAAGTGCGCACTTACACAAATTTGAAACCCCAAGTTAAGTAGCACAAATGTCGTAAGTGCGCTTACGACATTTGTGCTACCAATCAGCAACACAAAGGTATTTACAACAAATTTAAAATGCCGCTACTGGTTTAGAAAACTCAGTCTGAACTTATTAAGTTGAAGCAAATGAAAGTTCAGGCTTCAAACTGTAGCCTAACGTAGTTAACCACATTTGACTGAAAAATGCACTTACGACCTCTGTGCACTACACCATCGATATCCCGTTCACGACGTTTATTTGTTTATGTCTCTTTTTGAGCTGATCGTGCGCTCTCCCTCACCTTCCAAGCGCCCGCGGCGCTCCATCTCACTAAATTAATCCAAAAACGATTTTTTTTATTTTATTTAATTGTCTTATTTTACGAGACGGCATTCAGCTATAAGCTGCTCTACCATGCAACCTCGGGGATAGCACAAAATATCCATGGATGAAGTAGGATTCGAACCCACACAGGGCAGCGCGAATGGTTTGGCTTGCCATCACCTGTACCACTCAGCTACCACCGCTCCAAAGATCAGTTTCATGTCAAAAATTTCAAGAAGCGCAAAATTTTTGGGAAAAAAATTTCTTTACCAAGTAATGGGGCGGTCGTGGCCGAGTGGCATAGGTGATGGCAAGCTGACCCACTCGCGCGGCGCTGTGCGGGTTCGAATCCCGCTACATCCATGGATATTTTGTTCTGTCCCCGAGATTGCATGGTAGAGCAGCTGATAGCTGAATGTCGCCTCGTTAAACAAGTCAACTAAATAAATTTGAAAAAAAAAAAAATTGTGCTAGACAAGTCAAAAAGTGAAATCGCAAACCGTGTGAAATATGCCGATTATTATCAGCATTATTACTATTATGTGAAAAGAATTTCGTCTGCGGCGCTACCACTTCCGAGCTTGCGCCCTCGTCGTTACCTTTGCCCCCTCCTCCCTCAAATTCTGGCTAACCCACTGGGTTTCTCCGCCCCTTTTAGCCTCACCTCAGCCGCGTTCTTTTTTTTTCGCATCCTTTATAAGAGGCCCCTTTTAGGAATTATTGCTTTGTGCCCGGGGCCCATTTGTTCAAAAGATGGCACTGAATCCGTGTGGATTTATTCCTTGACGGATTCTTATCATTTTGGTATATCTTTCGAAAGCTACAAGGATGTACTTTGGTTTGAGTCCATTGGCATTTCCAAAATCCAAAAATAATTTTTTCAAATGTCAAAATTCAAATTGAATTAAAGGTTGCTTCACTTATTACATAGTAAAAACTACTTCAATACTTTAGAGTCTTTACACAGTTCGTTTGTTGTAGTTAAGCTTGATTTAGGCTGGAAATGCCAGCGTTAAGGTCTTGGATCGCCTGCAGCGATTGTCTTGAAAGCCTTAACTACCTGGGAGAAGTGAAGTCTCATTTACATTATTAAAGCCGAGATTAAAGCTACTTTAGAGTACCAGCTTGTGGTATTAAAGTCTAGTTTACATTGTATGAGCTATTCCAAACTCATTATTATGAGCATTTTACACAACCCGTTTGTTGAATTAAATAAGCTTTATTTACGCTGCAGAGGGTAGTATTCACTGGCGGCTCCAGCAGTTTCGAATAGGGGGTACGACTCATCGGTCAGGCGCCCTGAAGATGACGAGCGTGGAAGGAGAACCCCCCCCCCTTCCCGGTACAGGCGAATCGATTCAGGTATGAATCGAATCGAAGTTGGACATCCCTAGCGTGCTTGAAGACCTTGAAAGCTTGATTCACACTAACCAGGCTTATGACATTTGACTTTTTGGACATAAGAAGCACCAAGAAAACGATAGTAGAACCAGAAATAGTTTTCTAAAGCCTAATCTCATCGCGTGCTTGATTGTTTTCACGGCTGTCACTGTTGTACTATACAGGGTGTTCCAAATTTAAATTTAAATCGCATCCTTTCAGAAAATGACGGAGAACTTCAAAAGAAGTCGACTTTCTCAAAAAAAAAAAAGTCAGAAACGAGGAGTAACGGAGACTTCATCTGTTCATGTGGTGGAGGTGCCGGCTTCACAGCACGTTGGAATTTCACGCGAAAGGTATGCGATTTTTCGGGAGTCGCCTAGAAACCATATGCCGGGGAATTGTGGAATTTGCTGGAGGACTGTTGTAAGATTCGAGAACACTAGTCTGGGGTATATAAAAGCACCATGGATCGCCCACAGAGTAGTATTGAATTCAAAGCGATAGCGCGAGCGGATGAAAAGCGAGTAATAACCAGCAATATTTCCAAGCAGTAATTGTTGACGTGTACTTATTGTAGTACGCAGTAATAAACAGTGTGTGTTTTAAAACGATCATCTCAGTTATGAACTAACCTAAACGCGAAATACGTAACAATAACTTTGGAACTTTCAACCGATTTGGTTCAAGTTTGAAGCAAAGCTTATTGAAATAAATTGATATCTAACACCAGTGTTCCATCAAAAATTTTCAGGGGCTTGGATAATGCATTTCCAAAATCCAAAAATAATGTTTTTGATTTTTGGATTTTGGAAATGCCAATGGGCTCAAACCAAAGTACCTACATCCTTGTAGCTTTCGAAAGAGACTAGAATGGTAGATAAGAATCCGTCAAGGAATAAACCCACAGGTATCGATTTCGCAACGCTTATTTTACCAATTCAACTCCGTCCTCATAGGTCATCCACAACGATGTTAATGTTATCGGCAATGGTAATGATAGCATTCAAAGCAACGAGTTTCAATGGTAATGATTACCATTGCCACAAACATGATTATGAACGTCACCATTTGAAACTTGTTGCTTTGAATGCTAACATTGCCATTGCCGATAACATTACGATACGTTAACATTAATATCATTGCGGATGGCCTGTTAATCAATAGCAAAAATGTATAGCCAGCACTAAGCTGAAGGTAGGCGAAGTTCGCCTGGCGAACGTCACTTGACGTCACTGTCGAAATGTCACCTGTTAAACGTTTTTATTTTTAGCAGCCATGTTTTATGCAACCCGTAGTACATCGATGTAGCGAGAGTTGTCTAAAACCGTGCGAGATTGGTTCTCGTGAGAAAAATTGGAATCCAAAATTTTGAAATTGTTAAACATCTAGTATTATTATACGAGTTTAATAAAGGGTTTTTCAAAAAGGACGGGTCGAAGTTGAAGAAATGGAATAAAACAAGCTGTGTGTGAGATATTAACGATTTTTTTTATTTGAAAGGCCCATGTATGCTATTATATGTATGGAATACAACATTGTTTGAATGTCCGCCGCGGCTTCTTACGGTGGCACGGATCCGAGTGGTCCAATTTTTAATTACTCTGTCGCATAGATCCGGCTGAATTTGAGCGATGGCATTGATTATGTTGGCTTTAAGGGCATCGGTCGTCTGCGGCCTATTGATATAGACCTGCGACTTCAGGAAACCCCACAAGAAAAAGTCTAGCGGAGTCAAATCGCACGATCTTGGTGGCCAATTCTGGGATGGGCCAATTCACATCACCTTCGCGAGAGATAACCATACCCTCAAATCGTTCATGCAGAATGTCTATCGTGGCGTCTGCTGTGTGGCACGTAGCCAACGTAGCGCAAAATTCTCCAAGTTGAAGTCTGCGACAAGCCGAGTTCTTGCGCACGGCGAGGAATCGACTGCCTCGGGTTCTCCTGTGAACTTTCAAGGCCTGGTCACTTTTCGAATTGGAAAATTGAAAACTGTTTTGGAACGCAGAGATGTAGCCATTAAAGTTACTTTTCGCACTGAAACAAGGTACTTTTGCAGAAATCGAGCTTTGCGCCCTGAAACAATAATAGTGAAACTGGTTACTTTCTCCACTAGTAAAATACATTGTTTTTCGCGACGTTAATTTATGTAGAACAGCTGCACTTCTCGCACTAGTGCAGCTGGTCGTTGATAGGTTTTGCATGACTCGCTGCGGGTGAGAAATGTAGTTTTACGCATTCTCACACAGAAAGTGGTGATCTTGTGAGTACTTTTTAGTTTTTTCAGTTTTTTCCAACTTATTTTTCAATAAAATAACCAAGCAAACCGGTTATCTTCCGCATGAGAGGCAAAACTTGTTTCTGACTGAATGTCACAAGCAAAGAAGTCACTTCCTGCACTCGTGCAATGAGATATTGTGGCCTTTCTTACGCGTCTTGTTTTTTTGAAAGTCACTGTCAGTTAAAATCATAAAAATTCGATTTTTGGCGATTCTGCGAAAGTCCATTGTTAGCTGACTTCGGCTTGACTTCCGTTGAAAAGTAGGTACTTTGATCTGACAGCATCAAAATTATTTGTAAGTACATCCTTGACCTGACCACATCAAGTACTTTAAACTGACCTGAAAGCATCACAGTTAGTATCTATGATCCGACCTGGTAGCATTGAAAATATGATGGCTTGACCTGGCAGCATCAAGAGTAACTTGATTTGACAAGGCGAGTGGTACCTAGCGATGAGGATTGACTAGTCACTGCTGAACCGATGGCACAGGGCAAGTGTTTACAAACATGGACAGGGAAATCATAAGAGAAGGTGGGCAGTACCTAGCGATGAAGATTGACGAGTCACTGCTCAGCGTTATGATACAGAGCAATGGTGTTCACTTGACGCAGATCTACAGGAAAAGTGACGAGTAATGCCTAGCGATGAGGGGCCAACAAAGAAATACTATTAGCACGAACAGACAAAGAAATGATACATCTAGTACTTTTTTAATATAAAAAGTGTATTTAATCTAAACTCGCTTTTCTATCTACCGAAACATAGATATTTACAATACGAAAAGAAACGTGTCTTTTTTTTCTCAAATCAATTAATGAAATCATTTTCACCTCACACGCCCACACGAAGGTACATACATACATGAATCACAATACTTTTACAATCGTCGGTACACATAAAAAATTGCTTTGCCAAATAAAACGTGATGTAATGGTTCCTGTTTCGCGTTTCGCCTTACAGTTTCTGCTGTCGTTTATCCACCAGCTTGATGTCGCGCACTTGCAAGTTCTTGTCACTTTTGGCGGCAAACTTGATGAGCGCCTGCGTGGTGATCTGCAGCGAATGTCTGCAGTCCAACCGCACTAAACTCTCGCACTTGCTCAGGTGATCCAGACTGACTTCGGTCACCAGCTTGGAGTGGCTCAGATCCAGACTGATGAGGGTCTGCAGCGTGTCGGCCGGTTTCGTGGTGAGCTGGGCTATGCCCGCGTCGGAGATTCTCGGACAGAGACTCAAGCTGAGGTGCTGCAGGCAATGCAGGTATTGCGTCACGTACCTCATGGCGATGTCGGTGATGTCGGTTCCGGCCAGGCGCAGCGTCTTCAGGTTGCGGAAGCGGACCTTCTCGTCGGCCAGGCCGCGTCTCGAATCGTTGTTGGGGCCGAGGATGTCGCGCAGCGCCGAATCGTTAAAGTCCGATATGAAACTGAGGTCGAGCGTCTGCAGGGTGGCCGAGTGGTTCGTGCGCAGCGAAAGCGCCGTTTTGATGTTGACGGAGATCAAGCTGAGCGTTTTCAAGTTGGAGAGGCGGTGCACCAGCCAGGGCAGCTGGTATTTGGAGATGTGGCACCAATCCAGCGCCAGGTGTTCCGGCTGTCTCCGCACGATCCCTTTCAGTATGTCGGGGGTGATGGTCTTCCTCTGGAACGCCATCGATTTCCACAGGCACGGATCGATGGAGAACGTGGCCCAAGTTTTGCACACCAACGCGCACGCGAGCAAGTCTCTCGCGTGTAAGAACTTGAAAATCGGCAGGACGCAACGCTTGTCCACCGCCAAGTTCAAAACGGGAACGTTCGATTGAACCGCCGGGGCCGGCCGAACCACCACCATCGGTTTCTTCAAGATCTTGGTGCTGTTCGACGCGATTTGTTGAGCCAGTTGCATTCTGAACGCGGTTTTTCGCGGCAGATCTTGCGGGGCCGCTTTGACAGTCTCTATCGATTCGCCGTCGGAACTGCGTCGTTTCTTGATGGGTAACAGTTCTTTCTTGGCCAAGTTGGACGATTCGTTTTCGCTGTTTTCGCTTTCGTCCGAGTACGGCGACGCCGGTCGGTGCAGCTTGGCCGGATCCAGGGTCGATGCGTCCGAACTGATCGACATGCGACGCATATCCGACGATTTCTGCCGCGCGCGGAAATGTCTCGGTCTATAATCCGTGTTTTTGCCTAGCTTGCAGCACATCGGGCACTCCCACGAGTTGGGCATGTCTTCGTTGATGTAGCCCGTCGTGTCCGGGCACAGGCGCTGGACGCACAGAGGATGCGCGATTTCGTAGCACACCTGAAAATTGAATTTGTCTTAGTTGTACTCAGTTTCCGCTCGTAAAGTCGTTTGAGGTCAAAATGAATATTACCATCGTGTTCAGAGAGGTCGATTTAGTAAGAAACGATATCCAACTCGTATTTTCAAAAAACTGACGTATAATTTGACATTTAGAACATTTTCGAGAAAAAAGACAGTTCAAGGATTTTTTTGAAAAAAGCGAGTGGGGTATCGTCTCTCACTAAATCGCACACTGGCAATACGTTTCTGGGCTTCAATTTTGAGTTACGCGATTTGCATACGAGTAATATGAAAAAAGCATGAAATGGTGAGCATTTTTTGCTTGTAGAGACGTTTGAGGCGATAATAAATGCCATAATAATAAATAATAAATCGTGCTCGGCGTGGCCGAGTTAGTCTAAAGAGACACACAACACGTAAAAAAAAAATACGTTTTGAGTAAAAATTTCACTTTTTGAATATTCTAGTAAAAAAATATTATTTTTCAAGAAAATGCGAATGAGGTATCGTTTATCAAATCCAATACAGGGAATACGCTTCCGTACATCAATTCACTACGACGTGAACTGGATGCGAGTTATCCAAAGTGAAATTGGTCAAACATTCAGGGAATTGGTCAGAGCTCTCAAAATTCGACGTATTGTGAAAGATCTTAGATATTGTAGTTGATAAGCAAATACACAAATTAATTTGGATGACTGGACTCTCTGGTTGAACCACCTCTGAACTACGAACTAACATGCGAGCCAAAGGCGCAGTCCTTGACCTTACGCGACATGATGGAGGTGCCAGGTATTTTTTAAAAATTGTTAGGGGGTGACATTCTTTTAGATTCCGGGTCAGCATTTCAGAAGAAAGGGAAATGTCACGTGTATGTCTGACGTCAGCCCCTCCCCCCCCCCGCGACAAAATTAGTTGCAAGTAAAAGGAACGAGAAATGAGCGGACAAGGACTTGACAGGTTGACTGAAATTGTGCGTTTTGGGAATTCAACTACTTTTGGAGTGGAACTGAGGTGTCAATTCTCGGTAAAATGACACTGAAATGCGAGTGTGGCGAAAAAGGAAGTCCGATTCGTGCTCGGCATTGTCGATTGAGTAAGAAACGACATCTCGCTTCCTTTTTCCAAAAAGTCTGAATGTCGAAATTCGACGTTTTGGAAATTGAAGCCAGTTTTGTGTAATTTTGATATTAGCGGAAAAAGCCAGTTTGGTGTCGATTCCTACTAAATCAAATACATACTAGCAACACGATTTTCGAGCTTAATTTGATTCCACGTACAGACTAGATAGACTATCCTGCTTGCTTTAAGAAACAATCAGAATGTCAAAATTTGACGTTTTCAGAGACCAAAATAGTTTTGAGTGGTCTTGACATTTTTTGAAAAAATGGAAATGTGGTGTCGTTTTATACTAAACTGGGATACTGACAACAAGATTCGGAGCTAGAATTACATGTCTCGCGAGTATGGCACCAGTAATATACAGGGTGTTCCGGAATTAGTGTTACAAAACTCAAAGAGAGATGGAAAATTGAAAAATAAGGGGACTTTTGTTGATGAACATACCCTCCCAAACGAATAATAACGGAGATACAGGCCTTCAAAGCTGTTTTTGAAATAGTTTTTTTGCATACTTTTTGAACCGTTCAGCCGATTTCATTCATTCAAATTCAAACCAAAGTTTATTGAGACAGGTCTTTATTGAACAATAATAATGACTTTCATCAGACATTTTTAGGAGCGAAGATAATGGGGAGTACCCTTCCCCTTTTCCCCCCATTTTTAACCCCCCTGAATATTTTTGAAAACTGTGTCAATTTTTGAATTCTGCGTTTAATTCAAAGAAAAAAGTTACTCAAGCAAAATTTTGATCAGAAGCTTCATTTTCAAGATATTTGGATTTGAAACATCAGAAAACATCACGAAATCGTCGGAACATGTCAAAATTTGACGTTCTGAGAATTTTGACATTTTAGTAAATACAAGTTGGGTATCGTTTTCGACTAAATTTGATACGGTCTACACGATTCTGTGATTAGTTCTTGCGTTGAGCAATATTTTGATGGTTGATAGATCACAAAACCAGTTAAATTGCTTAAAATTCATACGACGTAAAATCAACATACAGATTCGGATTCGGCGAGGCTCATCTGCTAAAAAACGATACCCCACTCGACTTCCAAAAATTATTTCGAGATTTGACGTTTTGGAAATTTTGCAGTTTTGACAGTTTTGAGAATTTTTGAATTTTTGAAAAAGACAAGTATGGTATCGTTTTGTACTAAACCAAGCACGGCCTACACGAATCCGGGTTTTGTTTTCACATTCTTCGTATAACTTGGCAGTTATCAGGTTTTTAGCCTGCATCTTCGGGGACAAAATAAAAATTGCTTGATAAACGAATTTTGAGGGAAATTACCGAGCACTCCATGAGATTGCTGGCGGTGTCGCACCGCTGCGGTCCCTTTTGCAGCGGCGTGACGGGCGTCTGGTTCCATCCGTCCAAACCGCAGTGCACGCAAGCCGCCGTAACAGGCAGCATGGGCTGCAAACACTGCCGCATGTTGCACGTCTGCTTGGCTCTGCCGGGTCCGCCGAATTTGACCATGTCGTGGCAGAAACTGCACTCACCGCAGTCGGCTCTTTGACAAGCTTCGCACTTTTTACATCTGCAATTTTCAATATTCATCAAAATCCTATCATTCATCAATCTAGTTATTTATGATGCTAGCGAAAAAAGCTTACCTAGTCCGTCTCCGTCTGGGTCCACCTCCTTTATCGCCTTTCCCTCCAACGCTGCCTTCTCGCTTGAACACTTGCTGCTGGCCTGGAATACCGCCAGGTTGCATCTTGGGCATCTTCGCCAGCCCTCCTTTTTCCAGAGTCTTCATGTACGGCCCCCGGCTGTAGCTTTTCGGCGACGAATCCGATTCAGGTACGGACAGCACAGCTCGTCCAGTGATGGCCAGTTCGCGGTTGTCCTGCCGGTGCAGACCGATCAGAGTCCGAACGTCTTGGATTAGGGACACGGGGTCCTTGATGAGGTCCGGCACGTTCTTCTTGTTTGCCGGCAGCAGGTGCAGGAACATGACGATCTCTTTGAGGCCGTGCAGCTCGGCCTGCGTCAGGTGGATGTGGGGTCGTTCCGGTGGAATCAGCACGTCATGCCCGGAGGTCAGATGGCTGTGGCCCAAGAGACAATGGACGTAGCGTTCCAACACGTACCACAGCATTTCCGTGAAAAACGGATACCGGAACTTGTACGGAACCTGGAAAATACGGTTCTCAGGGCTAACATTCGTTGGATCGTACTGGAAAGGGCAGTTTGACGCAAAAACTAACCGCCGAATCGCATTCAGCGCCGTCGACTTAGTCAGAAACGATACCCCGCAAGCTTTTTCAAAAAATGTGAAATATTGAAAATTTTCACGGTTTTCAAAAAAAATAATTATTTTTACATTTTCAAGAAAATAAACAGCTTCTAAGCGAGATATCACTTCTTACTAACCGGACACGGGCTGCACGATGATGATAATTATTTCTGCGTCAAATGGATAACACCGACAGTTGAAGTTAATTCAAATTTTGAATTAGTAGTTCAGTAATGCGTAGATACCTTAGTGGTGTCTTCGATAGATACCTTAGTAGTGTCTTCGACGTGCGCTATCTTCAGCTGCTTGTCGATTCCGTACGAGTGCAAAAAGTTCCCGCCGAAGACCAACGAGTCCACCGGCGTGTACACGGCGTGGATCCACCCGGTGGGGATGAAGAACGTGTTGCCGGCCTGGAGAGTTATGCGGGCGCACTTGTCGACGGAGTCGCCGAAAAATATGTCCTGCTGTTTACCGGACAGCACCCAGCGCTCGTACAGCGCCAGGTTGTTTTCCGTCGGCGGTATCAGCCAGAACACCTTGCCACCTTTCAGGATGTGGTACCACACCGACGTGCCGCCAAAGTCGACGTGAAAGTCGGTATAGCAGCCCTTGACGGACATGAGGCAGTACTTTTGCACCTTGGGGTATTTCATGTCCTCGAGCAGGTTGGTGGCTTCGATCTGCGATTCTTTGAGGTGGCGCGGCCAGACGCAGTCCACCCAATCGACTTGTCTGGAACACAACGGCGTTACACAGCTTTATAGATTGGAACCGACACCAGAATCGTACTCAGAGCAGTCGATTTAGTCGGAAACGATATGTCACTTGCTAATTTCAAAAATGCGTCAAAGCTGTCAAAATTTGACGTTTTCAAAATTCGGAGCAGTTTTGAATAATTTTGAAATTTTCGAAAAATGCAAGCGGGGTGTCGTTTTTTACTAAATCGAATACTGGCAATATGTTTCCGTGTTCCAATTTTACGCCAAGCCAACTGGTTACGAGTAGTGTAATAAAAATCAAAATTTTCAAAAAACTCAGGTTCAAAAACCGGGTTAGGGTGAGAATGGAAATTGGAATCGTGCTCGACGTGGTCGATTTATTAAGAAACGATACCTCGCTTGTTTCTTTTCTCAAAGATATGTCAAAGCTGTCATACTGACGTTTTGAAAAGTTTTGACTGTTCTGAGTGGGTGGCTGATTTCGACTTTTCTTTGAAAATGCAAGTGGGGTGTCGTTTCTCAATAATTCGAATACTGGCTGCACGTTTCTTAGCTTCAATTTTACGTCAAACTGATAAGGAACGAGTAATTTACGATGCGGGTGAAATTGTCAAAATACACACATCAAAAGAATCTAGGGGACAAGCAAATTCAGACGATTTCTAAAATCATCATAACTTCTGTTTCCCGTAAGCGAATTCATATCGGTTTTCAGTATTCGATAGCTCAGTCTTTCTTTTTCATGCATTGATCACGTCAAATACGAACAATGTTTTACAAGGTTGCTACAGGGTGATCAATGGAGCAATGTAAAATTGCCGAAAGTTCAGTACGAGCGCGATTTCCCAAAAAAAAAAAATCCATGCATTGCAATAGCACAGTTATGAAGATCAGTGTTTCAGCTTCACTAACAATTTTGAATTTTGAAAATCTAAGGTGAATTGCCACAGATATTGATCATATTATGCCGCCATGTTGATTTTCCAAGAAAGAAGAAAGTGATCCGATTTCATTGAAACTTGGAATACACTCATGTCTGGTTCAAGTAATTGGAATTTCAAGGTAAAATGTCACTTTCGATCACTTTTGAGCTGCTATATTAAACTTTTTACATGAATGATTCGATTTGAATAAAACTCTGAAACCCACTAGAATCGAATCATTTACATAAAAGATCAATGGGACGGCTTGAAAGTGAACAAAAAAGACATTTGACTTGGAAATTCTAATTACTGGAGCCAGGCATGAGTGTGATCCAAGTTTTAATGAAATCGGATCACTTTCTTGGAAGTTCAACATGGCGGCACAAAATGATTAATGTCTTTGGCAATTCACCTTCGATTTCCAAAATTCAAAAACGCTACTGAAGCTGAAACACCATACTTCATAATTGTGCTATTGGAATGCATAAAAAAATATTTTTGGGAAATCGCGCCTGTACTGAACTTTTGGCCATTTTACACTGTTCCATTGATCAGTTGATCACCCTGTAGAAACTTTATGAAACATTGTTCGTATTCGACATGATCAAGGCATGAAAACGAAGGATCGGGCTATCGAACACTGAAAACCGATATGAAATCGCTGACGGTAGTCAAAAGTTATGATGATTTTAGAAATCGTCTAAATTTGCTTGTCCCCTAGATTCTTTTGATGTGTGTACAATCGTTTTATCGTTTTGATACTTTCGCTCTGAAATCTAGAGAAATATGAAACATTTCAGGTTCAAGTTGGCAAAATACTCATTGAAAATGCAAGCAGGGCAAAAATAGAAACAAAATAGTGCTCGGTGCGGTCGATTTAATAGAAAACGATACGTCGCTTCTTCAAAAAAAAAAAGCCAAAATTGTCAAAGTTCAACGTTTTGGAAATCGAAGAGTTCCGAATGATTTTTTCATTTTATTTAAAATACAAGTGACAATCATGCCGTTTCTTGTCACACAGACATGAGAAGTGCAATATGCTGCTTGATTTTGTAATATTTTTTGTTAATTTGATGTGTTTTGAAAATCAGAGCGGGAATTCAGATTTTGAAGGAATACGAATCTGAACTTATATTTTACGTTTCAACTATGTTTATTATAGTTTTCTCCGAGGTTTTCTCCAAAATTCAAAACTTTCAGTCACTTATTGCACTGGTCACCACAAACAAGACAATTTTTTGTCAAACTGAAACACTTCGTAAGACTCTTCAAGCATATGAAAAAAATCGCCAGGCAAACATTGTAGATAAAAAAAAAATTATGTACTCACCTCACAACTGTGGGACTGGTAACGTAATTTTCTAATCTAGTGTGCGAGAACTCCAACGATATGACGTTGAGCAGTTTGTCCTTGTCCTGGTCCTCGTAGTACCTCTGCCATTCCTTCATCGTCATTTCGCTGTTTTTCTGCGTGTTGACGTCCATCACGTCCAGGACCCTCCGCGATCCCACGCACATCCTCACGTCGTTGACGGTGAAATTCGAGGTCGGAACTCTGAGGCCTGAATTTCAATTTTCAACTGAATTAAGCTACAATTTGAGACAACATTGCACTGAAAATCAATCCGATGCAAAAACCAACGGTGGAATCGCACTGAGCATGGTCGATTTAGCAAGAAACGGTACCCCGCTTGGTTTTTCAATAAGTCAAAATTTTACGAAAAGTCAAAATTTGAGAGACATTGTGAAAATGCAAAATTTGTATAATTTTGATATTTTGCGAAAATCACGAGTGGGGTATCGTTTCTAACTAAACAAGGCGCAAGGATTACGATTCTAGCCTTCATTTTCACGTCGCTTTGACATATGCCGTGCTTTGACACAAGCCGACTAGATCTAATAGTCAAAAATGTCCAATCCATAGATCTCTTTCTGATAAAATGGTATCAATATCAATTTTAGATTGAAATGAAAAACAAAATCGCTCTGGGCGTGTTCGATTTGATAAGAAACGATACCGCACTTGCTTTTCTTGAAAAAAGTCAAAATGTGAGAATGACAGTTTTTTGAAAATGCCAAAAAGACTAATTTTTACTTTTTTTTTAATGCGAGTGAGGTGTTGTTTCTTACTGAACAAGACGGGAGCATTGCGATTCTGGCCTTCATTTCCATGTCACTTTGATAAAAAAATGAAAAAATACTAAATTAGATTTTATAATGAAAACAAACAACTTACCAAGTCCAGTCTTTTCTTTGAACAGTAACGGCGTGTTGAAGCCGTACTTTTGGAAATACGCGACGGTCAGTTCGCTGCCGTGCATCTCCTTGACTACGTTGTGCGAGGCGAAAAGCGGATTTTCCAGCTTTTCCTGCAGGTTGAACGATCGCCGTCCTTCGATTTCTTCATCGCCCAGGGCCCAGTCCTCCGAGTAGAGCTTCTTCTGTTTCCGTTCTCTCTGCAAAACACAAAATTCAGCGTTGCGTTAAGCTGAGTTTATGATGAGCGATTTTTTGCCGCGATTTGAGCTGAGCTGAGCGGAGCGGAGCGATTTTTTTGCCTAGGCCAATTACGATGCGGGGACGTGACATCATGAATGGACAGGATTGGTCCAGACAAAAAAAAATCGCTCAGCTCAGCTCCGCTCCGCCGGGTATCGCTCATCATAAACTGAGCCTTAGATTCGTCAATTTCATAAACCCGAACGGTGGAAATTCGCAAAGAAAAACGGTTAAAACTCGTAAATAAACCAACAGAGAAATTGTAAGATTCATTTGACGTTGAAATAGAGTTCAGAATCGTGCTCGGCGTCGGCGATTTAATGAGAAATCATACCCCAGTTGCATTTCCAAAAAACTAGTCGAATTGATGTTTTTCAAATTTTCTGACAGTTTTTCGAAACTTTGAAATTTTTTTATAAAGCAAGTGGGGTATCGTTTTTTTCCAAAACGGGCATGGGAAATACGATTCGGAGTGCCGTTTTCGCACCTGGCAAGTATTACGTGAGAAAATCATGGTTTATCTTGAAAAAATGGATTAATTTTTGTTAAAATTCATGTAATGTTGAAATAAAATCCAGAATCGTGCTTGGCGTCGGCGATTTAGTACGAAACGATACCCCAGTTGCATTGTTGAAAAAACTAGTCAAATTGATGTTTTTAAATTTTTTTGACAGTTTTTCGAAACTTTGACATTTTTTAAAAAAGCAAGTGGGGTATCGTTTTTCACTAAATCGGGCATGGGAAATACGGTTCAGGGTGCCGTTTTCACACCTGGCAAGTATTACAAGAGATGATCATGTTTTTTTTTGAAAAAATTAATTAATTTTTGTTAAAATTTATTTAATGCTGAAATTAAATCCAGAATCGTGCTTGGCTTTGGCGATTTAGTACGAAACAATATCCCAGTTGCATTGTTCAGGAAACTAGTCGGATTGATAATTTTTCCAATTTTTTTTCAGTTTTTCGAAACTTTGACATTTTTTAAAAAAGCAAGTGGGGTATTGTTTTTTACTAAATCGGCATGGGGAATACGGTTCAGGGTGCCGTTTTCACACCTGGCAAGTATTACGTGAGAAAATCATTTTGAAAAAATCAATTGATTTTTGTTAAAATTCATTAAATGTTGAAATGAAATTCAGAATCGTGCTTGGCGTGGGCGATTTAGTAGGAAACGATGCCCCAGTTGCATTGTTCAAAAAACTAGTCGAATTGATGTTTTTCAAATTTTTTGACAGTTTTTCGAGATTTTGACATTTTTTAAAAAAGCAAGTGTGGTATCGTTTTTTACTAAATCGGGCATAAAAAATACGGTTCGGGGTGCCGTTTTCACACCTGGCAAGTATTACGTGAGAAAATCATGGTTTATTTTGGAAAAACGTATTTTTGAGAAATTCATTAAATGTTGAAATAAAATCCAGAATCGTGCTTGGCGTCGGCGATTTAGTACAAAACGATACTCCAGTTGCATTGTTCAAAAAACTAGTCGAATTGATGTTTTTCAAATTTTTTGACAGTTTTTCGAAATTTTGAAATTTTTTAAAAAGTGTGGTATCGTTTTTTACTAAATCGGGCATAAGGAATACGGTTCGGGGTGCCGTTTTCACACCTGGCAAGTATTACGTGAGAAAATCATTTTGAAAAAATCAATTGATTTTTGTTAAAATTCATTAAATGTTGAAATGAAATTCAGAATCGTGCTTGGGGTGGGCGATTTAGTAGGAAACGATGCCCCAGTTGCATTTTCAAAAAACTAGTCGAATTGATGCTTTCCAAATTTTTTACAATTTTTCGAGAATTTGACATTTTTAAAAAAGCAAGTGGGGTATCGTCTTTGACCAAATCGGGCATGGGAAATACGATTCGGGGTGCCGTTTTCACACCTGGCAAGTATTACGTGAGAAAATCATGGTTCATTTTGGAAAAATCAATTTATTTTTGTTACAAATTAAATGTTGAAATTAAATTTAGAATCGTGCTTGGCGTCGGCGATTAAGTAGGAAACGATGCCCCAGTTGCATTTTCAAAAAACTAGTCGGATTGATGCTTTCCAAATTTTTTTACAATTTTTCGAGAATTTGACATTTTTTTGAAAAAGCAAGTGGGGTATCGTTTTTTTACCAATTTGGGCATTATGAGAGATACGATTCGGGGTGCCGTTTTCACACCTGGCAAGTATTACGTGATAAAATCATGGTATCTTTTATGAAAATGAATTCATTCTTGTTAAAATTTATCTCATGTTGAAATCAGGCCAAGAATCGTGTTCGGCATCGGCCAATTAGCAAGAAAAAATGCCTCACTTGATTTTTTTGAAAAGTAGGCAAATTGACGTTTTTCGAAACTACTGACAGCTTGTTGCCGGTTGACAGTTCTTCGAACTTCACAATTTTTTTAAAAAGCAAGTGTGATATCGTTTTTCACTAAATGGGGCATGAAAAATACGATTCTAAACGTTATTTTAGCATAAGATGAGTAATATAAGAAAATGGTACCGCTTTTATAGATAAACTTGTGTCACTTGATAGTCAAAATCCGTTCAACTTTGAATTTAAATCTGGAATCGGGTTGAGCTACACCAACTTACTAGGAAACGAAACCCCATTTACATTTTTTCAAAAAAAGTCAAACTTGACATTTGTCCAAAATTATTGACAGCTTGTTTCCGGTTGACAGTTTTTCGAAACTTTGACATTTTTGACAAGAGCAAGTGGGGTATCGTTTCTTTCTAATTCCAGCTCAGGAATACGATTCTCGATGTTATTTTTCACACTTGACAAGTAATATTTGAAAATTTGATAGTAAGGGTACTTATTGTTGTTGAAATCCATTAAATAATGAAATAAAGTCCAGAATAGAGTATCGTTTTTTACTAGACTTGGCATTAAGGATCACGATTCCAAGCGTCATTTCAACTTTTTATCAAGATTATTGGCAGCTTGTGTCTTTTTTATTTATTTTTCCAATGCAAGTAGTGAGGTATCGATTTTCACTAATTTCGGAATAAGAAGTACGATTCTAAATGTGATTTTTCACCTCAGACGGGTATAGGTTTTCTAGTTGTTGATAAAGAGAGCTTTCAGACTGCTACAATATCGGACCACCAGACCAGAACTCCAAAGACACGTGTTTTGCTCTCGTTGGGGCTCATCAGTGCGGAGGCATCCAGGTCGAGTGGCCCGATAGACTAGCAGTCAAAGTGTAGTAGCAATCAATGTGCGGTACCAAATTCGACGCTCCTTGCGACGTCTTGGCTTCACTTAAAATTTCGTTATTATATCCTTTACGTGTTTGTTGTGTTAATACATGAGATGTAATGACTTTTATATAAGTTGTATATGGATATTACAGTTTATGTATTTAAGTTGACACTTGTCAAAATAACCTCAAAAATTACAAAAAATTCACAATTTTCAATGGAACAAACACGTAAAATGTTGTACAACACTCGTGGCTTGTTACACAAGATGCTTTCCGACACTCAGTCTCTCACAGAACTCGGGCTGCGCCCTCGTTCTGCAAATTTCGGCTTCTTGTCTGAAAACCACTTATGTAACAGCCAACTCGTATTGTAAACTACTATTGCGTGCCTGACGCTCGGGTGATGACATCGCGAAATACCTTGAATAGATGGCGCCGCATGAGAAACTCACACCAATGAGTCTTCCAATAGCGTATTCTTGGAAATTTGAAGTATTACCTCAGAAGTTGAATTTTTTCAAAAACCAGTCGAACTTGACATCTGTTCAAAATAATTGACACTTTGCTGGCGGTCGACAGTTTTTAAAAATTTTACATAAAGGTAGTTACCGGTTTTTACTTATTTCGGCTTGAGGAATACGATACTTCTGGATTTTTACGCCTGGTGAGTATTACGTAAGATTTGATACTTTTTATGGAACAGCACTTCCAGAATTGTGTCCAGCGTTGGCAAATTAGTGAGAAACGATACCCCAGTTGCATTTTTCAAAAACTTATAAAATTGACGTTTTTTTTTTTAGTTACTGGCCGAGTTACTGGCACTGTTTTTGACAGATTTTCGAAACTGAGATAACATTTATGACAAAAGGAAGGGCCAAGGAGGGATGATTTTTTACTAAACCCGGCATGAGAAATAACATTTGGAACGTCATTTCAACTTTTTTCAAAATTATTGGTAGCTTGATAGTTTTTTGAAACTTCAACATTCTGGAAAAGAAGCAAATGAGGTTTTGTTTCTTACGAAAAGCAGGCATGAGAAGTGCGATCCTGGACGTCGGCGTCGGTGGCTTTTACGACAAACGAGTAGGATAGCAGGAAACGAAACTTTTCTAATTTCAATAAAAAATCTGTTGTAAAAGTTGCCTTTATACAATTAAAAAAAATTACACCTATTATAACAGTGACTCAATAATAAATTGAATGATCAGAACTGAATATTAATTTTAGTTGAGTAAGTAGCTACTTTGACATTGATGATGTGCACGTCACTGGAAATTTATGAAAAAAAAAACGTATAAATCAAATAGCAAGCGCTGCCGGCAGAAACAAAACAACACGCCACCTGTTGTTTTATGCAGTCGCAGCTTTTCACTTGTTTTCACGACTCGCCGACTGCGTTTCAAGTTTTATTCAGCTTTTCTCGCGAAAAACTACAAAATATCGTCGTCGGTCTTTTCTTTCAAAATGAAACTTTTTTCCAAAAGCTCCTTGATTAAACGAGAATCGATATAGTGCCGCATGATAATAGCGCCGGTTTAGAGAGCCGGAGAGAGGGCTCTTTAAAGGGACACAAACACGATCAAAAATCAATACAACCCGGCTACTTGCGACGGATTTGCTCGGATCTCTGCCCGGAGAAAATTAGCGGCGATTTTCCGGGCATACTTTCGGGTTTTTTTCTTACCATACGCGAGATGTACCCCAAGCGATCTTTTTCGCGCTTTTCCGCGTCGAGCTTTTCACGTCTCAGCGCCATGTTGTTGACTGATCGGGAAGCTCTGGCGGAGCCGGAGGTGTCGTCGGAGGTCGGAAAAGCGCGTCGCTTTCCAGCGAAAATCGGCGCATGCGCCTTGGCGGATGCGTATATACCTCTACGTATGAATAACTGAGAGAGTGTCAGGAAATTGTGCTCCTCGGGATTTTCTATTAGGTTTATGCCGGGGCGAGGGAGAGACGGTGATGCGAGTTGGTGTGGGATGATGTGATTAATTCGGCGAGCTTCCAAGGTACTTCCACTCGGGAATATGGAGAAAATTATGAATTTTTTAAATAAATGCATTTAGGTGCAGAACAAGTAGGTGCTCACAAATTGGAAATGTAATCGTGTAAAATAATTGAAATTTAGCTAGGTCTGCGTGAAAAATCTTGCGGAAAATCCTCGCAGGATTTTGCCAGAAGGGAACCTTTCTTCCGGCGAAGAACTAATTAAGATAATTTTTGTCATACAGGGTGAGTCATCGATTGCACCTACGTCGTCATTGATATCTAAATGAACCAAAGGTCAAAGCACTTTTAATCAAAGGATATTTTTACTCCATCCAGGAGTACCTCACCTCAGTCAATGAAAATTACTCGGATAATTATCTAATATCATCCACCACCAACTAAAATGAATTTGCTGTGGGTACTCATTTTACTTGATTTTAAATGTAAATTTTACTGTTTTATCTATATTTTTACAGTAATGTGGTAATGTTACCTGTGGGTTACCTGAATTTTCGGACTTAACGCATTGTTGCCAATAAAAATCATTATGATTATTATTATTAGGTATATACAGGGTCCTGCAACAGTGCGTCGGGCTTTCCTTCACTCACTAAAGAGGAGGAAGGAGAAAAAAAAGCTCTCGAATGGTGAGACAAAAAAGGTGGCATCCTATACGAAAAAAAAATGACTTATGGCACTTTGAAATTAGCGAGTGCACACCCTGTATTACTGAATCTCAAGTTTTTTTGTCATGAAGTTATTAATTGTCTATTCGACTATTGTTGTGCCAAATTTCATTTCTTAATTAAAAAAAAACGAAGCCCTCACGATTTTACAAAAATGAACCTTGAAATGAAAAAATTCAATTTTTAATTTTCAGTTGGTAGCATTGCCACAAACTGAAAAAAAACTAAAATACACTTGTAATAGAGCTTGGAAAGCTGAATAAAAAAAAATTGAATCAAAAGTAGGGCATTTCATGTAAAAAATCTTTGTTTTTGTTATAGCGCAAAAATGGAACGCCTGTATAGTTGAGAATAATTTCACGAGATTAAACTTTTTAAATCAATAATTTTATGTTTTACACCTTTTTCTCAATCTCGTAAGGAAAGGGCGCTAGGAAAGCCCGGAGCACTGTTGCAGGACCCTGTTATAATATGTCTAGAGTCAAAAAGTCGAAAAAATAGCAAATTTCATGAAAGCTTCCGATTATCTCGAAAAATAAGAAGTTTAAGGGTAGGGTACCCTGGTAAAAATGAGAGAGGATAAAAAAGGTATCGGATAGCGTTATAAAATTGCGGGCATGCCATTTGAAAAAAAAATGCGTTATGATACTTCGAAAATTATAAAGTTTGATTTTTTTGTGATATAAAAATTGCAACTTTTTGACATTAGAATATTGGTCTTTGATTTGACTATCACCATGGCAAGTTTCATCTCTTAGTTTTGAAAAGCAAGGCCGCTACAATTTTTTTAAGCAAACTCTGAAAATGCGATTTTTTCCCAGTTTTAATTTTTAGTTGGTAGCACTGCCACACAATTGAAAAACAAAAATACAGGCATAAGACAGTTGAAGAAGCTAAGCATGAAAATGCAAAAAATATAGGATGTTCTATTTAAAAAAATTGACGTTTTGTGATTCCCGTCAAAACGAGACACCCTGTATAGCTGAAAATAGTTTTCAGTTATGGACCTCATCAAACTATACAACTTTTTTCCCAAATATTTTCTTCTATCTTGAACTCTAAGATCGCTATGGGATAATTACCTCGATAATTACGCTACGATGGACTGGACCACCCTGTATGTATTGCGTTGTAAGTACTCATTCCATTTTATTTTAAATGTAAATTTTACTATTTTAAGAAGTTAACAATGACATTTGGGTAATTTCGGTAATTATCATCAACAGTGTAGGTGCAATCAAACTTTCCAATATCAATGACTCACCCTGTATGTATATTGTAAATAGCTATCAAGAATCAGAAAGGCTTTGAACCACCGGTTTCCTTGAATTTCGCCGCTCCAAAACTCATCATTACGGGACTATTCCGATATAGTTGTGCAAGAGGGAACATTGGAAAATGCGTCTTGGAAAAGTGGGAGTTTTCCGGGAAATTTCAGTGGTAAATTACATTTCAGTTGGCTCTGGAAAATCGAGCTTTCACGATTTCCACGAAAGAGCTCCAGTTTCTCGTTTCAGCCGTCTGCGACGAATGATTTGTCAAGAATTCGCCTCGCGTTAGGCTGCGTTTGCACGTATCACGTAACGTTGCCACTGGCGCCGGCGAGTGCCAATTTCTGCCTTCACTACAGGTTCGCACTCGCCTCTCGACTGACCTTACGCAGTTCCAGTTCAATGATTGAAGAGTAACCAGGGCTTTAGTTGCTCGAGGCAAACGTTGCGTCGCTTTAAAAAATAAGCAACACATGCTCGAGGCGGTCCAAACGAGACGTGTAAGGTACGCTTTAGATCAAGCTTTAGATACAATGCAAAACAATTGAAAGCGATTTTAATCCGAGCTTAAGATACATTCTCGCATCCAACTCTATATGTTTAAAAAGGACAATCGTTGAAGGCGATCCAGAGAACGTGGAAACTGAGGTGGAAACTAATCTTTAGCCCCGTCTTTAGCTAATTACAAAACAAATAATATTGAAAGCAATCTATGACTTTGTGAACTAGGCTTAAGATACTTATTAATGATAATAGCTGGATGCCTCGCTGGATGCTATCCTCCAGAGGAGCTGTAAGCTAAGCTTTGAATAATTTCCAAAGACAAAATTGTTGAAGCCAGTGAACCATACTTTAGATACTTATGAAGGGCAATCGCTGGAGGCGATGAGAGGACGTGGAAGCTAAGCTTTAGGTAATCAGATCTGAAAAACAAATTATAACAATAATACGAGTATATTACAAATAACAAATAGTTGACCAATTAGAAGCTTTAGCTTCAGATATTCTTCAAAGATTAATTAATTAAAAGTCGATCCATGACTTCATGGACATGAGCTTCAGTTTCATCGAATGACAATGGCCGAAGGAAATCTAGATGTAAACCAAGCTTGAGTAGATATTTTGAAGGAGCCAGGATCCAGAAGACGTGTAAGCAAGGCTGTAGGTGATCGCTAATTTCCCAAGGCAAAATTATTTGGATCGATCCATGACTTGTAAATCGAATTTTAGATAATTTTAGAGGATACCTTGAGAAAATGTGTGAATAAGGCTTCAAATAATCTCCGAAGAATTATTGATTTGATCTTTGATGCCAATCCATGACTTGTGAATAGAGCTTTAAGAGTTATTGAATGTCAATGGCCGAATGCGATCTAGATCACGTGCAAGCTAAGCTTCACGTTAGCTCTAAAGATGAAAATTACTTAAATCTATCCATGACTTGTGAAGAGAGCTTTAGATTTATTGAATGAGAAAGGCCGAAGACGATCTAGATGACGTGTAAACTAAGCTTCAGGTATAATCTCCAAATACAAAGCTATTCGAATTCATGACTTGTAAACCGAGCTTTAGATATTTTTGAAAGGCAATCGCCTAGCGGTCAATCAAATGTGTAAGTCAAGCTTTAGGTAATCTCTAAAAAACGAAATTGTTCAAGGCGATTCATGACTTGTAAACCGAGATTAAGATACTTTTAGAACAGCCACAAACATTGCCCGATGGTGATCCAGAGGACGTGTAAGCTAAGCTTCAGGTAATCGATCAAAAAAAGAAATTAAGTGGTCAAGGGCGATCCATGACTAGTAAACCGAACTTAATGTTGAAACGAAATCGCTGGAGGCGATCCAGAAAACGTATAAGCTGAGATACATTTGAAGGACAATTGCCGGAAGCAATCAATATGACGTGTAAATGAAGCTTTAGGTAATATTTAAATACAAAATCGAGTACAAAATAGTTGAAGGCGATTCTTCACCTGTAAACAGAGATTCAGATACTTTTAGAACAGCCAAAAACAATGGCTGAAGGCGATCCAGAGGACGTGTAAGCTAAGCTTTAGGTAATCGATCTAAAAAATAAATGGAATGATCCTGGGCGATCCATGACTCGTAAACCGAGCTTCATATGTTTTCAAATGCAATCGCTGGAGGCGATCCAGAGAACGTGTAAACTAAGCTGTACGTGTCCTTCAAACATAAAATAGTAGAAGAGATAACTGATTTATAAGACGAGCTTTAGATACTTCTGCAAAACAATTGCTAGAAGTGATTCAGATGACTTATAAACTAAGCTAAGGATAATAATCAATTAAAAAATAAAAGCAACTTGTTGAAAGCGATCGATGACTTGTGAACGGACCTTTAGATATATTCAAAGGCCTGGAGCGATCGATAAAACGTGCAAGCTAAGCATTAGGCTGTTTTCACCACAAAATTGTTGAAGGCAATACACGAGGCAATACATGACTTGATATTAGCAAATGAAGCTTTACATACGTGTGCGTTGAGCTTTAGGTAATCTCCGAAGACAAAGTTTGTTGAGCTTAAGCTTTAAGTAATCAATCTTGGAAAAATAAAATTCCTGAGGGCGATCTATGATTCGTGAACCGTGCTTTACATATTTTAAAACGCAATCGCTGGGGGCGATCCAGAGGACATGTAAGTGAAGCTTTAGGTGATCGTCCAGGTAATCTTGTGAGACAAAATACTGAAGACGATCCATGACTTGTGAACTGAGCTTTAGATACTTTCAAAGAGCCAGGGGGTTGAAAGCGATCAAAAGGGCGTGTGAACTAGTCGTTAGGTGATCTCCAAAGACGAAATTATTGAATGTGAAATACGTTTTGTAAACCAGGCTTTAGATACATTACGTGCAAGCTGATGAGCTTCAGATAATCTCCAAAGACAAATTTGTTGAAGGCATCAATCTATGACTTGTAAACATGCTTTAGATATTTCTAAATGACAATCGGTGGAGGTTATACAAAAAGCAGAGGAGGTGTGAAACGAGCTTTAGGTATTCACCAAAGGCAATCGCTGAAGGCTACGCTCAGCTTCAGTGTTATGATACTGCGTAAGCTGGCCTTTAGTCACTGAACTTCGCTTGAAAAAAATATATTTTGATATTTTACTCTTTATAAAGCCATGTTTACGTAAAAACTGCGGTCACAGACAATTGTCCACCGAGTGTCCATCTCAAATTCTAGTTCTATAATTCTATAAAGGCAAGCAGACCTTTATTAGGCACTTCGAGTGAAACGTCGCTCTAGAAACTATTTCGTTCAAACTTGCCTTTATAAAGCTACGTTTATGTTCTGTTTTTGAATCGTAAACCGGCAAGTGTTGAAAAGTCAAGTGAAAAATAGTTTCAACTTGAACAATCCTTTATAAATTGGTCATTATAAAGCTACGTTTATGTTCAAATTGAGTCCTGAACAGACGAAGGCTTAGCCCGAGGCTTAAGCCTAGTTTTAGTGCTCTCATAAAGTGCAAACAGGGCTTTAGTAACTCAATCCAAAAGTAGCATTGATGTTTGAAGTACGTCTTGCAAATTTGTCTTCATAAAGTTATATTCATGTTCGATTTTAGTCCTAAACAGGCGAGTAATAATGCCTGGTTTGGATTAATTAAGGGAAACATGCCTCCAGTTCTCGCTCTAGTTAATCAGGACAAATGTCGCTTAAACTAATATCCAAGCCAGTATATTTTGTAGACTTGCCTTTATAAAGTTACATTTATATCCATTTTGAGTCACGCACAGGCGGTTGCGTTTATACTCCGATCAATGGCGAAGTGCAAGCGAGGCTTTAGTAAACTAGCTATTAGGCCAAGTTTCAGTTGATTCTATTTACTACTGTGCTTCATTTTATTTTTATAACTGTGAACAGGTCTTCAGAAAACTGTCTTTGCACTGGATACTGATGCGTTCTTTTGTTACTGCTGATGACCAGACTATAGCTCGAGCTCTAGTTTTACGACGAAGTGCAAGCGAGGCTTTAGTTACTTTAACCAAAGCACGCTGTCAACTATCAAGTCCTGTAAACTGATTTTCAACCTGCGTTCATTCTTTCAACTAGCGTAAACTGGCTTTCGTTAGCCAAAGCATGCTGTCACTTATAAAATCCTGTGACCGGCTTCAAAGCTGCGTTTATTCATTTTACTAGTGTGGACTAGCTTTGATAAAGCTGTCTTGCCACGACTTGTAGCGTCATTTTGCTATGATTAATGACTAGCTCTCGCTTTATGGCAAAGCGCAAGCGAGGCTTTAGTTCTTTTACAAAACAAACCGTCAACAAACAAATACTCCGAACCGTCTTTAAAGTTGCGTTTGTTTTTTTTACTAACTAGTGTGAACCAGATTTATTTTACAAGTGTAAACATACCTTTATAAAGCTGCCTTTGCACCACTGATGCCTCGCTTTGCAATTACTAATGATTAGCCGTAGCGTTATGATGAAGTGCAAGCGAGGCTTTAGTTACTTGGGTCAAAGCCGATGTCAAAGAACGCTGTCAACAAATAAATCTTGTAAACTGACTTTCAAGCTGCGTTTATTTTTTTTTTGTCAGTGTAAACTGACTTCATTTCACAAGTACAAACAGACCTTTATAAAGCTGTCTTTGCACTAATGATGCGTTGTCCGGCTAATTCTAATGAAACTAGCCCGAGTTCAATGACGAAGTGCAAGCGAAGCTTTAGTTACTTTTGACGAAGCACGTTTGCACAAATTAAATCCTGTGGACTGGCTTTGAAGCTACGTTTATTTTAATTACTAGTGTAAACTGTAAACTGGCTTTAGGTATTTCACGAGTGTAAAAGGATCTTCCTAAAGCTGTATTTGCACTACTGATGCGTTGTTTTGCTATAGTATGTTCACTTGTACCGTGATTTTAGTCGGCTGTGAGATTTTGTTTTCAAGTTTCCAAATCTGAAATACCTATAGAAAATCCCCAAAACTTTGCGGTTGGCTATTTTGGCTTCATTTGGCACAATAATTCACGAAAAGACACGAAGTCGTCCGGATCACTTTTGGAACACATTTTCAACGCATTTTCCCTGCAGATAGACGGGACATTTTTGCGGGACGTGATGTCTGGCGCTTTTTTACATTTTATTGGAAAATGTAGTAATTTTTCGACCTGTTTTCATGTGTTTCATGTTCATGTCAATGTGTGTTCATGTTTTCATTCATGTGAGTACCTTCAGTTTTCAATTTGCTTTTGTTTTGAACCTTGGCGGAACGAGTTTTTGTCGGCCTTGAATGGCCGCCGTCAAGATGACTTAAATCGAAGGCGGCCCCGTAGGGTTCTAATTACTAAATGACGGTAATACAGCTCTGTGCCCCTCTAGTCGCATTTCCACGTATGACAAGGTCAGTTTTCCAAGATTTTATCAATTTGATAAGAAATATAACTTCCCTTCTAGAGAAGTCAGTTTCACACCAGGTAAAAAGGCGGCAAGCCTACAATGCTAAAGTAGAAAATTTGCCCAGCCAACTAGAGTCACAGTACAAGTGAACCTACTACAGTACTAATTACTAGCTCTAGTTTTATAACAAACTGCAAGCGAGGCTTTAGTTGCCGTCGGCCGAAGCACACTGTCACTAACCAATACTGTGAACTAACGGCTCTATAGCTGCGTTTACTTTTTTTTACTAGTGTGAACTTGCTGTATTTTACAAGTGTAAAGCGGACCTTCATAAAGCTGTTTTTACATTATAACGTCTTGCCAGTACTAACGACTAGCGACTAGCTATGATTCTATGGCAAATTGCAAGCGAAGCTTTGGAGTCACTTTGGCCGAAGCATGCGGTCACTAACTTCTGTGATACCGAGTGTTATCCTGTGGACTGGCTTCATCTGAAGCTGCGTTCAATATTTTTTGGAGTGTAAACTGACTTTATTTTACAGGTGCAAATAGACCTTTATAAACGACTGCTACGCTACTTTATGCGTACTACTGTCGTGCTAGTACATAGACATACTAGGTAATGACTAGCTCTAGCGTTATGTCAAACTGCAAGCAAGGCTTTAGTTTTTCAAGCCAGAGCACGCTGTCAACAATTCAATCCTGTAAAATTGCTTCGAAGCTGCGTTATTCTGTTTACTGGTGTGAACTGGCCTAATTTTACAAGTACATAGTGTAAACTTAGCTTTATAAAGCAGTTTTCACACTACTGATGCGTCGTTTTGCTCGTACCTACTAGTAATTAGCTCTAGCTCTATGTCAAAATGTAAGCGAAGCTCTAGTTATTTCGGCCGAAACTCCAGCCGAAACATGTTGTCAAATGTCAATAATGAAATCCTGTATAAATTGCGAGGTAAACTGCCTAAATAAATTCGACAACGCTAAAATCAATGATTCCTTGATTTAGTAAAAAATGATGTCCATCTTGTCTTTCGGAAATGTCAAAATGTGATGTTTCCGTAACATTTTTTACGCATTTCGAAATTTTGGAATTTTTCAAAATTGTAGGTGGGGTATCGTTTTCGAATAAACCAAGCATAAAAAGCTCGTTTTTGGTATTTTTTTCGACAATGCGAAGGCCTAATAGGTAGTATACAAGAATTTTTATTTAAATAAGAATAATAATACTAAATGGGCTTTATTCAATTAATGATTATTGAATGGAGACTGAAGAGGGGCAAAATAAATCAGCCTTTATAATTCTCACCGAGCTATCTGGTCCTGCGACGCAAAAACCAAAAAAGTTTTGAGATTTCGCAGAATAAATCAATTTTGAGGTCCCCCAGACGATCATTAAGACCATTTCGAGAATGGTGTCTTTCGGTCTGTCTGTAATCTTTCACGATAACTGCCGAATCGTTGATTGAATTAGTTTTTGGCTGTCATCTGTCAAACAGAAGTGTCACTATCAACAAATTTCAGAAGCTATACCTCACGGAACTCGACTTGCAGTATGTCATTTGGAAACCCTTGAAAAACTGTACCTATTCAGAACAGTTAAAAGTACATATTGCCATATCTGTCATCTGTCAAATAATAAAAAATGTCAAAGTTCGAAACTTCACCATTCAATAATTATTCAAAATCTATCCGATGGATTGGGACCAAATTTGGCAGAAATCAAAACAACAAAAGGGTCCTTGCATGAATTTTATATTGAGACGATTACTTCATAAAATCATTCAAAACGTTATCCACAATAATTTTCGCCCAAAAAAAATTTCAAAAAAATTGGTCCATCTAAATGAAGATCAAATTTTGATTTTTTTTTTTCGCGCCAAAAACGAGCTTGCTTCTACAATGACCTTGTATGACCACGATGACGCCAACTCGAGAGTTCTATTTTTCGTTTGCAAGTTTTTTTCTTTGCGAGGTTGCAGTCCTGCGCCCTGAACGAAAATTCAAATGTTCATTATTTTACAGACCTATTTCAATTTTGGAGTCGCGAACAGCGCCGTCGCCCTTGATCACGTGTCAGGGCCATCCCCAAGCTCGTGCTGTGCGCTTTTCAACCTGAATTGAGCGTAAGCCCCACAGACGTCTGAGACGGTGACAGTGAGATATGTCAAACATTTGAAATTCGTAGTCGCAATCTGTTAGTGTAGAATCAAGTAGCCCCAGCCCGGGGCACGATGACGTCATCCCGCAGCTGACACATTGATGCATGGAAGTTGCATGACTAACAGTTTTTTGTGTTTTAAATTTACAAAATAAAATAATATATTGAGATTTTCGAAAAACCGTTCAGTCTGTGGTGCTATTTGGCTACCAAAGCATCATTGGAGGCAATAAAAAAAAATCATGCAAGGACCCTATTAAATCTGCAGTTGCAGTTTCTCCTAGCCGTTGCCACCCTAAAGGCTCCCTTCCGTGTTTTGACCAGGACGACTCGTTTTTCATGCGGGACTCCACTCAAAAATTCATTCCTGCTCGGGGATCGACTTTTTTCGAAAAATTTCAACTGATATCGAAAGTAGATTAGATTGAGCGTCGTGCAGACCTATTTTCAAAATCGACATGGTTTCGGTTTTCCGACAGTAATTTTTTCAAAATGAAATTTGCCATTCCGTGAATTTGAAAAAACTGCCGTTCAAAACATTTTCTTTTCAATTTCCCGGGAATTTTCCTGTTGAAAATGTAAACCTGGCCTGGGTTATCGAGACCAGGGAGCTTAAAGTGGAGCCCGAGGTGAAGTCTTAATTGACGATTTTTGCAATAAGATGATTTAAAGAAATTTTCCTGACAAAATTCACAATTTCCTGCAAAATATTCTCAATCCTCGTCTCAAATTCCAACTTCCCACCCGAAGGGACGTTTCGAACAAACATTTCCATAGGTTCCTGGATACGGATACTAGTCGGGAAAGTTTTGGGGTGTAACAAATGAATTTTTTCAAGTTGTCAAAATGTGCCGTTTTCAAAAAAATTGAGTTTGAAATTTGGAATTTTTTTACAAATGCAAGTGGAGTATAGTTTTACGCTAGATCGAGCACACGCGATGATTTTTGGTTGTTTTTGCATTTTGGTAAGTTCTTCGTGATATTCTTCACCCAGTTGGCGGCATCCATCAAAACAAGCACAGTAGTATATTGGAAATAGAAAAAAATAGGTGCTTTGCTGGAATTAATTCAAACAAAAACGATTTTTGTACCATGGCAAGCTTACAGTCCATTCTTCAACATATCAAAAGTCCTCAACTCTGGGACTGCTACAAATCAGTATACAGGGTGAAAGTTAATTATTTTTCTTTACTTTTTTTTTTCTTGAAAAACTAATGACCGAAAAAAAAAGGTTTTCAGGCTAGTTTGATAGGCCATAGTCTTCCAATGAACATATGAAGAATATACTACACAGCAACTGTTGCGTATCAAATTACAGGGTGAAAACTATTTTTCAACTTCAATTTTTTTTCTTGGTGGAACTGATCTAGATGGAAGCCGGTTCCAGTTCTTTTGCAAGCTGATAATGTCATAATGAACATATGAAAAGGACACATCTCTGCATCTGCTGATTTTTAATTTACAGGGTGAAAAGTCATTTTCACGTTTCAATTTTTTTCTTGATGAAATCGGCTCACACAACAATTGCGTCTGGTTTTCCTGTAAATTTGAGGTTTCTAGTCAAACATATCAAAATAATACATTTCTGCTACAGCCACGTTTTTATCACAAATTTAAATGTTTGGTTGCGTTCCAAGATTTTTTGAATTTTTGATGCAATATACCCGAATATACCCAAACATTTAAATTTGTAAAAAAAAACGTAGCTGTAGCAGAAATGTATTATTTTGATATGTTTGACTAGAAACTCCAAGTTTACAGAAGAATCAGTCGAAATTGATGTGTGAGCCAATTTCACCAAGAAAAAAATTGAAACGTGAAAATGACTTTTCACCCTGTAAAATGAAAAGCAGCAGTTGCAGAAATGTAATTTTTTCATATGTTCAGTATGACATTATAAGCTTGCAAAAGAACTGGACCCGGCTCCAGTCTAGATCAGTTCCGCTAAGAAAAAAAAAATGAAGATGAAAACTAGTTTTCACCCTGTAACTTGATACACAGCAGTTGTTGAGTGGTATATTTTTCATATGTTTATTGGAAGACTATGGCCTATCAAACTAGCCTGAAACCGTTTTTTTCAGTCATCAGTTTTTTGAGAAAGAAAGGAAATAACGAAAAATAATAAACTTTCACCCTGTACACTAATTTGTAGCAGTCCCAGAGTTGAGGACTTGTGATATGTTGAAGAGGGAACTGAAAACTAGCCATGGTAAAAAAATCGTTTTTGTTTGAATTAATTCCAGCAGATATTCTATTTCCAATATACTACAAAGAAACTTTACAGACAGAGAGAAGCGAGTTGCGAGTTAAGATTGGGAGAAATAGTTGTTGACTTCAGGAATCGAATTTTAATTACTTTGTGATACTTTTAAAAACTTTTTTTGAAACTTTCGCGCAAAGACCTTGACGAAGGTCAAGAATTCGGGGCTGATACAAATCGGGGATTCTCGCCTCGTCCTCCTCCATTCCACGAAAAATGCAAACATAAACAATCGCGATCCCGGTTCTCACACGGCCTGCTTGAGCTTGTTCTCGGGCCAACCAGCCAGCGTGCTTCTGGCCATCGCACCGTCGAGAGCCGCCGCGGCCTGCTCTGACCTCTCCCGCCGTCAATTTACCGAGACAAACAAACCGCTGCACACACAGACGCACGGCACACTCTTCGCATTTTTTTCTCCACCCGGAAAGAAACAGCCGAATCTCGAGAGAAAAAAAAACAAAATCGTGACGCATCCCACAGCCGCCTCTGGCCGAAGGAGCCAGTGCACAGTTACGTGAGTTTTCCGATCGGCACTATGGCGACTGGGAACAGCTCTCGTCTCTCTGCCGAGCTAACAGAGCCATCATCGTCGCATCGGGCCTGGAATTTGGGACGAAACGACTCACCAACTGCCTGGCCGTGTTCCTTTTGCTCGCCGGTGACGGTGACTGCGACATTTTGTCGCACAAAGTCGCAACGGGCACCACTCCGGCCGGATAAAGCACACGGTACGCGAACGAGACGCGAATACGCCAACACGATCGAAGTCGGCTGCGGCTGTGTGGATGGCACTCGCACACACGTCCGACTACAGCGCCAGCGAAAGCGCAACTGCACGCTAAAAATGACACGACACTGAGGAGTCCGCGGCATCCCCACCACTTCTCCTCCTCCCTCGAGTTGAGCAGAAACGAGCGCTTTTGATTCCTCACCGTGTATACGTTTCAGCAGGTTTTCAGTTGTTTTTGTTTACAAAATTATTTGTGAACTCGTCTGGTTAACGTGAGTAAATATTGTTGCCTATTTTTACTTTCTCGACACCCCCCCCCCCCCCGGCATGGGTGGGAAAGTATTGTGATCGTGCAGAAAAGATATTGTGTTTGTGTCGACGGATATATCCGTTTTGAGGTCCCCCAAGGCGATTGAAGCCATTTCCAGATTGATGTCTCATACAGGGTGTTTCCAAAATGGTGATACAAACTTCTAGTGCTTCTAGGGAAGATTATTCCCCATCAAAAATGGACCAGGAAAAAATACACCTTTGTTGCCCTAAAATGCTTCGTTGAAAAGTTACAGGTGTTCAAGTTGAATCTTCAAAATCGATTTTTTGACATAACTTTTGAACCGTTCAATTGATTTTGTTCAAATTTGAATCAAAGCTCACTGAAATAGGTCTCAATCGAACAATAGTAACGTGTTTCAAAAAAAAATCAGGGGCGTAGATAATGGGGGGTGTGTTCATTCCCCTTCCCCCTATTTTTTACCCCCCTAGCTATTTTCCTAAATTGTTCTAATTTTTGGATTCTACGTTCAATTGAGAAAAAAGTTACTGTTGCAAAATTTTGAATGGAGGCTTCATTTTCAAAATATTCAGGTTTTAAACTTTAGAAAACATCTCGAAATCGCCACTCTCAATGAGCTCAATTTTTTTTTCCTGAAAACTTCTCGTTTCCTAGAAAAAATAGTGGTTCATCAGCTGAGAAATTCTAGAGAACCTGTTTTCTGCTGAGAAATCATGAGTTTTTTTGGATTCTAATTTTTAGGCCCTTTGAAAGTGGCAATTTCGAGATGTTTTCCCAAGTTTCAAACCCAGATATCTCAAAAACAAAGCCTCTGATCACAATTTCGCAAGAGTACTTTTTTTTCTAAACTGAACGTAGAATCGAAAAATAAGAACATTTTAGAAAATAGCTAGGGGTATAAAAAATAGGGGGGGGGGGAATGTGAGAACACCCTCCAAAATCTACGCCGCTGAACTTTTCTTTCTCAACCCGTTACTATAGAGACCTATTATTTCAGTTAACTTTGGTTCAAATTTGAACAAAATCGGTTGAACGATTCAACTCAACACCCTGTAACTTTTCAACGCAGCATTTTAGAACATCGAAGGTATATTTTCATTTGTCCATTTTCAATGAGGAATCTCCTCTAGAAGTTTGTGTCACCTTTTTGGAAACACCGTGTATGTATACAGGGTGGTCCATCCTAGCATCATTATCCTATAGCGGTCTTACCATACAAGTAAGAGAAAAAGATGTAAGAGAAAAGTTACATGATTTGATGAGACCTATGTCCTAAAATTTTTTTCAGCTATACAGGTGTCCCATTTTGACGGGGTAAACGAAACGTCAATTTTTTTTGAATGGAACAATGAAAATTTTTCTGCATTTTCGTCTTCAACTTTCTGGACTGTCTTATGCCTGTATTTTTGTTTTTCAATTCTGTGGCAGTGCTACCAACTAAAAATTGAAAACATCGCATTTTCACAGTTTGCACAAAAAAATTGTAGCGGTCTTGCTCCTCAAAACTTGAATATCAAACTTGACATGACGATAGTCAAGTTCAAAACCAATATAAAAATGTCAAAAGTAGCAATGTTGGATATATGATACAGGGCGTTCCCAAAAAAAAATTAAACTTCATAATTTTCGAGGTATCACAACTCTTCTTTTTTAATGGCATTTCCCCAATCTCATAACGCTAACCGATAGCTTTTTGTATCCTCCTTCATTTCTACTAGGGATACCTTACCCTTAAACTTCATATTACTTCTCATCGAACTCTTGAGAAAGTGGAAGTAAAGTTGTATAAATAAATCTGTCGCTCCACGTAAATTGTATAAATATATTTTGCTGACGCGTTTTGGCCTTACAATTCGGGGTAAAAGGCCATCTTCAAAGCAGTAAAGGTGTGAAATGTGTAAAGTGTCAAAGTCAAAGTGAACAATTAAATAATAATAACAATTAAAACGAAGTTGGTTAGAGACAAGGTTTATTGTTGAGAATTTTGAATTTTTGTAGAATATTTTCTTTATTTTACACCTTCACTGCTTTGAAGATGGCCCTTTACCCCGAATTGTAAGGCCGAAACGCGTCAGCAAAATATATTTGTACAAATTACGTGGAGAGACAGATTATTTATACAACTTTATTTCTACAAGATGCCTCCATTGAGAGAATCCCTCAACTTTCACGATCTTGAGAAGGTAATCGCGAGAACAAAAATTAAAAATTTTTATTCGTTTTTTGGACTCTCCGTATGCTAAAACGTCGAGATCTGTCGAAATTTTTTTCCCTGTCGGTCTGTCAGTTGGTATGTCAGAATTTTTTTGTCCCTCGATTTATTCCCAAACCGTCAGGCCGATTTCAGCCAAATCAGGTATGCCGGGTATGGTCGGCGGTGGAAAGAAGAAAATAAGCTTTTCACCGTGATCTGTCAAAGGGACATGTCACTGTCAAAAAGTGACAGAAGATTTTGATGCAAGAGTTTTCGTTTTTGACAGCTCATTTTGAAGCCCTTGAGAGACTCTATTCAGAACATGTGACAGTTATGACATATCTGTCATCTGTCTAAAGTTACAAGTTGTCAAAGAAAAAACTTTGACGCTCGATAACTCGAGAAATACCGAACAGATTTCGGCCAAATTTGGTTTGCAGCATGAGTACCCACCAAGGACTTGATGGAACATAGACAGCTCCGATTAAAATCAGGCATCCAACTCGAAAAAAAACCGGAAAACTGGTGAAAATGGGCTTGTCCCACGCTTTTTTTTTCTAGGTTTTTGGAGCGATTGCGATACAACTATGTTTTTGGGAGGTACGAAGTTTCCGGGGGAAAAAACAAAGCCAAGGCACCTGATAAAGGTAAATCAATGATGATAATGTGTAACATGCGTCAAATAGTAGCCAGACGTGAAAATAAGCTTTTTGCCCCAAATCGTCGATCAGGTGTACCACAACATAATCAAATAAAAATGTCCGTTTTATTGTCACATCTTTGGAACGCTTTGATAGATTTTGATGAAACTTGGTATGTAGGTAGTATCCAACGAGTGGAACGTTTGGTTTTGTTGACATCAGGCAATCACACGGCCGTCAAAACTGGGAGAAAAAAATTGTCCACCATCCACCCCTGGCCGTTGCCACCCGAGAGGGCTTTTTGTCCGTGATGTGGCCAGGACGACACGCTTTTGATGCAGTAGGTATCCACTCAAAAATTCATTCCTGCTCGGGGATCGATTTTTTTCGAGAAATTCCAACTGATATCGAAAACAGATTGGATTGGGCGCCGTGTAGGCCCATTTTCAAAATCGAAACGGTTCCGGTTTTCCGACGGTAATTTTTCCAAAATGAAGTTTACACATTCCGTGAATCCTTACTCTAGAAAAGAGATGTCCACCAAGATTTGACCAGGAATATGCGCAGTGAGTTCGGTCGGTCCTTTCTTTCTTTCGCATTGAGTACGATCATTCGTCTCACTCTTTAGCTCAGCGAAGGTTAGTGTTGTATGTTGTGTTGCCTATTATTATGCTCCAAGCTTCATCGAAATTTGAAAGTAAAATGAGTACCTAGGTGCATCTTATTAGATTACGTTGTTATTGAGTCTTAGATAGTCAATTAGTACACCAAAATTTGAATAGTGACTTTGTGAATATCTGGAATAGCGTTTGACTGATCTGAATTGAAATTTTTAAAAATATTCCTGCTACTTATATTTTTTGAGTATTTTTTCTTCGAATCAGCCAAAGTGTGCCAAACAATTAAGCAGTGGCGGCTCGTGAGGGAAGCTGCGGGGCTGCAGCAAGGACAAAAATTTAGAACGCATAATTTCGTATTACTTTTCAATTAGAAAATTTAAAAAAGCCATATACGGGTCGATAAATTTTCAATTATTGCGGCACAAGTAAGCGAACATTGAAATTACGAGGTAATTCGAACGAACATCGAGCAGCGGGGCGGAATATTAATCCGCACCGTTTAGCGCCTGGAATAGCTGCTAAACGCAACCAAGTATACATCGCCCTATACCAGGGTTGCGTTCGAGAACTACACTATTCTGCGATTGTTGCAGAAATGACCGTTCGAGATCTCTTCTGTGCGCACTATCGGTAACGCAGTAAACCGTTCGAGAACTCAAAACGTGTCGCGTTGAAGTGACAAAATTCGCAGCACCTCCGAGCGCCGTGAAAGCTACTTGTCATGCGCACCTCAGCACCCCACATATTTCTCTGTCAGACTTATTTTATTTTTACCATAAATCGTTTCGATTGGGTATTTACGTGGTAGGCAGTACCCAGTAGGTACCTATAAAAATGGGTACTTTATCAGAAAAGCTTAGGTACTTTACTTTGAAACTGAACAGCACTGCGATCATCAATCAGTGAGATTGACAGTGACATTTCCAGCACAGCGAAAATCGTTCGGAAAGTGGTAGTTACTTTGCCTTACTTGATACCCCTACTCCAAAAATGTAAGAATCGCAGAATAGTGTAGTTCTCGAACGCAATCCTGGCCTCGGTGCGGCGCGAAATGCAGCACGCAGAGCTTTGACTGGCCCAGAGCGAGGCCCAGCGGTATCAGAGAGGAGGCAGGGCGGGCAGGGAACAATTCAATGTTTATTTTGGTGGTGCGGTGGTGCTATTGTTATTGTGTTGTTGGTTTTGCTTGATGTGCTATCAGAATTATTGCCGTACGCTTAAAACGCTTTCCGGCCATTTTAAATTTCTCTGGAAGTGGTCCGATTTGAGTGAGATTTGCAGGCTATGTGAACTTCCAAGGAGAACACAACACAAAAATCGAGTCAATATTTTATCTTAGTAACTTATGGGGAAGGTAGTTCAAGAGTATACGATACGGAACAAATCCAAGTTTTTTATACGAGTCCGATTAACGGATTAAACGTTTTGAAAGTATTATCGTGACGTCACTTGGGAAGATGTTCTCACCTAGATTTTCTCCTCCGATTTTCATATATCACGTTTCCATGGTCTTGTTCGAGGTCTTGTTATTGCTGTTGTCGTTTTGACAAACGTCATTGTCTTCAAACAATCAGTGATAATTATGGCAGGCTTGAAACCGTCATCGTCTCATCGGCAACGGAATCAGGTACAGGTATGCCCGTGAGTAGCTATAATTATAACCGCAGCGCCCGCCACGAGATAAGTAAATTTACAAGACCCTATGCAATCGTTCTAGTTTTTTCAACTGTTTCATCTGAGGCCAACTTGTATTTTGTGTTGTGGTCTCCTTTAAGATACATCCGATTTTGGGCAAACGATGCTCTGTCGCCTTCTTGGCCGCCATATTGAAATCTCTCATTAGTGGAACGATTGTCATAAAACTGGGAACTTGATCTTGTCTCATATGAACATTCTTATTTTCTAGCTGAATTTCAACATTCCACTGTCATCTTGGCCCTCATATTGAAATCTCTCATTAGTGGAACGATCTTCATGAAACTTGGAACTTACCCATGTCTAGTACGATCATTCTGATTTTCAAGCCAAACTAGGTACGTGATTCTGCCTCTATTTTGTTTGGAAATAACTCTGAAAATGCGACATTCTCAAGTTTCTGATTCTTAGTTGGTAGCACTGCCACATACAGGCATAAAACAGCTCAAAAAGCTGAACATGAGAATTTAAAAAAAATGTGAAAGTTGCATTTTTTTTTGTTTGGGGTCGGGAGCTGCAGGCGACGACTAATCAAAAGTGGCCTATCTCTACCCATTTTTAGTCAGCTATCTATATAGCGGAACAATTAGATCGCTATGTCTTCAGGGTTATGTTTTACCGAGTGTTTTACATTTATATCTTACTTTGGGGGCGGCGTGTGGGAGCGGAGAAATTGGCAAAGAAATTCTTCCACAGTTTGAGTTGGGAGTTTCTGAATGTTTGAGGTAACATTAAAATGTAATTCAGTGGAAATTATTGAAAGTTGCACTTTTTTCTTTTGGGGGTGGAAGTTGGAGGCGGCGCCATGTCAAAGGTAGCCTATTCTTTCCCATTTTTAGTTAGCTATCCATATAGCGAAAGAATTGGATCGTTATGTCTTCGAGTTTATGTTTTTCATTCATCTCTCACTTTGAGGGCAGCGTGTGGGGGCGGCAGCATTCGGCAAAGTACTTGTTGCACAGTTTGTTTCAGATTTTAGCAGCAATTAGCAATTTCAGCAATTATCAGCTAAATCAGTGAAAATTGTTGAAAATTGCACTTTTTTATTTTGGGGGCGGAAGCTGGAGGCGGCGCTATATCAAAAGTAGCCTATCCTTTTCCATTTTTAGTCAGCTATCCATATAGCGAAAAACTTAGATCTCTATGTTTTTGGGTTCATGTTTTTCATTTATCTCTTACTTTGGGGGCGGCGTGTGGGAGCGGCAGCGTTCGGCTGAGCAAATGTTGCACAATTTCAGTTGGCAGTTCCTGAATGTTCAAGGGAACATCTCAATCAGTAACATTTGTGAAAGTTGCACTTTTTATCGTTTGGGGGCGGAATCTGGGGGCGGCGACTAACCAAAAGTAGCCTATCCTTTCCCATTTTTAGTCAGCTATTTATATACCGAAAGAATCAGATCGCTATGTCTTTGAGTTTATGTTTTTCATTTTAAAGTGATTGGGGGCGGTTTTTAGCAGTTTTTTCATGTCGGCGGCGCATTGTTTATTCCGTCAAAATGGGACATTATGAAAATATTTTGAGGACATAGGCCTCATCAAACCATATAATTTTTTTCTCCAATCTTTTTTCTATCTTGAATGGTAAGGCCGCTATAAAAACGCTAGAATGGGCCACCCTGTATACAATGTATACTCATGCACAAAATCAGGGGAACTTTTTTTTGGAGCTCACTCATCGACGAACCGATTGGCAGATTTCATCTAAATTTTAGAGGAGTTGAGCAGGAGGTCTTTTCTCAGAGTTCTTAAAGTTGCAGATATGAGTCGCTGTATTGCAATCACAGAGTGGTGTGTGGCTTAGAACGCACCCATGTACCAAAATCGATTCAGCGAGACTTTTAGTTTAATGTTTAGATGACCTTCTATGTTAAGTTCCAGCACATACTTCGATAGGTTCAAATGATTGATTCAAACTCCTGTTGCATTCCTTCTTTGCTGAAATGAGGCAGATGTCGTAATTTATTGCAAAGAGGCAGTTCTTTGCTGGAAGCTTGCAAAGAAGGTCACAAGATGATTCAAAGATGGCTCAAGTAGGTAGGCACTTTAAGTTTGAGTCAACTGGATTGTGGATTTATCTTACCATGAGTGTGAGGTCAGTTGTAAAATGTCGAAGACGTTTCTTAGCTGTTGGCAATCTTTTCATCATCTGACAAGGTGTTGTTCTTATATTAGACTAGAAAATCTTGAAAGATCCCTGAAATTCACTCCTAAAAGCAAGTCAGAGTGCCATTTAACTCGGGTCTAGTAGGAGAACAAGGACGTAACTGAGTATTGACAGTGAAATACTCATATTGCTTCGCCTGCTTCGTCTCCAACTAAGACGATTCTAACAGGCGAATACTGATATGTAGTTACTGATGAGACATTATAGTGACTCACGGAGTAAATAGAGATGACCGAACGAAATGATGGAACAAGTTCAGTAGGAGAAATACTAAATAGATAGGTAGATGAAATACACGTTACACAATTATTTATTTCCAAATACAATTCCTAAAAACAACATTGGAATTGAAGCTAAAAAACCATTTCGTACTCCACTTCCGTGATTACTGGAACCACTTTTGCTCCTCGCACATTCCTCGTCGTCCAGCCAAGTGCACCAAGTGCCGTTGTAGTGCTTCGGATCGGAATTCGGATCGGCCGGGACGTTTTTCTGCGGCACAACTTCGCCCTCGTATCGCGCGAGCTTCTTTTCCAACTCGTCCAGAATATCTGGAAACTGGCCAGAAACGTCCGTGGTTTCGCAGGGATCTTTGCTGAGGTCAAACAAACAGTATCCTGAGCAGTCGACCTCGTCCAGAAGACTCGCATCGGGATTCCTGCAGCTCTCCAAGTCGACTTGCGAACGCAGTTTTAGCACAGCTTCTGAGGTCAGCCGAGGTGAATTCGGCAGGTTTTGGATGGCCAAATTGGTGGCGCTGTGCAGGACTCGCGTCAAGTTGTACTGAGGTGTCTGGGAGTCGCGACCTGATTCGCCGTAGAAGTGATCGTAGATTCCGTCCAAGTATGTGCCTATAAAATTCAGATTCAGTATTCCTCAAAAGAAATCTTGAAGAGAAATCCTACAAAAGAGGTGTTAAAAATTTTCCCGAATGACTTGAGAAACATTTGTCTCGATTTCTCAAGAATAAGACTTGTCTATAAAGGGCGCCCTGATAAAGAACTCATGTTTACCATTTAGCAGTTTGAACCTGTTCCCATTTGGATTCTCAACCAGAATTCCAGACGAACCACCTTTCTCATCTATGTTCAACAGCATTTCTGTTCTGTCACTTCTCGCGTCTTTGGATAGAACGCCCCATTGATCGACTCCATCGATTTCACCTAAATTATCCACATTTCCACCTGCAAATAATTGAAAAAATGTGTCATATTGAAGTAAAATGCAAACGTGACATAGATTGTTGTACAATAATTGGCAAAATTTATCTTCGAAAAGCATACCAGCGGCCGCATAGAATGTGGGGTAGAAATCCGTGATGTGTATCAAAGCACTGTTGACGTATCTTTTTTTCTCAAACAGAGGACTGTAGATCGTGGCGGAACCTCTCACTCCTCCCTCGTACAAAGTGGCTTTGATCTAGAATCATGCGAAGGATGTGATAGAATGCACGCAGATCGAAAGATCATAAAAACCCCTTTGAACGGCCAATTGGATCCGGTATTTCCGTAGATTCCGACAGTCGGAGCTCCGTTGTCCGAGAAAAACAGCACGATGGAATTTTCCAGCATTTTTCGCTCGGATAGTTTTTCCATGATTTTTCCGACCGAGTCGTCCATGATGTTGATCAAATCTACAAATGATTCATCGAAAGGATTAGAGAATTTTTCAAGAAAAATCGCTGGCTCTCTGCCTACAACTTTGAGATGTCTATATTTATAGTATTATTCCCATGTCGTTATTATGCCGATATGTTGTTATTTTGTCAATATGTAGTCATCATGTTGTTACTATGTCGTCATCATATCGTTGCAACTAAAGAGTAAGTAATACGGGTCATGACCTTGGACCTACAGACTCGCAAGCCTCGAACTTCGCCCTGTATTTTTCCATGTCGCTTTAATGTTATTTTGATGTCGGTATTATGTCGTTTTCATATCGTTGTCATGTACTTATCATGTCCTTTTTATGTCGTAATCATGTCGCTATTACCTCGTATTCATGTCGCTGTTGTATCATGATTGTATGTTTTCAACTAAAAAGTAAGCTCTACCGGTCATTGCCTTTGGTCTACGACTACAAAAGCCGTTTTTGTGATTTCGTCATATTGCCGTTGTCATGTCTGTAATGTCGTGGTCGTGCCTTTATCATGTCTACGTAATATCGTTGTCATGTAGTTGTTATGTCGTCGTCAGGGCGTTGTCGTATCGTTATGTCGTTGTATTGTTTGTTATGCCGTTGCCATGTCGTTTCTATGTCAACATCGATGGTGTTTCTTATTATTACAAAGGTCATAGTTGCTTAGCTACGTCAAATTCCATACCGGCATAACGTCTTCGTGAAGGATCGTCAATGTAGGAATACTTCGCATCGGTTTCGGTGATATTCGGCACTCCCAGTTCGGAACCGTTTTTGCCGGTGTGCCCGGCCAGATGGGATACAACCAGGAATAAAGGCTCGTTTACATCGTGTCCTTCTATGATCTCCAGAGATTTTTCTGTGAAGAGCTCCGTCGAATAACGGCCCAATAGCGGCCACGCCGGCCTAAAGTTGTCGTGCAGATCAAATCCATCCATTGACTAGATGAAAATGAATAAATTCAGGTTAGCTCCAAGGCCTTCAGGTATACAGGGTGCTTTCTCAAAGCCCTGCTCGCTCCCAAATACTCACAGGTTCTCCCTCGGGCATTTCCTGGGCGATGTGGTAATCGAAATATCCGCACCAGCCGTTCCAGTACCCGAAGTGGCTGTCGAAGCCCCTGCCCAGCGGCGTGGTTTGCCTGTAGGCGGCTCCCAAGTGCCACTTTCCGACCAGGTGCGTCTTGTAGCCGAGATTCTTCAAAACTTCCGGCATCAGGGGCATGTCCAGGGGCAACGACCTGTTTTCTCCGGCCTTCAAGGGTTGGCCTTGGTATCCGGTTCGTATTGGGTACTGTCCCGTCAAGAAGGCGGCCCTGGAGGGGCTACAGATGTGCTGGGAATAGAACCCGTGCAGTATGGCGCCGTTGTAGCCCAGCGCGTCGATGTTCGGCGTCGGTATCTGGTTCGAACCGTGGAAGCTAAAATCGTTCCAGCCCTGTATAAAATCAATTATTAGTATTATTTTTATTGAGTAGTTTAAGGATAAATTTATTCATAGTAGCGTAATTCATGGATAAATTCATCTATACTTCTTCAGTGATTTATGAATAAATTGATCCTCATTCAAGTGTTTCATGAATAAATTCATTTATACTCATATGGATTATAAAACTTCCATACTTCGTGACATGGAATCTCACTTATACTCTTAATACAAAAAATGTCTATTATACCTAGTGAAATAATGTATGAATATGTTTTTTCACGTATGTTGCAAAGGCATTTACACTTGAGTGATCCAAAGATAGTTCCATTCATTATTTAGTGATAAACGAAACGATTTATTCATACTCAAGTGATCTGTAAATAAATTTATTCATTCTCGAGAAATTTACAATTAATGTATTTTGAACTCCAATACTTGATGGATAAAACACATTCATATTTGAGTCATCAATTTATATAAAGAATTCTATTTGGAAATTCATCTCTCCGACACTTTTGGGTTCCTTAAAATGTAAAGAATACTGAACAAAATCAAAATCTGCAATCATTGTGCGAACTGCCGGTGATTCCCTAAGCGCTGTCCAAAGCGGCAGAATCCAAGAACATGCGGCAATGTTTCAGGTATGAAATTCTAGGAGTCGGAACAATGCCGACACCTGCTAGCTGTCGTCTTTGGATCTACCAGGAAGAGACCCTATGGGAACAACGTCACCAAACATTTAAATGCACCTTTCAATTTCCGGTATTGAAAGGCTTGTTCGGTCTAGGATATTGTTGGTGCATGAACGTTAAAATAGAAAAACCCGTATATTCATCTATAGACAACAACTATTGACTATTGGTTATTACTGGAATGATGAATGAAAAGAAATCATCTTGCAATTGATCGAGCAATTGATTAACAAATTCATCTATGCTGAAGTGTAATAAGTGATCAATCAAGATCCTCGTTGAGATCATATCGAGTAATTTATGAATAAATTTATTTATACTGGAGTAATTCATGAATTCATGTATTTATGCTTGAGTGATATACAAATAAATTTGTTTATGATTGTGACGTTTATAAATGATTTTATCTGTGCTTGTGCTTGACGGCGTACTTTAGTAACTTATGAAATGAATTCATTCAGTAAGATATGGATAAATTCAATTACATTGGAGTATTTTATGAATAAATTGAGTTATTTATGGATAAATTAATTCATTTATACTTTGGTCCTTTATGAAGAAGCACTTGGATACTTGGGCAAGTTATGAATACATTTTTTTTGTACAAGAATAATTATTTATAAATTATCTTTTTGTGCCCAAGGCATTTATGGCAAAATTCATTGCGCATACTCAAGTGAGTTGTGAATTTTGTTTGTGTATGAGAAATTCATGATTGATTCATTTTCACTTTATTGAAGTGATTCATGAACTGATTTGATCATACGTGAAGTTATCAATACGTCCATTCATGCTTATAAGCAATTAACGAATGACTTTATTCATACTTGAGTGATTTCAGGATGAGTTTTTGTATGCTCGAGGAATGTACGAATAAATTCATTGATATTCGAGTAATTTGATCATAAATCAATATATACCTGCGTGATTTATGCTCACATTCATCGAGCCTTGAGAGATTTGTGAATGAATAATTTATTCATGCTCGAGGAATTAGCGGAAAAAATTACTTACATTGGAGTAATTTATGAATAAACTCATTTATAGTCGAATAATTTATTATAAATTCATTTATAGTCAGATAATTTATCAATAAATTGATCAGTATTTGAGTGAATATTTTATAAAAAAGTCGTACCTAAGGAGCTTGTGAATGAATTAATTTATGCTCGAGTGATTAAAAAAGGACTTTATTCATACTTGAGTCATTTATGAATAATTTCATCTATGATTCAGTCATTAGCGAGTTGATTCATTTATACTGGAGTGATTCGAATAAAAATTCATAAATGTTCAAGTGATTTATGAGAAAATTTATCTATATAGGGTGGTCCATCCTAGCGTAATTATTCCATAGCGGTCTTACCGTTTAAGATAGAGAAAAAGATGTAATAAAAAAGTTATATGGTTTGATTAGACCTATAACCTAAAATTATTTTTAGCTCTACAGGTGTCCCATTTTGACGATTTTAACGAAATGTCAATTTTTTTAAATGGAACACCCTATATTTTTTTGCATTTTCATGTTCAACTTCTGCAACTGTCTTATGCCTGTATTTTTGTTTTTCAATTGTGTGGCAGTGCTACCAACTAAAAATTAAAAACTAAGAAAAATTGCATTTTCACAGTTTTCTTCGAAAAATTGTAGCGGCCTTGCTTTTCAAAACGAAGATATGAAACTTGACATGATGATAGTCAAGTCCAATATCCCAATGTTGAAAAATTGGGATTTCTTGATACAGGGCGTTCACAAAAAAACATCAAACTTCATAATTTTCAAAGTATCATAACTCATTTTTTTCAAATGGCATGCCCCTAATTTTATAACGTTATCTGATAGCTTTTTTATTCTCTTTCATTTTTATTAGGGGTACCCTCCCCTTGAACTTGATTTTTTCGAGATAATCGGAAATTTTTACAAAATTTGCTATTTTTCTTATTTTTTTTTTAAATTGAGTTGGCCGTGATGAATGCTTGGCTTGTCTGTGACAAGCCAAATAGTATGCAGCTGCCAGATAGTCAGTTTGAATACCGTCGAATAAAAAAAAATGGCTCCAACGCAAAAAGAAAACAAAGTGGGATCCTGGATATCTGGATTATTAACAAAATATCATATCAATTATTTCCTCTCGCGTAAAATCATTTTTCTTTGTTCGACAATATTCAGACTGGGATTCCGATAAGAGTGTTATCGCAGTGAACACGCATTTGAGTGCTCTCCTAAGAATACGCGAAAACCACGTGTTTACAGTAGTGTTTTCATCCTGTTTTTTCGACCAACCTGCCATTCTTTGCACCCAGGACTCGTCTTGGACCAAACCATCTATGGAAACATCCTCCTAAAGCAGGTTTATTCTCAACAGAAACAGATCAGTGGTATCTATCCAAACTTATATCTCGGCAAAAACATCACTTTTTGCTGGATGCCTGGTGCGCCCGGCAGTGGCGTACCAATTGTTTACAATTGAATCCACTACGCTCCCAAACTGAATAAGATGGCTTCTGACTACAGAAGCTCATCCACACACACAAACAGTACACAAAACAACACCCCTTCTTATGTTAACGCTGCCAAGACTCGCCCTTCAATAGTCTACCCAAAAAAAGAACAAGCAATTATTATGAACATCAACGAAGAATTAACAAGAATCGATTATGTAAAATCTGTTGGTAAGATTGTGGGTCCTAAAAACATCATGTTTGCCTCTCGGATTTCAAACGATCGCATGTGCATTTATTTGTCATCCCCACAGATGGTTAATGATCTAACAAGTAAGTACAAGTCTATTACTATAAAAGGTGTCGACATAGGAATCCGAAAACTGATTACTCCCTCCAAAAGAATAATAATATCAAACGTTTGCCCATCAATCCCGAATGAAATCATTGAACAAGAGATTAAGAACACTGGACTGAAACTGGTTTCACCAATATCTTTTCTCAGAGCAGGTTATGGTTATGAGGATGAAGAGTACACTCACGTCTTGAGTTTTAGAAGGCACGTTTATGCCTCCCCCGATGAGAATATTGAATTAACTCCATCTTTGGTCATTAACTATGAAAATACCAATTATCGCATCTTCCTAACATATGACGACCTTACATGTTTTATCTGCGGTCAGCAGGGGCATATCTCTAGCTCTTGTCGGACCCAATAACAACAGCAACAACCCTCAGTATCGCAGACCTTGGAAAATCTTGAAGTCGACTTACAAAAAGGTTCAGGAAAACGCCCCCCTCCATCAGAGAGTTTAGACTCACCGGCAATAGACGAACAGATGGATAAATCACAAGACCCTTTCAATGAAATTGAAGCATCTCAGGAATCTCTATCTGCCCCCTTCGTTAAGCCTAGAAATCTACCCAAAAAACAGAAAATCTCGAAACCTGACACCGAGCTCACGAAAAACAAAATTTCTAGCTCCTCGGAATCTCTCAGCATGGACGCAGATTTCGAAATCATCCAAACTCTTATTGATAAAAACCCCAAAGCATTTCCCCTGACCTTTGACGTTTTCAAGGGTTTCCTTGAGAATTGTAAAGGAAACAATAACCCACTACTCGAAGCTAAACGGTGCACAAATGATGTTGATTCGCTGATAAATATGATGTTTGAAATATACCCCAATCTAGAAAACAGATCTATGAAAGGAAAGTTCACCCGCATCCAGAAAAAAATCAAAAATCTCATGAAAGGCGAGGAAAACACAATGAATCATCCACGAACACAAAGTAATACTTCTCTTGACTCACGAGAAGAAAATCTATCCCAATCTGATCTCGATTTATTCTAATATTTATTCAACATGTTTATTTTACAGTGGAATCTGAATGGGTATTATACCCATTTACCGAAACTTAAACTACTAATCGCTGATGATAACCCTCCCATAATTTGCTTACAGGAAACTCACTTAAAAAGTGATCCCAGCCTCAAGGGTTATAAATGTTTCTCTAAACATCGTCTTGACAGAGAAAGATCAAGTGGGGGAGTCTCCTCTTTTGTAAGTTCGAATTACACCACGCATGAACTTGATCTGAACACCAACTTGGAAGCTGTCGCTTTCTCCATCCAACTCAAAATTAAAATCTTCATCTGCAACATTTATATTCCTCCCAACAGAGAAATCATCCAACAAGAACTATCAGACCTCCTTGATCAAATACCTACTCCACGCATAATACTAGGTGATTTCAATTCCCATAACATAATATTTGGCTCACAATACACAAATCAAAGAGGTCAAAAAATTGAACAATTGCTCGACTCCTCTAACCTAACACTTTTGAACACCGGATCTCCGACCAGACTGAATACCTTCACTGGAAACCACAGCGCTCTTGACTTGACAGCATGCAGCCCCACACTCACTCCCTACTTAACATGGGAAACTTATTCTTATCTGTATGGTAGTGATCACTACCCTATTAAAATAAAGAACCATCTAATCAATGTTGAAAACACCTCGAACAACTCTCCTAAATGGAATCTTAAAAGCGCCAACTGGCTCCAGTATTCTGACGAAATTGATAGTAAACTTGAGTCCAAATCCTTCAGCGGAAAAGACATCAATAAGTCCGTCCAAGAATTTACTAACATCATGCTGTCTGCTGCCCACAATCATATAGGTAAATCTTCTATTCCAAAGAATCGTAAACCAGTACCGTGGTGGAACAAACAAGTTGCAGAAGCAATTAAAAACAGCAAAAATGCATTTAACAGATTTAAAAGAACTAATTCCCCAGAAAATCTATTGATCTTCAAAAAACTTAGAGCACGAGCAAGGTATGTAGTTAAAAAAAGCAGGAAAGAATCTTGGGAAAACTATGTTTCGACTATCAATCCCTCGACTCCAGCGTCAGAGGTGTGGAATAAAGTAAGACAACTCAAGTCTATAACTCGCCCCAAAATTGCAACCATTAAAAATAACAACCAAATATACGACACCGACAACGACATAGCTGAAATCATGGCCGAACACTTTTGTGCAAATTCCAGTGATTCAAACTTTGACCAAGACTTCCTGCAGTACAAAAGAAACAGGGAATCTCAAGGGGTAGATGAACACCTTACAAGCAACTTACATCCCTTAAATTTGTCACTTACTTCGGCAGATCTCGAAGAAGCATTACAATCATCCAAAGACACTTGCCCCGGCCCTGACGACATCCCCTACGCCTTTCTCAAAAACTTGTCATGTAGTGCTAAGCTGAAACTACTGGACATTTACAACGAAATCTGGCAAACCCAGAAATTTCCGAACTCTTGGTCTCATTCTACAGTCCTGCCAATCCTAAAACCTAATAAACCAACCGATGAAAAAAATTCATACCGTCCAATATCGCTAACTTGCACAATGTGCAAAGTTTTAGAGAGAATCATCAACAATCGCCTGAACTGGCACCTGGAAAAATCAAATTTACTCCATCCCGGGCAAAATGGTTTTAGAAAGCATCGTTCAACTATTGACAACATTGTGCAACTTGAGTCGGAAATACGTGAAGCCTTCGCTGTGAAACAAAGTCTGCTGGCAATCTTTTTCGACGTAGAGAAGGCCTACGATATGACTTGGACTCGACCAATCATAGACAAATTGATTGAGTGGGGAATTAAGGGGAACATTCTTGCCTTTATCCAAAACTTTATGAAAAACAGGACATTCAAGGTAAAAGTTAATAGCACATTCTCACAAACAAAAGGTCTAGAAAACGGTGTTCCCCAAGGATCTGTAATAAGTGTGACTCTCTTTTTGATAGCGGTCAACGAGATACTTAAAAAGATCAAATCTCCCGTCCGCTGCGGCCTGTTTGCAGATGACCTAATCATATATCTTCGGGGGAAGGATCCTGAATCCACGCAAAGAATCTTACAGTCCACCTTACATACCATCGAAAATTGGAGCAAAACATCAGGCTTCAAATTCTCTGTTCAAAAAACACACTGCATCAACTTTAGCAAGTCCAAGCAGTTAAGATCACCACTTCTTCGCCTCCACGGCAAAAGCCTGAAATTCTCTAACTCAGCAAAGTTCTTGGGTGTCATTTTTGATCATAAATTGTCCTGGAAAAACCACATAAGTCAAGTGAAAAAATCTTGCATCCAAGGTTTGAACCTCATGAAGGTCTTATCCAACCATTCCTGGGGAGCAGACTCTAGGACCCTATTGATGATATATCAAAGTCTGATAAGGTCCAAGCTGGACTATGGTGCCATTGCATATATGACCACTAGAAAATCATATCTCAAATCCATCAAAACTATACAATCAATGGCTATAAAAATTGCGATTGGGGCCTTCTGCACAACACCGGTGGAAAGTCTACTCGCACTAGTCAATGAGCCTTCTCTTGAACTACGCACTAAGCGTATGACCCTGAACTACGCAATAAACATTTCAGCCAACCCAAAAAGCCCAAACTATGACTTGGTATTTTCAGATAGACACAAAGATCTTTACAACTCTAACAGGAACATAATCCCACCCCTGCACGAAAGACTCAATCGCATCCAACTAGAAATTGACTTCAAAATTCCTGAAACCTCGCCTTGGCAAAACTCTTCGAACCCACCTTGGAAACTACCTGTAGTACAAACAATTCTTGACCTCGCGAAAAACAAAAAATCGGAAATGAACCACACTCTGATCAGGGCAAACTTTCTGGAAATCATCTCCTTTTTTCCAAACCACAAGTTGATCTACACAGATGGATCTAAAATTGACAATCAGGTGGCATCAGCCATAATTACTCCATCTTCCAAAGAAGCTTACCACCTCCAAAACCACAATTCCATCTTCACAGCAGAACTTTATGCTATCTCGCAGGCACTTGTCTATATAAAAACCATCCCGGAACAAAGGTATATAATTTGCTCAGATTCATTGAGCTCACTACACGCCTTAAAGCAATTATATCCCCGCAACCCCCTTATACAAAATATCAAAGATCAGCTCTTTGACGTAGCTGATAGGGTAAAATTTCTGTACACTCCAGCGCACGTCGGAATTGAAGGAAATGAGGAAGTGGACGATCTGGCAAAAAGCGCGACGACCTCCATCATTTTCCCATCTTGCCAAGTAAATCCTCCAGATGATATCAAGACCTACATAAAAAACAAAATAGTCACACTTTGGCAACAAACTTGGAACCTAAAAGATACCCACCTCAAAGAGATTAAACCATCCGTCTCTACTACTCTTAAATACCCAGAAAAAAGAAAAGACCAAATAAAACTTTCTAGGCTCAGGCTCGGACACACCAGACTGACACACTCCTTCCTATTGTCCAGACAAGACCGTGTGCAGTGCGAAATCTGCAACGTCATACTAACCATCGAGCATATTCTCTATGTCTGCCCAAAATACAACATCCAAAGAACCATGCACAACATAACCGAAAGTGAAATCAACTTGATAGACCCAGACAAATACAACTCTGTACTAAACTTTTTGAAAGATATTGATATATACGATTCCATATAAGCCCTAAATAAAAAACAAACAATGTGAGCTGCTAATAACCTATTACGGTTGATGCAGCAAGATAAACCCTAAGGAAAAAAAATATTCAGACTGACCAACTGAGAGTTGCGTACTATTTGGCTTGTCTGTCATTCATCACGGCCAACTCAATTTTTGAAAAAAGCAAGAAAAACAGCAAATTTTGTGAAAATTTCCGATTATCTCGAAAAAAATGAAGTTTAAGGGTGAGGTACCCCCGATAAAAATGAAAGAGGATAAAAAAAGCTATCAGATAACGTGATTAGATTAGGGGCATGCCTTTTGAAAAAAATGAGTTATGATACTTTGAAAATTATGAAGTTTGATGATTTTTGTGAACGCCCTGTATCAAGAAATCCCAATTTTCTGACTTTGGAGTATCGATTTTTGACTTGACTATCACCATGTCGAGTTTCATCTCTAAGTTTTGAAAAGCAAGGCCGCTACGATTTTTCTAAGAAAACTGTAAAAATGCGTTTTTTTTTTTTTAGTTTTTAATTTTTAGTTGGTAGCACTGCCACACAATTGAAAAACAAAAACACAGACATAAGACAATTGAAAAAGTTGAACATGAAAATGCCTCGAAAATGCCCGTGACAGGCTCTAAAGATTATAAAACTGATGTAGAGCAACAAATGAACAAATAGCTCGCATGTCAAATTTTCTGCATGCATTTAATGAAGAAAACTGCATTTTCAAGATTTACGACTTAACCTGTATAGTAATAAGATTACAAAACACATCCAAAGGTTCGATAACATTTCTTTTTGGTCTGTTGAAAAAAGTTAACTCAAATCTCTCAAAATAACGGAAATAGAGTGGGTCGAAGGACCACCTTTTGACCCTCCATATTTTTCGAAATAAAAACTTTGAATTTTTTTTCAACATTTTTCTGATACTTTTGAAGCATTTCTCTAATTGCATGCGGTTAAATCTTCTACCCCAAGGTTGCAAACCCCATCATTCACACATACTCAAGTGAGTTATGAATTTTGTTAAAGAATTCAATAATATTCATTCGCGCTTTGGCCATTTATAAACCGATTTATTAATATGTGAATTTTTATAGGAAAAAAATTATGCTTGAGTGAAACATGACTAAGAATAATAATTCATGCTTGCTTCATACAATAAGAATTTATGCTTGAGTGATTTTTCAATAAATTTATTCATAGTTGAGTAATTTGTATATAAATTTATCTATGCTCGAGAAATGTACGAAGACATTCATTTATGCTTGAGCGATTTATGAATAAATTTATTGAGCCATGAGTGATTTGCGAATGAATTTATGGTCGAAGAAAATGGCAAAACAATCATTTGCTGGAGTAATTTATGGATAAATTTATCAATACTTGGATAATTATTCATAAAACAAGTTTTTCTAACTCAGAAACTCATGAATAAACTTATTTATTCCTGAGTAATTTACAAATAGATTTATTTCTGCTCAAGTCAGTCGTAAAAAATTTCATTTATGCTTGAATTATTAACGAATAAATTCACTTATACCTACTAGAGTAATTTGAATTGAAATTTGTACTGGAGTAGTTTATGACTAAATTTATTTATACCCAAGTAGGTACCTCATTTACAAAAAAAGTATTAATGCTTGAAGTCGAAAATACTTCTAGTTCAACGTGAGGAATTGATGGATACATTATTTTGTGCTCAAGATTTTTGAAGAGAAATTAATTTTTATTTGTACTCAGAACAACTAAAACTTCTTGGAAAAAAAGATCTACCGTTGAACATCGATAAGAGGCACGGTTCCTGAGTAAAATCGATTCCAACATTTGAATACATGCCATAAAATGCATTTTGATGGCCCATTTCAAGGCCAATTTTCAAATTTTATTTTTCGATCATTTTTCTAATTCTAGAGAAATCTACGGAGGCGTTCATTAATGCTGGAGTATTTATGAATAAATTATTTGCTGAGCCTTGAGTGATTTATAAATGAATTTATCAATGGTCGAGGAATTGACGGAAAACTCATTTGCAGTGGAGTAATTTATGAATTAATTGAAAAATTAATTAATGTTTTCCTCCTTCTCGGCTTATCAGTGCCATAGGAGTTTTTGCGCCTTTTATTGATAACAGTGAATTATTACATAGGAATTACAATATACGCAAATTTTTCAACAAACACAAAACATCCATGACTTACCGGGATTCGAACCCGCGCCATTCGCACCACAGACGGCAGACGACCGACTGGGCTACGGGGCCGTCAAGTAATTTATGGATACATTTATTCATGCTTGAGTAATTTTACTAATAGATTAATTTCTGCTCGAGTCAATCATGAATAATGTTACGTATTCCGCGTACGGGTTCGAATATAATTGAGACGATCGTTTTAAAACACACACTGTTTATTACTGCGTACTACAATAAATACACGCCAACAATGATCTTTTTGGAATTATCGCTGTGATTACTACTTGCTTCTAATCCGCTCGCTAGCACTTCATTCCAATTCAATACTACTCGTGAGCTGACGGTTGATGCCGTAGATAGGCTTCCGAATAGTGTTCCCGAACTTTCCATCATCTTCCAGCAAACTCGACAGTGACCCGGCATACGATTTCCTAGGCGACTCCCGAATAATCCCATATATTTCGCGTATAATTCAGCCGTGCTGTAGAGCTGGCGCCTCCGCCAAATGGACAGATGTGCCTTGATCAGGCGTTGGAGTCTCCTTGTATTTTAATGCCATCGATTTACTCTAGAAATGTCCAGAGCTCCGCGCATTAGTACACTTCGGCTGTGCAAGAGTCTAGAAATATCGCGTGCTTCCAGATTACACGGGCATCGCCGCTCGTTATTCATGCTTGAATGATTACGAAAAATTCACTTATCATATCAGAGTAGTTTAAACTGAGATTTATTTATACTCGAATAATTCATATATTGATTTGTGCTCAAGATTTTCATGAATAAATTCAATTTTACTTTGTGAGTTGAAATGAATTCTTGTCTTGAATGATTCATGAAACAATTTATGAATACATTTATTGAAACTTGAGTAATCTATGAATGATGTATATTATAAAGGGTCCAAAAGTAAGGTCTTCATGCCAGATGCAACTATGTTCCATCAACTTCCTCATTCAGTCCAGATTTCAATGTGTAAATAAATGTATTCATACTTGAGCAGTTTGACTGAATTCATTTATGATCAAGTAATTTCTGAACAAATTTAGTTCGTGTCAAATCAAATCCATCAACAAATTCGTTTATATCCAAGCAAGCAGGATATATTGATTTATACTCGAGTGATCTATGTATAGGAATATTCATGCTTGATCTCCGGTTCCACCAAACTTTCATCAACGAATTAAATTCATCATTATCATAGTAACTAACCAACTGAATATGCCTCCGAACATGCTATTGACTGGTGCATATAGCAACTATCATCGTGATAGATTTAATCCTTTTATAAAACTCTGGTGGAAGTGGAGGTAAGTTATGAATCAAATCGTTTATACTGGGGTAATTCATGAATAAATTTATTAGTACTTTAGTATATTATGACTAATTTTATTTTTACTTGAGTAATTCATAGTTCAATTGATCTTTGCTTGAGTTGTGGATAAATTAACTTCGACATGAGTAAGTTATAGGTGGACAAATTTATTTCCGCTCAATTATGGAAAAAATATTTGTGCTTATGAACTGATTTTTCAGTACCTACTTTTGAAAATTTTATTTATTCATTTATGTTGAGTAATAATTTATGACTGAATTCATCTTCACTTGAGCAATTAGGTAATGAATTATTATTCATATTCGAGTAATTTATGAATAAATTTATCTATACCCAAAGAATTTTGAAAGGAAGTGATTTTCAGCCTTTATTTTATTGTCAACATCAACAGGATTAGAACGAAATAATGGTGCGATACGTCGGAATGCTGGGGTAATATAATTTTAATTTAATTTCTGATACTTACAAGTACTGTGTCCAAATAAAAAAAAACTGTGACGTCTGTTTTTAGTGTGTATAGTGTGAAGCCAGGTAACTGTCAGTGACTGAATTGTCAAGTCAGTTGAATCCTCGGTTGAATCATTACACTGTTGCCAACTTTACACGTCATTTTGGCATTCAATCTCCAGACCATACTTGCATGATTTCATTTGAACAAAAGTTATTCTTCTAGTCATAGACTTACGTCCATCTTATAGATGGTAAAATGCCTGGAGATTGATTGATAAATTGATGCGTGTGAAGTTGGCAAGTTGACGTAGTGAAGCTGGCAGATTGACGCAGTGAAGCTAGCAAAATGGCGTTGTGAAGTTATCAACAATGCGAAACGTTACCAAGGAACGTTACAGATTCACCCAATATTGCCAACGTAACACGCGTTTGTCAACAGTGAAGCCATAGATACAAAGCGAACATAAAGAGCCCCAAATGATAGACGAGGGTGAAGCATAATATAAGAAATGACACAATCAGTTTTGCCATAGCAATAAAAAAAATTGTACTTACAACGTCATCACCTATGATCACTATTATATTAGGCCGTTGGGATTGTGTTTGTGGTAAACTGATAGAAATCGTAACCAATATGAAGAAAGTACTCGCACTCCACGGCAACATGTTGCTTTGTCAAATATTGAATTGCTACTAAAGTGTAAAGTGTTTATAATAAACCTTCCCGCGATGAAATGCAAAACCGGTTCAAGTACACGCTTTTTCATTGGTATAACCCAGCGTTCTGAAGTAGGTAAAGGTAAAAAGCGAAATTGAGATAGGTACTACTCAGCCATCATAAAATTGAATGCATAAATAAACAAATAAATGAATAGATACAGTCGTAAAAGATTAGGAACTCGAGCGCTTTAATTACACTAGGTCATTATAATACACAGTTCTATAATCGTCTTATTATTTATAACAATTTCACTTATCTTTTTGGCATATACCTACATACAACACAGTTCTGTTTTAATCAGTCGATACGAGTACTCAAAATATAGAATCTAAGGCAACCATTCGGCGTCTGGGTGTTTGGTGCTCTGGTCCTCGGCCGAGCTGGTTATTTTGTCGTAGGCCTTTTTGGCACCGCCCGCCACGTATTCGATGCCGTCTCCGATTTTCTCGCCGGCTTTTTTGACCACGCCGGCTACGGAATGGGCCGAGAAAGTGTCATCGTCGATGTTGATGTTGGTGCCGTTGTTGTCCTGCGGACTGGGGCAGTCCTTCTGGTTGATGATGGACAGCTCGAAGGGATCGACGTTGGCCTGGGAAAGTTTCGACCTTATCTGCAATGAAAACACAAATATTACGTTTTCTTTCTTCCGCTTTGAAGATTTGTGGAAATGAGACGCATCAGGACCGTGCGCGAGATTTCGAGTATGTTCACCTCAATAACCACCGATTGGCCGAAAGCCGAATATGCCAAAAAAACTGAATGCAAATTTGAAGATGTTTGTTTTTATTATACCTCGAAGACATTATCAACCGTTTGCGATAAAAAAGAGGAACATTTTAAATTATAATTACGTTGAAAAAGTGAATCCTGTCGGAGATGTTCCGTCAGATCTTTATCCATCAAGATATTTTGGGATAATTTGAAGAAAATTGGATATATTCAAAGGTATTTTTGCTGAAATACGGAACTTCTTTTTTGAAAAAAATTGATGATGAGATGGAATGATATTATGCGTCAAGCGAGAATTTTAAAGATGTTCCATTGATGATATTTTAGATATGATACTCGAGATTATTTTATGTATTCCGAAAATAGTGAAATTTGGAAGATGCTGGAATTTTTTTGATAGATGAAAAACATTTTTTTGGTTTTGAAATATTGAAGGCATTTTCATGGATGTTTTCTGGAATGTACAATATCGAAATTTTTGAGGATTTTGGGGAACACTTATTATCAAACCGGGTAAATGTGTGAATATTTCAAGGTGAAAATATAATTATCGAAGATACAAAAAAAAAAAAAAAAAAAAAAACCAAACCTGATTGGATAATTGGCTTGATTCTATAAGGGAATGGTTATCGTAATCGCCGTGCTTACGACGAAATTGCTAGGACAACGGGCCTTCCTATTGGCTGTCGCCATAGCAATTTTATTGTAAGCACGCTGATAACCATAACCATTCCCTTATAGAATCAGACCCGAATATCAAGAATATGTACTAATATATACCGATGTTGAAGTATTCAAGGCATTTTTGTGAAGGTGCGTTCAGTCAGTTTATTCAGCCGCAAGTTTTAATTTTAGTCGCAAGCACAGCGACACCCACTGGCTCTTTATGAACCAGCCTCCTCAGAACAGCCAATAAGCGATGCAGCGCTCACGGCTAAAATGAAAACTTGCGGCTAAATAAGCTGACTGAACGCACCTTGAATGTTTCGCAAAAAGACCAGACTATATTTTGAGAATATTTAGATATTTAAAGATGTTGGTAATCATTCTTGATAAAACCGTCAAATCGGGGCCATTTTCCTAAAATATTGATATTGATGAGATATTTTCAAATCTGCCTAATGCCTATGATGTTTCATGAAATGTTTTGAAGATATTTCTTATGAAATTGAAACCTTAGAAAAAATTGTTGACGGCTGACGAAAGTTATTATTGCTGAGGATTTGAAGATTTTTGAAGATCAACGAGGTATCAAGTAATTAGGCAGGGACTTAAAAGTCAAGTGCGTTAGAAAACGGGTTCACCAATAGTTCTGAAAATTAGGAAGAATGCGAAACGGAATCAAATTGAAAGGGTTGCGTCAATTGGTCGCGCGTAATTAAGGTGTATTTTTTTTCAGAAACCGAATATAAACTTGAATTAACTAATTCCTATCGTTGGCTGGTTTCAGCACGCCTGGAAATTATGTAATGAATATTTTAGGTTTTACTTAATTGAATTGGCGATGATTGATAATTCGTAATAAAGATTAGGTGTGGTGTTGAATGACTTTGTTCATTTTTCGGCATTTATTCAACTCATCCTCTATCAAAAGAACGTGAGGTTACTATAGTATGATTGAGGTTTTGACACGACGGGAAGTTGAGGTAGGTGTAATTGATTTAAATGACTCAGGTAGAGGTGATAAGAAATCTACGGCAACAAAAAATTAAGACACAACGTAGGGTCAATGAAGGTATCACAGCTAATTAATTCAAGTTGAGCAAAGGGGTTTTCTCACAATAGAAACATTCAAGACCCTTTAGAAATTCATCCGCCATGACTCCCAGTGGGTGCAAATTGTAAAAATATAAATGAAAGTCGGTCTTTTCACAAAACGTTGATAAAAATCGAGATAAAAATAATTCGTGACTGCAGTTTCGGGGAGTAAACAGCTCTTAGGAGTTGGAGTTGTAAACAAGCTTTGAATAATTTACCTCTGACGATAAGAGACTGGAGGCTCCTGGAACTGCAGTCAGGAATTATTTTTATGGACGTTTTGTGGGAAGGCCGACTTTTATTTATATTTTAGACCCAATAGCTCTGCATGTAGCTCGGTAGGCACTCCTTGTTACAAAAGTGTTTCAACTTTGAGACTCCTGATTACAAGGTGTCCCACTTTAGAGGCACTGCTGACTACAGGGGTCTCACCACACAAAAAAGCGGTTTTTTGTCTTGCGATATTTAAAAAACGGATACTTATTACTGGAACTACATACCTACTGCTATGTATTTATATTACCTAAGAGAAGAAAAATTTGAAGCCAACGTACCTTATCGACGTACATCTTGTCCAAAGTCTTTTCCCTGGACAAAATCGTTGCCGACTGCCTGTGAGAGAACCCGACTTTTTGACAGGTGAAAATTCCAGCGTAGTTTTCGTAGTCGGTCATGAAAACGGTGTAGCTGGCTGAACCCAAGGGATCTGGAAATGAAAATAGATTCAATTCGAGAACTGTACAAACAACTCAATTAAATATACAGCATGTTCAAACTCAAAACCTCTCAAAATATGACAGAAATCCATACATCATTTTGCAAAGTATGACGAAGCTACAGCCCTTCAAAGTTCACTTTTTTCGTATTTCAAAAATTTGTAACTCAAGAACGTGTCGACTTTGGCTTTAATTTAGCATGAGGTGGTTTGTCATGATAATTCTTGCGATAATCTATCGACCTGCCAAATTTTAAAAGAATCCAATCAGTGGCGTAGAAGTTATGAGTGGTCACCTTGAGTCAACTTTTCTTCGGATGCTTCTAAATTATTGACCATAATAGCTCCTACACCACTAATTGGGCTTTTTCAAAACTTGACAGGTCGGTAGATAATTTCAGCAAATTAGTCTATGCTGAATTTTAGTTATTTTAGTCACAACGTCACTAAGTTAAAAAAATTTGTAATCCGAAAAAGTCAACTTTGAAGGGCTGTATCTTCTTTATTAGGCCGAACTTTGCAAAATGGTGTATCTATACAGGGTGATTTTTTGAAAAGTTTCCACCCCTTGTTTCTCGCCGCCAAAATGTTTTACAGGAAAACGCCGAAACAGGTCAATTTTTGTTTCGAGGGGGTCATCTAGAGCACATATCACCAAATTTTTATCTTGAACCCCTTCGCCCCCGCCCCACCCTGCTTTAAAATTTCAAATAGCATGACCTACTTTGTGATACATCAAATTGAAGGCAATAAAATTCTCTTTCCGTTAAACATATTTCAAATTTTTTTAAACCACCCCTCAACCCTTCTGAAAATCCTCTTTTCGTTAATGGAAGGACAATGTTCCCCCTATAAACTCTTGATTCCTGAGAAATAGACTTCCCAGCAAAAACAGGTCGATTCTTATTTCAATGGGGTCATCTTAGACACGAGTGACCAAATTTTTATCTTCAACCCCTTCGCCCTCACCCTACCTTACTTTGAAATTTCGAATAGCATTATCTATCTTGTGATACATGAAATTGAAGGCAATAAAACTCTTTCCGTCAAACATATTTCAATTTTTTTTAAACCACCCCTTTAAAGTAGGGTAGGGTGGGGGCGAAGGGGTTGAAGATAAAAATTTGGCCACTCGTGTCTAAGATGACCCCATTGAAATAAGAATCGACCTGTTTTTGCTGGGAAGTCTATTTCTCAGGAATCAAGAGTTTATAGGGGGAACATTGTCCTTCCATTAACGAAAAGAGGATTTTCAGAAGGGTTGACGGGTGGTTTAAAAAAATTTGAAATATGTTTAACGGAAAGAGAATTTTATTGCCTTCAATTTGATGTATCACAAAGTAGGTCATGCTATTTGAAATTTTAAAGCAGGGTGGGGCGGGGGCGAAGGGGTTCAAGATAAAAATTTGGTGATATGTGCTCTAGATGACCCCCTCGAAACAAAAATTGACCTGTTTCGGCGTTTTCCTGTAAAACATTTTGGCGGCGAGAAACAAGGGGTGGAAACTTTTCAAAAAATCACCCTGTATTTATCCCATACACTTTCTATTTTCAGTAGAATGACTTTTTAAAGCAAAAATAAAGTGACAAGCTGGGGGGCTACGACTACGGCTAATGGCACTTGCAAAGTTTTGGAGCGAAACTATCAGCAGCCATCGGCCGTATTCTCCCAGCGCTTCAGCTTGTCACTTTATTTTTGCTCAAAAAAAATCATTCTACTGAAAATAGAAAGTGTGTGGGATATACCTAGGTTTCAGTCATATTTTGACGAGATCTACCCACAATTAATTTTTTTGTCATCATCGCTGAAACATTCTGTATTATCTATGTCTACTATAAACAACAATGATGTTACGAGTTGCGAGGCTCTCGTGCAATTCCAATACATTCGAGAGCGAACGCGATGATTCTAGATCGTTCGCAGAAGCTGGAGATGCCATGAACGAGTATGAAACATCTGCATAATTGGCGAAAGTGCCGACTTTTCAGATCATGCCGTCAAATAAGCGAATCCGATGGACGTATACCAGAATTAAATTCACAGAGCGATATAGTGAGCGAGTAATCGGGGAAGTTACCCAAAGCGATATACCCAAGCGCGAATAATAATTGAAGTGTATTGTGTAATACGCAGTGATGAACAAAGTGTGTTTGAAGATTTTGCACACTTACTCAACGGAAACTTGACGGTCATCCGTCCAGGTACGACGGCGTCCGGCTGGCTGATCCTGCCCTGGTACTTGTAGTGATGCTTCAGAGGCGTGAGCCCGAGGATGAAGTGCTGGCTGTCCTGCGTCAGCTCCCATTCGTCCGGTTCGTCAGTTTTCGTGAAGTTGTACGTGATGCAGGTGCTGGCCGTTCCGGTTTTCTGGATAACGTACCAAATGCCCAACATCTGCAAGCAAAATGTGAAATTCAATTTCTGCGCCTCCACACTTCTCCCGATTGTCTACAATTTTTCGTACCGAATTGATCTGATAAAGACGGACCAGTTATTTTACAGCCTTTGATTTGAGAATTTGCATAAACTGACACATGTGTCACCTGTCAAAGTGACACGTTGTCACCTATCAAAATGACAATCTGTCACTTGTCAAAATGACAGGCTGTCCATCTGTCAGAAATGACAATCTGTCAAACGTTACGATTTTTCATTGGATATGAATAACTCTGGAAATACTGAACGGATTTGAACCAAATTTTATTTACAGCAAGGACACCCAGTGAGAAATACGGAAAGCTCTGATAAACGTCAGGGGCCTTATTTTTGAAACGGGGAAAAAAGTTCTCATGCGGGTTGCTATGCAAGGAGAGCTATGATTGGCCCTTGCCTAGCAACTACAAAATCATGTGGACTCTGTTCCCCGCTTCAAGAATAGGGCCTCAGGGCTGTAACCAAAGAAAGGAAAGTTCATTGAAATTATACCCAAAAGTGACGTTATTGCCAGACTGTTTTTTCGGCGTTTTTGCGTCCATGACAATCAAACTTGGTGAACTAATATATCGTCATATCTAGATTTTTTCTTGCCCTGCATCAACTACTTGATTATTAGCAGTTTTTTTCCGTGGGGGTTTTCAACGATAACAATGACGATAACGACGATGTACTGTAGAATGTACACTCTTGGATCAGTGAGGGAATTACGAGGGGAATTATCAGTGAGGTTTTGTTTCGATGGCTTCCTCGTTTCATCCCTCTTCCCGGGGCATCACGGCACGATAGCAGATGGCCCAGTACTAAGGAACACGTGAAAAAGTCCATCTGGCCCAGTGCGGATTTGAACCCGGGACCTTCGCCTTTGAAAGCGAGGCCGAGCTCACGGTGCTACCGACTGGGTTAGATATATCTAGATTCTAGAGGGCAGAATCAGCTTTATTCGGTCCCTAAACTTTAGTCAAAGGTACCAGTGACATTGCATATTGACATTGCCAACTCAGTGGTCAGAAGTACAACAGCCTAATCAAAAATGTGAAAGCGCGGCCGTAAATTATTCGCATCTTCGGAAATATTTGACCGATTTTGATGCAATTTGCGATAAAGCGATTCGGCACATCAAACGTTTACTTGGTGAAAAATTTAATGGAAAAAAACACAACATAAGAAACATAAAAAAAAACAAGAAAAAAGCGAGGAAAAAATTTATCGATCAAGAGCCGAGGTTCACAATAATAATTAAAATTGAAGCACGTACCTTTCTCATTTCAAACCCAGGCATGGGCTCGATCTGCGGACACGCTCCCAAATGGTAACTGTGGCCTTTGCTGTAAGCCAGAAGGCCCACCAGAACCAAACAAACGCTCAAAAACACCTTCATTATGTCGTCTAGTGCTAGCCGGAGAGACAACGCAAGTGATCTTTTTTATTACGACGGCAAGCGCACTGATTCTCGGGCTTAACTGAATGAAGAAATGTCCGGTCTTTACATAAATACCTGCTGATAGCTTATGACCGTTTCCAGTCGCCCATGCAACTCGTCTTGTCCCGTCCGAGGCCTCTAAGGTCAGTCTTCTCGGCGTGCTACCGCAACCATTTGCCAGTTGTACGGTGGCACAGTCGGTCGTTCATTTTTTGTCCTTGAATCAGCAGAGAGAAAAAATGTTTGCCGATCAAGGTTCGACATGGTCGACTGGCTGATTCTTGAGTATGTTAATCTAGAAATTGCCGTTTCTGTGAATGTAAACATGACTCACATTATTATATTAAACATATTCATCCTAGAGTCATTCGTCGTGTCTAATTTATGTTTATTATTGCGTCTCGCGCTTGAAATGATAGGATTTTGAACTTTGTGAGTATTCACTGATTTAGGAGAAAGGTGAGAGGTCCATGACTGCGCGTATCTTGAACGGAGTTTTCTTGAAATTGAAAAAAAAAAATAAGAATTGATTTGGTGATGAATTTGTCAGTTTGAATCGATGAGATAATATCCTATAAAACATCCTCGAAAGTGCTTGAAATTGTTCAGTGCAGTGTCGTTATTATTTCCCTGCAAAATAGCCTAAATTTTATTAAAAATGTGTTCTAATCTTCTTCAAGAATATCTATGTTTTCGGAAATATCCTCAAAGTTCACAAAACCCAGTCGGTAGCACGGTGCGCTCGGCTCCGCTTTCAAAGGCGAAGGTCCCGGGTTCAAATCCGCACTGCGCCAGATGGACTTTTTCCACGCGTTTCTTAGTACTGGGGCCATCTACCATCGTGCGGTGATGCCCCGGGAAAAGGGATGAAACGAGAAAGCCATCAAAACAAAAACCTCACTGATTAATCCCCACTGTTCCAGAAATGTCTTCGTTGTTATCGTCAATACTACCTACTGTTATCGTGACTGAAAAATCCCCACAGAAAAACCTGCTAATAGCCTAGTAGTTGATGCAGGACAAAAAAAAAAGGATCTCTGGAACGATCAAAACCTGTCTTTTCGTTGCCATTTCAATTCCCCATTAGAATAATTTCACGTTCTTTCCTCATCGACTAGGTACCATTGTTAATAAGAAATCATAATCTTTGAACTCTGTGACGTATATCATGTTTAGATACTTAATCGATAAATGACTAACGAAGTGAAACCCAACAAACTGATGATATAATTATAAAATAATAACACATTGCAATAATTATTTCCCAACTGTTTGAAATTCCGCATAAAAATACAAAAACAAAACATATAAGGAAACTAGGATAATTGAGTCGCAAATGCGCACCGAGTTTTGAATAAAAACCATCAATTTGTTTATGATAAATCCTATATTTACTTGCAAGCGATAAAACATATATACCACAACAAAGTAGTGTAGGTACCTACCTACGAGTACATACTTAATAAAATAGAAATTGCCTATTGTGCAGTTCTTATAGGTACAAAGGCCATCATAAAAGCTCAATGACAATAAATCTGAGTTGGAAAATATTGTTACGGAATTGTGCTAGGTACTTTTATAACTAAGAGATGAATATCTAAACACACACTGTTCATTACTGCGTACCTACTACTGAATACACATCAATTATCATTCCGCGCTCACTAGCTCAACTTCGCCCATTAATCGCTGGTTGTCGCTGTGAAATCAAATCTGGTGTCGGTCGGCTCATCTGTGCTTATATACTTCGACAGGGCTGGGCGGTATTTCAAATACAAGTATTTGAAATACGTATTTCAAATACAAGTATTTGAAATACGTATTTCAAATACATTTAGGTATTTTGTATTTTGTATTTAAATACATTTGATCGAGAAGTATTTGTATTTTGTATTTTGGAATAGTTCAGGCAGCTAGTATTTCGTATTTTGTATTTTAAATACATTTTTTTGAAAAGTATTTTGATTTTCAAAATACAAAATACATTTGTTTCTCATGCTCTTTAGTCTGTTCGGGCCGAAATTGTTCTGGTAATACTGTATTCACCCCATTGACATTTCTTGCCTTTGCACGCTATCTGGGATCGATAATGAGTTCGATTGCATCTTTTACGTTTTACTGGTCAGTGCATCCGACTGTCAGCCACGAGAGGTTCCATGTCGGATGTCGGACAATATTTTCGAAAAGCTGGTTGTCCCCATAGGAAATCAATATTTGTTATTTTGAAGAATTGATGAATGAAGTAAGGAATAGGTTTGAATATGAAGTTTTCTTCACTTCATGTTTATTTTATTTGTCTTTTCATAGATCATAATAATTTACTTATTGTTACGACTGAATCAATGAAGTGTCCCCATTGAAAAACTTGCATTTTACCGGTTTTCCAATAAAATGGTTGAAATAAGCAATAACAATGTATTTTGTATTTTGTATTTGGAATACTCTTAGGTTGTATTTTGTATTTTGGAATTTCTCAGTTTTCCAAAATACGTATTTTGTATTTTGTATTTCAAAGACATTTCAAGAAGTAGTTTGTATTTTGTATTTCGACTATCTTGGATCGTGTATTTTGTATTTTGTATTTAAATACATTTTTCGAAGTATTTTGCCCAGCCCTGTACTTCGACTGTTGCCTTTGAAAACATTCCACTGGTTCTCTGGCATATTCCATATAACCACATTCGACGGCTGTCGAAATGTCCATCAGATACGCATGTACAGCTCAGTTCTTGAAAGTCGCACCTTACGTCATCGATCGTATGCGTATGAATTAATACCGAGACGTAAGTCGCAATTTGCGGAGATGTTTGCACCGGCACCGACAGTGCGAGACAACCGATATGCGCTGCGACTAGATTTATGCAGTTGTCTTTGTCATCATCACGCTTTTACCAATAGTTGGAGCATGTAAAAGACATGATAGACCATGCTGTTTCTTTTCAACAGAGTGACATATGACAATAACGTTGTGCATAATTCGAAAATAAATTCGTGAAGTGATGTGCAACTTTTAAGAATTGAACTGTATACCGGTATGGTCTAGAAAGTCGGTGCCTTCGCCATTTGTGCAGATATGTGTCCTACTCGCCTATTGGGGTCTCCAGTTTGTGCAGTAACGATCTAGATTCTATAGAAATATCGCGTAGGCTTTCGGATGTATTGGAATTGCACGAGAGCCTCGTAACTCGTAACAATATAATGAAAGTATTGAATGTATAGTCTGTGTTTATCTAAAAATGCAATGCCTCATCAGGCATCAGCTTGTAAATTAAAATATTCAATACAAGGTGTTTCACCACCAAATGAACATACCAATCACACCATAGCTGCATAGGCTAAGGGTAAGGGGGTTGTAATTTGGGGCAACTAAATACGCAAGTTTTACTTACTTACTTTTTACTACTCAACAGCAGTGGTTGAGGTGTTAGATTCAACAGGGATGCCACATACATGCAGAGCTCTGCTAGACTCAGGGGCGCAATCAAATTTTATGACGTCGAAGCTGTGCTACAGGCCGACAGGTTAAATCTTGAAAAAAACAATATCAGTTTTTTAATCGTTGGCATAACTGGGGCAGTATCGCAGATTGAGAATTCAAGCAGAGTGATCGTTCGGTCTTGCTCGGGTAACTATAAGACCCAAATCTCTTCTCTCGTGGTTCCTCAAATCACTGATGAAACATTGCCAGATCGGCGCATAGATGTTTCTTCTTTGAAAATTCCACAAAATATCCGACTTGCTCATCCTGGTTTCCATGAGCCAGGTGAGAAATATCTTCTTATCGGTGCTGAAATTTTCTATAACCTTCTGTGCATTGGTCGAATCTCTTTGGGTACCAACCAACCTGTGCTTCAAAAGACTTCCTTGGGCTGGATCATTCCGGGAAAAATCACATGTAAGGCCCCTGCCAAAACGATTTGTAATTTCACAAAAAACCTTGACGTTCAGACTCAACTAGAAAAGTTTTGGTTGTTAGAAGAACCGAGCCCAGACGTTTCTCCTTTATCCATTGAAGAACAAGAATATGAAAACATTTTCAAACAAACAGTAAGACATGATGAGGATGGTAGGTTCATTGTTTCAATACCCTTTAAGGATGACGTTTCTAAGCTGGGAGATACAAAGCGAAAGGCCTTGCAGAGATTCCATTCTCTTGAGCGGAAATTCGAAAAAAATCCTGATTTCAAACTCAAGTACGTTGCTTTCATGTCAGAATATGAAAACACTCGGCCTCATGTCAGAAATCGGAGAAGAATGCGATGAGATTGAAAATTATTCCCCACATCATGGGGTTTTGATTGTTTTAAATTAAAATAGCGAAAGTACAAGGTTGCGAGTAGTTTTTTATGGGTCGGCTCCTTCTGAGTCAGGCTACTCAATAAATGATCTGCAACATGTTGGTCCAACTATACAGGAAGACCTCATCTCAATAGGCTACTGGACATCAAACGCATTTCAGTATAAAAGTACCATAAATCTGATAAATATCTGAATGACGAATTTGTAGTTGGAATTTTTTTTCGAAATATGATTTCATTCCGGTAAAAAATCAATTTGAAAGAGGACCTATTCAAATCAGGAATAATATGCTACGTCACAGCTTGAAAGTGGGCTAGGAGGTGGGAGGGAGGAAGGAGCGGGAAACGCATTTGACATTCGACCTAATCATTCCTTCTGGATCCATTACGTAGTGGTGTATTTTCACGTGCGAGCACAACTCTATTACAAGGACCTTGTTTTTGATGCCATTGCATGTATTATGAAGCGAAATTGTATTCAAAAAAGCTAGATTATTTGACGTGGGCTTGACATAAGTATGGTATGCGACACTCGCAGTACTGCCACTCATATAGCACTAATAACACTGTTGTGGCATTAATCCGAAGCCTGCACGAGCAAAAATAAGTGAATTTTGAGGAAGAATCGACCAAAATGTGTGATCAAACTATAGCACTCCAGCATTTCATTTAATTTTTTGGTATAAATCAGTTCAAAACAAGAAGGTGTTCTTCAGTCATTGAATGGCCAACTAGAATTTCTATTGGCTCTTCAAAATGTGACGTCACGCACTTGCCGTGCCATTCAAACAGACAAATCTTTTTCATGTTTTTTTAAATGTACAAAAAAATTTTCAAACAAAATCATCTTGCCAATGCAACAATTTTGGGAGGATCTTTCATAAAAAGAAATAAAAAAAACCATGTCCGCTAGCCTATTTTACTTCGATTTCTACAGGTACATGAATGAAACCAACTGGATTTTGTGTGGAAACATCCTCTTGATCGAAAATCTGGTCGAAAGACAAAATTTTTGGGGGCTTTCGGTCCATAAGACAAGTTTGAAATTTTCAAAAAAGGACCAAATTTTTTCACAGGCGTTTTGTTGACTAGCCCACCAAGTGTGATATATATTTGTAATCAGGATGAAAAACGGAATCGATTTCAATGTTAAAATACAGGGTGTACGATTTGAGAAAACAATTTCGATGTTGCACCCTGTAAGCGATGTACCATCAAAAAATTTTGTGGACAGATTCGAAATCTGCGTAAAAATCATGTGAGAATCGTTTTCTATTCCTAAAATTATGTCAAAGGAGAAGTGTCCAGGAGGAGGTAAATTTTGGCCTTTTTTGAAAATTTCAAACTTGTCTTAGTATAGCTGTATTACACTGCACAATTTCTTGTACAATCTGCCAAAATAGTGTCAAAAAACAATGAACTTGATCGTTTAACTGACAGATTGTACAAGAAGTTGTACAAGAAATTGTGTAGTGTGATACAGCTATTATGGACCGAGAGCCCCCAAAAATTTTGTCTTATGACCCGATTTTTGATTAAGGGAATGTTCCCACACAAAAGCCCGTTAGTTTCATTCATGTATCTTATGACAGAAATTTTTGACATTTTTCGAAAATTGACAAGCCTATACCAGCCTGAAGCCTGTAAGTCTGAGTGATGACATGTAAGACAAAGAAATTTTGACCAACCTTATCAACGCACATTAGACCTACAGAGTTAAAATCATGTACCTTATGACGTAAGTTTTGAGGCACCAGCTCCCTGTCAATTCATTTTGAATGCCTTATGGCTTTCAAGGCATAAGGCATGTTAAGTTATTTCGTATTTTTTAGAATGTATACAGGGTTATTCAAAAGTCCGGAATAAAATTCATAATTTTTGATCATATTTTTTTCGGGAAAAACGCTCGAACAGGTCGATTTCTGGAAAGAGCAAGCCGTTTTTCCATGACACGTGTAAAAATTGGATGTATCCTGATGAAGTTCACATAGCCTGCAAATTTCACTCAAATCGGACCACTTTCAGAGAAATTCAAAATGGCGGATCAAAGATGGCGGCCAAGTGAGAAAAATTATTGGTCAACTTTATATAGTGGTCACGTACGTATTCGATTGGCGTTTGCATCACATCGATATCTTTTTTCGTTGAGGCATGATTCTCCTAGTTCTATCACTTTGAAACATGTTCAATATGGAGAATACAAGATGGCGGCGAGGCATCAATTGTCGAAAATTGGATGTATCTAATAGGCTACTTCGTTTGGGCAGGTGCGCATGCTTGACGGCTCCAAATTTTGTAAACTTTCGTACACCTGTCAGTTGAATGGCAACGCTGCATGCTCTGTCTAGCCGCCTGACCAACAACTGGTTCCTGGCTGTCACTTCTATACATACCGTAAATGCATCTCTTCGTGGCTTCTTTGAACTTCCTCCTTGGTGCAGCCATTTTCAACAGGTTCTGTTCTTCGACAAAACATGAGCAAAGGGAATGTAGGTCAGGTAGAAACGAGAAGTGACCATAATTATTGTCACAAGTGACAGTTGGCGCCGATGTCTTGTTGTTTTCAGCGCTGTTGCCATTTTTGTTGTTCCTGAACTTCCACAAATGATCATTGAATTTAATTCCAATGAAACATTTCCTTTGAATATAAAAATGGTATCTAACATTCAACCAAATTATTTGTGAAATTTTAGGTGCACTACAATATTTTTGTGTGTTAATTTTCAATATTGGTGTACGAAACTATGAAATTCGCGCCAGACATGCGCACTCAAAAAAACCGAAACGAAGGGACCTATTGAAGTTCACATCGCTTGCAAATTTCACTCAAATCGGATCACTTTCAGAGAAATTCAAAATGGCGGATCGAAGATGGCGGCCAAGTGACAAAAATTATTGGTCAACTTCATATGGCGGTCACGTACGCATTCGATTGGCGTTGGCACTACATTCATATCTCTTTTCGTTGAGGCATAATTCTCCTAGTTCTATCACTTCGAAACATGTTCTATTCGCCCCGTGCGAAGTACAGAGTGGGGGTAACGAAACCGATCACAGCGCTTTATGTGGACAAAAAGAGCAACATTGATGGCTCGGCACTGCGTGATTGGGCAGACATCCTTGGATTGGGCTGATGTTTGATGTCATTTATGTCAATTTGAGAGTGGAAATAATTGAAATAATTGACAACCAACTGTCACAACAGATGTCACGTGGTTGACTGACAGTTTGTCAATGACAAAGTCTATGTTGACAAAGCATTTAACCACAAAATAATGACAGTTCAGGCCAGAGATCTGTCATTTATGACAGTTCAGCCATCTGTAATTTATGACATGAGTGACGTTTTGCGCCTACAAAGTTGCGGACGCCAGGTCAGGTGACGCTGGCGTCGTGCACGGTGCGAATAGTGAGAATACAAGATGGCGGCGGGGCATCACTTGTCAAAAATTGGATAGATCTTGATGTGGTTTACATTGCCTGCAAATTTCATTTCAATCGGATCACTTTTAGAGAAATTCAAAATGGCGGATCAAAGATGACGGCAGAATAACGAAAAACCAAAAGTCAACTTGACATCCTGGACATATGTACTATTGATCAGCGTTTACACCACATCGATATCTTACTTCCCTGAGGAGTTATCTCGGGTACGGACAGACGGACGGACAAATTGAAGCTAAAAGCGCCTTTTTCCCATTTTTTGAGAAAGTGCGCTAAAAACGGCAGCTGATCCACCAAGCTTTCTTCTTAAAAACACATCGGCAAAAGCTTGAAATATAAAAAGAAACTGAACTGTGTTCTGTATTTTGAATATGGACAAGCGTTCAATGTTCAATCATCATTTTCGCATCCATACTGCAAACCATGAAATAGCCGACAAGCTCGAAATGACGAAAAAAATCAATCCCCTAACGAAATTGAGAAACGCGTCTGCTGCTTAAAAATTCATAGACTTGATGCTAAATAATAAGAGCATTCTCTATCGTCCATTCTCCTATAAAATGCATGTAAAGTAAAAAGCTCTGAATTGAAAAAAAAACTGCCGAACCTCTCATCTGAACCTCTCACCTTTCCAAATCTATGAAGAATGGGAATGCCTCCCCCTATCAAAATCCTTCTACTAGATTACATATCATACAAACCTTTTGCCTCCTATGTTGATATATGTTACAACAAAAGCTATCAAGGTCGAAATCAGAAAATCTCTCGTCCTACCACCCCCCTTCAAGAAGATAAGTGTGATTACAACAAAAACAGCTAGCAAGCCCGAAAGTAATCCCCTCCCCTTGAGATTGATGTCAGCCCGATTTCATCAGCATACTCCGAGGCATACTCCAATAAGATCATAAAATCAGAAATCATAAAAAAATTGTCTCTTCATAAATTGCCCGTTCATAAATTATGAGTCCTTGCTTGAGCGTTCGATGGTGCACAGACCTGGTGGAAAAATGTCCAATCACCCTCACAAAACTTGGGTTGCTGCTGCTACAGTAGCGATTTTCAAATAGTCACCAAGCCCAAAATTGAATCCCCCTTTTGAGTTTGGTTTAAGACCAATTTCACAAAAATAAATAGGATCAGAAACCGTAAAAAGATTGTTTTTAGCCCATTCATAAATTATGAATAAAATATTTCACCCCCCTCCCCCTCAGATTCTACACCCCCATCAAGAGCGGCTCCCGCCTTTTGGCATTACGGTTTCTTTCCACCCCCGCAGGACTCTTCAAGAAGACCACAGACCACAACTATGAACTTTCATAACCTTCAGACGTTGTTGGTGAATTATCGAAAAATTTGCTCAAAGCAAGTTCACAAAACATTTTTTTGAATTTTTTTTCAATACAAGAGACTGTGCTGAAATACGTTCCTTGAGCGCAAAATAGTTCAAAATAATAGACCTGAAATGGAATTCAACCACAAATGTCTGAAACACCCCTGAAAAATGTCTTCAAATAGGAGCACAAAAAAACATGATATTCTCTGCACAACTTGTTTGAACTTGTCGCTATCGATTCTTTTAAGTCATGGTTGAGTTCAGAAGATGTGATTTAGTCGGAAACGATACCAAACTGGCCGATATTGGTTCTAAATCAAAGAAAAAGTGAAAATCGGTCACATGTGTCAACTTGAGCCCCCCCAGCTCCCTCCCAAGTGGGGAAGGGGATGCCTACACCACTTGAAAAAATCCTGATAAATCACAGATCTAGAAAACACCTTGCTTCCGCTTATAACATCGAGTGCAAAAGAAAAGGTTCAAAAAGCCCCCAAAAAGCCAGAATAACCCTCTCCCCTTCCCCCCCTGGTGAAAATTGAGAATGGCTCCACCCCTCAAAACTTTCATTCTTGATCATATTTCACAAAAATAAAATAAAATTGGCTTCGGCACGAAATGCAGAATTCATTTTAAATATGGCTTTAAGCCGCCGGACTAGTGGTCATTCATCATTCAACCAGCACTGACCTAGAATCTCTCAGAGAAAATGTCTCAATTAGCTAACAATGATTAAATTCGCTGGTGGAACTGGATGTAACTAACCTAACTTGTTGATATTATTTTGGATTTGTGAGAGTGATTGATCAAAAGTTCAGTCAAGTCACTCGGTAAAGTCACTCGGCCAGAAAAGCCGAGTTACCGATAGACCGACTCAACTGACCAGGCGATTTTATCGAGTGACTTAACCGAGGTCTTGAGAGTTTGCAATAACTGATTGATTGCCCAAGAGCTCAGCCTAGTCACTCGGTGAAATCACCCGGTCTGACTGATCAGACCTCAGATCTGCCCGAATTCCTATTTCTAGACCAGACGGTATCTGAAATTTTGTCGCCGATATTCGTCCGATTTTACTTTCAATAACAACAGCTTTGAGAAAATGTGCTTTAATTCTTAAACGCTAGGCAATTAGGTACAAAATCTTATGTTCAGTCTTCACATTTAAAACTTACGACTACTTTGCACTCTTTTCGAGAGCATACTATCATTCAGACCAATTCTGTTTGTGTTCTGTATTTGCTGTTCGTATTTGCTATAGTACGTTTACCTTAAATGTGACTCTTCACAGTCTTCACTCTAGTCGCAGGGGAGGGGGGGGGTGTGCTGGTTTGGAGACATCAAAATATTGAAATTTTGAAAAACTGATCTTGTCATACGGAGAAATGCGATTAGGTGGGCGCAGATACGTGTTACCGTCATTTAGATACTAAAACCGCAAGGGCTTCGATTTCAGTCATCTTGACGGCGGTCAGGGCGAAGTGAAGGTCGATTTCTGTCCAATATGCAACTTTGAGCGACGTTTTTTTTCCATAACTTTTTACACGTAAATCCTGCTGCCCGCGACAGACCGCCAGGGAGATCCTTGTTTCACCAATAATTCTCCAGCGCCTGGCGTGTCTTTTTGGCAGGAACAGGCAAAAGGGTTGATGCTTCCATTAGGTGCTTTTTTTGGAGCGAAGGGTTTCGCGTTCTTTAGTTTGAAGCATCAAAAAATCGAAGTCGCTTCAAAAATATTTTTCTCAACTGTCAAATGTCACAGGCTGCTTGAATTTTTATTCGTTGGCCAAAAATTAAAAACAGGTCGTAAAATTAGGCCATTTCCATTAAAATGAAGACCAGTTTAGTGTCAGACATCACGTCCCACAAAAATTTTCCGACCACAAAGTTTTAGGGATTTTCTGTATTTCGTATTTGGAAACTTGAAAACAAAATCTCTTGGTAGCTAGAATCACAATTGAGGTGAACGTACTATAGCTAGTGATCTAGCCAGTTGCCATGGCTATGACCAATGAAAAGGTTCCTTACCACAGCAACTCATTTGTTAGCAAGATTTGAACTAAACAATCTACGAACAGAACGGGACCGATTACCTATTATAATCTACCATTCGACTACCTACTTAAAATAATCTTTAGCCGTCCTGCCGAACGAATCCTTGAGTTCTTCTTTGGCTCCGAGCTCAACCAGCGTTTCATAGGTGGTCCGGCGTTTGTTTCTGGCCGCGCAATGCAACGGACTCAGTCCCTGCGGACTGGACAGGTTGTTCACGTCCAGGCCGACGTTTTGCACGAGAAACCGCACCATTTTCAAGTCCTCCTCGCCGCTGGCCGCCAGATGCAGCAGGCTGAAACGCACTTTGTTGGTGCTCTCTTTTTCGGCGCCGTGATCCAAAAGCACCTGGCAAATTTCGATGTTCCTGCCCAGGACGGCCTCGTGCAGCGGCGTGTTGCCGCAAACGTCCTTCGAGTTGACGTCGAATATCCGTTTTTTCTTGCTGTTCTTGCATCTGAGCAGCAGCCTCACAATCTCGATGTGGCCGTGCAGACAGGCGATGTGCAGACAGTTGCGTCCGTTCCTGGTGATCTTGCCCACGTCGGCTTTGTAGTCGAGCAGCTTCTTGACGACGAGGAGGCAGCCGGTCCGGCAGGCGAAGTGTATGGGACCCCAGCCGTCTTTGTTGAAGATGTTGACCGAGGCGCCTTTGTCGAGCAGAATGTGGACAATGTCCGGGAAGGGCTTGGTGCAGGCCAACATCAGCGGCGTCCAGTCGCTCCGCTTCAGGGCGTTGATCTGGGCGCCGTGTTCGATGAGCATTTTCACGGCTTCCGGCTGGTGGGACTGGGCGGCTTCGTGCAGGGCCGTCTTGTCGTCGTCGTTCTTGCAGTCCACCCCCGGGTTGGCGTGCTGGAGGAGGTACTCAAGAAGTTCCAGGTGGCCCAGCCTGGCGGCGATGTGGAGGAGCGTGTCGCCCGTTTTTGGATACTTGATGTCCGACCAGTGGCACTGAGGATTGTTGTTCAAAAACGCCTGCAAACATTGGAACTGTCCGGCGTGGGCTTGGGCGAGAATGTGGTGGGCTTCATTCTCCTGAAATTTCGAGTTTTTGAATCGATTTTCAGTCATTTATCGACGAATTTCGATCAAACTTACCATTTGTTGGCATCTGTTATGCTTTTTAGGTTACGGTTGCGCACTGTCAATGTCACCTGTCACTTTGACGGCGCGCTCGGGTGGCACTCGGGGAGGGTAGACCGTTTAGCGTCGAAAACTCAAGCGTCGGAGAAACACAGCACCGAAAGTGACAGATTATGACAATAGGTGCTTTCCTTTTCCCACAAAACTCACTGATCTGGTCTAAGTTGAAGAGAGAAAGAGCGAGAAATCTCAGTAACAGTTCCGTATACGGTGAAACGCCAAAAATTCGTTTTTTTTTCGGAAAAAAAGATTCTCATGCTGGCCTTACATTGAGCAGCAAATGCTGCAGCTTTCTTTGCAACAAAATTCTGATTGGTGGGCAAAATTCAAATGTTTTGCCGCCATGCTGCTCAAGAAGTTCACGTCTAATCAACTTCTCTAGCAGCATGGCGGCAAAACTTTTTGAATTTTGTCCATCTAATAGACGAATCTAGTTTACCTTTTTTCCTGACGCATGTGCGAAGTGTGAAGGGCTTGCCATTGGTACACTCCGGTCACGTGATAGAATTCGTGCAAATTCCAAAAATTGACACAGTAAAATTGAGTGAATACTAATTTTTGCTATAGATTCGTAAATTTTAGTTCATTAAAAACTATAATTGAATAATAGGGTGTGTTTTTAGTGATTATACTGCACAATAGAAATGGGCAAAAATAGTAGTGGATCCAATAAACACTTCTGTTATTGAAACTGCAGAAGTGATAGCCGCTACAATGAGCAAAACTTGTATTATTTTGAAAGATTTCCAAAAATATGCTTGAAATACCGTGAAGGTGACATCCCCAAACGTCAATTTCGAGGTCCTTTAAAGAACTGTGCGCGATGCAACAAGTCAGAAAAATTGATTAGGTTATGTAAACCCTTTTGGTGGTGACACTGGTCGACTCCAAAGTGTCGCAGACATTACAAAAGACACATATTTATGTTCCCTGCACTTCATTCACTCCAGTGGGCCCTTACAAGATTTTCCGGACCCAGGAGCGCGATTCTGTACTTGCCTACCGACACTTGTCGGTATCGGCCGACGGCTTTAACGACACTTGTCGGTAGGAGCGATTCTGTACTTGCAAATGTGACAGATGCGACCGATAGTTGTCGTTCCGGACCGACAGTTGTCGCTCAGCCCACCGACGGGTCTTGAGGCCATCGGTCGACGAAAAAGCTGTCGTTACGCAAGCGCATTATAAGTTTTTAGCTTGTTTATTGTTTTGTATTTGCGATTTGTAGGTTTACAAGGGGAAGTGTTCGCTTCGCATCACGCATAGAATACGCATAGGTACCTACTTATACCTACTTAGTATACCTAGTTCTCGACGTAGGTATTTGGTAGATGTATGGTATCTACCCCCCGTGCATATAGGTACATATACCTAGTATATGGTCCTCCGTGGTATGATCTAAGACAACCAACCGCCAATAATTTTCAACCGCGTCCGAATGAATTTGGTTGATACAAACAATAATTGCAAATTCGTAGCACAATATCGGTGGGTGGCGTTTTGTTCGAATGAATTCGAATTTATTAGGTACGGAGATATAGGTTGCCAGTTCAACTCTCTTCATAGGTTTTGTCTTTATTGTTCTCATAAATATTTATTGAACGCTGAGATGCTGGGCTTCAACATGCTATACCTAGATTCTAATTTCGGTAGGTAGGTATACCTACCTACTTAGCGTCCGTCGTGAGAACGTCAAATTTTGCATGCAAAACCAAGCAAAATTACTACGCAAAAACAGTTGAAAAATTGGGGAAAAAGTTCCATCGATGTGGGATCATTATATCATATTTCATTTGTCTCTTCCTCGATGTCTCTGTTACAAATTAACAACAATAATAAATCGCAAGATACATACGAACAATATGAACTAACATCTGCATCCGTCGTTTGCCAGCCGCGCACATGAACGGCCGCGCAAAGCTAGAAGTTGGTTAGACTACAAACACCGATATACCTCGCGATATATCTAGTATGATGCGAACATTGCAAGCAATAGGTCACCATACCCAACTTCACCTCTCCAATAATCTAGATAACATTTTCCAGAATTATCTGTAATTATCTGTCACATATCTTATCTAGATAAAAAGGGTTATCTGTGCACAACACTGCTCTCTAATTTGCCCATCTGAAGCGCGTGAAGCACTCATATTTTCATATCCTATGAACACTCCATACAACTGAATGTGATGACGATGGCAAGATATAAATGTCAACTTCAAAAATCATCCGTTAATTCAAAATGGCTGCTTTTCATTGGCTGGTCTCTCACCGTTTCATGACCGTTTCGTTCCACGTTTCGTATCACTGCACTTGAGCGAGAGTCGTCGTTTGCACCGACAAGTGTCGGTAGGCGGTGAGTAGAGAATCACCTCGACGTCTACTTGTCGGTGGCGCAAGCGACAACTATCGGTAGTGAACGACACCGACAACTGTCGGTAGGAAAGTACAGAATCGCGGCCCAGTACAAGCCACTGTTGGCACTGTTGGTAGCACCGCTGTTGTCACGTGATAGCCGCTCGCCCGCTCGCAGATATTTTTTCTTCAAGCATCCGCCCGAGTTCTCCCGCCTTACCGAGTGCTCGCTATACTAAGTCCTCCGCCTTACCAAGTCCTCATTGGGGACGCGCTGTGTGATCCGTGGCTGTGTGCCAGGTAGTGATGGGAGGTCGGACATTTCCATTGGAAATGCTTCTTGTACTTACAAATCGATTACGATTCCACCGCCCGGTAGAAATCAAGAATTTAGCAAGGATCTGGCAAAATCTGATTCCATATGCACGTGTTTCAAAGGTAGGTATTCATCATACCGTTTGAAAAAAATGTGCTGGGGCGGCCGGGCCGCAGGCGTAAAATATGAAAAAACAAACAAAAATTTCAAAATGTTCAGGGGTAGTCCTGTCCCTAGCAGTACTTCTGTAGGAAAAACGATGTAATCAAATTTTTTTTTTGGAATCGTTAGAGGATCATCCCAGGACAAATAATCACTTGGGTGCTTTCGCGATTTCTGGTACATTTTCCAGCAGTATCGCATCAAAGTTGGCGGCTGGTCAATTCTTCAGTTCGCTGATATTTCTTGGAGTTTTTGCGATTTTATTCAAATAAAAGTACTAATCTACCCAAAAAACAATTCCGGATCGAATGGTGCTGTCAGATTTTGAGTTCTTACGTTATACCGGGTGAAAAAAAAATAAAACGAGTTTTATAGTTTTTTTACAACTTTTTAGTTTCTTGGCCGATTTTCACAAATTTTATGTCAAAAGCTCGCTGACTAAATCGTCTACTCAAATCAATTGTCAATATAGCCAAATTATCAAAAATCAAGATGGCGGCGGCGAACCCAAATAAAAATGTGTCGTATTTCGAGAATTTTTTTTGATTTCTAAACTTCGTAAAGAACGACACTGATGGTGGATTCTGGAAGATTCAGCTTTCTTCTGCTATTTGGGACTAGAATAACTTGATTCGCACATTCCACTGTGAAAATATAGTGAATTGAAGGAAGGTCCACTTGTAATTTTTTCCAAATTCACAATAAATCAGCAGTTTAAAAACCTCCCGCGAATCCTTATTTCTGAAGCAATTTTTACACACTTGGTGGTGATCGTAAGCTGTGTGCATAGGCTACAAATACCGTGTTGGTGCATGGCCGAAGTTTCGAAATTTTAGATGATAGATGACGTAAATGGTGGAGGTGCGCATGTCAAATATCGAATATTCTACTTTTTGTTCTCACATGTTCTGAACGAAATTTCTATAAATGGTTGGCTTAATGGTCAGCTGGATAAACACGCAATGAGAGTCAAATGTTGAAAGAGTCGAAATGTGAAATTTTCAAATAGACGACTTTACTTCTTTGGAGAAAATAAAACGGTTCTATCCGTTGGTCCAGGAATTTTAGCTGTTAAAATCGCAAATAGCGAACAAAAATTAAAGCCAACCGGATTTTTGTATATAAGCTCAGTTAAGCATGTAACGTAAACGTACCAATGCCTGACACTGTGCCTTAACCTGACACCTTTATTTATTTCATGGAAAATAGGCAGAATTATTGGCTTTAGACCTATCCTGTTCAAATGTTAGGGTTCGCAAACATTTTACTCTAGATTTTCCATACTGTAGAGTGAGCATAACTAATTTTGAAATGTCTGCGGCCGTTTGAAGGGTAGCGCAACAGTTGATACCAGAAGCACTAATATTTCTGCTAGGATTTTGTAAAACTGAAATAGTTTGTAAAAACGTGAGTTTGGTTAATTTTCTTGAAACATTTATATAGCATTGCTGCATATTGATGAAGAAAGATGCTGTTACATCAATTCCAGGTGATTTCAGAGTTTTATGGTTATAATAGGGGGTGTCAGCTATTGGCACTGGGTAATATAGACAAGTCCAATGCCTGAAAATAAGTGTGTCAGCTCCTGGATAATGAGAAATGAACGCAGTGATAGACCCTATAACAAAGATTCAATGAGCTTATGCTGCTGTAAAAGTTTCATATTGATATCTTCAGTGGTTCCAATACCTGAGGCCCTAGGTCAGCCACTAGCTTTATTAGTGTCAGCTACTAGCAATGATAGATATTTGCAGATTCCATACTTCCAGCCTCGCTCCCAGCTATATAACCAACTGGTATTTGACTTGTTATCAGTTCAATAGAAGTTTCTATTTTGCAATTTATCTACTGCTGTTCCTCTGAATATCACATCTGAGCTGTTTACATGTGGGTCAGGCATTGGTTCTCTTGAAATCAGGCTTAGGGCCAAGTCAAGAGAAGCTATGTCAGGTACTGCGGTACTGGACATGGAAAATCAAATTTTCAACATTTTCTAAACAAGAACATGAGGCACATTGCACCGAAATCATCAATGTTATATCATGGATGTTACCTGCTCTAATTATTCCACATACGAAATTCACCCTAAATACTTTTGAATCATTTCTAGACAAGAAAATATACAAAGATAGCCCTTAAGGTGTCAGGCATTGGTAGGTTTACGTTAGTTCAACATAGTCAAAGTTCTCAAGAATCCGGTGTGAGCTTCGGCCGTTGTGGCCTCGAGAAGAACTTGAGGATCAGTTTTTCGCGTATATCTTGTGAACAATGGCACTTGGAAAGAACGTGCTTGGGAAGAAATTGTTGAAAATTTTATTGTCTATAAGAAAGGTCCTTACATGTTTCATCGTCAGTCCACTCTTTCTTCGTCAAAACACAAGAGAATTAAAATAATTCAAATGCTCGATGCTGAAGACTGTATGGACCTTGAGTTTTATGATGGCGAAGTGCCACCTCGTAGAGGTGTTGGTTGGTCCACTATTTCTTGATTGAAACTTGAAGCCATCAATACGAACTATGCCGGCGGCATATACAGGGTAGTAGGTAGAGGGATACCTTGGACCAGCCCCTCTCCTTCTCCTTTAAGCCCCGCCCCCCCACTCTGAGGCCACGCCCACCTGTCAGATTTTAACAGGTGACATTTGACAGCTGTCATCTGTCAGATTTTGACAGCTGTCACATTTGACAGGTGACTTTTGACAGCTGTCACATTTGACAGGTGACGTTTGACAGCTGTCACATTTGACAGGTGACTTTTGACAGCTGTCACATTTGACAGGTGACGTTTGACAGCTGTCACATTTGACAGGTGACGTTTGACGGCTGTCAGATTTGACATGTGACATTTGACAGCTGTCTAACTTGACAGGTGATGGCCGCCATGACAGTGGAGGTAGAGCGGGAAATTTGAAATAGACAGCTGTCTCAATTGACAATTGACAGCCGTCAGATGATGGCCGCCATGACGGTTGAGGAAAGAGCGGGAAATTTGAATTTGACAGGTGACGTACGTGACAGCTGACGTATGTGACAGGTGACAGCTGTCAGATTGACATTTGACACCTGTCAGATGATGGACGCCATGACAGTTGAGAAAAGAGCGGGAAATTTGAATTTGACAGGTGACGTACGTGACAGCTGACGTATGTGACAGGTGACAGCTGTCAGATTGACATTTGACACCTGTCAGATGATGGCCGCCATGACAGTTGAGAAAAAGGGCGGGAATTTTGAAATAGTTGACAATTGACAGCTGTCTCAATTGACAATTGACAGCCGTCAAATGATGGCCGCCATGAAGGTTGAGGAAAGAGCGGGAAATTTGAATTTGAAATCTGACGTATGTGATAGGTGACAGCTGTCAGATTGACATTTGATACCTGTCAGATGATGGACGCCATGACAGTTGGGAAAAAAACGGGAAATTTGAATTTGACAGCTGACGTATGTGACAGGTGACAGCTGTCAGATTGACATTTGACACCTGTCAGATGATGGCCGCCATGACAGTTGAGAAAAGAGCGGGAAATTTGAAATAGACAGGTGACAGGTTTTTGACAAATGGTTGATGATGGACGCCATGACAGTTTTCGGAACTGTGCTATTTATTATTATTTAGCGTATGGCATACAGACAAGAGGTACCTCGAGAGGTACTATAATAATAGTAATAGAAAGTACTTAATATACCGAGTATATAAAAAAGTAAATAAATAAATAAATAAAAAGAAATAATTAATCAGATCCCGATGTCCAAGTTTTCAATCCAAGTGACTGTATCTTTGGAAAGGGTGTAAAAGTCCAAGAAATTGCCAGGGTATGCCCTTCGTTCGCACTCCTGAACAATGTGCACGACAGTTTGGCGTGGATTTCCACAGTCACAGTGTCCAGATTGAACTTTACCACATTTATACAAAAAGTCGGCGGTTCTACCGTGGTTGCATCTAATTCGGTTCGCAGTCTTCCAGATTTTCCTTGGAAGGTCGAATCCACTCGGCTTCTGGTCGACTGGTAAATATAAGTTCACATCTTGGGTTGTTGTCCGACTCCATAATTCCTTCCACTTATGTATGATATTGAAGTTTTCAACGCGAAGTTGATTGGCCGATTTGATGGGTGGTCTACGCGATTTTAATCGAGTTGAAGACGCGGCGACAATATCTTCGTGTATAGGTAGATGTCCGTTTTCCTGTGCTATCTTCAAGCCTCCGCTAGATAGAGCTGCCTATTACAGGTTTCTAACTGTGATTTCCTCAAGCTTCTGCTAGATGGAGCCACTAGTATTGGAGGTTTCTAACTGTGATATCCGCAAGCCTCCGATAGATGGAACCACCCGGAAGTTTGTTGTAAAAGAGCGGGAAATTTGAATTTCAAACAAATTGGTGATTCTGATAGGTACCTACAGCTAACTTGTTCGCCAACGCGGGTTTCTAACTGTGGTATCCTCAAGCCTCAGCCAGATGGAACCACTTCATATATCTGTCCGTTTGTTGTGAATGAGCGGGAAATTCAAATTCGGTAGGCCATAGATATAGGTGACATTTGACATATACCTAATTCAAATATGACAGCAATGTTTTTCTGTTTCTACATGTTCTTTGTTGGTAGATCTACTGATTATTTGAATAAAATAAGAACGAATGATGTGTTTTTTGGTGAAATTCTTGTATTTTTGCAAGGATGATACCCATGACCATATAAGGTAATGTATTTATGCGAGGATCGTTTCCATGACCATAAAAGGTAATGATAAAGATACGCATGGCCTTTTGCCCTTCTTCTTTTTGCCAGTGGGGGGGGAGGGTGGGGGGAGCATATATAAGCTGACCAAATAGAATTCTCTGCCATATGAAGTGTTGAAGTCTAAAGTAGCAGTTGTAAGCTTTGTGATGGAGAAGTTCATCATAGTTGAAGATTACTGTAGAAACGTGAGACGGTTCGGTGTGCAAGGTCGTACCATAAAGTTCAAACTGAAACCTGTCCCAGAGGGTGAAGAACCAATAAGTTGGGTAAAAGAGGGTGTCCAGCAGATATTTTACAAATGTCTAGAAGATCTCGAACCAGAACCAGATGATCAAGTGGGCCTGAAGTTTGGATGCTCGAACTTCCAAAAAGGGGAAGGTTGGATAAATTTCCAAGCAGCTAAAAATCTGACGGTCCAGAATATATGGGACATGATATCTAGCGTTCACCAATCAAACTCAAACTCGGATTTCAACACCGACATCTTTTACTTTGGTGTTACATCTGTTCGTCCACCAGTTGGTCGAGGCAAGGGAAAGCAATACAACAACTATGAAGAAGAATGCGCTATGCGAAAAGGCAAGTTATTCTGAAAGTTATCACAAATTTATTGGAAATTATTTTGGATATTATTGTAGGTATCATTTGTATAACTAATGAGGACAATCTTTGCCTACCCAGAGCATTAGTTGTTGCTCAAGCCTACGCGACCCAATCGCCAGATTTGACAAAAATCAGACGTAATATTGGAAAGCGACAAGACCAGGAGGTTCAGAGGCTACTCTTGGACTCGGGTGTCATAATACCCGCTGAAGGCGCTGGTGTTAATGAGCTTCAACAACTGCAAACTCATTTAGGTGAATTCAGAATCACTGTCTACGTGTACGGTACCAAAGGAAAATCCGTCATGTTCCAAGGCCCCGAAGCAACAAAAACACTCAACCTAATACACCACAGGGATCACTATAACGTGATCCGCAGCCTCACCGCTGCTTTTTGCTGTGGGTATTTTTGTGAAGTGTGTCATGTGCCATATAATTCAAAAAATGCACACCATTGTGGTAGCACATGTCCTGCTTGTCTTGAATCACCAGTGTGCAGCAAAGATGAATTGACTGTTGTGTGTGGATTGTGTAAAAGATCATTCAGGGGTCAACTGTGTCTTCAAAAACATCTCCAAAGCACCGTATGCAAAACGATAAGAAGATGCACTAATTGTTTCAAAACAGTAAGAGCGAATCGTGAACATATCTGTGGTGAAAGATATTGCACAATCTGCAGCAAGCATCAACCAAGCAATCATCTATGTTATATTCAGAAGGATTTGGGAAAACCAAAAGAGAATAATTTACTTTTCATCTTTTACGATTTTGAAACACAACAAAAGCTACTGGATGATCAGTCTCACCTACACCAACCAAATCTCTGCGTCTTCAAACAGTGCTGTGACAGATGTATGGAAACAGATGATGAAAACTGTGTTAAATGTGGTGTACGGCTACAAATTCTGAAAACTTCGGATCCAGTTTCTCCATTCATACATCATCTACTAACACTGCGGAAGAAATTCAAACAGGTGGTAGTTGTGGCACACAATGGTGGAGGATTTGATCACCAGTTTCTTTTGAATTATATAATTACGAAGACAGACTTAAAACCTGAATTAATATTAAGAGGTGATAGTTTTTATCTTTTGGTTGCGATTTATTTAAATTGAAATTTACAGGTACACGACTAATTATGATGACCCTAGAAAATGTTAAGTTTCTGGACTCGCTAAACTATTTCCCGATGGCTCTAGAAGTACTCCCTAAAGCCTTCGCTTTAGGTGAGGAAATCAAAAAGGGATATTTTCCACATCTTTTTAACATCCCCGAGAATGCAACATTTGTTGGTCGTCTACCTGCTATGCATTACTATAATCCCGATGGAATGAAACCCGACAAAAGGCAGAAGTTTTTGGAATGGTACCAAAATCACAAGGGTGACCAATTCATCATGGAGCAGGAATTGACGGATTATTGTATAAGCGATGTTGACATTCTGACCAAAGCTTGTTTGAAATTCCGGCGAGAGATGATTGAGAATGCAAACGTTGACCCCTTCACAGAAGCCTGCACCATAGCATCGACCTGCAACAAGGTCTACAGACGGAACTACATGAAGTCTAACACCATAGGTGTAATTCCCAAAAATGGTTACAGAAACGGTGATAATCAATCCAAAATAGGATTGCAATGGTTGGTATGGGAAGAACACCAACGTGGTATTAGTATCATACACGCAGGTAGAGGCAGAGAAGCTAAAGTGCAAGGAGTCAAAGTCGACGGTCTCTCAGACGATCAGGAAATTTTTGAGTTCCACGGCTGTTATTTCCACGGTTGCCCAAAATGTTTCAAACATCAAAGGGATGAACCACTGAAAAACATTCCCTCAGAGACCTTGAACTTGAGGTACGAAAACACTACAGCTAAAACAGAAAGACTCCGAGGATTCGGTCACGAGGTTGTTGAAATGTGGGAGTGTGACTTCAGAAAACAACTGGCGGAAAATAAAGAAATGCGGCATTTCACCGAGCAACACCCCATGGTTTCACTCAAACCTCTGAATCCTCGTGACGCTTTTTATGGTGGTAGAACCGGGAACACGTGCGAGTACTACAAATGTAACGACATGGAGAAAATCAAATACGTTGATGTGTGCAGTCTGTATCCGTATGTTTGCAAATATGGGAAATTCCCTGTGGGACACCCTCAAGTGTACGTCGGGGAAGAATGCAATTCATTGAACTTACAAGAAGTTGATGGACTTATAAAATGTGAGATTGTACCACCGAGGGACCTTTATCATCCAGTACTTCCAGAAAAAATAAATGGCAAACTCCTCTTCGCGCTTTGTCACACTTGTTGTCTAGAACAACAACATCGCGAATGTTCCCATAATGATAAAGAGAGAAGCCTCACAGGTACTTGGGTAATCGACGAAATCGTAAAAGCTCTCGAAAAAGGTTACAAAATCTCAAAAATTCATGAAGTATGGAAATATAAGACGGAGACATTTGATAGGACTACAAAAAGCGGAGGTCTCTTTTCAGATATGATCAATAAATTTTTAAAAATCAAACAGGAAGCTTCAGGCTGGCCGAAAACCTGTACATCGGAAGAACAAAAAGATCAATATCTTCAACGATATTTTGAGCACGAAAAGATCAAGTTGCAGGCTAGCGAAATAGAGATAAACCCTGGTTTGCGCTCTCTGGCTAAACTGATGTTGACCTCGTTTTGGGGAAAATTTGGCCAAAGAGAAAATCAAACAAAAACAAAAATCATCAATCAACCTGATGAAGTCTATTCTCTTGTTTTCAACCCATGTCTGAATGTCAACAGTCTTTTGATTGTAAATGAAGAGACATTACTTGTAGGATATAACCACGTTGAAGAAGACTACAACGAATTGACACCAGTGAACGTAGTAATAGCTTCTTATGTAACGGCCCAGGCTCGTTTGAAACTCTACAGTTATCTGGAGCAGGTCGAAGAAAGAGTCCTTTACTATGACACCGATTCCGTCATATACATATCTCGACCAAATGCCACTGATGTACCTACTGGTGAATATTTGGGAGAAATGACTGATGAGCTAGAGTCTTTCGGCGAGGGTTCATATATAACGGAATTTGTTAGTGGCGGTCCAAAAAATTATGCCTTCGAAATACAAACGAACGGACAAAATGGTGATGCTGACAAAAAAGTCGTTTGTAAAGTAAAAGGCATTTCTCTGAATTATACAGCTACTAAATTGATTAATTTTGAAACGATCAAAAAAGCGGTTCTAGAGCAGTCAGAGCCGATTTACGTTATGTCTGAAAATATTTGTAGGAACAAACTTCACGAAGTTCTTACTAAGCGTCAATCAAAGATGTACAGACCCAACTCTACGAAGCGTAAATTTTTTGAAGATCATACTTCATTACCGTATGGTCATAAAATTCCTAAATTGAAATAAATTTTGATTATGAAAACTGTTATCTTATTTTTTCTAACACAGTTATCAACATAACATTGGGATACAAATGAGACAGTGGGACACTGCTTATAAATTGGGACACATGATGGGACAGTGGGACACTGCTTGTGAATTGGGACACATAATGGGACAGTGGGACACATGATGAGACAGTGGGACACTGCTTGTAAATTGGGACACAAAATGGGACAGTGGGACACTGCTTATACATTGGGACACCTAATGGGACAGTGGGACACTGCTTATAAATTGGGACACATAATGGGACAGTGGGACACTACCTATACATTGGGACACATAATTGGACAGTGAGACACTGCTTGTAAATTGGGACACATAATGGGACAGTGGGACACTGCTTATAAATTGGGACACATGATGGGACAGTGGGACACTGCTTATAAATTGGGACACATGATGGGACAGTGGGACACTGCTTGTGAATTGGGACACATAATGGGACAGTGGGACACTGCTTATAAATGGGGACACATGATGGGACAGTGGGACACTGCTTGTGAATTGGGACACATAATGGGACACTGGGACACTGCTTGTAAATTGGGACACATAATGGGACAGTGGGACACTGCTTATGAATTGAGACACATAATGGGACAGTGGGACACTGCTTATACATTGGGACACATAATGGGACAGTGGGACACTGCTTATAAATTGGGACACATGATGGGACAGTGGGACACTGCTTGTAAATTGGGACACATGATGGGACAGTGGGACACTGCTTGTGAATTGGGACACATGATGGGACAGTGGGACACTGCTTGTGAATTGGGACACATAATGGGACAGTGGGACACTGCTTGTGAATTGGGACACATAATGGGACAGTGGGACACTGCTTGTAAATTGGGACACATAATGGGACAGTGGGACACTGCTTATACATTGGGACACATAATGGGACAGTGGGACACTGCTTATAAATTGGGACACATGATGGGACAGTGGTAAATTGGGACACATAATGGGACAGTGGGACACTGTTTATAAATTGGGACACATAATGGGACAGTGGTAAATTGGGACACATAATGGGACAGTGGTAAATTGGGACACATAATGGGACAGTGGGACACTGCTTATAAATTGGGACACATAATAGGACAGTGGGACACTGCTTATGAATTGGGACACATAATGGGACAGTGGGACACTGCTTATAAATTGGGACACATGATGGGACAGTGGGACAATGCTTATAAATTGGGACACATATTGGGACAGTGGGACACTGCTCATACATTGAGACACAAAATGGGACAGTGGGACACTGCTTATAAATTGGGACACATGATGGGACAGTGGGACACTGCTCATAAATTGAGACACATAATTGGGATAGTGGGACACTGCTTATAAATTGGGACACATGATGGGACAGTGGGACACCGCTTATGAATTGGGACACATAATGGGACAGTGGGACTTGCTGTATAATCCATCCAGCAATAGTGTACGTTTCTGTGAATTTTCAAGAAGGAGCCAACAGTCTAGCAAATTCTGTATCAAAAAATCCAAATTTCACAAAAAAAAATCAAGAACTCTTTGAAGAAGTAAAATACGATAAAAAGTCAAAAACTGTTTCGAGATATTGATATCCGGTTTCTAAACTGAAGAGAGAAAAACTAAATGTTTCCTAAAAAAGTTACACGACTTCAAAAATTAACACTTTTGACACTCCTTCCTTTGGCATCCTGTGTATCATGGACAAAGTCGATGGTACCGTAAGTCGGCACAACGTCTTACAGCTGAAGAAAAGCTCTACCAGGCATCATAAACATTTTTACCCAACAAATATTTCAATGGTTAGAAGTGAATGGAACTACATTTCCGAAAAATATGATGAAATTTTGAAATTGTTGGATATTTTAGAGGATGTTTCCAAATCTATTACTCAACGTCAAACCTTGGGTTAAATCTAACTAGAAGAAATAGATGTTTATTTTGTAATTGAAATAACGTATGGTCCGAAAGTTTTGGAAAATAGTTCTAAGCTAATAACTTCTCCTGAATAGTCTTTATTTTCGTACTTGATATTGCAAAAATTAACATCATATATATAGAAATTTATTAATGCCATCCCAATACCAACAACTGAAAACCTACCATTCATAAATATTGACTTTGATGGAAGTGGACGTCGAAAAGTAGTTAAATTTCGGAAAGAACAAGAACTTCACGACATTTATTTCTCTGTCGGGCTACATCCAGAAATTTCTCTGGTCAAAAGTGAATGGAATTTAATTTCTGAGAAATATGATGAGCTCCTGAAATTACTAGATATTTTTGAGAAATTTTCCAAATCTATCAATTAAAGTTGGTCTTTTGCACATATTTTCACAGCGTAAACTCTGTATATTAGGATAAATAATTATTTTGTAACTACAATACCTAACTGAATAGATGATAATTTTTAATAAAATGTGAAAAGTTTATTCGTTTTTTATTATAATGCAACAAAAAACATCCTTGCAATATCGCATTGGTGGACAAGTTAGTTGTAGGTACCTACTTGCAGAATCACGAATTTAATGTCACCTTTATCTATCGAATTCAAGTTTCCCGCTCATTTACAACAAACAGACAGATATATGAGGTGGTTCCATCTAGTGGCGGCTTGAGGATATCACAGAAACTCGCATTGACGAAACATTTCAGTCGTTTTTTATTTGAATTAAATAACCAGTAGATATAACCTACCTACCTACCTACAAAAACATGCAGAAACAGAAAAACATTACTTCAAATTTTGATAAGGTTTGAATTCTTTTTCACCAAACAAAAAGAGACACAAAATAGCTAGTCAGGTTTATTGAGAATTACGATTTTGTCCTGTGTGTAATGAGGCAGAGATAGTGCTGGTATTAATAGTTCGGTTGAAAGAAGTTCTACTACAGTAGCCATTGTGAAGTTCCGTCGTTAATATTAATTTTGTTTTTTCAAAATCGTGAAGTTTCGATTTACTATGAATTTCGAGGAACTAGACCGCGCTGGTGCCTTGAAGGAGTTCATTAAACTATCAACTTTGGAAATAGGCACCCATTACAAAATCTACAAAATATCAAGAAACCCAACACGGTATGGAGACACCGTTGTAGCAGATTTGGGTGACTTCTTAGTCAACCTACCAAAACGGTATCGCGAAATATTCCATAACGCTGCAATTGAGGACTTCAATTCAAATCACGGAGGCAAAATGTACCTGGAAGTGAAGAAAATTATCACCATTCGCGGATCTCTGTGCGCAATAATCGATATCGCCAAAATTTGACAATTATGATGAAAAATGTATTATAAGTGTTTATTTAGTTTGTGAGAAATATATTCTAACTTCTGGGTGTGATATAAACGTGTTTTTTTTTTGTTTTCAGATGTATAGAACTTAAATCTGTCATAACGCAAGCCTTAGTAAGTAGGTATTTAGATAAAGGCAAAATCTTCTCTAGTATATTATCGATATCATTGAATTCTGACACTATTCACAATTCTTGTCCACACATCCTAGCTATTTTAAGCAGTTTGGATCTTTGAATTTGGCGCCAAGATATTTGAATCAAACTGCCAGACGTACTAGACGGTTCAATCTAGTGGAGGCTTGAAAGTAAGTATCACAGTTAGGAATCTGTAATACCGGTTGCCCCATCAAGCGAGAGTCAAATTCAAACTTCTCGCTCTCTGTTTTGAAATTCAAATGTCCCGCTCTTCTCTAAACTGTCATGCCGTCCATCATCTGACAGTCAGGAACTTGTAGTAGGCAACTCTATCTAGCGGAGACTTGAGGATAGCACAGTTCCGAAACTGTCATGGCGATCATCATCAATCACCTACGTCATTTGTCTATTTCAAAATGCCCGCTCTTTTTCTGAATGTCATGGCGGCTATCATCTGTCACCCGTCATATTTGAATTAGGCATATGTCAAATGTCGCCTATATCTATGGCCTACCGAATTTGAATTTCCCGCTCATTCACAACAAACGGACAGATATATGAAGTGGTTCCATCTAGCTAAGGCTTGAGGGTACCACAGTTAGAAACCCGCGTTGGCGAACAAGTTAGCTGTAGGTACCTATCAGAATCACCAATTTGTTTGAAATTCAAATTTCCCGCTCTTTTACAACAAACTTCCGGGTGGTTCCATCTATCGGAGGCTTGCGGATATCACAGTTAGAAACCTCTAATACCAGTGGCTCCATCTAGCGGAAGCTTGAGGAAATCACAGTTAGAAACCTGTAGTAGGAAGCTCTATCTAGCGGAGGCTTGAAGATAGCACAGTTCCGAAAACTGTCATGGCGTCCATCATCAACCATTTGTCAAAAACCTGTCACCTGTCTATTTCAAATTTCCCCGCTCTTTTCTCAACTGTCATGGCGGCCATCATCTGACAGGTGTCAAATGTCAATCTGACAGCTGTCACCTGTCACATACGTCAGCTGTCACGTACGGCACCTTTCAAATTCAAATGTCCCGCTCTTTTCTCAACTGTCATGGCGTCCATCATCTGACAGGTATCAAATGTCAATCTGACAGCTGTCACCTATCACATACGTCAGATTTCAAATTCAAATTTCCCGCTCTTTCCTCAACCGTCATGGCGGTCATCATCTGACGGCTGTCAATTGTTGACCTGACAGCTGTCACCTATCACATACGTCAGATTTCAAATTCAAATTTCCCGCTCTTTCCTCAACCGTCATGGCGGCCATCATCTGACGGCTGTCAATTGTCAATTGAGACAGCTGTCTAATTCAAATTTCCCGCTCTCCCTCCACTGTCATGGCGGCCATCACCTGTCAAGTTAGACAGCTGTCAAATGTCACCTGTCAAATCTGACAGCCGTCAAACGTCACCTGTCAAATGTGACAGCTGTCAAACGTCACCTGTCAAATGTGACAGCTGTCAAAAATCACCTGTCAAATGTGACAGCTGTCAAAATCTGACAGATGACAGCTGTCAAATGTCACCTGTCAAAATCTGACAGGTGGGCGTGGCCTCAGAGTGAGGGGGCGGGGCTTAAAGGAGAAGGAGAGGGGCTGGTCCAAGGTATCCCTCTACCTACTCAGGGTGAAATAAGAAAAAGAAGTTGAAGAATTGTACCTCAAGAACCAAAACAGGTGAAGACATATAAACCGCCAAAAATATTTCTAATTTCATGGTCATGAAGTCGTCGTAAATTTGGATCAAATATGTTGAGCCGTTTCTGACATATCTTCAGAAGACTGAAGTCGTTACGAAAAAAAACTAGTTTTCCGTCTATCAGTAACTCTTCAGATATTGAATCGAGACTTGGTGTTTTGAATCGAAACAATGATAAATCACATTTAAAATGAAATAATAGTGAAAAACACTTTCTAGGCCAACTACTTCATGAAAAAAAACACAGTCAACTTTTACTTTCCCGGCCCGTCCAAGGGAAAGTTATGTGATGATGCAGGATGCAGGAAAAAAGTTCTGACACGATAGCTGCCGAACCGGTGATCTGATCAACTTGAAATTTGGTATACAGACAGGGTCTTGCTGTTGAATGAACTGATTAGTTTTTGGCTGTCATCTGTCAAACGGAAGTGTCACTATCAAAAAATGACAAAAGCTATATCTCACAGAATTTGACTTGCAAGATGCCGTTTGAAAGCCCATAAAAAACTGTATTCAGAACAATTGAAAGTATTGCCCTATCTGTCATCTGTCAAATAATAAAAAAATGTCAAAGTTCAAAATTTTACCAGTTAATTATCCAAAATCTATCCGATGGATTTGAACCACATTTGGCAGGAATTAGCAACAAAACTTGAGAGTCAAATTAAGTCTGCAGTTGCAGTTTCCCACCATTTTCCAGTCGGGCATTATGAATTTCCAAAATTTCTCCTAGCCATTGCCACTCCAGAGGTCCTCTCAGCCGGGTTTCGACCAGGATGACTCGGTTTTGATGTAGCACTCCACTCAAAAGTTCATTCCTCCTCGAGGATCGACTTTTTTCGGAAAATTTCGACTGAAATCGGTAATAAACTGCTCAACATCTGAAATGTCGATTTGTCGGTATCAAAAATTTTGCCCTTTTTCAAAATGGTGTAACTTTGGATTGTCTCAACCGATTCCAATTTTGTCTTCACGGTTGCTTAGATACATCTTTCAGCAATCTACTCCGTTGGCGAGAGTTTCCAATTCATTGAAATTACATTCGTTACCGGGTGGAATGTAAAGCATTGCAAAATTGTGCTTAGTTCAATAGGTCCCCGTTTTTGTGAACAATTTTTTTTTCAAATTCTAGCAATATAATCATGAAGCCCGATGTCTTGTCTCAAAACGACTTTCGAATTTTCCAGATCAAAAGTTCAACAATTATGCAATGATTTTTTTTTGTAAAAGTTGCATTTTAGCTAGCATTTTAGACATTTTTAGAAAATAAGAAATTGAGGTTATATTTTTGAAACATATCCAAACTAAAATTTTAGAGTGCGTTTCTGAACCAACAAAACATCTACATATTCAATTTGAGGTCCGTACCTCGGTCTGTATGTCAAAAATTCCGATATTGATACAATGCGATAAGTGCGCCCTCTATAGCAGATTCCAACCAAAATCACGTAAGTTCATCAGACGCCTATACCATGGCAGCATATCAAATTTCAGCTCAATTGAATGAACCGTTTGGGAGTTATCATAGACGATTATACATAGCTAGACACACAGACAGGCAGACAGACCAACTTTGATCTGAAAATTGTCTAAATAAATCGATTAGATGGACGTTAAAAAAGAGTTATTCTTCGAAATCCGGAAACAAATTTTTTGCGCGTTCACAATATTTTCCTTTCCATTCGAGAACGCAAACCGCGAAAGTAAAATGGAGGTTTCTGAGGGAGCAGCAGTTTTTAAGAGTTCAAGCAACAAGCATGCAAAATTACAGGTTCCTATCATCAAAAATGCGATGTTATTGCCAACCAAAATGACTAAAATGCAACTTTTACAAAAAAAATATCATGTTATTATTGTTGGACTTCTGATCTGGAAAATTCAAAAACTAATTCGGGATAGGACATCAGGCTTCATGATTATATCGTTAGAATTTGAAAAAAAAATTGTTTACAAAAATGGGGGTCTTTTGAACTGCGCACAATTTTGCAATGCTTTACATTCCACCCTGTAACAAATGGATTTGGAATAAGTCAAAAAATCTCGCCAACTCAGTAGACTGCTGGAAGATGTATCTGAACAACCTTGAAAACAAAATCGGAATCGGTCAAGACAATCCAAAGTCATACCGTTTTGAAAAAGGGCAAAATTTTCGATACAGACATTTCAAATGTTGAGCAGTTTAGATTGAACTGGGCGTCGCCGTCGTGTAGATCTATTTTCAAAATCGACAGAGCTTCGGTTTTCCGACGATAATTTTTTCAATATGAAATTTGCACATTGAATTTGAAAACAAGTGAGTATGCCTTCACGTGCGTGAGTCTCAGTAGCGCATTTTCTCAAAGAGGCATATTGTGAACGTAAAGAAATTTGGTTGAAGGAGAAACACCATTCCTTGCCCACTTTCTTCATTTGAAACTCATTGTGATATTTTGTTATCAGAATGGGGTACTTGCCAACTAAATAGATTTGAATGAAAATTCTTTCACTCATCAATATTTTTTGTTTGAGGGCGGGAGCTGGAAGCGGCGACTAATCAAAAGTGGCCTATCTCTTCCCATTTTTAGTCAGCTATCTACCTATATAGCGGAACAATTAGATCGCCATGTCTTCAGGGTTATGTTTTACATTTATCTCTTACTTTGGGGGCGGCGTGTGGGAGCGGCAGAGTTTGGCAAAGAAATTCTTCCACAGTTTGAGTTGGGAGTTTCTGAATGTTTGAGGTAACATTAAAATGTAATTCAGTGAAAATTATTGAAGGTTGCACTTTTTTTTTGGGGGGGGGGGGGGGGGGTGGAAGTTGGAGGCGGCGTCATATCAAAAGTGGCCTATTCTTTCCCATTTTTAGTAAGCTATCTATATAACGAAAGAATCAGATCGCTATGTCTTCGGGTTTATGTTTTTCATTCATCTCTCACTTTGATGGCAGCGTATGGGGGCGGCAGCATTCGGCAAAGTAACTGTTGCACAGTTTGAGTTGAAAGTTACTAAATGTAAGGGAAATATGACAATCAGTGAAAATTGTGAAAGTTGCATTTTTTTGCTTGGAGGCGGCAGCTGGAGGCGGCGGCTAATTAAAAGTGGCCTATCTTTTTCCAATTTCAGTCAGCTATTAATATAATGAAAGAATTAGATCGTTATGTCTTCAGGTTCATGTTTTTCATTTATCTCTTACTTTGGGGGCGGCGTGTGGGAGCGGCAGCGTTCGGCTGAGCAAATGTTGCACAATTTGAGTTGGCAGTTCCTAAATGTTGAAGGGAACATCTCAATCAGTAACATTTGTGAAAGTTGCACTTTTTATCGTTTGGGGGCGGAATCTGGGGGCGGCGACTAACCAAAAGTAGCCTATCCTTTCCCATTTTTAGTCAGCTATTTATATACCGAGAGAATCAGATCGCTATGTCTTCGGGTTCATGTTTTTCATTTTAAAGTGCTTGGGGGCGGTTTTTAGCAGTTTTTTCATGTTGGCGGCGCATATTGAAGACGGAATGTTTGTTGGCTTACGTTTATAAGTGGCAACTATGTATTATTCAAAAAATGAGAACACTAGAGCATCAGGTCTGGTAGAAAGTGCAATATTATGTTATTTCAAGTTTATCGGGGGCGGTTTTCTCTATGTTGGCGGCGCAATATGGACATCCAATATAGCCTAGCCCTCCTTTGGGAGTGACAGCTATGTAACAGCGAAAAAATTAGAAAGCTAGGTCGTCTAGTTTGGGAGGAGTTCGAGGAACGGACGGACGGACGGACGGACGGACGGACGGACGGACGGACGGACGGACAAAGCGGTTGCAATAGCGATTTTCATCAAGATGGAAAATGCGCTAAAAACTGCAGTTCAAACTTCGACATGCGGTGAGTTCGTGTGGGTGAGCCCCACGAAATATTTATTTCAGGTGCAGACATACTGCGAATGAAAGTTGAAGAAAAGATTGAATTAATTTTTGGAGGAGAAATTTTCAAAATCGGACTCACGGTTTCCGAGTTTTCCTCTCTGGAAAAACTGCAAATTTTCCAACTTTTTATCCCGTGAACAGATTTCTACCATCTGTTTTTGAAGAATAGATAACTGCATGGTTCTTGAACATTTTCCAACAATTGTTTCCTAATTTCCCGGAAATTTTCCAGTTGAAAATATAAAACTAGCTTGGGTTATGTAGACCGGATTTAGATGATGGAGCTTGAAGTGGAGCCTGATTGACGATTTCCACAATAAGATAATTTAAAAAAAAATTTGAGGTTTTCCCCTAGGTTTTCTCCGAGGTTTTCCTCAAAAATTCAAATTTTCCTAACAAAATTTTCAATTTCCTGCAAATATTTTCAATCTTTTTCCCTAGTTCCAACTTCCAAACCAAACCGAGGGGACCTTTCGAACAAAAATTTCCATAAGTTCCTGGATACTAGTCTGGAAAGTTTTGTGTCGCCCCACAACAGATTTTTTCTGATGAGTAGACGAAAAAATTATTTTTTTCGGTAACAACTTCAGTCTTTTGAAGATATTTCAAGAACGGCTCAAGATATCTGATTCAAGTTTACGACGTCTTCATGACCATGAAATCAGAATTATTTATGGCGATTTACATGTCATCACCTATTCTGGTTCTTGAGGAACAAATGTTCAACTTTTTATTTTTATTTCACCCTGTATATGCCGCCGGCATAGTTCGTATTGATGGCTTCAAGTTTAAATCAAGAAATAGTGGACCAACCAACACCTCTACGAGGTGGCACTTCGCCATCATAAAACTCAAGGTCCATACAGTCTTCAGCATCGAGCATCTGGATTATTTTAATTTTCTTGTGTTTTGACGAAGAAAGAGTGGACTGACGATGAAACGTGTAAGGACCTTTCTTATAGACAATAAAATTTTCAACAATTTCTTCCCAAGCACGTTCTTCCCAAGTGCCATTGTTCACGAGATATACGCGAAAAACTGATCCTCAAGTTCTTCTCGAGGCCACAACGGCCGAAGCTCACACCAGATTCTTGAGAACTTTGACTATGTTGAACTACATGCTTAACTGAACTTATATACAAAAATCCAGCTGGCTTTAATTTTTGTTCGCTATTTGCGTTTTTAACAGCTGAAATCCCTGGACCAACGGATAGAACCGTTTTATTTTCTCCAAAGAAGTAAAGTCGTCTATTTGAAAATTTCACATTTCGACTCTTTCAACATTTGACTCTCGTTGCGTGTTTATCCAGCTGACCATTAAGCCAACCATTTATAGAAATTTCGTTCAGAACATGTGAGAACAAAAAGTGGAATATTCGATATTTGACATGCGCACCTCCACCATTTACGTCATCTATCATCTAAAATTTCGAAACTTTGGCCATGCACCAACACGGTATTTGTAGCCTATGCACACAGCTTACGATCACTACCAAGTGTGTAGAAATTGCTTCAGAAATAAGGATTCGCGGAAGGTTTTTTAACTGCTGATTTATTGTGAATTTGGAAAAAGTTACAAGTGGACCTTCCTTCAATTCACTATATTTTCACAGTGGAATGTGCGAATCAAGTCAATCTAGTCCCAAATTGCAGAAAAAAGCTGAATCTTCCAGAATCCACCATCAGTGTCGTTCTTTACGAAGTTAAGAAATCAAAAAAAAATTCTCGACATACGACACATTTTTATTTGGGTTCGCCGCCGCCATCTTGATTTCTGATAATTTGGCTATATTGACAACTGATTTGAGTAGACGATTTAGTCAGCGAGCTTTTGACATAAAATTTGTGAAAATCGGCCAAGAAACTAAAAAGTTGGTAAAAATTTATAAAACTCGTTTTATTTATTTTTCACCCGGTATAACGTAAGTACTCAACATCTGACAGCACCATTCGATCCAGAATTGATTTTTGGGTAGATTAGTACTGTTATTTGAAGAAAATCGCAAAAACTCCAAGAAATATCAGCGAACTGAAGGATTGACCAGCCGCCAACTTTGATGCGATATTGCTGGAAAATGTACCAGAAATCGCGAAAGCACCCGAGTGATTATTTGTCCTGGGATGATCCTCTAACGATTCCAAAAAAATAATTTTGATTACATCGTTTTTCCTACAGAAGTACTGCTAGGGCCTGGATTAGGGCGGCCGCCGAGGTAAAATATAAAAAGCAAAAAAATAGGAAAAAACGCATTTCTGCCCCAAAATGCCGCCCCCTGAATCTGGCCGCCCTTGTGCTATGCACGAGTTGCACGCCCGCTTAAGACGGCCCTGCGCACAGCGCGTCCGCAATGAGGACTTTGTAAGGCAGAGGACTTGGTATAGCGAGTATAGTAAGGCGGGAGAACTCGGGCGGATGCTTAAGGTTTAAAGTCAAGGCAAAATAATGTGATTCGCCTCCGCGAGATGGCGGCAATATCGCCTCACCACCCAGAGCGACCCGTAGATCCCTTTAGGTAAACGTAAAGAAAACGGTCAAACCCTCTAATAAACTAGACAGGAATGTTTATGCTACTGTTCGGTAGATGGCATCAACAAAAAGATGCTTTCATGGCATTGTAGGGTGTCAGGCAGTTTGTGTCATTATAGGCCAGAGCCAGAAACTGCATATTTGCGAGTGCGAATGGAATTTGTAGTCCGATGCGGATGCGGAGGGGATCTATAAATGCGAATATGTGCTTGTAAATCAATTTCTGAACATGCGCTACTTATATATTGTATTTTTTTCAATAAATACCCTGCGAAACGTATGCACACTACACCAAATTTTCGTTACGTTACGATCGAGGTTACGATCAGCCCAAGAAAAAAAGTAATAAAACTTTTCTTGGACACTTTTTTCCGTAAATTTCAAAAGTGGAAACAATATTTTACAAGCTATAATATACAGGGTGTCGCGAAAAAACTTTTTGTGTTGATGTTACACTCTGTGTATTCGAATTGCAGTTGATGTAGTTTTTCATTCTGGATACAAATATAATATACCACAGTGTTGAGTTTGGTATTTCCAAAGGCAAATTGTCAAAAAATTCACAAAAATCCCAAGATACTGACCTAAACTGACCTAAACTTCCGTTCATTTGGCTAGAAAATTTCTCAAATTCGCATAAATTTGTTTTTCGGGAGATAATCTCTTTTAAAACTCAAAAATCGACCTAACATTTGAAAAAATTGTGGATCAAATTTCAGAACTTATTTTTAGCCAAATAAACGTAAGTTCAGGTCGGTAACATGAGATTTTTGTAAATTTTTTTGACAAGTTGCCTTTTAAAATAACAACTGAACACTGTGGTATATGTACAGGGTGGGCAAATTTGGATGTTTCTATAGGAGATCTCGGTAACTATAAGAGCTATGAAAAAATGGATGGTACTTTCTCGATCGCTTTTTTGAGACGAACTCAATGGTGAAAGCTATCGATGAATGTCGATATCTTTCTTGGTTTCCAAGTTACATAAAAGATATTTACACTTTCTTCAGGCACTTTTTTGAGTAGAATGAAATTACCTTGACATATTTGAAAAAACTTCTTTTGTTTTTTGGTTATAACACAAAGTTGTATTTTTTCATAGGCAAGTCATAGTTGGCCATGAACAAATTAAATAGAGTGTTTTTTTCTCTTTTCAACAATATAAAACATGTCTGTCAAAAACTTATGAAAAGTTTCATTTCTCAAAATAAACTAAACTTGTCATTTTTACCCGAGACATTTTTCACTGTTTTGACTCTTCACCTTGAATTTGTCATAGTTACCTGAGACATTTGTTCACTGTTTTGACTCAGTGACTCAGTAACTCAGTCAGTTTATTTTGAGAAATGTAACTTTCCATAAGTTTTTGTCAGGCATGTTATATGTCGTTGAAAAGAGAAAAAACACTCTATTTGATTAGTCTATAGCCAACTATGACTTACCTATGAAAAAATACAACTTTGTGTTATAACCAAAAAACAAAAGAAGTTTCTTCAAATCTGCTAAGGTAAGTTCATTCTACTCAAAAAAGTGCCTGAAGAAAGTGTAAATATCTTTTCTGTAACTTGGAAACCAAGAAAGATATCGACATTCATCGAAATCGTGAAAAATCAAACTTTTAAATATAGCTCGAAAACAAAAGACGATAGCAAGTTCTAGTTTTCACCATTGAGTTCGTCTCAAAAAAAAACGATCGAGAAGGTACGGTACCATCCATGTATTATGGTTTTTCATAGCTCTTAAAGTTACCGAGATCTTCTATAGAAACATCAAAATTTGCCCACCCTGTATATTTGCATTCAGAATAAAGAAATACATCGATTGCAATTCGAATTTACAGGGTGTTGCAACCAGGGGCGGACTGGGGTTCTGAAAGTCGGGCCGCTGGTGTGATTTGGGGGCTCCTCTGTGACGTAGAGGGGGGTCACAGGCTAAAACTTTTTTTTTTGAATTTTAAATTGAAATTATTATAGGGTATAGGTATTATAGGTAAAAGTATTTGTAACTACCTGGTGAAACCTACCTACCTGGTGGCTGTGGCCTGATTAAAAAAAACATTCAAACATCTTCTAGGAACTCAGCAGCTTGAAAACGCAACTACCTACTGTAACCATATTCATTGTCACAAACTGTATAAAATCTAACTGCTAAACTACATCTATCTATTGTGCTATAATATCACTGCCCTTTATTGAAGAAAAAATAACAGGAAGGGAGCCCTGAGGTTCATTTTGTTTTCGTGTAGTTTTTTTTTAATTTTTTTTAACTCAAATACTTTTGGTCTGCGGAGACCCCTGAAGTTTTGGGGGCCCTTCGCCAAAAATTTAGGCCGGGATTGCGGCCTAGCGGCCTTGGCCAGTCCGCCCCTGGTTGCAACAACAAAAAAGTTTTTGCGACACCCTTTATATTATAAGGTGCACAATATTATAGTTTCCAATTTTGAAATCTACGGGAAAAATGGTCCAGGAAAAGCTTTTTCCTTTACAAATATCTCAAAGAGGAAACCTTCAGTATGGGGGGGGGGTTTCGCGGGATCACCATGTATATCTATGTGGCCGCGTAATGTGAAATTTGAGTTAAAAATACATATTGCTTTTTGTGAGCTTGATACTTTGATAGCTTTCTCATTTTCTTTCATTTTTGCTGAGGGGTATATCTCATCCCCTCAAACCACTGAACTTTGAAGTTTCCGAGATAATCGGGTATAGTACCTTTCATTATCCAGCGCGCCATCAGCGCGCATACTCGTCTTCTGAAGTAATGGCGTCAAATACAAAATTTGCGAACAAATGCTAGAAAATGGCGTGAAAAACCGCCATAGAGATGAAAAATGCGCGCCGCAGCGAACAGGGTAATAGGCTAGAGGTTAATACAATTCAATTCAATTCAATTCAATATATTTATTGTTCCTTCGGTGTTACACCATGAACAAGAGAAAAAAAAACAGGGTAAGATAAATTAACATACAAGTCAGTACTCGTTCCTGCTGAACGCCCTCAGCCTGAGAGCTCCCACAATGAAATTGACAATTCTAACAATAACAGAAGTATTATTTACCTCAATAAAATGCAAGACATCTCTTAGATTGATGACGTCATGCATGTAGTGGAATCTAATAGGCTTATAAATTGGACACTCGAATAGTATATGCTCCAACGTCTCCTGTCTGTGCAAATTACATATAGTACAAAGCTCCTCAGTTATAATTCGGTAACATGAACCCTTCCACGTGAATTTCAGGTAGCGATCACTGCCTAATTTTAGTTGGGCTACTATTTTCAACTTGGCAATAGGCAACCTCAACTGCAGGTAGGATCCGCTGTCAATGTCAAAGGTAAAAAATCTGTACAAGGAGGAAAAAGTGGAGGACTGGAACCTGTTTAGATCAATGTTGCGCAATCGTTGTTCATATTGATCGAGAATTTCTCCTTTATACCTGACTAAAGTCTGCAGATCCAAGCACGGCCAGAGGCGCCCAAACCCAGCATCCGTAAAAAACACTCCCATTTGACTGGCCCAACTGTATTTGGTTTCTCTACTGATGAGTAGTGACTACACTAGTGATTACTCATTTTTCATCAAAAAGTCCGCATTGTTCAGTAAATTATAAATAACTGCGTTTTACATTGATCGGATGTGCGTACGCAACCCATAATGCAACCCCCAACAACTCTGTTTTCAGTTTGACTAGCGAAAGTTGCCTAAAAACCACGATTTTAGGCAACACTCGCTACATCAGTGTACTGCGGAATGTATTTTACTCCCAGGGACTTTTCTCACACGATTCAAGAATAGCGACCCACTTGTTCACAAACGTACGACACTCGGAGCGAACTTCAAAATGGCGAATAAATAGTTGACGTTGACAGCAGACAGCAGCGGAAAGTCACGGCCGTTGCTTGTCAAACTGAAAATAGAGTTGGTGGGGGTTGCATTATGGGTTGCGTACGCACATCCGATCAATGTAAAACGCAGTTATTTATAATTTAATGAACATTGCGGACTTTTTGATAAAAAGTAAGTAATCACTAGTGTGTATTAACCTCTAGCCTATTACCCTGTTCGCTGCGGCGCGTATTTTTCAACTTTGTGGCGGTTTTTCTTGCGATTTTGTAGCATTTGTTCGCAAATTTTGTATTTGACGCCAAAATTTGGCGCAAGCGTTGGGTACACCACTATAATGAAAGTTACTCTGCCAGCTGTCAGTCTTACGTTTTGCCATGACATTTATCATTCCTAACGCCAACATCCACAATCCACTACTCTAACCCTTATTTCATGCCGCGGACGCGTGTTATTAATAGCGTTTTCCACTGGTAAAAAAAGTGCGCACTTTTTGCTGTCGTTGTCATAGAAACTCACCAGGAAGCCCTGCTATTGGTCCATGCGCAAGGTCAGAGCAGTTAGTGCGCACTTTTTTTTCCCAGTGGAAAACGCCATTAGATTTGAGAATGGCTTTTCCGAGAAAATTCTAAGGGACTACGAAGAGGTGCATGCAAGCTATTTGTAGTAGTAAGAATAACAACGTTGCCAGTTACTAATCTATGATTGTCGCTATCCAAACTGACAGGTGTATGGTTTTTTATTTGGCGCCCTCACGCATGCGCAGCTGCCCATGCGAATAACCTATTGCATAGCTATGAATGATATTTGGAATTATTTGCGCGATGCAGAATTTGTGTTCATGGTTTTCCAAGCGTACCTGACCTACTTAGAGGGGGGTCCGGGGTTCTTTCCGGACAAGACAATGACAAAATGTATCCAGGTATTGTGCGTTCGAAATATCCATCATCAAAGCAGACCGCAAGGTCCTATTTGGCATTTTGTGATTATCAGTTCAGGTACCTACCTACCTACCTACCAACTTCCCATATAAATGTTGAATAAAATACGCAGTATGATTAAAAACTTTTCTACTTGTGGTAGGCTGTGGCCTGACCAAAATCAGCCTCGTTCACCTGTCAATGACCAGGCCACAGCCTACCGCAATAAGTAGAAAAGTTTTTGATACGGTACCTAAACTGATAAGATTCACAAGATGCTCAATATGGGCCATTTCGGCTTTCCTTTGGAATTCGAACGCACAGTGGGTACACCATTCAAGTTTTCAGCCGTGAAAGACCCTCTCCGAACAGGTAATGTCATAAAATATTACCTACGAGCAAAATTTCGGAAAGCGAGGTTTTCAAATGAAGGTTGTTGAACGAACGTTGAAATTATTGTCTGAAACTTGTAGGTACCTACCTATCGAGCTACTAGAAACATTTATGGAAAATTAATTAAAAAAGTCAAACTTTGACACGCTAAGTACCTAGCACATTGCGCTTGTAGGTACCTAGGTACAGCTGTGATATAATTTAATGGCACGGCTGCAATTATCAAATCGGCGATATCAAGTCATCGAGACATGAAAGCGCCCTGAAATATCCAAAATCCGCCTGTTTGATAGTTGTAGCCGTGCCAATAAATTATATCACAACTGTACCTACCTCTTTTGCGAAGCCGACTTTGTAAAATCAAGTACAGAGCAAGGGCTACGCTAATGCACGTATATCGCACAACAAGAAGAGGAAACTTTTGGCGAATGGTGCAGCCATAAATTATGGGTGCAAGCTGTCTGTGTTTCTGTCACCTGAATCGATGAATCCTCATTGCTCAAAACTATCGATGAGAAGATTACTTCAGTCTACCGCGACGCCACCTATCGGTCACTAGATTGCTGTGGTGTCTGTGAAGCTGAAGCTTCCGTGAAATTTCACCCTGCCGAGGTGGCACCTCTATGCAGCGCATAATAGTCGCGTATGAATTTCGAAATTGTAGTTCCGTTGATCGGATGTATTGTCTAAAAAACACAAAACTTTTTTATTTTCTGTGTACAATACGGTAGTATTGATCAAGGGCCACATTCCTCTTCATTGGTTTTGATGAAACTCGATAGTATATCAAGGTTACAAGCATATTTTACCTTTTTTGCGTTGTTACGAAAAAACTATTTGTTCAAAATTAACAAAAAAAAATTGTTTTTACATAAAAAGCACACTTTCCCAGCGAAAAAAAAAATAAAAATATTCCACGTTAAAATAGACATGGAAACCTACAGAAAAGCTGTGTTTTTTGGATTTTTTCAATGTTACTAAAAAAATACTTCGTGGAATTTCATGAAAAAAATATATATTGTGAGAAATCACTTCGTACGCAATATACATTTATTTCAGCATTTTTGAACAAAAATTACCAAAAATAGAGGGTTGAACTTAAACCTTAAGGAAAAAATATCTGCCGCCCGCTCGATCGATGTTGTTTTGGTTGTTTTCACACCTTTAATTTGTAAAATACTGACTTTTAGAGAAAAAAAATCGTATCGCATATAACGTTAGTATTTAAAAATTGTATTCAATTTCATGCTCTATGAATTTAGTACACGTAGAACAATTTCTTGTATGAAAAAACTACCGATTTGGCCAATATCCCATGTAAAAATAAAAACTTGCACGAATCGTTTGAATTGCCGCCTTTCCAGCAAAATTGCTGCTGCGCACTTTCGACCACTCCATATAGGTACTAGAATCCCCTATCAGAATTCTGCTGCAAAGAAAGCTGCAGCCTTTGCTGCTCAATGTAGGGCCAGCATAACAGATGGATTTCACTCCAAAGAAGACGATTCCGCTGTCGGAGCCGGGTTTTTTCAACTATTTCTTCTGATTTTCTAACCTCAAAAGTTTCACCGCATACGGAACAATTACCGCGGGGATATTATTCCGTATACGGTGAAACGCCAAAAAGGCATCAATTTTGGTGGGAAATGACACTCATAGTTAGATTTCACTTTAAAGAACGTGATTCCAATGTCGGAAAGATGCAAGAGTTTTCTTTTTTTAGTTTAAACGTTCACTTTTTACAACTCATAATAATTACCCGCCGCCACTGAATATGTGTCATATGTCAACAAAACAAAAGCAGAATCAAAGCAACTCCAACTCCCTACCCACTGGCGCCGCAGGTCTAAAAAGAAGGAGCATACTTGAGGCGACTGGAAGAGTTCAACAAAAATAATGAATTCTTGTATTAATATAACAATAAGAGACCATTTATCACCTAATTCACGAAATTTTTTCAATTTCAGCCGTTCTGTCAACTATCATCTGTCAGACTTTGACGTATGGCCTCGCGTAAAACAGTGGCGCACTATAGGCCGGATTTAACAGATTTCTTGACTTATAAAATGAAATTCGATGGAAAGCGAATGAGAAGTGCCGCTCCGACAACAGAACTGTGTTTTTTTAAGTAAAATCTACAAATGAGTGTCGTTTCCTACTAAAATTGATGCATTTTTGGCGTTACACCGTATACGGAATAATATCCCCGCGGTAATTGTTCCGTATGCGGTGAAACTTTTGAGGTTAGAAAATCAAAAGAAATAGTTGAAAAAACCCGGCTCCGACAGCGGAATCGTGTTCTTTGGAGTGAAGTCTATCTGTTAGAGTCTTTTTCCCCGAAAAAAAAAACGAATTCTTGGCGTTTCACCGCATATGGAACAATTACCGAAATCACATGCGCGAAAGTGAGTACCACTAACAACTTAGGTCAGAATAGGCGATTTACATTTAAAAAACGCCACCTGGTGTAGAGCTCGGCACTTGATCGTAGAGGAATCTTTTGAGAGGAACACATACTCCGACGTCTATAGTAGCATTATAGTAGCCTAGGTGGGCACTAGTGGATACCTGCAATACCCACATCATTGACATGGAAATTTGACAAGTAGAAATAATGTGAAAAGGGGTTTGCATTTGTGTCTCTTATTTCGTATTATGGTTAGCGTATTCAGCAAGCTTGTAGTGGATCTAGCTCCAGAGGTGCGCAGCTGAAAGACTACGCCCTTAGCAATGCACTACATTATGGTTGCGGTAAAAAAGGCAACTTTTGCGTCCCGAACACAAAGGTAGCTACGGCGAGCTTATCAGAATGAAAAATGCGGATCTCCAGCTGAAGTCCGAGCAGAAAATCTCTAGAAAATTGCGAGGAAAAAAGGTAGGTGGTGGTTGACTCCGGCCAGCCCGAGGTGACTTTTTCTTGGCTGGCAGGCTGGCTTCTTGTGTGTTTCCCTCCGTGCGGATGTGACAGTCTGTTGCTCTTTCTTGGGCGGAAGCTATGGATTATTTTTATTTAGAGAAAGGTCTGCGACGACGCTGGTCATCAACATGGGGGCCAATAAAGAGCCTACGGGGTCCCAAGGGTTCTCAGGACCAAAAGTTTGCTTGTAGTTGCTGCACAAGACAGCAAAGTGACAGTTTTGACGTGCCACCAATCGACCTGATAGCCGCCGTTGCCCGCGGCAACTTACACCTCTTCTGCAATTAATTTCCTAAAACGTCCTCTACGAATGGGCCATTTTCTCCAATAAGGCCAATCGCCTATACTTAGTCCAGGTTGTAAAAGGAAGGCACCTAATATATCGCAAGAATTTTCATCGCCGTTTTTGCTAGTTTCCATGTGCGATGAAGTTTGGTGTCATAGTTGTCTTCCAGAATGTCAATGTCAATCAATAATGGCTAAATTGTCCAAGCGTTGGAATAAGTTGTGATGTTGTATGACCAACTTCAACTTTTCTACTTATTTACCTCTCACCTGTTTCTTGTTTATTCATCAACCTATTTCCCACTCAGCAAGAAAACATCTCTGTGACATCACTTAGATGTCCAAGTCACAACTGCGATGTTTACAAAAAAGTCTCTGCGATGTTAAGTGGACATCTCTGTTACTTCTTATGTCCGGGTAATTAGAACATGAATGAGATATCTCAAAGATGTTCAAATGTGACATACTATCCACATCGCTATTCCACATCTCGTAGATATCACTTTTTGACGTACATGATACGTCGCATTTTGAATGTGTATTTTTGAATAAAAATTAATTTTTCACTACTTTTCAACATAGTTTTATGTCACAGGAGGTTCCGCACCTATTTTTACTAATTGTTACAATCTATACAGCACGTTTTTTTCCTAAGAAAAGTTCTTCTATGGCGTCCTACGCAGGATTCGAACCTGGATCCCCACAGGTGATGGTTAGAGGCACTGCTGCCGATTCGTCTAAGCTACCAACTTGTCTACTACAGTATATTTAAACAGCGCACTTGATGTTCAAGGATGTTTCTCCGAATATTTCATTAGGACTCCAAACGATACACCGAGCCCAAAAAGCCTCGCTGGGGCTCAAAACGTTACAGCAAGGCACAAGGGACTCCGTTGGGGCCCTGGACATTACAATAAGACATGAACGGGAGTCATCAAAGTATTCGAAAGCACAATAAAACAAAAAGGGGCCTCCGAATAACGCAAAAGCAGACACAAGGGTTCACTAAACGTGCGAAAGTCACGACAAAATGCAAGAAGGCCCAGTAGGCTTTCGAAGAACACACGGAGACACAAACGGGGCACACTAGTTCCGAAAGCCACAAGCACAAGAAGACACAAAAGTTGTTCCAAATGACACTTGAAGACATAAGAGGGCCCGCAGGGCCTCACTCTAAACATGAAGACATAAGGCTGTTCTGGCATCACACACATGGAATAGAGGACAAAACTATTTATTAAATATTTTCCGACACACAGAGCTTAACGATGACAGCCCGTGAAATTTGAAAAATATCTCAGTGACTACATCTCATTGACGTCAGTGAGATGTTACACTTCGGCAAGTTGAAAGCAGTAACAATGTGATGTCCGGTAGATGTCTCATGTGTGATGTTCAATTTAAGTTCATTTCGAAACATCTCTCAGACATTACATCGTATAACATCGCGGATGAACATCACAGAGATGTGGAAGTAACGTTTATTGTGATGTTATTTTGTGACATGATTGAGATCATCTCATTTATGAAACATGACATGCTATGCTGAGTGGGTTATCTCTTATTTGTTTCTTGTTTATTCACCTACACCATCAATTATCATTTGTGTCTTGTTTATTTATCTACTTGTTTACCGATCATTTCTTTATTGTTTACTTATCTATCAATTTGACTTCTTTGGTTTGTTAAGTGTAAATTAATTGCTGAGCATGAAGTTTTCTCCAAAGCGCAAGTGAGCGAGTTTCCTTTTGTTGTTATGTAAATAACTTGTAAACGAAACAAACATTCAAAGGGGTTCAAGCATCGATTCACGCTGACTTGATCAATGCATTACTGGAGTGACTTCTCTGTCTCTTCATCATGACTCATACACACTCGACTCTTGTTCAGATCATTTGGGAAGGAATTTTTCAGCAATCAACTAAGCTATACGCATGGGTTTCTTTAACGTGTTCTTCCCATGTGTGCCTGTCAGCGAATACCGCACTTCTCCTTTGTGATCAAATTGACAGTTTGACATGTTTCATGATTGCTTGTTTTGTTTTGTTAATCTGATTTTGTGTTCATTTCATTCTTGTAAATTCCTGCATTGTCTAAATAATTTGTAATGATTTTTCTTGTTATGTGTTTTGTTGTTCTTTATCATGTTGTGTCATTTTATCACTGTCAATTTCTTTTTGTGAGGTGTTTTGAGAGAAGAAACAAATTCATTTAAAACTTTGCAATTGATTTTCAATAAAAGTTCATTTTGCTTGGATTTCATCCGCGTTTCATTAAAGAATTCAACTTCATCCCCAAGGACACATTCTCATCTAGATCGAGTAAGAACTCACACAACGTACGTAAAAACTAAACGACGTGGGGAAGGGAAGGAACAACGACGATCACTGCCAACATCAAAAAGAGGGTTACACACTAGGTAGGTACAGCTTTTCTAAGATTTTGATATCAATTTGACAAGAAACATAACTTTACTTTTGGAGAAGCCAGTTTCACACCAGGTAGAAAGGCGGCAAGCCTTCAATTCTGAAGCGGAAAATTTGCCCAGCCAACTAGAAACACAGTAGAAGTGAACCTACTACCTATGAGGAGCGTGCATGACCTTCAGCTATCAAGACGTAGGACACACAGAGACAGAGCCCATAGTGGTGAAAATGAGAATCACTTTGTGAACTGGCAGAGTCGAGGGAATGCTTCGGGTGTTCGCATTACGCCGGCGTACTTCTTATGTACATTAGGGAATATACCACCGAAAGCTTCACTTTACGCTCGTGCTATACGCGGCGCTACTTGTCTCGCACATAGCTTACCTTTGAGCGGTAACTACTTTACCGACTTAGCCACCCAGCTGTATATACCATACCGCCTCCCTTGACCCTTCCCCAACAGGAACCCCTGTCAGAAAGTGAAAAAGAACCTGGTTTGTTGTAAGGCTGAAAGTGATAAAGAACTACCTCGAGAACCACTATCTACAAAATGTGAGCTATTAATCAATACTTTCCGGTTCTACTTCAAATTGATACTTATTTCTTGCAATATTTTCAGGTTAGATCCACTTGACATTGACAGATATCGTTGTGCGCAATGTTCGCACCATGCTGCATCAGCGCTTGAACTCGACCAGCCCGTAAAGAAAAACCACAAAAACGTTCACGCGTCCGAACTGTTCCGCGTCATTCTCGAACCGCAGCAATTTCCTTGCATATGCTGTGACTACAAAAGCCACTACCAGTTCGACGTGTACGAACACTGTAAACAAGCACACATTCCAAATCTCTGCATTCCAAAGACCGAAGACAAGGAAAATATTATTATGTCGTTCTGTGAGAAATTTGTGGGATACCGGTGCGATTACTGCGAGTACAAGTCTGCTTCGAGCTTATGTCTTGTGAGACATCACGATTTGTGTACAAAGGCGTCACTAACGTTTCTACGGGCTCAGCAGTTCAAACTTGAGTTCGTAGGTGTGGAATCTCTAGAGTTGAACGGGGCTGATGCGAAAACATCCAAAGCCGTTGGAGCAATCGAATCAAATTCGTCGACTCATAATTCAATAAGTGGAAAAATCCCTAGGTTTAAATGTAGCCACTGTTCGTACCGAGCTACACAAAGGGGTAATCTGAAAAGGCACATGTTGCGCCATGCTGCGAACGAAAACATCAACTGGTTTCAGTGCGACTATTGTCCGTACCGAGCCAGACAAAATAAGGCAAATCTGAAAAGACACATGTTGCAGCATAAAACCAACGAAGAAATCAGTTGGTTCAAGTGTAACATCTGCTCGTTCCAAACTAAAGAAAAGTCATATTTGAAGCCGCACATGTTGCAACATGCAACCAACGAAGAAATCACTTGGTTTCACTGCGACCATTGCTCGTACCGAACCAAACGAAAGAAAAATCTGGGACAACACATGTTGCAACATGCCCCCGATGAAGAAACCAGTTGGCTTCAGTGCAGCAATTGTTCGTACCGATCCAAACGGAAAAGAAATCTAAAAAAACACATGTTGCAGCATGCAACCAGTGAAGAAATCAAGTGGTTTCAGTGCAACAGTTGCTCGTTTCGAGCCAAAGAAAACGGAAGTCTGAAAAGACACATGTTGCAACATGTGGCCTTTGAAGAAATCGTTTGGTTCCAGTGCGACGGCTGCTCATTTCGAACCAAACGAAGGGAAAATCTTAAAGCACACATGTTGCAACATGCAACAAATGAAGAAATCAGCTGGTTTCAGTGCGACAGTTGCTCGTACCGAGCTAAAGAGAAGAGAAGTCTGAAAAGACACGTCATGTTTCAACATGCAGCCAAAGAAGAAATCCCTTGGTTCCAGTGCAACAGCTGCCCGTTCCGAACCAAACTGAAGGGAAACCTGAACAGACATATGTTGCGACATCTAAAAACGATCGTGTCGACTGGTTCGAATGCAACATCTGTTCGTGCCGAGCTAAATACATGTCCAATTTGAAAAACATGTCGTTACTTGTATGCGAAAATTCGATGTAACTCTAGTAAACTTGACAGGAAGACCAAGGAATATCTAATTTTAAATATTCGCATTGCAGTTACAGAACGGCTTTCATCGCCGACTCCTTGAAACACTGCCTTCGCCCAAATCCGCCTGCAACCGCCCATTTGGTCCATAAGAATGTCTTCATTTGTTCTCAGTACTATAATTGTACCAAAACTACTCCGTCAACAAAATCACAATATTTCAAAGAACAATGAACAAATAAAAGAATGTGGAAAATAGTTCCAGTTGTACATTTATTTGACGTAATTTATAAGATGTCCTGCTCGACGCCTAACAAGCGTGTTCATCGAATGAACCCGCAGATACAGTGTGCCGTTCACCTGGACCAAGTATTTGTCTTCCACCCTTGCTTCCACCTTCCTGGACGTTTCTCTTCAATCACCAGCGTGCACCGTATCCGTCGTCACTTTCTCAGCTTTGTGGAATCACTGGGTCGCCGACAGTACTTTGCCACATGTCCGTTGTTTCTACAGCGATAGCACAGGACCTGTCTGCCTTCATTTCGCACTGGTAGCCTTTTACTTTTTACCGCCAGTCTACTGGTGAGCTTCCCTTTCTTCACGGGTCGATTTGGTATGGTCCAGATTGGTCTTTGTTGGATCGATCTCTTAGGTGTTCTTTGACCTTACCAAACTTGATTGTACAGGGTGGTCCATTCTAGCGTAATTATCCCATAGCGGTCTTACCGTTCAAGATAGAGAAAAAGATGTAAGAAAGAAGTTATATGGTTTGATGAGACCTATAACCTAAAATTATTTTCAGCTATACAGGGTGTCCCATTTTGACGGGATCAACAAAACGTCAATTTTTTTAAATGGGACACCCTATATTTTTTTGCATTTTCGGATTTAGCTTTTTCAACTGTCTTATGCCTGTATTTTTGTTTGCCAATTGTGTGGCAGTGCTACCAACTAAAAATTAAAAACTGAAAAAAATTGCATTTCCACAGTTATCTTGAAAAAATCGTAGCAGCCTTGCTTTCCAAAACTAAGAGATGAAACTTGACATGGTGATAGTCAAGTTAAAGACCAATATCCCAATGTCAAAAAATTGCGATTTCTTGATACAAGGCGTTCACAAAAAAAAATCAAACTTTATAATTTTCAAAGTCTCATAACTCATTTTTTTCAATTAGGCATGCCCCTAATTTTATAACGTTATCTGATAGCGTTTTTTATTCTCTTTCATTTTTACTGGGGATACCCTACCCTTAAACTTCATTTTTTTCGAGATAATCGGAAATTTTCACAAAATTTGTGATTTTTTATTTTTTTCTTCACAAATTGAGTTGGCCGTGATGAATGACAGACAAGCCAAATAGTACGCAACTCTCAGTTAGTCAGTCTAAATATTGTCGAACAAAGAAAAATGACTTTACGCGAGAGAAAATGATATTCTGGTAATGATCCCGATATCTAGGATCCCAATTTGTTTTTTTCTGCGTTGAAGCCATTTTCTTTTGTTCGATGATATTCAGACTGACTAATTGAGCGTTGCGTACTATTTGACTTGTCTGTCATTCATCACGGCCAACTCAATTTGTGAAAAAAAATAAAAAAATCACAAATTTTGTGAAAATTTCCGGTTATCTCGAAAAAAATGAAGTTCAAGGGTAAGGTACCCCTGGTGAAAATGAAAGAGGATAAAAAAGCTAGCAGATAACGTTATAAAATTAGGGGCATGCTATTTGAAAAAAACGAGTTATGAGACTTTGAAAATTATAAAGTTTGATTTTTTTTGTGAACGCCCTGTATCAAGAAATCGCAAATTTTTGACATTGGTATATTGGTCTGTGACTTGACTATCATCATGTCAAGTTTCATTTCTTAGTTTTGAAAAGCAAGGCCGCTACAATTTTTTCAAGATAACTGTGGAAATGCGATTTTTTTCAGTTTTTAATTTTTAGTTGGTAGCACTGCCACACAATTCAAAAACAAAAATACAGGCATGAGACAGTTTAAGAAGCTGAATCCGAAAATGCAAAAAAATATAGGGTGTTCCATTTGAAAAAATTGACGTTTTGTTGATCCCGTCAAAATGGGACACCCTGTATAGCTGAAAATAATTTTAGGTTATAGGTCTCATCAAACCATATAACTTCTTCCTCACATCTTTTTCTTTATCTTGAAGGGTAAGACCGCTATGGGATAGTTACGCTAGGATGGACCACCCTGTATGTCGTGGCGGCACAAGACTTATCTGTATCTGCATGTGTTTTGGTCATGACATGAACAAGTACCGAATGCTAGCTGTCTCGATCATGAACCTACGGCAACTTTGACCAATTTCCGGAACGCTTCGTGGTAGATAAACGATTTTATAAGGTTGAAATCATGCAGGAAGACTACGGGTGATATGAACTATCCACTCGATCAATTTCAATTGAGAAGTACCATCTTTGCCGTCTTCGGACAATATACCTATCGAATGTGTTGAAAGATTTTGCGAAAATGGTTTTTGGGTCATTGTTATCTCTTAGATCACGCAACTCTGTAATCTTGTGGACTATGTCTTTGCCTGTTTGTGGACTTGAAGAAGACTTTTCAAGCTTGCTTCTCAAAAAATTTCAAGAAAATCTGTTGGCAGACTCGTTGGTGCCAATAATACTTTGAAATAGTGTGTAACGGCTATTTTTCCGGCCAGTAGGTATTGGGTGCTTTCCACCTAGACGGTAGGTACAAATACCACCAGACGGAACATGTTCCACGATTTGGCACATCTAGATGGAAAGCACCGGCATCGTTGACCGACGCGACATCTCTGGTTAGGAGGCGACAGATGACATATGTAATTCAGAAATGAAGAAATGGCAGCGTAAATCGTAATCGATCGTACGTAGGTACCACGTACCTAATCCCTGCAGAGAAATGAAATAAAATATGACAACGGAGTGCTGAATGGCAGCTGACGGTACGTCATTTCTCTGATAATTGCAAGAACAAAAGAGTGGAAAAATACGTTATAATAAAATTTAGATTAACTACGTGATAGTATCACAAAGTTAAGTGGGGAGGAGGACTTTGGTACGAGTTACTATCACGTAGTAAAGTGGAGAGGGAGTTTACTACGAGATAGTAACACGAAATTAAATCGGGAGGGGACTTTAGTACGAGTTACTATCACGTAGTAAACTTTAGTACGACTTACTATCACGTAGTAAAGTGGAGAGGGAGTTTACTACGTGATAGTAGCTCGTACTAAAGTCCCCTCCCCAAATAATTTCGTGTTACTATCTCGTAGTAAACTCCCACTCCACTTTATTTCGTGATAGTAAGTCGTACTTAAGTTTACTACGTGATAGCAACTCGTACTAAAGTTTACTACGTAATAGTAACTCTCGTAGTAACTCGTACTAAAGTTCACTACGTGATAGTAACTTGTACTAAAGTCCCCCTCCCCACTTTGTGATACTATCACGTAGTTAATCCAAATTTTATTATAATAAATAATACCTATGTCCCTTCAGCAGCTTCGTAGAAAAAGGACACACTTCAGTACTTCAGATTTTTTTCTGATTGAATATCTACCACCATGGTCGACGCCATCATTATGTGCGCAGTGTTCATATCGACAGCAATCACAGGAAATAGGTACCTACCTTAGTAGGTAGGTAAATCGAAAGGCTCCTTGTCATGATAATTTCAGAGTTCAGTTAACGAGATTGCTAGTGAATCACAGGATAGTCAACAATCGACGAATAGGATGCCTATGTTAACTTGCGATCTCTAATCTACCAAGGCTGAGCGGTTTACAGGTTACTACACTACCGACTACCCGTTCAGCTGAATATGACATTCCCCGTCCCTTGACCCGTTGTGAAGGCAGAGAGATGTAGGTACGTGAATCTCGACTTTCTCACTGAAAAAAATTGAGGAATTGTCCACAAAAGCATCACCATCTACAACATGTGAGTTATCAATCAATACTTTTCGGTTTTTCATTGAATAATCAGTAATTACTTATTTCTTGTCATTTTCAGGTTAGATCCACTCGAAGTTTTTGGCAGCTATAACTGTTTGCAATGTTCGCATCATGCAGCATCAGTGCTTCAACTCAACCACCACGTCCGAGAAATTCACAGAAATGTTCACTCGGCCGGACTGTTCCACGCCATTGCCGGACCAGAGCAGCTGTCTTGCACCTGCTGCGACTTCAAGAGCCACTATCAGTTCGAATTGTACGAACACTGCAAACAAGCACATAATCCGAGAACCGAAGGAAATGATAATATGTCGTTCCGTGAGGAATTTGTTGGATATCGGTGCGATTACTGCGGGTTCAAGTCTGATTCGAGCTTGTGTCGTGTAAGGCATCACAGTTTGTGTACAAAAGCGTCTTCAACACTTCCTCGGGCCCCACCCGTAGAAGAGTTCAAACTCGAGTTCATAGCTGTGACATCCTTGGAGTTGAATTGGGCTGATGCGAAAACATTCAAAGACATTGGAGCAGTGGAATCAAATACGTCGACTTGTGATTCAGGAAGTGAAAATTTAGCTAGGTTTAAATGTACCGATTGTTCGTACCGAGCCAAACGAAAGTTTGCTTTGAAAAGGCATATGTTGCGCCATGCCGCCAGCGATGAAATAAACTGGTTTCAGTGCAACAACTGTTCGTACCGAACCAAACTGAGCTGTAATCTGAAAACGCACATGTTGCAACATGCAGCCAATGAAGAAATCAATTGGTTCCAGTGCAAATATTGTTCTTACCGCAGTAAGCAAAAGGGCCATCTGAAAGAGCACATGTTGCGACACCATGAAGAAATCATTGATTTTCGGTGTAACAGCTGCTCGTTCCAAACTAAACAAGAGGCAGATTTGAAAACACACATGTTGCAACATGCAGCCAATGAAACTGATTGGCTTCAGTGCAACAACTGCTCTTACCAAACCAAAGTTAGTCGAAATCTGAAAAGACACATGTTGCGACATGCAGCCAATAACGATGAAATCATTTGGCTTCAGTGCAGCAGCTGCTCTTATCAAACCAAAGTGAAGAGAAATCTGAAAAGACACATGTTGCAACATGCAACCAATGAAGAAATAAACTGGTTCCAGTGCAACATTTGCTCTTACCGATGCAAACAGAAGGGAAATCTGAATGAACACATGCTGCAACATTCAACCAATGAAGAAATCAATTGGCTTCGGTGCACGCACTGCTCTTATCAAACCAAGAGAAAGAAGAATCTGAAGAATCACATGTTGCAACATGCGACAAACGAAGAAATCAACTGGCTCCAGTGCACCGACTGTTCTTACCGAACTAAAACAAAGGCATGCATGAAAATGCACATGGTGCGACATGCGGCGAGCACAGAAATAAATTGGTTCCTGTGTGAGATTTGCTCGTTCCGAACCAAACGAAAGAAAAATCTGAACGTGCACATGCTGCGACATGCTCCAGACGAAGAGATCAATTGGTTCCAGTGCAACTACTGCTCGTACCGGACCAAACTGCAGGGACCTTTGACAAGACACATGTTGCGACATCAAAAAACGGAGGTATCAACTGGTTCAGTTGCAACCTCTGTTCTCACCGAGCTTACCGACTTCAATACAAGTCTAATTTGAGCAAGCATGTCGTTACCGTTACCTACGCGAAAACTTCGTAACCGCAGTTTACAGAACCAAAAGAATTGTGAGATAGAAACCCAAAGGTAGCCTCCTGGCGCAGTTAACCACAGTTTCATTTCCTTGAATTCGCATTATAATGTAGCTGTAGACTAACTGTACCTACAATCATGAGAAAACTCCGAAATTTTCATCATAGCTGAAATTTATCTGTAGAGTAATAAAGTCATTAAAATAGGTCTTCCTTCTTGCTACACATTGAACTTTGTTTTTCAGCCTGGTGTCTCTAGGTGAACAGGACAAGACATTTTTGGTTCACTTTACCATAAGCATCGCTGAAGAAAATTGAAGAACCTTTTCATGCTGGCCGCAATATTGGTTGAAAAATACGTTCTGCGGACAGTCATAGCTTGAGAAGCACACAACTCTTGGAGTGGGCTCATTGGAAAACTGCAAAACAGTTCTAGATATTTCTTCATTTCCAAATTTAAAAAAAAATACAGAATTTTAACTTAGGTATTTTGCAAATGCAAAACTTTCTTGGCATGATTCGTTATTGATGAATTCTCTCAACCAGATCCAGTGGCGTAGACTTCCCTTTTTTCCGCCCCCATTTTCTACGTCACTGGAAATTTTTTGAGAACCCACTTTTTTTATCATCAACTCATAGAAACCGCTGACGGCAACCGAACGACCTGCCGACAGATTCTGTGAAAACCAAACGTCGGATTTTGGCGGGGTATTTTTTTTAATTTTTGCAAACGAACCGCATTTCAAGTTGAATGTGAGAATTTTCCAAAACTTTTGCTGAATTTGTCAAGATTTTTCGAAATTTCATAATTCATTTAAATTTTACAAGGGAACCGATGTTCGAATAATCCATTCCCAATACCTTGATACGTTTTCGCGGCAAAAACTCGGCTTTTCAGGGAGAATTTCGAGAAATTTGGTGTGAAATGCCGACCGAGGGGTTTCGGGGACCTAGTGTCGTCCGGTGCGGGCCATGCGGTGGCGTTTTTCTTCAAATTTCGCCGTATAATTGATCAAATTCGACCACTGCACGGCCAAAGTGACAGGAACGTTGACGCTCTGGGGAAACTCAACACTTCGGGGCATTTGAACAGTGTTTTTGGAGAAAATGTACCGTGTCAGCGACTTAGCGTGCGAAATTGAATTTTGGTCTCGAGGTGACTTTTTAGCGTCCACCAGACACCACGAACCCAACATCCTCTTCAAATTCGTCGGCGCTTTGATCAAAAATTCACGGGCCTGCCCAGATGTTGACAAAAACAGACAAGTTGAGGTAGCAAAACACGTCTGGAGGGTACTCACAATTTATTTGCGATCTTTAGCGGCTTCACATTTCGAGAAAGGGGCCTTTTCGGTCCTCCAGAGCACGAAAAATGATAAGAAGATAGAAGTTGAATAACGACCAAAATAAACGGGGATTTTTCTTGAATTTCTGACACGGTATGTTCAAAGTGTTGCTGATCAACTATTTTTTGCGTATCAACTTCTAAAATCTGGCGTTCACCCTCCAATAAATTATGAACTTCTGCTCTGCGCTACTGGAAAAGAATTGTTTCTGGTTGAGTTAAAATGAATTTCTACTATTTGAGCACTATATCTAGGAAAAGGTGATACACGATACATATTTATCCCTTATGTCTACCCACCCTTACCTTTATAACACCTATACCCTGGTAGTTTTTTTCAGAAATGATTGGTTCAACTCATTCAACTAGAAAATGTGCAACGAGTACTTCCACTGCCAATTTGGGAGAAACTATTAGGGTATAGGGGCTATAGGGGTAAGGGGTGGACATAAGAGATCAATATGGACCAACTTTTTCCAACACATAACATGTTACAGTCGTAGAAACTTATTTCAACTTATCAAGAAACAATTTATGTCTAATAGGGCAGAGCAGAAGTTGATTATTCAGTGGAGGGTGAACGTCAGATTTTAGGGATTGGTTCGCAAGAAATAATGGATCAGCATCACTTTGAACATACCGTGTCAGAAATTAAAAAAAATTCAATGTTTATTTTGGTCGTTATTCAACTTTGAATTTTCAGTCATTTTTCGAAATGCTAGGGGTGGTTCTAAAAATAGGGGTCTGAGAGATATTGACCAGCTCAAAGTTATGGCAAGTATAAGCCTAGAACCACCTCTTGGCATCAAAATAGATCAACCTTTTGCTCATTGAAGCCCCAAATTGCAATAAATTACTTCTGTGACTACCGGCATTCCACCTCCTTTAGAGGGTGAACCGTTGAGTTTAGAGGATTTGCGCAATGATAAAGTTTGATCACTTCAACACGGGCTACAACATATCAATGTTTGAGCCTAATCCCACGGGGAGCCAAATCCCATAAGGAATGTGCGGGGTCCTTTGGCCACACTTATCCACGATGGATTTCCGGACGAAAAAAATTAAATGAATGCTAATTTGAGAATTTATTGGCCATTCCGTGATGAGCTCTCAACAAACGATAGCATCATTTTCAAAAATGAACGAGTTGTAGTTCCAGCAACATTACGCAGAGAAATGCTAAAGCTTCTGCACAAAACACACTTGGGAAAAGAAGAAACAAAGTTGCGAGCCAGAGACTTTTTTTTGGCCTGGAATGAGCAATGACATCGACAATTTAATCGATAACTGTAAGATCTGTTTGAGTTTTAAAAATGAAAATCAAAAGGAACCACTAATACCACATAAAATACCAAATATTACTTGGGAAAAATTGCCGTTGAAATGTCCGATACGGACAAAGGAAAATACGTAATAGCGATCGACTATTTTCCCAAATTTCTGGAAGTCCGGCAAATCAAGAATAGCAATTTTGCCGAAATATCAACATTTCTTGAAGAAATATTCTGCATACATGGAATCCCTTCCATTGTTATGACGGATAATGGGCCGCCTTTCAATGGGCATAATTTCGAAGAATAGGCTACTGGACATCAATCGCATTTCAGTATAAAAGTATCATAAACCTGATAAATATCTGAATGACGAATTTGTAGTTTGATAAGTTTTTCGAAATATGATTTCATTTCGGTAAAAAATCATTTTGAAAGTGGAGTTATTCAAATCAGGAATAATATGCTACGTCACAGCTTGAAAGTGGGCTAGAAGGTGGGAGGGAGGAAGGAGAGGGGAACGCATTTGACATTCGACCGAAGCATTTTTTCTGGATCTATTACGTAGTGGTGTAATTTCACGTGCGAGCACAACTTTATCACAAGGAACTTATTTTTGATGCCATTGCATATGGAGTTATCAAGTATTATGAAGCGAAATTGTATTAAAAAAACTAGATTATTTGACGTGGGGTTGACATAATGGCATGCGACACTCGCAGTACTACCACTCATATGGCACTAATAACACTGTTGTGACATTAATCCGAAGCTTGCACGAGCAAAAATAAGTGAATTTTAAGGAAGAATCGACCAAAATGTGAGGTCAAACCATAGCACTCCAGCATTTCATTGTATTTTTTTGGTATAAATCAGTTCAAAACGAGAAGGTGTTCTTCAGTCATTGAATGGCCAACTAGAGTTTCTATTGGCTCTTCAAAATGTGACGTCACGCACTTGCCGCGTCATTCAAACAGACAAATCTTTTTCATGCTTTTTTTATATGTACAAAAACTTTTTTAAACAAAATCATCTTGCCAATGCAACAATTTTAGGAGGATCTTTCATAAAAAGAAATAAAAAAAACCATGTCCACTAGCCTATTCAGTAAACATTGGTGTTTCACACATAGAACATCAAGTCTCCATTATCCGAATTCGAATGGACAGGTAGAAAGGGCCGTGGGTACGGTGAAAAGGACAATAAAGAAAGCGGAATTGGCCGGTTCAGACATCCACTTGGCTATTCTTGAATTGATGAATAGGTACACCGCTATGGCACAAATTTCCAAGTCCGGCACAAATCTTATATAACAGAAGGTTGAGGACGACATTACCTCTAAATAGGCAATTGCTACGACCCAAACTAAATAACTATAATAAAATAAAGTCTGTACTTGAAAACCAACAATTCAAAACAGTCCAGTATTACAATAAAACAGCAAAAGAATTAAATCGTCTTCACCAAGGAGATAGCGCTTTAATTAAGAATTTCAGTAGAGAGGGAAAGTGGTTGAAAGGAACAGTGGTCAATGATAGAAATTGATATAAAAGGTCCTATGTAGTAGAGGTAGAAACCACGGGTAGAAAGGCTTATCATAAATAGAACGCACCTTACCTAATCGAAATTCAAAACAAGATCGAGCAAAATGAGAATGACGTATCCAGAACAAAAAGAAGTTGCACTAATAACGATACCTACTGTCCGTAACACAGATTGGAACTACTACTTACCTGGTGATCTCTCTCAGAATAATAGTCCTGTTACAAATTCACCCGAAAATAATATCAATGACGATTCATGTTCTAGTGTTCCATCTCTGAACACTCCAGTAATTAATTGTGATACCAACAGTAACAAGGCGCCAAATGTTATTGAAAATAGTTCCTCTTCGCCCCTTGGATCTATCGTAATCGTTGAGAATAGTAACTTTCATTATAGTGGTATACCCAACGCTTGCGCCAAATTTTGGCGTCAAATTCAAAATTTGCGAACAAATGCTACAAAATCGCAAGAAAAACCGCCACAAAGTTGAAAAATACGCGCCGCAGCGAACAGGGTAATAGGCTAGAGGTTAATACACACTAGTGATTACTTATTTTTCATCAAAAAGTCCGCATTGTTCATTTAATTATAAATAACTGCGTTTTACATTGATTGGATGTGCGTACGCAACCCATAATGCAACCCCCACCAACTCTATTTTCAGTTTGACAAGCAACGGCCGTGACTTCCCGCTGTTGTCTGCTGTCAACATCAACTATTTATTCGCCATTTTGAAGTTCGCTCCGAGTGTCGTACGTTTGTGAACAAGTGGGCCGCTATTCTTGAATCGTGTGAGAAAAGTCCCTGGGAATTTTATATAATCCGTAGGTACTTCACTTCTGTAGCGAAAGTTGCCCAAAAACCACGATTTTAGGCAACATTCGCTACATCAGTGTACTGCGGAATGTATTGTGTATGAATGTATTTAATCTATCCTTGGTGACCCGTTTCGGAGTGAAATTTTTCCGGTTACACAGCTTCACCCACCGTGCACATTGTCATATTCCTCGCAAGACTTTGCGTGTTTTTCAAATTTCTCCAGTGCCAAGTTTTTACGCTATTTTAAGCACGTTTTTGGGAATCGGATAAAGAAATACATATTTTTGTCATTATACCGACTATTACTGTGCCTATTCCCACGAGCACAATGTTTCACGGCCCCTTTCACTTGTTTTTCCATGATTTTTGGAAGGATAACACCGCTGATTTAGTTTCGAAAAAACTGATTTTTATACTTTGAAGAGCACAGGACCGCTATTCTTGAATCGTGTGGGAAAAGTCTTTGGGAGTAAAATACATTCCGCAGTACACTGATGTAGCGAGTGTTGCGAACTTTCGCTAGTCAAACTGAAAATAGAGTTGTTGGGGGTTGCATTATGGGTTGCGTACGCACATCCGACCAATGTAAAACGCAGTTATTTATAATTTAATGAACAATGCGGACTTTTTGATAAAAAATGAGTAATCACTAGTGTGTATTAACCTCTAGCCTATTACCCTGTTCGCTGCGGCGCGTATTTTTCAACTCTATGGCGGTTTTTCACGCCATTTTCTAGCATTTGTTCGCAAATTTTGTATTTGACGCCATTACTTCAGAAGACGAGTATGCGCGCTAATGGCGCGCTGGATAATGAAAGGTACTATTGTACGGAGAATGAAGTGCATTCATCGGTGCCTGATAGCAATAATATTGAAACAAGATCTGAAAGAAATGTTAAACCTGTAAATAGATTGAATATATAGACTAGGTAGGTTACAACTACCACTTTAGTAATTAGTTTAGAGCTAAGTGATTTTTGTACATATTGTAACTACCATTTTGGTTATAAGTTTAGAGCTAAGTAATTTTTATACATATTCTATGGAAAGGGAGATGTTGGGGTGTGCGCACCGAGGTGCGCACGCATATCTAAGCATGCTTGCTTGTACGCTACCAATAAACCGGCAGTCGATACCTAAGCACTACAGCATACACTCGTGTATTCATTATATCCTCACAGACATACAACACCGTCTGGTGGTATTTGTAGCGTCTAGGTGGAAAGTACCCAGTAAGCGCTTTGTGCGGATGAACGCAGCCATTATTGATTGACATTGACATATTGGAAGAAAACTAAAACACCAAACTTCATCGCAACATTTATTTCGCACATGGAAACTAGCAAGAACGGCGATGAAAATTCTTTCGATATATCGCAGATGAAGCCTAGGCTTTACCCCGCCTCCCTTTTACCACCGGACTAGAACCACGAACCCGACTGTCATGTGTCATGACTGTCATGTGTCATGACTGTCATGTGTCATGACTGTCATGTCAGTCCGTAAACATCGTACGGAAGAAGAAAAAAGCATCAGACTTGTTTTATAGAAAGAACATTATCCTGTATAAGTTTGAGAAAAAACAAGAGCATTGTACGACAAAACTGTACTACACAATGTGAGCTATCAATCAATGCTTTCTGGTGTTCCATAAAAAATTATTGTCCATTGAAATATTTAGGTTAGATCCACCAGAATTCGTTGACAAATATCATTGTGCGCAATGTTCGCATCAGACTGCATCGGTGCTTCAACTCGACCACCACGTACAGAGGACCCACAAAAACATTTACGCGGCCGAACTGTTCCACGCCATTGTCGAACCGGAGCAGTTCCCTTGCATCGGCTGCGACTACAAGAGCTACTATCAGTTCGAAGTGTATGAACATTGCAAACAAGCACACAATCCAAGGACCAAGCACAAGGAAAATGTTCCATTGTGTGAGGAATTTGTGGGATATTCGTGTCATCACTGCAGGCACAGGTTCGATTCAAGCTTGTGTCTTGTGAGACACCACGATTTGTGTACAAAGACGCCACCAACGGATTCAGGAGAAGAGCTTAATGGTGCGGAATCGCTGGAGCTGAATCGGGCTTATCGATTTAAATGTAACCACTGTTCGTACCGAGCTCAACGTAAGGCTAATCTTAAAAAGCACATGTTGCGACATGCTTCGATCACAGAACTCGAGACAGAAATCATTTGGTTCCAGTACAACGACTGCCCTTACCGAGCTGAACAAAAAGAACAACTGAACAGTCACATGTTGCAACATGCAACCAATGAAGAAATCAATGGGCTTCAGTGCCCCAGCTGTTCTTATCGAGCTAAACGAAAAGGATATCTAAAAAAACACATGTTGGTACATGCAACCAATGAAGAAATCAATTGGTTCCAGTGCAACAATTGTTCTTACCGAGCAAAACAAAAAGTATATTTGAAAAACCACATGTCGCAACATGCAGTCGATTGGTTTCAGTGCGGCCATTGCTCGTACCGAGCTACACAGAAGGACTACCTAGAGAAACACATGTTACAACATGATACAAGTGGAAATATCAACTGGTTCAAATGCAACCTCTGTTCGTACCGAGCTGAGAACATGTCAGTTTTTAAACAGCATATTGTTAACTGCATGTATGCAAAAACCTGGGCAAAAACCTCTTAGCTCAAGTGCATCTACACAGCAGGTGTACTATAAGCTGTCACTACCTACCTAATAATGGCAATTCCAGTTTTCAATCATGGAGGAGGTAGGTATATCGGTGTCAACAATGTTCATTCGACTTTGAACAGAAGTTTCAGCTAGAACACCATGTCCAAAGGACCCACAAAAATTACTTGTTGATTATGACTATGGAAGAAGTGATTCAATAAAGACTTCAAATGTTGAAAATGATGGATTTTAAAAATTTCTATTGCAAATTATAGGTACCTACCTATTTGATTTTAATTTTTGAAAATTTAAAAACTAGATAGCAACGGCAATACATCTTTCTTCAAGAAAGTCGCATGTCAAATTTGAACTTTCGATTTTCAAAAAAAAATGGTACAAAAAATGATTTCTATCAATTCACTTTTTCATGTCTACGGGAAATCATTTTTGGTACCTTTTTTTTAACAATAGAAAGTTCAAATTTTGCATGCGACTCTCTTGAAGAAATATGTATTGCCGTTGATATCTAGTTATCAAATTTTCAAAGATCAAAATCCAAAATTTTCAATTTTTTTTGAAATTTTGAAAATTTGATAGCATCGCCCGTACATTTTCTCCTTGGAGGAGTTTCTACTGACGAAAAACAACTTTTTCAGTCTCATCAGAAACCCCTTCCAACGGACGCTATTTGTCTGGAAGTTTCATATCAATCGCCTGATAATGAGCGCATGCGCCCGGAATAACACGTTGACCGACGCGACATCTCTGGCCTGGAGGCGACAGATGACATTATGTCATTCAGAAATGAAGAAATGGCAGCGTAAATCGTAATCGATCGTGCGTAATCCCTGCAGAGAAATGAAATTAAACATGGATGCATGGATGGAACGACACATAGCGATACATATGACAACGGGGTGATGGATGACAGCTGACGGTACGTCATTTTCCGCAACCGTTTCAGGGGACGGCACAAATCCAGGTAAGAACACGTAGATGGAAAACACCGTTTGGAACCCGGACATGCGCAAATGGCAGGTGTAACAAACTTGGAGTTAGGTGGAAAGCACCCATTGTTACTGACGCAACAGCAGAGTCCCATCAGATAGAAAAATGTTGTTTTTCGAAGTAATGGGGCGTGCACATAGTGTCGCACATGCGCACCTATGAATTCTGTCGTCTGCCTGCCGCATCTTTGCTGCAAGTGTTCATATATCACGTCCTTCCCTGCGGCATGATATGAACACTCACAACACTCTGAATTGAAAAATGGAAGGATTGCTCTGCTCTGGGTGTATGTAATTGCCTTGTAACGGTACTTGCAGATTACCTAGCTAAATTCTAATATGTGCCGCTCCTGAAAAGTACAAAAATCTTGCCAAGATTTTCTTATACGAGTTTCAACTTTGATTAGGTACTGTTTGACTCCTACGCTAATATTGATGTGAACATTTGGAACAGTAGATGTGTTGAGAATTTGATTCCCAGCCCGCCTTGTTAGGACAATTAGAGCATGAAATTACCATGCAAGGTCCTTCTGCAGTATAGGATTGAAGAGCAAGCTGCTTTTCTAAGCAAATATCTTTTTGATTTGGTATAACCTTAAAAACATAATATCGAAACACAGATGGCATATTTCTCTGTTGTTTCTAACTTGGAGGCAGGGCCGCGATGTTATACATATATCAACAGAATGTTGGCAACAGAGCATGTTGCACTTACAGAATCGATACCTACTTCCCTGTTGCTAACATTAACAGAGCTACAATATGTTATTCACAACATTTCCTTAACGAATCACCCCATAGAAATTCAAGGTGCGTTCAGTCAGCTTATTTAACCGCAAGTTTTAATTTTAGTCGCAAGCGCAGCGACGCCCATTGGCTCTTACGAACCAACCTCCTCAGAACAGCCAATTAGGCATTTCCACATGACGTCACGAGCTCGTCAGTGTTGCCAACCCAGTTGAATTTAAAACCTCAAAAAAGTGTTCGGGAACAACCCGCGCCGCTATGATTGGAAAAAAGTACTTTTTGAGATTTTGGATACAGTAGGAAGCAAGTTTGTGCGTGATAATTGTTCACAAAACTCTGGCGCTTCGATCAATACTGATAGTTGAAGATGTGTTGCGCCAAATAGCTCAATAAACAAGAAAGTTTGGTGGAGTGCCTTAATCATTTTCGTCGAAAAAAAAAGAAATCCGTGGCTTTTTCGGAAAACTAGATTCCTGGAAGAAAAGAGCATCTCAGGAAGTATCTCAAAGTGCCAAGAAATGCGACTCTAAAACATCTGGGAAAGAGAAAATATGCCAGTTTATTATCCTGCCGATAAGGTAAAAAGCTGACTAAATTGTTGGAATACAGAATAAATGTTAGATGATTTTACAAATTATCCATTACTAAGCGCCCTTCTGATTTCAGAAAGTATGGCTGTGGCAAAAACTGTGACCTGTGGCGATCTTGAAATGTGAAAATCCAGCGACCAAGGAATTTTCAAGTTGACCACAATTTTACCTCAAATCCTGCTTACAAGAAGAAATTTCAGGATTTTTTTAGCAATGTGTCTTGACGCGATGATGCCATCAACTTAAAATTCAAGATTGTCAAGTCAGGTGTACGATTTGGTCTTCAGAAGATGAAGATACTCGGAGCCGATCCCATCTGGTTCACATGTGCTTATATCACAGCGAATATTACAACTACAGTGAAGTAGAAAATGGAAACTATTGTCAATTCAAACATCTAGGCTTGTGAAAGCAATGGAGAAAGCATGGCTAGAGATGTAGAGGGCTCAATGAACGTGAAAGTTGGGTTGGAGCGAGGGTTGGATTTGAGAGTGGTTGAATCTTTTTTTTTAAGAAAAAATGAGAATTTATGGTTTTCTCGAAACGCTGGGCTCGTGGAAGTACAGAATGTATCCCAAAGCGCCAAAAAATGGAAAAGAGGAAGGAAGGAATACACTTGAAAAAATATACGGAGGTTTGACCGATAACGATTAGGATGGGTAACTAAATTGCTGTAATACAGTTATGATGTTTGCACAAAATCATCTGTTGCTAAGCCTATTTAGTTTCAGGAAGTACCTGTGTCAAAAATTGTGGCCTTCGGCAATCTAAAAATGGGAAAGTCTATACGGACTGAGGAATTGCTACGTCGACCACAATTCGGAGCCTAGAATCCTCAATAGAACAATAAATATTTATATTTTCAAAAAATGTATCTTGACACAATCAAGTTGTAGTTGAAAATTCAACATCGTTAAATCAGGTGTAAAATTTCTGTGAAGGAGGGCTCCGGTGACCGAATAAATCTTCGGTGGCCAAACAGCTGTTCGAGTTAAACGTCCAAGTTTTGCCTCTGTCCATATTCTACAACCGAAGTGAAGACATTCCTGCACTTTGAAAATATAAAATATAAACAAAAACTATTGTTTGTTTCTTTAATCCAGCAGTAAAAGCTGGGCCTCAAGTATTTGGGTGATTGAGAAGCACAAACCAGAGAGGTACATACCTAGCCCCACACAAGGCATCACTCCAGCAATGCCGGGAATGTAAACCCCCAACATTCAGGTGAAGTTTGGTGGCAAAGTTCATGCCCAATTTCGTCGGAAAATATGAATTTTCACCACTACCCTGTGCAGTTAACCTAACATGTTTGGCTTGCTCTTTCATAAAAAATACACTTTTCCACGAGAATTTATTTTGCTGGCGCATTAAGGACATTGCTTTGAACTTGATACAAAAGTTTCAAACTCAAATTCAAAAAGGTAGCCGAGGAAAAAAATGCAGAAACTGGAACTCCATAAGCGCCCTGTAGTTGGGTTGTCCCTCTAACATTACTTGGTTCAAATTTGGCGGGCAATTCTGGATAGTTGGCAACACTGCTGTGACGTCAATGGAAATGCCTAATACGCAACGTTGGAGTGGAACTGGGCGTGGCTTATTTATATGTATCAAGGGATTAAAAGATACAAGGGGCTTGGCTTTTATTGCGAGAGAAAACAACGAATAAAATTGTTTCTATGTAGGCAGGCAGATACGTCCTGTCAATGTAGACGGTAATGTGATTTTTGTTTGGTGAATACAAGGTGGTCCAGGTTTTAGCAGAACAATATTCAGGGTCGATAGAGAATCAAAAAAGAGTGCCCTCGCTACGCTCGGGCACCAGCTGTATCTAGATACAGCTGCAAGTTTTACGTAGATACGTCTGTGTGTAATAGGGTATTGGGGCAATTTCGAGGGTTCCACAATGATCTTGAACGTTCCAGACTATTCCCGAATATTCAGGAATTTTTCCGGCATCTCACAGTGGGTTTGTAAAGTATTTGCAGTTTAGGTTTTTCTGTCTTCCCACTTCTTTTTTAGTTATCACCATTATTCACTCAACAATTACCTTCATGCACCGGAGACATGGTAACATCTTCAAACTTATTTATACGTCAGATTTCTGCGAAAATTATACAACTTTTTATCTCTTTTTACATGCAATTTTTGGTATGTACTGTTATATTTTATTCCATTTGCATTGATATATCTTATTTCTTATGTATGTATACCTGGATACTCTGACGAGGAGGAACAAGAGGCCCTCGAAACCGGTAAGGTCAAATGAATATTCTTACAAAAACTGTGGAAAGACCGAGGGGCCAACCGCTGGTTAAATTCTTCACACCAGACTTCCCCCTCGTAAGGATTTTCTCCGGACTTCCTCGGACTTCCCCCGGACTTACCCCGGACTTCCCCAGAACTTCCTCCGGCATGTACACCAGACTTCCCCAGCGGTTTGCTTCTTGGAGAAGATAGAAAAACCTAAACTGCAAATATTCCCGAATATTCCAGAACATACCGGAACATTCTGAAATGCTGTGGAATGATCTCGAATGTTCTGGGATGTTTCTGAATGTTCCAGACTATTCCCGAACATTCCAGCACATACCAGAGCATTCTGGAATGCTGTGGAATGATCCCGTATGTTACACAATGATCTGGAACGTTTCGGGATTTTTTAGAACGTTCAAGACTATTCCTGAACATTCCAGAACATACCGGAACATTCTGAAATGTCGTGGAATAATCTCGAATACTCTCGAATGTTTTGGACGAATGTTGACTGTTCCCATATGTCGGAACATTCTGAGATGTTGTGAAATGCTCTCGAATGTTCCACAATGATCTGGGATGTTCCAGGATGTTTTTCAACGTTTCAAACTATCCCCGAACACAGCACTCCAGAATGCTCCGGTATGCTATGGAATGATTTCGAATGTTAAACAATAATCTGGAACGTTAAGGAATGTTTCCGAACGTTCAAGATTTTTCCCGAACATTCCAGAACATACCGGAACATTCTGAAATGCTGTAGGATGATCTCGAATGTTCCGGGATGTTTTTGAATGTTCCAGACTATTCTCAAACATTCCAGAGCATACCGGAGCATTCTGGAGTGCTGTGGAATGATCTCAAATGTTACACGATAATCTGGAACGTTCCTGATTGTTTCCGAGCGTTCCAGACCATTCCCGAACATTCCAGAACATACCGGGACATTCTAAAATTTTCTGGAATACCTATGACTATACCTATAGACCTATAGACTGATGGTCAGACTATTTCCGAATATTCCAGAACATATCGGAACATTCATAAATGTTGCGGAATGATCTCGAATACGCTCGAATGTTCTGGACTGTTCTAGAAATTTCTAGAAAGCAAAACTTCCAGCCCTTGTGTCTTCAAAAACACGCTCTTCAGGTGAAACCGGAAACCTTCCTTATAATTTTTATTTTAATATTTTTTTCATATACCTTCATTGATATTGACTATTGTCGATAGGTAGATTACTTTTCGTTACATAGACAGGAACAGACAAGAAGGTATGTAGGTATACAACCAATTTGACACCACTCTATTTTAGTAGATTTCATACTTACCGGCTTCGTTCACAACTGCACCAACAGATGGCGCTCGTACATATACTCCTGCTCATGAAATGAACCCCCTTATGGATCGAAAACATAGACGTATCCACGTCAAAAGAATATGACCTCTTCTGAGAACTATATGTCTGAAGCGCATAATAACGGAGCTATCTATAAGCCTTCAAAGTTGAGCAAACAATTTCGTTTTTCCGAATAAATTTTGAACCATTAGCCCGATTAAGCCCAAACTTTGCACAGATATTCGTCAAATACATACTAAACTAGTACTTAGAATAAATTTCCTGAAAATTGTTCAGTGGCGTCAGTGAAAGGGGGTGAGCCCCTTTTTACCCAGATATCTTCCGACGCCACTGGATATTTTTGGAAAATGATCTTTTTTTTTTAATTTCCCGGTCAATTTTCCTGACGGTTTTCACAATGAAATTGGAGAAGGCTTCGAGTTTTTCCGAGAAATTCAAAAACATATTTTGACTAAATGTTCAGTTTCCTGCAAATTTTGGTTGAATCCATCTAAGTAGGTAGGTATCTCTTAAACTCTCAAGTGCCCACCCGAAGGAACGACTGAAACATAATTTCTGTAGGTTCCGGATACCAGTCGAGAAAGTTTTGTGTTGCCCTCAACAGATTTTTTGATTTTCTATCGACCCTGAATTTTTTTTTCTACTGAAACCTGGACCACCTGTAGATTAGAGATAGGCAGGCATTTAATTTGAATACGAGATAACTTGTTTCTTCTTTCTTGTTTTCAATTAGATAATAATAGGTAGTAGTTTTCGGTATTGTTTTCATCTTGTTCCAAATTCAAATGGTTCTTCAGTTTACGTCGCCATCATCACCAGTGTGTTGTTTCAGCACGTGCTTTTTCAAATTCACCTTCAGCTTGGCGCGATACGAACACTGCGCACAATCGAACCAGTCGATTTCGTCTGCACTTGCGTGTTTCGTCAGCACGTGCACCTTCAAATCCCCCTTGCGCTTGGTCCGATGCGAACACTCGGTACAATTGAACCAGCTGACTCCTTCGGGGCTGACGTCTTCCTTCGACGCGTGCGTCAGCATGTGCCGCTTCAGCGCAAAGTTCCGTCTCGAACGGTACGAACACTTGGCGCAGCTGAACCAGCGGATTTCTTCGTCGGCGACGTGCATCAGCATGTGCCGCTTCAGACTTTCCCGCTGTTTCGTTCGGAACGCACACTGGCCGCACTGCAGCCATCGGATTTCGTCGGGTCCGGCGTGCGTCAGCAGATGGCTCGTGATCGCCTCTTTTCGCTTGGCTCGATACGAACACTTGGTGCACTTGTGCCATTTGATGTCGTCTCCAGTGGCGTGCGTCAGCATGTGCCTGTTCAGGTGCCCCTTGCTTTTCGCTTGGTACGTGCATTTTGTGCACGCGAACCAGTCGATTTCGTCCGATCTGGCGTGCGTGAGCATGTGCGGTTTCAGATCACCCTTCCGCTTCGTGGCGTACGAACACTCGGTGCAGTTGAACGCGCTGGTTTCGTGCGTGCGCATGTGCTGCTTGAGACACTTTTTCTTTCTTGTTTGAAACGAACACTTGGTGCAGGCGAACCAGATGTCCGAATCGTCGTGCGTGAGCATGTGCGATTTCAGATCCGCTTTGCGTTTGCCACGGTACGAACAATGCGTACAGTTGAACCAAGCGATTTCGTCGGGTGCAGCGTGTCTCAGCATGTGATTCGTCAAGTTTTGTTTGCGTTTGGTTCGAAACGAGCAAGTGTTGCAGTGGAAATATTTGATTTCGCTGCACTTGCCGTGCGTCTGCCTTATGTGCTTGATCAAGCCTTGTTTGCGTACGCCGTGGTAGGAACACTTGGAGCAACGGAACACGTCGATTTCACCGGACTTGAGGTGCGTCAGCATGTGTCTGTCCAAGTAGCGCTTTTGTTTGGTGCGATGCGAACATATCGTGCAACTGAACCATTCAATTTCGTCATTTTTGGTGTGAGTCACGATGTGTCGTCTCAAGTCGGCTTTCAGTTTAGTCCCATACGAACACTTTGGGCAACCGAACCAATCGGTGTCGTCACCAGCAGTAGCGTTTGGCTCGGTTTTGACTTTATCACTAAGCTCATCATAATGAGAACCGCCAGCGGAATCAATGAAAATCATTTGTGGAGCTTTTGCGCAATCATTGCCAAAAGCTGTTGATCGACTAGCCAGAAGACTAGAGGTAGTGGATCCTCGACGGGGTACAATTCCACATAAATGTGTGACGACAGATAAACTTGAATTCCCTTTGTAAGCGCAATTTTTACAAGAATACTTTCTGCATTCTATATCGAACGTACTAGTCTCGAAACTGTCACGTTGAATATTTCTTCTGCCGATATGCGTTCTTACGCAATGTTCATATCGAATGAGTTTATATGGAGTCTTGAAATTGCAGTGAGAGCAAGTATACAGTTCCGGTTCCGATATGACCATAACTGAGAGCAGTTCGGCCCTACGAACATTTCCATGGCTTCTTTGATTGTGATGGTCGAGTTGAAACTGCCAAATCGCTTCATGCGAACACTGCGCACAACCATATGAGGCGTCCCCTTCGGACGGTTCTAACCTAGAATTGTTATGTTCAAAATGGCATATTATCCGAGTTCATTAGTTGTCTTACATATTATTATATTTGATATTGTCACCAAAGCACAAAACTCTATCACTAAAATGTTCAAGAAAGTTGTTGAATTGGTTTGCACCTACACCAAGTTTGACAGTTTTGACTTATACTGAATAGGTATAACCTCAACTCATTAATGAAGTTCAAATTTAGGCGGGCTCGTAGTTCGTCATCGGACCGCTATATATTCCCATTAAAACTTGCGACTGAATAAGCTGACTGAACGCACCTTCAGTTTGCAGCGTTTTTCCTTCGATGCGTGCGCAGCGATCATGCGACAAGCGCAGATTCACAAACGTAGGTACGCAGTTGGCAGTAGTATGCCAGTAGTTGCAACTTGCAAGGACAAGACAAGCGTAGGCTCACTAGGTTCACAAAATGGTTTCACTCATTGCGACGTGCATTTACATGGTGTCTTCATCCTAGTGCTTAATGTTCATCCAGTGATGTGAGTCGGGTATTTACCGGGTAGGTAGGTAAATATAAATCGGGTATTTACCCGGTATTTTCCCGAGCGATATTTACCCACCCTACCCAGTTTGACGGAAGAGTTGACACTGTTGACAGCTCGGTTGACAGTGTTGACGGTTAAAAGTTGAATAATTTTTTTTTCAAGTTCCAAGGCTTTATAAACGTAGGTACCCTCCAAAGCCCTTATTATTATTTTGCTGCTTTGAGCAAAAATCATTATTGTTATTGTGGTTATTATCATTATTATTACCTAATGAAAATAGATACCCTATTAGAGACCTGATTTTGGGTAAATACCGGGTATTTACCCTTAAATATAAAAACCCGGGTATTTTACATCACTGTTCATCTATTCAGTTCACCAAATCTAAATCATCTACCGAGTCATCTATCTACCTAAATATACCAGGTACCTACCTACCTATTCATCAAAAGTGCTGTCAGTTATACCGGGATTCTCTACGTAGGTAGGTATGTGCCTACTGTTTGAAATCCATTGAAACACGTTATATCAGAATGTTTACTGAGCTATTACTACCTAATAATGACAATTCCAGCTCTTCAGTCATGGAGAACGTATATCAATGTCAACAATGTTCAGTTGAGTTTGAACAAAAGTTTCAACTAGACCACCACCTCCAAAGAGCCCACAGTAACATATACGCGGCAGAACTGTTCCATGCCATCGTGGAGCCCGAACAGTTTTCGTGCATCTGCTGCAAATTCAGGACTTATTACAATTACAATTGGAACATGTACGAACACCGCAAACACAAATGCACGACCGATGACACCGGACGATGCTCACACTGAGAGAAAAATTTCATTTATAGGTAATAAATACTTGTTTCGTACCAATTTTATAACAAATACTATAACAAAGTATATGTCACCATATGTCGTTTACATCGAATAATTATTTTAAAATCACTTATTCATTATAACCAAGGGACTTATTATGCCAGTTGTTCATAAGAGTTCATAAGATTCAATAAATATATTATTCCGTATCAAATATTAGTCAAACTTTCCCACAAAATGATTTATTACATCCAAATTGCACATTTTGTTTGTGATTGAGCCGGTTTAATCACTATAAACAAATACATATTGGCGGACAATCACCTGTTCTTAACCAACAATATACCTGTGCTCACTTCACTTTGGCACCATTTATTCCCCAATAATAACTGTGCATTATTCACAAACAATCGCTAAGTCACCCTCAATGAATTTAATCACTAAGTATCTTCGGATATTATTATTTATTATTGCCAATGTAATGCGTTGGGGCCGTTGGGGCCCTGGACATTACAATAAGACATGAACGGGAGTCATCAAAGTATTCGAAAGCACAATAAAACAAAAAGGGGCCTCCGAATAACGCAAAAGCAGACACAAGGGTTCACTAAACGTGCGAAAGTCACGACAAAATGCAAGAAGGCCCAGTAGGCTTTCGAAGAACACACGGAGACACAAACGGGGCACACTAGTTCCGAAAGCCACAAGCACAAGAAGACACAAAAGTTGTTCCAAATGACACTTGAAGACATAAGAGGGCCCGCAGGGCCTCACTCTAAACATGAAGACATAAGGCTGTTCTGGCATCACACACATGGAATAGAGGACAAAACTATTTATTAAATATTTTCCGACACACAGAGCTTAACGATGACAGCCCGTGAAATTTGAAAAATATCTCAGTGACTACATCTCATTGACGTCAGTGAGATGTTACACTTCGGCAAGTTGAAAGCAGTAACAATGTGATGTCCGGTAGATGTCTCATGTGTGATGTTCAATTTAAGTTCATTTCGAAACATCTCTCAGACATTACATCGTATAACATCGCGGATGAACATCACAGAGATGTGGAAGTAACGTTTATTGTGATGTTATTTTGTGACATGATTGAGATCATCTCATTTATGAAACATGACATGCTATGCTGAGTGGGTTATCTCTTATTTGTTTCTTGTTTATTCACCTACACCATCAATTATCATTTGTGTCTTGTTTATTTATCTACTTGTTTACCGATCATTTCTTTATTGTTTACTTATCTATCAATTTGACTTCTTTGGTTTGTTAAGTGTAAATTAATTGCTGAGCATGAAGTTTTCTCCAAAGCGCAAGTGAGCGAGTTTCCTTTTGTTGTTATGTAAATAACTTGTAAACGAAACAAACATTCAAAGGGGTTCAAGCATCGATTCACGCTGACTTGATCAATGCATTACTGGAGTGACTTCTCTGTCTCTTCATCATGACTCATACACACTCGACTCTTGTTCAGATCATTTGGGAAGGAATTTTTCAGCAATCAACTAAGCTATACGCATGGGTTTCTTTAACGTGTTCTTCCCATGTGTGCCTGTCAGCGAATACCGCACTTCTCCTTTGTGATCAAATTGACAGTTTGACATGTTTCATGATTGCTTGTTTTGTTTTGTTAATCTGATTTTGTGTTCATTTCATTCTTGTAAATTCCTGCATTGTCTAAATAATTTGTAATGATTTTTCTTGTTATGTGTTTTGTTGTTCTTTATCATGTTGTGTCATTTTATCACTGTCAATTTCTTTTTGTGAGGTGTTTTGAGAGAAGAAACAAATTCATTTAAAACTTTGCAATTGATTTTCAATAAAAGCTCATTTTGCTTGGATTTCATCCGCGTTTCATTAAAGAATTCAACTTCATCCCCAAGGACACATTCTCATCTAGATCGAGTAAGAACTCACACAACGTACGTAAAAACTAAACGACGTGGGGAAGGGAAGGAACAACGACGATCACTGCCAACATCAAAAAGAGGGTTACACACTAGGTAGGTACAGCTTTTCCAAGATTTTGATATCAATTTGACAAGAAACATAACTTTACTTTTGGAGAAGCCAGTTTCAGTAGAAAGGCGGCAAGCCTTCAATTCTGAAGCGGAAAATTTGCCCAGCCAACTAGAAACACAGTAGAAGTGAACCTACTACCTATGGGGAGCGTGCATGACCTTCAGCTATCAAGACGTAGGACTCACAGAGACAGAGCCCATAGTGGTGAAAATGAGAATCACTTTGTGAACTGGCAGAGTCGAGGGAATGCTTCGGGTGTTCGCATTACGCCGGCGTACTTCTTATGTACATTAGGGAATATACCACCGAAAGCTTCACTTTACGCTCGTGCTATACGCGGCGCTACTTGTCTCGCACATAGCTTTCCTTTGAGCGGTAACTACTTTACCGACTTAGCCACCCAGCTGTATATTGGCGAAAATCTTTTCCGCGTGGTGGCACTGTACGCAATAAAACATGGTGGCCCAAGGGGCCTTGACAAATAGGTAGTAAACGCAGTGCGCATTTACATCACAACAGCTGTCAACAGTGATAGCTGTCAGTGAAAGCGTAACAGTGGGCTTGTGCAGTGGGCCAAGAACTGGGGGTTCGTTGGGAATGGAATTTCGTTGCAGTATCTCTAACTAATTTTTGTTTTAGAAAATGCCAATAATACATATTCATTTGCCCAATATTTATGGTCATGTTGGTGACCAAATCAGCTCCCTCTCGACAAAGTGCGAAGGTGAAGAAGTGATTGAGGCAGGTCATTTAATCGTGTGTGGGGTGACTGGTGCTCACTGCGACTGAGACTCTTGTGCTTTGTTATGTCTCATAAATGGATAATTGAAAACCATTTGGAGGTTAGGTTCTGTGGACCAGTTGTTAGAACAGTGTTGTGAACTCGTGAAGCCATCTCCGATAAGCCAGTGAGAGCAGCCGGAGAGCCTGGAGATCAACGCCAGCGGTATTGAGAGAAGATACCTGGCCTGCAAATCAGAATCCGTCACTCGCCTCATCAGTTCAGATTTAGAACCTTAATCGATATGAAAATATTTTACATTGTAGAAACACTAACATCAACCGATGAGCTATGATTAAACTTATGATTGAAGAATACTCAATTATTATTGATAAACTATGATTTTTATTATTCTAGACAGCGGTAAATGCTTATTAGCCACTGAAATTTTACTTTACAGTCAACGTATGAGTCGTACGATTACTCCAAAAGAATGTTCATCTTTCTGGCCTAAATGAGAATTGTTGGCTCATTTTCGTGATGCGTCCTGTTGTACCTATGCCTTGTCTTGTGGGGGCTTAGTATTTCCACCTTGTGTGCAAGGGGCTCACACAACTCAACATCTGTAACGTAAATAAGCATTCAGAGATTGCATTTTTCGGCTATCATTTCACCAACTTACGTATCGGCTTTTGCTGCTGCATTGTGTATTGTGTCCATCGGCGTATACTAACGCAGTAATTCAAGTCAAACTACAACACTCACTCGCTCACATTCACGACGATGTGGAAAACAAGGAAAACAAATAAATTTAATTATTTTTCAACTGTCAAAACTGTCAATATTCTTCTGATTTGGAGTAGGTACTGTCAACTGTCGAGTGCTACTGCGCTACTGCGCTGGGCTGTGCGCTGGGTACCTATTTGTCAAGGCCCCTTGGGCCACCATGTTTGACTGCGTTCAGCGCCTTCTGGTGGCCGCTGATTTTCGCCAATACCATACCGCCTCCCTTGACCCTTCCCCAACAGGAACCCCTGTCAGAAAGTGAAAAAGAACCTGGTTTGTTGTAAGGCTGGAAGTGATAAAGAACTACCTCGAGAACCACTACATATCTACAAAATGTGAGCTATTAATCAATACTTTCCGGTTCTACTTCAAATTGATACTTATTTCTTGCAATATTTTCAGGTTAGATCCACTTGACATTGACAGATATCGTTGTGCGCAATGTTCGCACCATGCTGCATCAGCGCTTGAACTCGACCAGCCCGTAAAGAAAAACCACAAAAACGTTCACGCGTCCGAACTGTTCCGCGTCATTCTCGAACCGCAGCAATTCCCTTGCATATGCTGTGACTACAAAAGCCACTACCAGTTCGACGTGTACGAACACTGTAAACAAGCACACATTCCAAATCTCTGCATTCCAAAGACCGAAGACAAGGAAAATATTATTATGTCGTTCTGTGAGAAATTTGTGGGATACCGGTGCGATTACTGCGAGTACAAGTCTGCTTCGAGCTTATGTCTTGTGAGACATCACGATTTGTGTACAAAGGCGTCACTAACGTTTCCACGGGCTCAGCAGTTCAAACTTGAGTTCGTAGGTGTGGAATCTCTAGAGTTGAACGGGGCTGATGCGAAAACATCCAAAGCCGTTGGAGCAATCGAATCAAATTCGTCGACTCATAATTCAATAAGTGGAAAAATCCCTAGGTTTAAATGTAGCCACTGTTCGTACCGAGCTACACAAAGGGGTAATCTGAAAAGGCACATGTTGCGCCATGCTGCGAACGAAAACATCAACTGGTTTCAGTGCGACTATTGTCCGTACCGAGCCAGACAAAATAAGGCAAATCTGAAAAGACACATGTTGCAGCATAAAACCAACGAAGAAATCAGTTGGTTCAAGTGTAACATCTGCTCGTTCCAAACTAAAGAAAAGTCATATTTGAAGCCGCACATGTTGCAACATGCAACCAACGAAGAAATCACTTGGTTTCACTGCGACCATTGCTCGTACCGAACCAAACGAAAGAAAAATCTGGGACAACACATGTTGCAACATGCCCCCGATGAAGAAACCAGTTGGCTTCAGTGCAGCAATTGTTCGTACCAATCCAAACGGAAAAGAAATCTAAAAAAACACATGTTGCAGCATGCAACCAGTGAAGAAATCAAGTGGTTTCAGTGCAACAGTTGCTCGTTTCGAGCCAAAGAAAACGGAAGTCTGAAAAGACACATGTTGCAACATGTGGCCTTTGAAGAAATCGTTTGGTTCCAGTGCGACGGCTGCTCATTTCGAACCAAACGAAGGGAAAATCTAAAAGCACACATGTTGCAACATGCAACAAATGAAGAAATCAGCTGGTTTCAGTGCGACAGTTGCTCGTACCGAGCTAAAGAGAAGAGAAGTCTGAAAAGACACGTCATGTTTCAACATGCAGCCAAAGAAGAAATCCCTTGGTTCCAGTGCAACAGCTGCCCGTTCCGAACCAAACTAAAGGGAAACCTGAACAGACATATGTTGCGACATCTAAAAACGATCGTGTCGACTGGTTCGAATGCAACATCTGTTCGTGCCGAGCTAAATACATGTCCAATTTGAAAAACATGTCGTTACTTGTATGCGAAAATTCGATGTAACTTTAGTAAACTTGACAGGAAGACCAAGGAATATCTAATTTTAAATATTCGCATTGCAGTTACAGAACGGCTTTCATCGCCGACTCCTTGAAACACTGCCTTCGCCCAAATCCGCCTGCAACCGCCCATTTGGTCCATAAGAATGTCTTCATTTGTTCTCAGTACTATAATTGTACCAAAACTACTCCGTCAACAAAATCACAATATTTCAAAGAACAATGAACAAATAAAAGAATGTGGAAAATAGTTCCAGTTGTACATTTATTTGACGTAATTTATAAGATGTCCTGCTCGACGCCTAACAAGCGTGTTCATCGAATGAACCCGCAGATACAGTGTGCCGTTCACCTGGACCAAGTATTTGTCTTCCACCCTTGCTTCCACCTTCCTGGACGTTTCTCTTCAATCACCAGCGTGCACCGTATCCGTCGTCACTTTCTCAGCTTTGTGGAATCACCGGGTCGCCGACAGTACTTTGCCACATGTCCGTTGTTTCTACAGCGATAGCACAGGACCTGTCTGCCTTCATTTCGCACTGGTAGCCTTTTACTTTTTACCGCCAGTCTACTGGTGAGCTTCCCTTTCTTCACGGGTCGATTTGGTATGGTCCAGATTGGTCTTTGTTGGATCGATCTCTTAGGTGTTCTTTGACCTTACCAAACTTGATTGTACAGGGTGGTCCATTCTAGCGTAATTATCCCATAGCGGTCTTACCGTTCAAGATAGAGAAAAAGATGTAAGAAAGAAGTTATATGGTTTGATGAGACCTATAACCTAAAATTATTTTCAGCTATACAGGGTGTCCCATTTTGACGGGATCAACAAAACGTCAATTTTTTTAAATGGGACACCCTATATTTTTTTGCATTTTCGGATTTAGCTTTTTCAACTGTCTTATGCCTGTATTTTTGTTTGCCAATTGTGTGGCAGTGCTACCAACTAAAAATTAAAAACTGAAAAAAATTGCATTTCCACAGTTATCTTGAAAAAATCGTAGCAGCCTTGCTTTCCAAAACTAAGAGATGAAACTTGACATGGTGATAGTCAAGTTAAAGACCAATATCCCAATGTCAAAAAATTGCGATTTCTTGATACAAGGCGTTCACAAAAAAAAATCAAACTTTATAATTTTCAAAGTCTCATAACTCATTTTTTTCAATTAGGCATGCCCCTAATTTTATAACGTTATCTGATAGCGTTTTTTATTCTCTTTCATTTTTACTGGGGATACCCTACCCTTAAACTTCATTTTTTTCGAGATAATCGGAAATTTTCACAAAATTTGTGATTTTTTATTTTTTTCTTCACAAATTGAGTTGGCCGTGATGAATGACAGACAAGCCAAATAGTACGCAACTCTCAGTTAGTCAGTCTAAATATTGTCGAACAAAGAAAAATGACTTTACGCGAGAGAAAATGATATTCTGGTAATGATCCCGATATCCAGGATCCCAATTTGTTTTTTTCTGCGTTGAAGCCATTTTCTTTTGTTCGATGATATTCAGACTGACTAATTGAGCGTTGCGTACTATTTGACTTGTCTGTCATTCATCACGGCCAACTCAATTTGTGAAAAAAAATAAAAAAATCACAAATTTTGTGAAAATTTCCGGTTATCTCGAAAAAAATGAAGTTCAAGGGTAAGGTACCCCTGGTGAAAATGAAAGAGGATAAAAAAGCTAGCAGATAACGTTATAAAATTAGGGGCATGCTATTTGAAAAAAACGAGTTATGAGACTTTGAAAATTATAAAGTTTGATTTTTTTTGTGTCGCAAATTTTTGACATTGGTATATTGGTCTGTGACTTGACTATCATCATGTCAAGTTTCATTTCTTAGTTTTGAAAAGCAAGGCCGCTACAATTTTTTCAAGATAACTGTGGAAATGCGATTTTTTTCAGTTTTTAATTTTTAGTTGGTAGCACTGCCACACAATTCAAAAACAAAAATACAGGCATGAGACAGTTTAAGAAGCTGAATCCGAAAATGCAAAAAAATATAGGGTGTTCCATTTGAAAAAATTGACGTTTTGTTGATCCCGTCAAAATGGGACACTCTGTATAGCTGAAAATAATTTTAGGTTATAGGTCTCATCAAACCATATAACTTCTTCCTCACATCTTTTTCTCTATCTTGAAGGGTAAGACCGCTATGGGATAGTTACGCTAGGATGGACCACCCTGTATGTCGTGGCGGCACAAGACTTATCTGTATCTGCATGTGTTTTGGTCATGACATGAACAAGTACCGAATGCTAGCTGTCTCGATCATGAACCTACGGCAACTTTGACCAATTTCCGGAACGCTTCGTGGTAGATAAACGATTTTATAAGGTTGAAATCATGCAGGAAGACTACGGGTGATATGAACTATCCACTCGATCAATTTCAATTGAGAAGTACCATCTTTGCCGTCTTCGGACAATATACCTATCGAATGTGTTGAAAGATTTTGCGAAAATGGTTTTTGGGTCATTGTTATCTCTTAGATCACGCAACTCTGTAATCTTGTGGACTATGTCTTTGCCTGTTTGTGGACTTGAAGAAGACTTTTCAAGCTTGCTTCTCAAAAAATTTCAAGAAAATCTGTTGGCAGACTCGTTGGTGCCAATAATACTTTGAAATAGTGTGTAACGGCTATTTTTCCGGCCAGTAGGTATTGGGTGCTTTCCACCTAGACGGTAGGTACAAATACCACCAGACGGAACATGTTCCACGATTTGGCACATCTAGATGGAAAGCACCGGCATCGTTGACCGACGCGACATCTCTGGTTAGGAGGCGACAGATGACATATGTAATTCAGAAATGAAGAAATGGCAGCGTAAATCGTAATCGATCGTACGTAGGTACCACGTACCTAATCCCTGCAGAGAAATGAAATAAAATATGACAACGGAGTGCTGAATGGCAGCTGACGGTACGTCATTTCTCTGATAATTGCAAGAACAAAAGAGTGGAAAAATACGTTATAATAAAATTTAGATTAACTACGTGATAGTATCACAAAGTTAAGTGGGGAGGAGGACTTTGGTACGAGTTACTATCACGTAGTAAAGTGGAGAGGGAGTTTACTACGAGATAGTAACACGAAATTAAATCGGGAGGGGACTTTAGTACGAGTTACTATCACGTAGTAAACTTTAGTACGACTTACTATCACGTAGTAAAGTGGAGAGGGAGTTTACTACGTGATAGTAGCTCGTACTAAAGTCCCCTCCCCAAATAATTTCGTGTTACTATCTCGTAGTAAACTCCCACTCCACTTTATTTCGTGATAGTAAGTCGTACTTAAGTTTACTACGTGATAGCAACTCGTACTAAAGTTTACTACGTAATAGTAACTCTCGTAGTAACTCGTACTAAAGTTCACTACGTGATAGTAACTTGTACTAAAGTCCCCCTCCCCACTTTGTGATACTATCACGTAGTTAATCCAAATTTTATTATAATAAATAATACCTATGTCCCTTCAGCAGCTTCGTAGAAAAAGGACACACTTCAGTACTTCAGATTTTTTTCTGATTGAATATCTACCACCATGGTCGACGCCATCATTATGTGCGCAGTGTTCATATCGACAGCAATCACAGGAAATAGGTACCTACCTTAGTAGGTAGGTAAATCGAAAGGCTCCTTGTCATGATAATTTCAGAGTTCAGTTAACGAGATTGCTAGTGAATCACAGGATAGTCAACAATCGACGAATAGGATGCCTATGTTAACTTGCGATCTCTAATCTACCAAGGCTGAGCGGTTTACAGGTTACTACACTACCGACTACCCGTTCAGCTGAATATGACATTCCCCGTCCCTTGACCCGTTGTGAAGGCAGAGAGATGTAGGTACGTGAATCTCGACTTTCTCACTGAAAAAAATTGAGGAATTGTCCACAAAAGCATCACCATCTACAACATGTGAGTTATCAATCAATACTTTTCGGTTTTTCATTGAATAATCAGTAATTACTTATTTCTTGTCATTTTCAGGTTAGATCCACTCGAAGTTTTTGGCAGCTATAACTGTTTGCAATGTTCGCATCATGCAGCATCAGTGCTTCAACTCAACCACCACGTCCGAGAAATTCACAGAAATGTTCACTCGGCCGGACTGTTCCACGCCATTGCCGGACCAGAGCAGCTGTCTTGCACCTGCTGCGACTTCAAGAGCCACTATCAGTTCGAATTGTACGAACACTGCAAACAAGCACATAATCCGAGAACCGAAGGAAATGATAATATGTCGTTCCGTGAGGAATTTGTTGGATATCGGTGCGATTACTGCGGGTTCAAGTCTGATTCGAGCTTGTGTCGTGTAAGGCATCACAGTTTGTGTACAAAAGCGTCTTCAACACTTCCTCGGGCCCCACCCGTAGAAGAGTTCAAACTCGAGTTCATAGCTGTGACATCCTTGGAGTTGAATTGGGCTGATGCGAAAACATTCAAAGACATTGGAGCAGTGGAATCAAATACGTCGACTTGTGATTCAGGAAGTGAAAATTTAGCTAGGTTTAAATGTACCGATTGTTCGTACCGAGCCAAACGAAAGTTTGCTTTGAAAAGGCATATGTTGCGCCATGCCGCCAGCGATGAAATAAACTGGTTTCAGTGCAACAACTGTTCGTACCGAACCAAACTGAGCTGTAATCTGAAAACGCACATGTTGCAACATGCAGCCAATGAAGAAATCAATTGGTTCCAGTGCAAATATTGTTCTTACCGCAGTAAGCAAAAGGGCCATCTGAAAGAGCACATGTTGCGACACCATGAAGAAATCATTGATTTTCGGTGTAACAGCTGCTCGTTCCAAACTAAACAAGAGGCAGATTTGAAAACACACATGTTGCAACATGCAGCCAATGAAACTGATTGGCTTCAGTGCAACAACTGCTCTTACCAAACCAAAGTTAGTCGAAATCTGAAAAGACACATGTTGCGACATGCAGCCAATAACGATGAAATCATTTGGCTTCAGTGCAGCAGCTGCTCTTATCAAACCAAAGTGAAGAGAAATCTGAAAAGACACATGTTGCAACATGCAACCAATGAAGAAATAAACTGGTTCCAGTGCAACATTTGCTCTTACCGATGCAAACAGAAGGGAAATCTGAATGAACACATGCTGCAACATTCAACCAATGAAGAAATCAATTGGCTTCGGTGCACGCACTGCTCTTATCAAACCAAGAGAAAGAAGAATCTGAAGAATCACATGTTGCAACATGCGACAAACGAAGAAATCAACTGGCTCCAGTGCACCGACTGTTCTTACCGAACTAAAACAAAGGCATGCATGAAAATGCACATGGTGCGACATGCGGCGAGCACAGAAATAAATTGGTTCCTGTGTGAGATTTGCTCGTTCCGAACCAAACGAAAGAAAAATCTGAACGTGCACATGCTGCGACATGCTCCAGACGAAGAGATCAATTGGTTCCAGTGCAACTACTGCTCGTACCGGACCAAACTGCAGGGACCTTTGACAAGACACATGTTGCGACATCAAAAAACGGAGGTATCAACTGGTTCAGTTGCAACCTCTGTTCTCACCGAGCTTACCGACTTCAATACAAGTCTAATTTGAGCAAGCATGTCGTTACCGTTACCTACGCGAAAACTTCGTAACCGCAGTTTACAGAACCAAAAGAATTGTGAGATAGAAACCCAAAGGTAGCCTCCTGGCGCAGTTAACCACAGTTTCATTTCCTTGAATTCGCATTATAATGTAGCTGTAGACTAACTGTACCTACAATCATGAGAAAACTCCGAAATTTTCATCATAGCTGAAATTTATCTGTAGAGTAATAAAGTCATTAAAATAGGTCTTCCTTCTTGCTACACATTGAACTTTGTTTTTCAGCCTGGTGTCTCTAGGTGAACAGGACAAGACATTTTTGGTTCACTTTACCATAAGCATCGCTGAAGAAAATTGAAGAACCTTTTCATGCTGGCCGCAATATTGGTTGAAAAATACGTTCTGCGGACAGTCATAGCTTGAGAAGCACACAACTCTTGGAGTGGGCTCATTGGAAAACTGCAAAACAGTTCTAGATATTTCTTCATTTCCAAATTTAAAAAAAAATACAGAATTTTAACTTAGGTATTTTGCAAATGCAAAACTTTCTTGGCATGATTCGTTATTGATGAATTCTCTCAACCAGATCCAGTGGCGTAGACTTCCCTTTTTTCCGCCCCCATTTTCTACGTCACTGGAAATTTTTTGAGAACCCACTTTTTTTATCATCAACTCATAGAAACCGCTGACGGCAACCGAACGACCTGCCGACAGATTCTGTGAAAACCAAACGTCGGATTTTGGCGGGGTATTTTTTTTAATTTTTGCAAACGAACCGCATTTCAAGTTGAATGTGAGAATTTTCCAAAACTTTTGCTGAATTTGTCAAGATTTTTCGAAATTTCATAATTCATTTAAATTTTACAAGGGAACCGATGTTCGAATAATCCATTCCCAATACCTTGATACGTTTTCGCGGCAAAAACTCGGCTTTTCAGGGAGAATTTCGAGAAATTTGGTGTGAAATGCCGACCGAGGGGTTTCGGGGACCTAGTGTCGTCCGGTGCGGGCCATGCGGTGGCGTTTTTCTTCAAATTTCGCCGTATAATTGATCAAATTCGACCACTGCACGGCCAAAGTGACAGGAACGTTGACGCTCTGGGGAAACTCAACACTTCGGGGCATTTGAACAGTGTTTTTGGAGAAAATGTACCGTGTCAGCGACTTAGCGTGCGAAATTGAATTTTGGTCTCGAGGTGACTTTTTAGCGTCCACCAGACACCACGAACCCAACATCCTCTTCAAATTCGTCGGCGCTTTGATCAAAAATTCACGGGCCTGCCCAGATGTTGACAAAAACAGACAAGTTGAGGTAGCAAAACACGTCTGGAGGGTACTCACAATTTATTTGCGATCTTTAGCGGCTTCACATTTCGAGAAAGGGGCCTTTTCGGTCCTCCAGAGCACGAAAAATGATAAGAAGATAGAAGTTGAATAACGACCAAAATAAACGGGGATTTTTCTTGAATTTCTGACACGGTATGTTCAAAGTGTTGCTGATCAACTATTTTTTGCGTATCAACTTCTAAAATCTGGCGTTCACCCTCCAATAAATTATGAACTTCTGCTCTGCGCTACTGGAAAAGAATTGTTTCTGGTTGAGTTAAAATGAATTTCTACTATTTGAGCACTATATCTAGGAAAAGGTGATACACGATACATATTTATCCCTTATGTCTACCCACCCTTACCTTTATAACACCTATACCCTGGTAGTTTTTTTCAGAAATGATTGGTTCAACTCATTCAACTAGAAAATGTGCAACGAGTACTTCCACTGCCAATTTGGGAGAAACTATTAGGGTATAGGGGCTATAGGGGTAAGGGGTGGACATAAGAGATCAATATGGACCAACTTTTTCCAACACATAACATGTTACAGTCGTAGAAACTTATTTCAACTTATCAAGAAACAATTTATGTCTAATAGGGCAGAGCAGAAGTTGATTATTCAGTGGAGGGTGAACGTCAGATTTTAGGGATTGGTTCGCAAGAAATAATGGATCAGCATCACTTTGAACATACCGTGTCAGAAATTAAAAAAAATTCAATGTTTATTTTGGTCGTTATTCAACTTTGAATTTTCAGTCATTTTTCGAAATGCTAGGGGTGGTTCTAAAAATAGGGGTCTGAGAGATATTGACCAGCTCAAAGTTATGGCAAGTATAAGCCTAGAACCACCTCTTGGCATCAAAATAGATCAACCTTTTGCTCATTGAAGCCCCAAATTGCAATAAATTACTTCTGTGACTACCGGCATTCCACCTCCTTTAGAGGGTGAACCGTTGAGTTTAGAGGATTTGCGCAATGATAAAGTTTGATCACTTCAACACGGGCTACAACATATCAATGTTTGAGCCTAATCCCACGGGGAGCCAAATCCCATAAGGAATGTGCGGGGTCCTTTGGCCACACTTATCCACGATGGATTTCCGGACGAAAAAAATTAAATGAATGCTAATTTGAGAATTTATTGGCCATTCCGTGATGAGCTCTCAACAAACGATAGCATCATTTTCAAAAATGAACGAGTTGTAGTTCCAGCAACATTACGCAGAGAAATGCTAAAGCTTCTGCACAAAACACACTTGGGAAAAGAAGAAACAAAGTTGCGAGCCAGAGACTTTTTTTTGGCCTGGAATGAGCAATGACATCGACAATTTAATCGATAACTGTAAGATCTGTTTGAGTTTTAAAAATGAAAATCAAAAGGAACCACTAATACCACATAAAATACCAAATATTACTTGGGAAAAATTGCCGTTGAAATGTCCGATACGGACAAAGGAAAATACGTAATAGCGATCGACTATTTTCCCAAATTTCTGGAAGTCCGGCAAATCAAGAATAGCAATTTTGCCGAAATATCAACATTTCTTGAAGAAATATTCTGCATACATGGAATCCCTTCCATTGTTATGACGGATAATGGGCCGCCTTTCAATGGGCATAATTTCGAAGAATTCAGTAAACATTGGTGTTTCACACATAGAACATCAAGTCTCCATTATCCGAATTCGAATGGACAGGTAGAAAGGGCCGTGGGTACGGTGAAAAGGACAATAAAGAAAGCGGAATTGGCCGGTTCAGACATCCACTTGGCTATTCTTGAATTGATGAATAGGTACACCGCTATGGCACAAATTTCCAAGTCCGGCACAAATCTTATATAACAGAAGGTTGAGGACGACATTACCTCTAAATAGGCAATTGCTACGACCCAAACTAAATAACTATAATAAAATAAAGTCTGTACTTGAAAACCAACAATTCAAAACAGTCCAGTATTACAATAAAACAGCAAAAGAATTAAATCGTCTTCACCAAGGAGATAGCGCTTTAATTAAGAATTTCAGTAGAGAGGGAAAGTGGTTGAAAGGAACAGTGGTCAATGATAGAAATTGATATAAAAGGTCCTATGTAGTAGAGGTAGAAACCACGGGTAGAAAGGCTTATCATAAATAGAACGCACCTTACCTAATCGAAATTCAAAACAAGATCGAGCAAAATGAGAATGACGTATCCAGAACAAAAAGAAGTTGCACTAATAACGATACCTACTGTCCGTAACACAGATTGGAACTACTACTTACCTGGTGATCTCTCTCAGAATAATAGTCCTGTTACAAATTCACCCGAAAATAATATCAATGACGATTCATGTTCTAGTGTTCCATCTCTGAACACTCCAGTAATTAATTGTGATACCAACAGTAACAAGGCGCCAAATGTTATTGAAAATAGTTCCTCTTCGCCCCTTGGATCTATCGTAATCGTTGAGAATAGTAACTTTCATTATAGTGGTATACCCAACGCTTGCGCCAAATTTTGGCGTCAAATTCAAAATTTGCGAACAAATGCTACAAAATCGCAAGAAAAACCGCCACAAAGTTGAAAAATACGCGCCGCAGCGAACAGGGTAATAGGCTAGAGGTTAATACACACTAGTGATTACTTATTTTTCATCAAAAAGTCCGCATTGTTCATTTAATTATAAATAACTGCGTTTTACATTGATTGGATGTGCGTACGCAACCCATAATGCAACCCCCACCAACTCTATTTTCAGTTTGACAAGCAACGGCCGTGACTTCCCGCTGTTGTCTGCTGTCAACATCAACTATTTATTCGCCATTTTGAAGTTCGCTCCGAGTGTCGTACGTTTGTGAACAAGTGGGCCGCTATTCTTGAATCGTGTGAGAAAAGTCCCTGGGAATTTTATATAATCCGTAGGTACTTCACTTCTGTAGCGAAAGTTGCCCAAAAACCACGATTTTAGGCAACATTCGCTACATCAGTGTACTGCGGAATGTATTGTGTATGAATGTATTTAATCTATCCTTGGTGACCCGTTTCGGAGTGAAATTTTTCCGGTTACACAGCTTCACCCACCGTGCACATTGTCATATTCCTCGCAAGACTTTGCGTGTTTTTCAAATTTCTCCAGTGCCAAGTTTTTACGCTATTTTAAGCACGTTTTTGGGAATCGGATAAAGAAATACATATTTTTGTCATTATACCGACTATTACTGTGCCTATTCCCACGAGCACAATGTTTCACGGCCCCTTTCACTTGTTTTTCCATGATTTTTGGAAGGATAACACCGCTGATTTAGTTTCGAAAAAACTGATTTTTATACTTTGAAGAGCACAGGACCGCTATTCTTGAATCGTGTGGGAAAAGTCTTTGGGAGTAAAATACATTCCGCAGTACACTGATGTAGCGAGTGTTGCGAACTTTCGCTAGTCAAACTGAAAATAGAGTTGTTGGGGGTTGCATTATGGGTTGCGTACGCACATCCGACCAATGTAAAACGCAGTTATTTATAATTTAATGAACAATGCGGACTTTTTGATAAAAAATGAGTAATCACTAGTGTGTATTAACCTCTAGCCTATTACCCTGTTCGCTGCGGCGCGTATTTTTCAACTCTATGGCGGTTTTTCACGCCATTTTCTAGCATTTGTTCGCAAATTTTGTATTTGACGCCATTACTTCAGAAGACGAGTATGCGCGCTAATGGCGCGCTGGATAATGAAAGGTACTATTGTACGGAGAATGAAGTGCATTCATCGGTGCCTGATAGCAATAATATTGAAACAAGATCTGAAAGAAATGTTAAACCTGTAAATAGATTGAATATATAGACTAGGTAGGTTACAACTACCACTTTAGTAATTAGTTTAGAGCTAAGTGATTTTTGTACATATTGTAACTACCATTTTGGTTATAAGTTTAGAGCTAAGTAATTTTTATACATATTCTATGGAAAGGGAGATGTTGGGGTGTGCGCACCGAGGTGCGCACGCATATCTAAGCATGCTTGCTTGTACGCTACCAATAAACCGGCAGTCGATACCTAAGCACTACAGCATACACTCGTGTATTCATTATATCCTCACAGACATACAACACCGTCTGGTGGTATTTGTAGCGTCTAGGTGGAAAGTACCCAGTAAGCGCTTTGTGCGGATGAACGCAGCCATTATTGATTGACATTGACATATTGGAAGAAAACTAAAACACCAAACTTCATCGCAACATTTATTTCGCACATGGAAACTAGCAAGAACGGCGATGAAAATTCTTTCGATATATCGCAGATGAAGCCTAGGCTTTACCCCGCCTCCCTTTTACCACCGGACTAGAACCACGAACCCGACTGTCATGTGTCATGACTGTCATGTGTCATGACTGTCATGTCAGTCCGTAAACATCGTACGGAAGAAGAAAAAAGCATCAGACTTGTTTTATAGAAAGAACATTATCCTGTATAAGTTTGAGAAAAAACAAGAGCATTGTACGACAAAACTGTACTACACAATGTGAGCTATCAATCAATGCTTTCTGGTGTTCCATAAAAAATTATTGTCCATTGAAATATTTAGGTTAGATCCACCAGAATTCGTTGACAAATATCATTGTGCGCAATGTTCGCATCAGACTGCATCGGTGCTTCAACTCGACCACCACGTACAGAGGACCCACAAAAACATTTACGCGACCGAACTGTTCCACGCCATTGTCGAACCGGAGCAGTTCCCTTGCATCGGCTGCGACTACAAGAGCTACTATCAGTTCGAAGTGTATGAACATTGCAAACAAGCACACAATCCAAGGACCAAGCACAAGGAAAATGTTCCATTGTGTGAGGAATTTGTGGGATATTCGTGTCATCACTGCAGGCACAGGTTCGATTCAAGCTTGTGTCTTGTGAGACACCACGATTTGTGTACAAAGACGCCACCAACGGATTCAGGAGAAGAGCTTAATGGTGCGGAATCGCTGGAGCTGAATCGGGCTTATCGATTTAAATGTAACCACTGTTCGTACCGAGCTCAACGTAAGGCTAATCTTAAAAAGCACATGTTGCGACATGCTTCGATCACAGAACTCGAGACAGAAATCATTTGGTTCCAGTACAACGACTGCCCTTACCGAGCTGAACAAAAAGAACAACTGAACAGTCACATGTTGCAACATGCAACCAATGAAGAAATCAATGGGCTTCAGTGCCCCAGCTGTTCTTATCGAGCTAAACGAAAAGGATATCTAAAAAAACACATGTTGGTACATGCAACCAATGAAGAAATCAATTGGTTCCAGTGCAACAATTGTTCTTACCGAGCAAAACAAAAAGTATATTTGAAAAACCACATGTCGCAACATGCAGTCGATTGGTTTCAGTGCGGCCATTGCTCGTACCGAGCTACACAGAAGGACTACCTAGAGAAACACATGTTACAACATGATACAAGTGGAAATATCAACTGGTTCAAATGCAACCTCTGTTCGTACCGAGCTGAGAACATGTCAGTTTTTAAACAGCATATTGTTAACTGCATGTATGCAAAAACCTGGGCAAAAACCTCTTAGCTCAAGTGCATCTACACAGCAGGTGTACTATAAGCTGTCACTACCTACCTAATAATGGCAATTCCAGTTTTCAATCATGGAGGAGGTAGGTATATCGGTGTCAACAATGTTCATTCGACTTTGAACAGAAGTTTCAGCTAGAACACCATGTCCAAAGGACCCACAAAAATTACTTGTTGATTATGACTATGGAAGAAGTGATTCAATAAAGACTTCAAATGTTGAAAATGATGGATTTTAAAAATTTCTATTGCAAATTATAGGTACCTACCTATTTGATTTTAATTTTTGAAAATTTAAAAACTAGATAGCAACGGCAATACATCTTTCTTCAAGAAAGTCGCATGTCAAATTTGAACTTTCGATTTTCAAAAAAAAATGGTACAAAAAATGATTTCTATCAATTCACTTTTTCATGTCTACGGGAAATCATTTTTGGTACCTTTTTTTTAACAATAGAAAGTTCAAATTTTGCATGCGACTCTCTTGAAGAAATATGTATTGCCGTTGATATCTAGTTATCAAATTTTCAAAGATCAAAATCCAAAATTTTCAATTTTTTTTGAAATTTTGAAAATTTGATAGCATCGCCCGTACATTTTCTCCTTGGAGGAGTTTCTACTGACGAAAAACAACTTTTTCAGTCTCATCAGAAACCCCTTCCAACGGACGCTATTTGTCTGGAAGTTTCATATCAATCGCCTGATAATGAGCGCATGCGCCCGGAATAACACGTTGACCGACGCGACATCTCTGGCCTGGAGGCGACAGATGACATTATGTCATTCAGAAATGAAGAAATGGCAGCGTAAATCGTAATCGATCGTGCGTAATCCCTGCAGAGAAATGAAATTAAACATGGATGCATGGATGGAACGACACATAGCGATACATATGACAACGGGGTGATGGATGACAGCTGACGGTACGTCATTTTCCGCAACCGTTTCAGGGGACGGCACAAATCCAGGTAAGAACACGTAGATGGAAAACACCGTTTGGAACCCGGACATGCGCAAATGGCAGGTGTAACAAACTTGGAGTTAGGTGGAAAGCACCCATTGTTACTGACGCAACAGCAGAGTCCCATCAGATAGAAAAATGTTGTTTTTCGAAGTAATGGGGCGTGCACATAGTGTCGCACATGCGCACCTATGAATTCTGTCGTCTGCCTGCCGCATCTTTGCTGCAAGTGTTCATATATCACGTCCTTCCCTGCGGCATGATATGAACACTCACAACACTCTGAATTGAAAAATGGAAGGATTGCTCTGCTCTGGGTGTATGTAATTGCCTTGTAACGGTACTTGCAGATTACCTAGCTAAATTCTAATATGTGCCGCTCCTGAAAAGTACAAAAATCTTGCCAAGATTTTCTTATACGAGTTTCAACTTTGATTAGGTACTGTTTGACTCCTACGCTAATATTGATGTGAACATTTGGAACAGTAGATGTGTTGAGAATTTGATTCCCAGCCCGCCTTGTTAGGACAATTAGAGCATGAAATTACCATGCAAGGTCCTTCTGCAGTATAGGATTGAAGAGCAAGCTGCTTTTCTAAGCAAATATCTTTTTGATTTGGTATAACCTTAAAAACATAATATCGAAACACAGATGGCATATTTCTCTGTTGTTTCTAACTTGGAGGCAGGGCCGCGATGTTATACATATATCAACAGAATGTTGGCAACAGAGCATGTTGCACTTACAGAATCGATACCTACTTCCCTGTTGCTAACATTAACAGAGCTACAATATGTTATTCACAACATTTCCTTAACGAATCACCCCATAGAAATTCAAGGTGCGTTCAGTCAGCTTATTTAACCGCAAGTTTTAATTTTAGTCGCAAGCGCAGCGACGCCCATTGGCTCTTACGAACCAACCTCCTCAGAACAGCCAATTAGGCATTTCCACATGACGTCACGAGCTCGTCAGTGTTGCCAACCCAGTTGAATTTAAAACCTCAAAAAAGTGTTCGGGAACAACCCGCGCCGCTATGATTGGAAAAAAGTACTTTTTGAGATTTTGGATACAGTAGGAAGCAAGTTTGTGCGTGATAATTGTTCACAAAACTCTGGCGCTTCGATCAATACTGATAGTTGAAGATGTGTTGCGCCAAATAGCTCAATAAACAAGAAAGTTTGGTGGAGTGCCTTAATCATTTTCGTCGAAAAAAAAAGAAATCCGTGGCTTTTTCGGAAAACTAGATTCCTGGAAGAAAAGAGCATCTCAGGAAGTATCTCAAAGTGCCAAGAAATGCGACTCTAAAACATCTGGGAAAGAGAAAATATGCCAGTTTATTATCCTGCCGATAAGGTAAAAAGCTGACTAAATTGTTGGAATACAGAATAAATGTTAGATGATTTTACAAATTATCCATTACTAAGCGCCCTTCTGATTTCAGAAAGTATGGCTGTGGCAAAAACTGTGACCTGTGGCGATCTTGAAATGTGAAAATCCAGCGACCAAGGAATTTTCAAGTTGACCACAATTTTACCTCAAATCCTGCTTACAAGAAGAAATTTCAGGATTTTTTTAGCAATGTGTCTTGACGCGATGATGCCATCAACTTAAAATTCAAGATTGTCAAGTCAGGTGTACGATTTGGTCTTCAGAAGATGAAGATACTCGGAGCCGATCCCATCTGGTTCACATGTGCTTATATCACAGCGAATATTACAACTACAGTGAAGTAGAAAATGGAAACTATTGTCAATTCAAACATCTAGGCTTGTGAAAGCAATGGAGAAAGCATGGCTAGAGATGTAGAGGGCTCAATGAACGTGAAAGTTGGGTTGGAGCGAGGGTTGGATTTGAGAGTGGTTGAATCTTTTTTTTTAAGAAAAAATGAGAATTTATGGTTTTCTCGAAACGCTGGGCTCGTGGAAGTACAGAATGTATCCCAAAGCGCCAAAAAATGGAAAAGAGGAAGGAAGGAATACACTTGAAAAAATATACGGAGGTTTGACCGATAACGATTAGGATGGGTAACTAAATTGCTGTAATACAGTTATGATGTTTGCACAAAATCATCTGTTGCTAAGCCTATTTAGTTTCAGGAAGTACCTGTGTCAAAAATTGTGGCCTTCGGCAATCTAAAAATGGGAAAGTCTATACGGACTGAGGAATTGCTACGTCGACCACAATTCGGAGCCTAGAATCCTCAATAGAACAATAAATATTTATATTTTCAAAAAATGTATCTTGACACAATCAAGTTGTAGTTGAAAATTCAACATCGTTAAATCAGGTGTAAAATTTCTGTGAAGGAGGGCTCCGGTGACCGAATAAATCTTCGGTGGCCAAACAGCTGTTCGAGTTAAACGTCCATGTTTTGCCTCTGTCCATATTCTACAACCGAAGTGAAGACATTCCTGCACTTTGAAAATATAAAATATAAACAAAAACTATTGTTTGTTTCTTTAATCCAGCAGTAAAAGCTGGGCCTCAAGTATTTGGGTGATTGAGAAGCACAAACCAGAGAGGTACATACCTAGCCCCACACAAGGCATCACTCCAGCAATGCCGTTAATGTAAACCCCCAACATTCAGGTGAAGTTTGGTGGCAAAGTTCATGCCCAATTTCGTCGGAAAATATGAATTTTCACCACTACCCTGTGCAGTTAACCTAACATGTTTGGCTTGCTCTTTCATAAAAAATACACTTTTCCACGAGAATTTATTTTGCTGGCGCATTAAGGACATTGCTTTGAACTTGATACAAAAGTTTCAAACTCAAATTCAAAAAGGTAGCCGAGGAAAAAAATGCAGAAACTGGAACTCCATAAGCGCCCTGTAGTTGGGTTGTCCCTCTAACATTACTTGGTTCAAATTTGGCGGGCAATTCTGGATAGTTGGCAACACTGCTGTGACGTCAATGGAAATGCCTAATACGCAACGTTGGAGTGGAACTGGGCGTGGCTTATTTATATGTATCAAGGGATTAAAAGATACAAGGGGCTTGGCTTTTATTGCGAGAGAAAACAACGAATAAAATTGTTTCTATGTAGGCAGGCAGATACGTCCTGTCAATGTAGACGGTAATGTGATTTTTGTTTGGTGAATACAGGGTGGTCCAGGTTTTAGCAGAACAATATTCAGGGTCGATAGAGAATCAAAAAAGAGTGCCCTCGCTACGCTCGGGCACCAGCTGTATCTAGATACAGCTGCAAGTTTTACGTAGATACGTCTGTGTGTAATAGGGTATTGGGGCAATTTCGAGGGTTCCACAATGATCTTGAACGTTCCAGACTATTCCCGAATATTCAGGAATTTTTCCGGCATCTCACAGTGGGTTTGTAAAGTATTTGCAGTTTAGGTTTTTCTGTCTTCCCACTTCTTTTTTAGTTATCACCATTATTCACTCAACAATTACCTTCATGCACCGGAGACATGGTAACATCTTCAAACTTATTTATACGTCAGATTTCTGCGAAAATTATACAACTTTTTATCTCTTTTTACATGCAATTTTTGGTATGTACTGTTATATTTTATTCCATTTGCATTGATATATCTTATTTCTTATGTATGTATACCTGGATACTCTGACGAGGAGGGACAAGAGGCCCTCGAAACCGGTAAGGTCAAATGAATATTCTTACAAAAACTGTGGAAAGACCGAGGGGCCAACCGCTGGTTAAATTCTTCACACCAGACTTCCCCCTCGTAAGGATTTTCTCCGGACTTCCTCGGACTTCCCCCGGACTTACCCCGGACTTCCCCAGAACTTCCTCCGGCATGTACACCAGACTTCCCCAGCGGTTTGCTTCTTGGAGAAGATAGAAAAACCTAAACTGCAAATATTCCCGAATATTCCAGAACATACCGGAACATTCTGAAATGCTGTGGAATGATCTCGAATGTTCTGGGATGTTTCTGAATGTTCCAGACTATTCCCGAACATTCCAGCACATACCAGAGCATTCTGGAATGCTGTGGAATGATCCCGTATGTTACACAATGATCTGGAACGTTTCGGGATTTTTTAGAACGTTCAAGACTATTCCTGAACATTCCAGAACATACCGGAACATTCTGAAATGTCGTGGAATAATCTCGAATACTCTCGAATGTTTTGGACGAATGTTGACTGTTCCCATATGTCGGAACATTCTGAGATGTTGTGAAATGCTCTCGAATGTTCCACAATGATCTGGGATGTTCCAGGATGTTTTTCAACGTTTCAAACTATCCCCGAACACAGCACTCCAGAATGCTCCGGTATGCTATGGAATGATTTCGAATGTTAAACAATAATCTGGAACGTTAAGGAATGTTTCCGAACGTTCAAGATTTTTCCCGAACATTCCAGAACATACCGGAACATTCTGAAATGCTGTAGGATGATCTCGAATGTTCCGGGATGTTTTTGAATGTTCCAGACTATTCTCAAACATTCCAGAGCATACCGGAGCATTCTGGAGTGCTGTGGAATGATCTCAAATGTTACACGATAATCTGGAACGTTCCTGATTGTTTCCGAGCGTTCCAGACCATTCCCGAACATTCCAGAACATACCGGGACATTCTAAAATTTTCTGGAATACCTATGACTATACCTATAGACCTATAGACTGATGGTCAGACTATTTCCGAATATTCCAGAACATATCGGAACATTCATAAATGTTGCGGAATGATCTCGAATACGCTCGAATGTTCTGGACTGTTCTAGAAATTTCTAGAAAGCAAAACTTCCAGCCCTTGTGTCTTCAAAAACACGCTCTTCAGGTGAAACCGGAAACCTTCCTTATAATTTTTATTTTAATATTTTTTTCATATACCTTCATTGATATTGACTATTGTCGATAGGTAGATTACTTTTCGTTACATAGACAGGAACAGACAAGAAGGTATGTAGGTATACAACCAATTTGACACCACTCTATTTTAGTAGATTTCATACTTACCGGCTTCGTTCACAACTGCACCAACAGATGGCGCTCGTACATATACTCCTGCTCATGAAATGAACCCCCTTATGGATCGAAAACATAGACGTATCCACGTCAAAAGAATATGACCTCTTCTGAGAACTATATGTCTGAAGCGCATAATAACGGAGCTATCTATAAGCCTTCAAAGTTGAGCAAACAATTTCGTTTTTCCGAATAAATTTTGAACCATTAGCCCGATTAAGCCCAAACTTTGCACAGATATTCGTCAAATACATACTAAACTAGTACTTAGAATAAATTTCCTGAAAATTGTTCAGTGGCGTCAGTGAAAGGGGGTGAGCCCCTTTTTACCCAGATATCTTCCGACGCCACTGGATATTTTTGGAAAATGATCTTTTTTTTTTAATTTCCCGGTCAATTTTCCTGACGGTTTTCACAATGAAATTGGAGAAGGCTTCGAGTTTTTCCGAGAAATTCAAAAACATATTTTGACTAAATGTTCAGTTTCCTGCAAATTTTGGTTGAATCCATCTAAGTAGGTAGGTATCTCTTAAACTCTCAAGTGCCCACCCGAAGGAACGACTGAAACATAATTTCTGTAGGTTCCGGATACCAGTCGAGAAAGTTTTGTGTTGCCCTCAACAGATTTTTTGATTTTCTATCGACCCTGAATTTTTTTTTCTACTGAAACCTGGACCACCTGTAGATTAGAGATAGGCAGGCATTTAATTTGAATACGAGATAACTTGTTTCTTCTTTCTTGTTTTCAATTAGATAATAATAGGTAGTAGTTTTCGGTATTGTTTTCATCTTGTTCCAAATTCAAATGGTTCTTCAGTTTACGTCGCCATCATCACCAGTGTGTTGTTTCAGCACGTGCTTTTTCAAATTCACCTTCAGCTTGGCGCGATACGAACACTGCGCACAATCGAACCAGTCGATTTCGTCTGCACTTGCGTGTTTCGTCAGCACGTGCACCTTCAAATCCCCCTTGCGCTTGGTCCGATGCGAACACTCGGTACAATTGAACCAGCTGACTCCTTCGGGGCTGACGTCTTCCTTCGACGCGTGCGTCAGCATGTGCCGCTTCAGCGCAAAGTTCCGTCTCGAACGGTACGAACACTTGGCGCAGCTGAACCAGCGGATTTCTTCGTCGGCGACGTGCATCAGCATGTGCCGCTTCAGACTTTCCCGCTGTTTCGTTCGGAACGCACACTGGCCGCACTGCAGCCATCGGATTTCGTCGGGTCCGGCGTGCGTCAGCAGATGGCTCGTGATCGCCTCTTTTCGCTTGGCTCGATACGAACACTTGGTGCACTTGTGCCATTTGATGTCGTCTCCAGTGGCGTGCGTCAGCATGTGCCTGTTCAGGTGCCCCTTGCTTTTCGCTTGGTACGTGCATTTTGTGCACGCGAACCAGTCGATTTCGTCCGATCTGGCGTGCGTGAGCATGTGCGGTTTCAGATCACCCTTCCGCTTCGTGGCGTACGAACACTCGGTGCAGTTGAACGCGCTGGTTTCGTGCGTGCGCATGTGCTGCTTGAGACACTTTTTCTTTCTTGTTTGAAACGAACACTTGGTGCAGGCGAACCAGATGTCCGAATCGTCGTGCGTGAGCATGTGCGATTTCAGATCCGCTTTGCGTTTGCCACGGTACGAACAATGCGTACAGTTGAACCAAGCGATTTCGTCGGGTGCAGCGTGTCTCAGCATGTGATTCGTCAAGTTTTGTTTGCGTTTGGTTCGAAACGAGCAAGTGTTGCAGTGGAAATATTTGATTTCGCTGCACTTGCCGTGCGTCTGCCTTATGTGCTTGATCAAGCCTTGTTTGCGTACGCCGTGGTAGGAACACTTGGAGCAACGGAACACGTCGATTTCACCGGACTTGAGGTGCGTCAGCATGTGTCTGTCCAAGTAGCGCTTTTGTTTGGTGCGATGCGAACATATCGTGCAACTGAACCATTCAATTTCGTCATTTTTGGTGTGAGTCACGATGTGTCGTCTCAAGTCGGCTTTCAGTTTAGTCCCATACGAACACTTTGGGCAACCGAACCAATCGGTGTCGTCACCAGCAGTAGCGTTTGGCTCGGTTTTGACTTTATCACTAAGCTCATCATAATGAGAACCGCCAGCGGAATCAATGAAAATCATTTGTGGAGCTTTTGCGCAATCATTGCCAAAAGCTGTTGATCGACTAGCCAGAAGACTAGAGGTAGTGGATCCTCGACGGGGTACAATTCCACATAAATGTGTGACGACAGATAAACTTGAATTCCCTTTGTAAGCGCAATTTTTACAAGAATACTTTCTGCATTCTATATCGAACGTACTAGTCTCGAAACTGTCACGTTGAATATTTCTTCTGCCGATATGCGTTCTTACGCAATGTTCATATCGAATGAGTTTATATGGAGTCTTGAAATTGCAGTGAGAGCAAGTATACAGTTCCGGTTCCGATATGACCATAACTGAGAGCAGTTCGGCCCTACGAACATTTCCATGGCTTCTTTGATTGTGATGGTCGAGTTGAAACTGCCAAATCGCTTCATGCGAACACTGCGCACAACCATATGAGGCGTCCCCTTCGGACGGTTCTAACCTAGAATTGTTATGTTCAAAATGGCATATTATCCGAGTTCATTAGTTGTCTTACATATTATTATATTTGATATTGTCACCAAAGCACAAAACTCTATCACTAAAATGTTCAAGAAAGTTGTTGAATTGGTTTGCACCTACACCAAGTTTG